>JAZGLO010004222.1:772500-1460362 GCA_036873155.1 Biomphalaria sudanica
TTCCTTATCTAATGTTAATTTTATTGTTTGCTGTTTTGTTGACAGTGAGAATATGGTATATGTGGTCTTTTTTGTGTTGATGGACATGCCCCAGTCTTTGGACCAATTATTGAGTATATCGAGAGCATCTTGTAATCGAAATTTCGATGTTCCTACATATTCTTCTGTGCTAATTAAGGCAAGGTCATCTGCATACATGCTGCTTTTAATTTTTCTTGGTATGTTTTGATTTAGATCGTTTATGAATATTAGGAAAAGTGTTGGGGATAGGACTCCTCCTTGGGGTACACCATTTTTTATACCCACTGTGTGGCTTCTTTGTCCTTGCATGCAAACTAAGGCTTTTCTATTATTTAGATATTCCTTTAGCCAGTTGTACATTCTGTGGGATATGTGATGCTGGATTAGTTTGAGCAAGAGACCTTGTTCCCAGACTTTGTCAAATGCTTTTTCTAAATCAACCCACACAATTGTTGTTGGTTTCTTTTCTTGAAAGCCATCTTCTATTTCTTGTGTGATAAAGGCGATTTGATCTTCTGTTGATCTGCCTTTTCTAAAGCCAGCCTGGGCTTCAGTGAGTAGGTTATTTGATTCAAGGATCCATGTCAGCCTTCTATTTATCATTATTTCCATCAGTTTGCAGGAACAGCTAGTGAGGCTGATGGGGCGGTAGCTATCCAGCTTGTTTCTTGGTTTGCCGTGCTTTAGTATAGGGATCATAATGGCTTTTTTCCAGATGTTTGGAATTCTGCCAGATTTCCAGCTAGTATTGAATATTTGTAGCAGTTTTCTTTTGGCTTGAGGACCCAGATGAAGAAGCATGTCATTAGATATTTTGTCTGGGCCCGGGGCTTGTTTTGGTTTGAGGACTTTTAGGGATTCATCAAGTTCCTTCATTTTAAGATTAGTGGTCATTCCCAAGGAGTAAGCTGGATAGTTTTCTTTGATTCTATCTTGGATTTCTGAGTTCACATCTTTATTTCTACTTTCACTGATTTTTATTTGTCCTACGCTTTGGAAAAACTTAATGAATTCATTAGCTGCTTCTTGGCCTTTCAGGGGTTTGTTGTCCTTTTCTATTACTATAGGAGTTGTTCTGTTTTCTTCCTGGTTGAGACATTTGGCTATACGCCAGAGTTTGTGGCCGTCTCTATCTACGTTTAGCCGTTCTGTTTTTTCATGCCAACTTTTTCTCATGGCGGAAAGGTAATTTTTCCTGAAAACTGCGTTAGCTGCTTTTAGATTTATGTTGTTTTCTATACAAGGGTTATTTTCTACTGTGTTTCTGGCTTCAATGGGGGCATTGTGGAGTTGTTGAAGGTGATCAGACCAGTTTGGAATATAATCTTTTCTTGCTCCTTTAGGAATTGATTCCTTAGCTGCTAGGAGGATTGCTTTGGAGAAAGCTGAGTATGACTTATTAACCTGATTTGATTTGCAGTTTATTGAAGTTGTGTATAGGTCTGTGAGCATTGAGAATAGGTGCCAGTTGGCTTTTGTTGTAGTTCCATCTGGGGATGGTGGAGTTTTCTGATATTTTGAAGGAGCTATCCATACTGATCAATATGGGTCTGTGGTCACTGGTGGCTAGCTGGTCTGCAACTTCTCTGGTGCACTTTATGGATAAGTTGTCAGTTGCAAAGGCTAGATCTGGAGTTGTTAATGTTAGCCAGGCTCTTGAGAAAAATGATTTCTAACATTTTTATTGTCGTAGAATTAATATTTCAAACAGATTAAATCATAGATATTATTTCTAGGAAGAAATTAGTTGCTCGTCGTCATTTAGTTTAACATTATTTTCGTTTATATTTAATTGTTTAATTGTTTCGCCAATGTTGAATAGCCCATGTTTTTAAAAAATGATATTCTCATAGGGTTTGTTGCTGAACATAAAAATTATATATGTGTCAGACGCGAATAGCCCAATTTTCAGTAAAAGAAATTACAAAAGTCATTTCTCTATAGAAGAAGTTACGAAGGCTATATAAAATACAACCACAGACCTATATATACTACAATAAATATAGGTTTTTTATTTTGCCATATGACTTTATCTAACAGAAAAAAAAAATTAAACTTACGTCTATTTATGCGGTTATTTAGAGTTACCTAGTAATAAAAAAATATATTGAACTAACACGTACATTGTCGTACATTCATCATAAAGCAGCCATGCGATTTTTCGTTTATAAACATAACATTATTTAGGACCAATATTTTACATAGGCTGCTTGGAGAAATATCACTTATATTAAGTCGATGTACTTCTTTTATTTAGAAATATTTCGTTCAATTGATGAGGAACTCTGAGGTGGAACATTAGGGAGGAATTTAGAGGAGGAACTTTATAAAACAAAAGAACGTGACTATAATGTGCGTTGATAAAAAATTTTTTTTTTGTTTTTAAGTCTGAATGTGTAACAAGCTCATCTTGAAGATGACATTCACAACTTGGGGCCAGTGTTTGGAAAAGATTTGGCGATTTTATCATCACAAAAGAGATACAAGACACCGATGGCAAAGACAAATACTCTTTTGTTTTTCTGGAAATCAAATAATTAAATAGGAACTATCTGATATAAACTTTGTCACATGTATATTATAAGTGAGTCTGGTGTGAATGTACATTTTGAATTCTTATAGTTATAATGTTTTTGTTTGGTGTAATGCACAAATTGTAAGACAAATTACTATAAGGACAATAAAGATTATTATTATTATGTTAGAAATGAACGAGTAGTCATTCTCTGGCGCTGCCAGGGTCGAGTTTCGCTAAAGAGAAACACAATTATCGTAGTCCCTTTAACAGTTTCCACTGAGGAATTTTCTGGTGATGCAGCAGTACCGCCCTCTGACAGGCAACGAAGATGTTCCTAGGAATGTTAAGGGCCTTGAAGGTGTCTGTGAGGTCAGTTGTTATTATCCCGTCGGTTGATATAACAATGGGGTATAGACGCTTAATCTTCAAGCCTAGGTTCCCATATTTTCTTTGTTTTTCTATCTCAGTTTTTCTTAAATTATGAGACAGTGGTACGGCGATATCGATAATGGTAGCGGTCTATCCCAGTACAGCAGATGTTCAGTAGACTCGAGAACCTCTTGCGGAGAGTATTTATAAGGGGGAGTGTCCTTACCGATCAATTTGTACGTCAAAGCCAGGTGTTGGTGTATTTACTTTGCAACTTGGTTATGGCGACCTAGGTAGGCTGATTCTGATAGGGCTGGACATCCTGCCATAATGTGTTCAATCGACTCGCCCACATTTCCACATTTTCGGCATTAGTCGACAACATTGATTTTCATGATATGCTTCTCGTAATTTTTTGTCCTGATTACTCTGTCCTGTATTGCTGTAACAAAGCCTTCTGTTTCATGGTAGAGATGGGTATTATTATTATTATTATTATTATTATTATTATTATTATTATTACTGACATACATCATTTTTCACACTCATTCATTCTTTGACAGTCGTTTGAGTGGGTTTATCTGTCCTTGTTTTTTTTTCTTTGATTTTGAGAAGAGTATTTGAATAATTTAAATCTACAAAAGGGCTGACTCTCACTTAGCAGAAGTAGTGACCTGGCAGCCAATGGTAAGACGTTTACGGTAGGAATACACACAAATCACAGTATCCTTTCTTTTCGATTAATGAATGGAGCATGTAATCTAGAGTTAGAACTGAATATAAAGGGGTGTGACGATAATTACACTTTTAAAAAAATCCTCCATTATCTGCAAATAAATTCATGGTTTCTAATTAACAAGCTTCTCTTCAACTATGTTATCTAGTTTTGTACAGTCTTTGGTTATATCTCGCCAGAATGTTTAGTAAAGTGATTACTTATCATCAAGTAATCAGCTTCTACAGCTAGAGTCAGCAGCGTTAGTACACTGAGATAGACAATGATAACATGAATGTTCGTAGAGTTAACAATTTTGTATGTCACTAACCTTCACACTTTTTTTCATGAATTGGAATCTGCGATTTGTAAGTGGTTGGTTCCATAGTCCTTACTAGCAAACAATTTGGGTTAAAATATTTAAAAGCTATACACCATAAGAAACTTATACATCTGTCTTGACATTCCTTTAATGTTCCTGGCATATTCGGGGCCACTAATTCGTTAGCATAATAGTTCTCCACAAAGGAGCAATGATACACTGAAATAAAAGGTAAGAGAACAAGAATTTAGAAAACATCTTACATTAAGTGCCGTTGTATCAATTTGGATCAGTCATGTAACTAAATTTGTAATAAATAAAAATGTGTAACAATTGTGTGGCTTTTTTTTTTTAATCTTGCAAACTCTTATCTTGTTAGGTTTCTAAAATGTATCAAAAAGTTTAGATAATAGTTAACAAATAGATGCTATTTTACTAGATTTTTCAAAGGCTTTTGACAAAGTTCACCACCATAGTATGCTTAAAAAATTTAAATATTTTCTGCATAAATGGTCCACTGCATCAGTGGATTAAAGATTTTCTGATAGGGAGAAAACAAACTGTAATAATAAATGGCTCTAAATCAACACATATAACAGTAAACTCAGGTGTACCTCAAGGAACAATCTTGGGTCCACTACTATTTTCAATTTGCATAAATGATTCACTAAATTGCATTACTTTATTATTGTAGACTCCCGCCCTTGCTAGCAAGGGGGTCTGCGAGCTCCCCCAACTATTTCTGGTATTGAAAGCCAACAAAATGCATATTCTGAGGTATCTATAGTGCATTATCTTGATATTAAAAGTTTTATTTTAAAAACATAATGTGCTATTCTTACTGACTTAGACCCTCTCGCACCGTTCGGCGCATTTTCCGGCAAGCTGTTTCCGCATCTTTTATTTTGCGTAATTCATTTTGTCGGAGAACATGTCCCGCAAAACCTCATACGACGCTCTGTCACAACCTTACTAAGGGTTCGACTCCCAGTTCGGCATATGCTTTCTTTGATTTAGACCCGATCTCTATAACTGACTCCTAAAATCTGTCTTAGCCATCTTTGTTGAGCCACATTTAGTGTTTTTCAATTTCGGTAGAAGACTATTCACACTTTATTAATGGAGCCCAAGCCACTGGTAGAAATTTGTAACCTTTCTTGACTACGCTCTTGAAATCAGGTGACTGTATTTCGCTTTAGATTTTACATCTAAATGCAAAGTTTTTTCGTCAAATCATCTGTTGAGGGGTTTTAAACTAAAAATCTCTGGGTTTTTGTGTTTTTTTAAATTTAAAACCCCATTTAGCTACGATCATAGAATTTGGTGACTGTAGTTTGCTTTTAAATAATATTGAATAGAGAGGTTTTCAACTCTAAACGCTCTGTAGGGGAATTTTAAACTCAAAACCATCTGGAGGGGTTATTAAACTTCAAAGAAAAAGCGATCTCTTCTTCTTATCTTATATAATACAGACGTTACTTCAAAAAAGAAGAAGATCTGGAGGAAGGATTTTAACTCAAATCCCGTTTGGCTACGCTCATAGATTTTATAGTGTGTAATTTGCTTTTTTTTTATATTGAAGCGGTACTTTTACCTTGAAACCCCAACTGGAGGGGGGTGTTAAACTCAAAACCTCTTTGGCTACACTCATAGAATTTTGAGAGGGTGATTTGCTTTTTTTTATATTAAAGAGGGGTTTTATCGTAAATTTTGGAGGGGGTTTTAAAATCAAAATCTTCCTTAACTGTGCAGGCGGAATTTGGGGATTGTAGGTAGGGGGTTTAAACTCAAAACACCCTGTATGGGGTTTTAAACGCAAAGCCCCTGGTAGTGGGTTTTAAACGCAAAGCCCCTAGTAGGGGGTTTTAAACTCAAAATCCCCTCGGCTGTACTGTGGTAAGTGATGATTTAGTATTAAAATCTAACCTAATATAAACAAAATGAAAGCAAAAATCATTCAATTAATTCCGTTCCTATAATATATATATATATATCTATATCTATATCTATCTATCTATATATATATATATAGATAGATAGATAGATAGATAGATAGATATAGATAGAAAGATATATATTTAGCATTTGTCAACCTTCGGCGAAAAACAAAACAACTGGGGCAGCGCTATAAGATTCTCTTCTGGGGCCAAAAGCGTTTTCTTGCATTCTTCACTGCAGAAACTCATTCTTCTGATAAGCATATATCATTATTTATGATTGGAGTTCGGGGCGAAGCCACGACGCCAAAAGCGTTTTCTTGCTTTTTTCACTGCAGAAACGTATTCTCCTGAGTTCTACAGCTCATTATTCTTCAATGGAGTTCGGGCTTCGCCCCGACGCCAAACGCGTTTTCTTGCATTCTTCACTGCAGAAATGCATTCTCCTGACCTAAAGCTCATTATTCATACTATTTCGAATAATGTTGTTCTTGAAAAATACTCTAATATATGAATTTATAGGCCCATAATACATTGCAAATAAAACCGATTTGTTCCTTGAAAAGATAGGATACCCCACCTATTTAGATTTTTTTCTTTGAGGATCGCCGCCGAATTATTGGATAAATAGTATTCAAGAAAATTAAAGTATAAATTGTGAGTTATAGTCCCAAATTTATTTAACTAGAAAAATATTAGATTGACTAAAGTTTGGGAAAAGGCGACTAGGAAAAGGTTATCTGGATTTAGAACTCATCTCAATCATGATACTTATACTGAAAAAATTCGTTTAAATTCTAACTTTTCCAATGCAAAGTCTTTCTTAAAATAATTATGATAAATTCATGTTAAAATTACGTAAACTTTGTCTGGAAAGGGAAGGGGCGGTAGAGTGAAAATGATTAATCCTCGCTCCTTTAATAATTTCTGCTAAAGATTGCATTTGGCATTTAAGAATAGGGGGTGGGGCGACTCGATATAAGAACTTAATTTATAGTATATATAAATTATATTAGTGACAGATTTTTTTTTATTTTGTAATTTCTTAACAATAATACAAAAAGAAAAGTATTGTTTTGTCCGATGGGGGAAATGCCATTGCATATATCGGCCCTCCCACCTGGTACAAACCTTTTTTATTTAAATTTACTAAAGATACAATTTGAGATTAGAGTGTTGTACGACATAATATACAATGGGTCACATATCAATACGTAGATTATATTATATAGATATTAAACTAATTTTGTTCACAAACTATCATTCTCTACAAAAATAGGACTGCCCCCCCCCAGCACTCAGAGGCTAGAGTGGGGAGGGCAGTACATGCAATCGCCCCCCCCCTCACCCCACCGAATCGGCCAAAATACCAGAAAGGGAGCGACATAATATCAAATTTATATATGTATTCAACTAATTTTGTTTACAAACTATGATTTCTCCATAAAAACGGACCGCCCCCCCTCATAGGGTTTAGATAGGAAGGGCAGTAGAGGTATTCGCCCCCCCCCCCCCCCACACACCAATCGGCAAACAGGGAACGACATAATATAAAGATTAGTTAAAATATCAATAACAATTTAAAGCAACATAGATATTCAATTGATTTTGTTAGCAAGCTGTGATTTTTACAAATAAATTGGACCGCCCCCCCCGACTGGAAAGTATGGGGGGCGGGATCGGTACCATCACCCCTTCCCAACCCCACCAAATCGGCCAACATACTAGGAAGGGGGGGCGAAATAATCTAAAAATAGGTTGAAATATTAATAATTGTATATATTTTTAACATAAGTAATAAATTCGTATACAAATTGTGTGAATCCTATACTAAAGTTCGTCCGCCTCCCCCCCTTCGAGGGGGGGGTCGGCCGAATTGGGGGGGTGGGCGATCGCTCCTACCGGCCCCCCTGGATCCGCCAGTGCTTTAAAGTGCTGTAAGGTGCTTATTTGCTAGATTCATTTTCCTTATTGATTTTGGGAGCCATAGCATTTTTGCTAATTGAATTTTTTTTGTTTTTTTAAATGATACTCTGCATTTTGTGATTATTGAATACCTAGATATATCTTTATTCTATTTCTAATTTCAAGCATGTTTATATATATACATATATATATATATATATATATATAAAGGGTGCCCCGGAAATATCTCTTGTTGTGACTCCGATATTCAGCCACTTTCATTTATTTAAGGTCTCAATGATTATATTTTTTCCCTTAAAAAACAATTTTCCCTTTACTTTATAAAAGTGCAATAGCAGTATTACAGTTCATGCTTTTAATATGAAACACCACTAGCTAAGAGTTGTTTTAAATTATAATTCTCTTTATGCATACTAAATAGATTTTTTTTCTCTTAAAAAAAAACGAAAACTTTTTTTGTAAATATAGTTTTATTATGAAAGAAATTTTTTTATTTAGTAATGTATTGTTACATTTATTTTAATGAAACTGATTGCATAATTGTGTTAAATATACGATAAGCAACCATCTCCCTTTTTAGTTTCACTATTAATAGTGAATATTTGTAGAACTGGTGTATTTTTGTGAAAAAAAAAATGCTTGCATAGTTGATTTTAAAAATTAAATCTTTTTCTATCAGAAAAGAAAAAAAAAATAGCCTTTGAATCAGAACTTAGAAAGGTCTAAAATATCATGATGTCGGAGTTTCAATATCTTTTCTAGTTTATGAGATCTAAACTGGACGGACTGACACAGGGACGGACCGACGAACATTGCGTTGACAGACAGACCACACAAATCTATAGCGGCTATTCCTTTTTTGGGAGCAGCTTACAATAAGGACACTACATTCAAATAGAACATTAAGACCTATTTGTTAAAAACATTATTAAAAAATTAGTTTGTCATTTGTGTAGTTTAAGTGTGTATAATCTTATCACTGCGCCTTGAGACTAAATTTTGTTTGTTAACAGCGCTCTATACAAAAATATTATTATCATTATATGTAAAGAGGGAGAGAAAAAGAAAGAATAACAGAAATATAAAAGAGAGAGAAGGGGTGAGAGAGGGCGAAAAGAAAAGATAGAGATACTGAATAGAATACAGAGAGGTGGTAAAGGATAGATAAAGATAGCAAAAAAGAGTAAGAAAGAGCAATTTAAAAACAAAAAGAAAGAGAGAAGGCTAGAGAGATTAAGAGATTGAGAGAAAAAGAGCAATACAAAAAATGAAGGGATTAGAGAAAGAAGTGTTAAAGAAAAAACAGAGAGAAAGAAAGAAAAAGAGAGAAATACGAGAAATTAGTTACATTGTTTTAATATGATACCATATTAATTAATTTATTTTTTATGCATGTACTAATTACAATTATGTAATTAAATAATAGCTTTTTAATTGGCATATTAGATACATTTTATTTACCTGCAGAGACTTTAATTCTACACCATTCTGAAATTTAAAGAAAAAAAGTATTTTACATACCGAAATATTGACATATTAACCAATTATTACGACAGCTTTAATAGAGCTACGAGCGATACTGTACCATATCATTACATGTGACAACCATAACTCAAGAAAACATTAACAAAATGGAATAGACACAAAATAGAGAATTGAGATTCATAACAAACAAATATTCACATTTAACTAGAGCAGAGTTGGGCATATTACGGGCCGCGGGCCACATGCGGCCCGACGGAGAGTTTTATGTGGCCCCCGGACACCTACAGAATTATGTGTGCCCACAGTATATACGTATAAAAATGCGAAGGTATTAAAAATATATCTATAAATTATTGAAACTGTCTCATTATAAAAAGGTTGAAGTGAACGAAGACTATGCTTATTGGCTATACTTCAAACTAAAGCGAAGACACAATCTCTGGTCAGTATTTATTCAATGCTAAGAAGAACTGATGTTGAGCGTTGGGTAGGCTTGGAACAACATGGCAAGTGCAACAGCTGATGAGGATCGAGCTATGACTGTGAAAAATAGTTATTGTTCTTAATAAAGAATATCCCAACCATAAATGGGAAGGTTTGCACAAAGCTGCATAAAACGTCAACATAATATTGATCAACATATCGTAGTGAACAAACATATTAAAGATAGAGGTCTTAACCACAAGCAGTACCGAAAAGTACTTGAAGATTTAGAAACAAAATATTCCTATACATCCGCAGGCTTACCATGGGTAAGATAATGAGAAATCTCGAGGAAGAAATTGTTACGTTCCTTGGAGGACATTGACTGTGACTTTATTGTTGCAAATGGGTTGTTTGTACATGAAATGTAAGTGCATGTTAAATCTTTTCTTATTTCTCCCGGCAAGGAAATGAAAACAGTTTTTGTCATTTTCCTTTGCTGAAAGGTGAAACTATTTCTAGTGAAATGGCTAAAAGTTCAAGACTTATATTGATTCCATATTTATTGAATGTATAAAAGCAAGTTTTAAGATGTCAGGAACCAGTTTTCCGTACCATCAGATCAACATTTAGCGCAGAAGCTAAAATTCATCTTCAAGCAAACTATAACCTGAAAGAGAAGTTCCAGTAATTAATTCCGCATGTGTTTTATAAGTGCCAGAAGCTGTAGTTACAAACTTAAAAAAACAAACTTTGATACTTTTACATTATTTGGGTCCACATACAAATGAGAACAAGTGTTTCTTTATATGGAAACTAAGCAATCGTAATCACAGGTCGATGCTGACTAAATGTAATTTGACAGCAGTCACAATGATAACAATTAGTAAGCTAATTCCATAGTTATGGAACATTATGCTCGAGTGTAAAGTTACATAATTCACATAAAGTAAAACTGTACATTCGTGGTGAAATTTTGTGATGTAAAAAGTCAATAGCAACTTTTTTTAAATAGTGAAATTGGTTTTAGAAATGTCTGATTCTTGTTGTAGTTCCTCAATAAGGAGTGTGGAAAAAAATGAAATGGGAATACAAAATACAGAATAAATATGAATTAAACGACATTATGCACAGTTAGCTATCGTATCTTTCTAAGGCGTAAGTACACATGTACACACAAACACAGACACAGACATACATAAATATATATATATATATATATATATATATATATATATATATATATATATATATATATATATATATATATATATATTATATATATATATATATATATATATATATATATATATATATATATATATATATATATATATATATTTGATATCCGGCCGGGGCTGAATATGACCGGATAGTAAAATTTGATATTCGGCCCGGAGCCGTATACGTAAGTGTCTTGTTAATAGCTTGTGTTGCTGAACATTTTATGAAACTGTTAAATAAAATACTTATATTGGTTGGTTTTATTTTTTTTTCCTTTTATATAGCTTATTGTTTTAAACTCTGTTACTGATTGATTTATTCCAGTTTAACAGTTTTTCTAAAAACCTGTATAGCATGAGTGTGTCTGTGTGTATGTACGATGCCAACTGTAAAGGATGTGTGTAGAAAGGTCAATGTAAATAATGATAGTATATATTTAACTAGTTACTAATGTAAATCTCATTAGTAAAGTGCAATCTGCCTTGTATAGTGGTCAGATGTATGTGTTTTAGAAACAACCTGGTCAGATATACCTAATGTAGTGTGTATAATTCTTTGTGTAAACCATCAAGCATTGTTTTTTTCCTTAAGCATACGGTTGTTTTGTTTTTACGCCCCAGCATATTGTTTCTTTGTTTGCAAGATCTAACTGCGGTACTATTGTTCAATTTCTTTTATGTGATTTTAAAATTTACTGTAAGGTGTTCCGTTATTTATTAAGTCAAAAGAATTAAACAATGAAATTAGCTTTTTTTTGTAAAGATTTTAATACAAGGCAAAAAATACACACACGCAAACATGCACATCTTTTTTTTATTTTATTGGGCAGAGAACGTACGTAAGAAACATTCAATGAAAAGAACGTATGTTAGAAACATCTTCCTTAATTATTACTTATTAATTATTGTATTCGTGGTTTCAGTAACTTATACAAAAGGGAACGATAGTAAGCCTATGGATGTCAGGTGTGTAAAAGTCGTCCTAGCCTGATACACAGTGGCTAAGTACGCATCTTAAGTAAAAAAAAATAGTAGTAACAAGGAGTTAATTGACTGTCACAAATTATTAAGAATATTGTTATTAAATCAAGACACTTAACTGCTGGAGTAATATTCAAGTTAACACGTTAGAAAAAGTATTTAACCGTAATATTTATTGACAGTGTAATATCCTTTGTTAGCACGTTGTGTTTTCTCATTCTGACTTAAAAAATGGTCAATGTCTATCAATAAACTGGGTGTCAAGGACCAAAGAAAAAAAAAAGAGTAGCGGGTGCTAAGCTCTCCAATTAAAGATATCCCTGGTCGTGTCTTCTACAAAATAATTAGTTACTGGCTTTTGGGCTATATAATCTCGCGGTTTGTGTTCTGTGTAGCTAAGGGTCACTCGTTTAGGTGCGTGTGATTGTTAGTCCAGCTTACTAATTGAGATTTATGTTCAAGTAACTCATCACACTTGAAAAGGGGTGTGGCCTCTAGCCCAACCACGTGATAAAGATTTTCTCCAAATAAGCCAACTCTTTGTCCGGATACCCGTGTAGATGTTTGGCTTAAAGTCCAGTCCACCCCCATCAATTAAGATTATTTACTAAGTAAACAAACCTACTTCCCTCGTGTGACCTCTAGAGAGTGCTTACGTCCATCGTATCTGACTTAGGGTCACCTTGCAATCAATGAACTCAAAGTGATGGACTAAACAATAAAAGTGGGAGGGAGTTGTTAATCTCGAAATATACCTAGTTACCTTAGAGGTGTGGCTATTGTAGTCCAGCCTCCCTAATAAAGATTAACTACTTAGTAAGCAAACTCAGTTCCCTCAAAAAGTGTGACCTCTTCAAAGTGTCAATACGCTGACATTAAACCTACATCCATAGTATTTAACTTGTGGTCACCTGCCTATAAAAAAAACTCAATGTCATGTACTAAACAAATAAAAGGGGGTGGGAGTTGTTCATCTCTACCTTTGGCGATATACCCCCACAGCTAGACAGACGTCTGGTCAGCATGACGTAGTTAAGGAATGTAACATTTTAACATGTTAACAAACCTACTCAAAGGTCAAGACAAATTGAAAAAAGTGTCAGCCATTGCATCTCTGTATGTAAAGCGCATTTATGATGTAAAGTTTCATCTCTATTTATATTAAGTTATTAACATGCCTTGTCTTTATAATAAACGATGTTTGGTGCATATTTATAATGGCTCTATTTTTAAACACATTATTTTGTTTTAATATAACATTAATACATTCTACAACAGACATTAATGGAACGAGGTTCACTTTATCCATATTAAATAGGTGTATTTTTTACTATCCGATTTACTATCCGAATAGCACTGGATAGTAAAAAATGTCGGATATTCGGCAGAAGCCGGAGCCGGAGCGACTATCCGGTGCACCCCTAATATATATATATATATATGAGGCCCCCCGTTTCCAAATTATAAAAAAAATGCGGTCCTCGATATAAAATAGCTGCCCACCCCTAACAGGAGTGGGCAAATTACGGCCCGTGGGCAACATGCGACCCACCTGGCTGTTTTATGCGGCCCGCGGTCACCTACAGAAATCAGGTGTGCCCACAGATTATACATGAAAAAATACAAATATTTTGAAATTAGCTCAATTTAAATATCTATATAAATTATTGCAATTTCTTATAATCATTTTGATATAGAGGCGAAAAAAACGTTATCTTTACATATAAAAAGCTTAAAATAAAGGAAGATTAATGTTATTTGCAATGATTTAGAAAATTCAGTTTAATATTTTAACCCAAGCCCCTATTTTGTATATGCTTTGTGTTAAAAGTCATGGGTTAGCTTGGAACAAGATGGTAAGTGTAACAACTGATGGAGACCATGTTTCGACAAAGAAAAAAAGTTTAAAAAAAAATAAATTAAAGAAAATAAAAAAGTTTGCATAAAGATGCATTGTATAATCATTGAACTGTCACAAATTATAAGCTAATAAACGTATCACTGCTAGGGATTTTTTACACAGACAGTTCCGATGAGTACTTGAAGGTTAGGAAACAAAACACTCCGATGTTCGGTACCGCTGGTGTCTAGCATGGGAAAGGTAGTGAGAAGAAATGGAATCTCAAGAAACAAATTGTAATGTTCTTTCAATGATATTGATTTTGTTACTAATATTTCTAATAAGGAGTTGAAGAGACACCTGGACACTAAATGTGACTATATTTCAAATATTTGTAATGAAGAGTTGAAGGCAGACTTCATGTTTGTTTTCAGAACTATGAAATGTTTGTGCATGTTAAATCTTCAAACAAAGCTTTCCCATTTCTCCAGGCAAGCAAGTGAAAACAGATTTTGTTATTTTCCTTCCCTGAAAGGTAAAACTATTTCTAAGCAAATGTCTGAAAAGTACAAGACTTCTTTGATTTCTTTGATTGTGGAGTGTGGAGTTTGAAAGCGAAATTTTAAACGTCAAGAACTGGGAAAAAGTTTTCAACACCCGCAGCTCACCATTAATGCAGAAGCTGATTCAGCTCTAGATGACATACCTGAAAGCAAATTATGAACTAAAAGAGAAATTCCATTCAGTTATTCTGTAAGAATTTTATGGATGCCAGAAGCTGTATTTCCACACTTTAATTAAAAAGTTTGCTTCTAAACTTACAAATTATTCTTTTACATAATGCACATAGATCTGTGAACAAACATTTTTTTTTCTGTTTCAAAATAAACAAGTGAAAGAACAGGTCGATATACTGACTGACTGTAACTTAAAAGCAGTCACAAGGATAACTAGTAAGCTAGTTCCACAATTCTGGAACATTATGCACTAGTGTAAACAGATAAACACTTCAAATTAAGTACAACTGTTCATTTGTGGTGAAAGTGTAAGATGTAAACAGACGATAACAAAATAAAAAGAAATTATCGTAAAATTAGTTTCAGAAATACTTCCCTCTATTGGGAGTATATAAAATTAAATGTAAATGTATGACACAGTATAAATGTAAACTAAAAGACATTATACACAACTATCTAGCGTATTTTTTTAAAGTTGTAAGTACATTATATTTATTTATCATCTTGATTCTAGATTTAGTGCGTAACAAACTTAATGAATAAGCAAAGAAATAGATTGAATGTAGCCACTACAGGAGACTTTCGCCTAGCTTTTGGCTAATTTCAAAGCTTCAATGTTTAATAGTGTCAGACTGCAGGAGGCACAATGTTCCTATTATCTTTATTTCTATTTGTAGTGAATTCAGCAATAATAATTTTTATATTAAAACATTATATTAATTAAATTTACAATTAAACCTAAAAAAAGTAGGCCCTAATATTCAAAAATTTAAAAGGGGACTATTCTTAGGATTTGAAAGAAAGTTATGACAATGAGATTAATTTTTGTATGTAATCACTACAAATTATTTGATGCAATTTTTGTATTATGATAATATCTGATTTCAATTCCGAAGATTACGCTGAGTCAAGTGTTTCGGATAACTACGCAAACCCAGTTGCGACCTGCATTTTTCCCGAATTTCGTTCAGACAAATCCGTTGTCAGCTGGCGGACTATTTAAGTTTTCTTTCCGTTTTTGCGCCTGGCTTTTCATTGAGTCTCAAATGTTTTTTACGTAGCTTTTGTGAGAGCTCTTCAACTCTCTCTCTCTTAGAGGCCATCTGCTACCAGAGAATGCTGCCAGATAATTTCCCCTATGCCAGAGAGGGCGAAATGGCGCCTGAGTGGATCTTTAGAACGTGTACGGGGGGCAACTCTGTTACTCTGTCCTACTCTACGTTGCACAAAGAAGATCGCCTTTGGCATACAAAATAATAAATAAATGACATTTTGTTCAAATTCGCCTTCTCAAGCTTCTTTTTAAGTGTTTTTCTTTAAAAGGGGTGCGCTGGCAGATTTTTTAGAAACAAATTATTCGAAAAGAAGGTGGTAGGCCAAAAAAGGTTGTAGACCACTGATCAAGATTGACTAGATCTAGATCTTTTTTTTTCTTTATGCAGGGATCTGGAGCTTTTAGGATATAGTGATAATAGGCAAACTTTATAGCAAATCTATTAACGCTCAATAAATCGATATCAAATGATCTTGTCTAAATTTACCTTCATTTAGAAATGTGATCATAATAAACACTACGAAAACCACAATTCCGTCCATAAAGATTGATTCAGATCTGTCTTTGTTACAGATGACGCTAAACGGAAATTCAAATTTTGTTGTTTTTAATGAATTAAAAATACGAACTTTGAGGATAACTACATAATATTAGCAGTTACCCGGCAATTTTCAAGTCTGATTTTTGTCAACTTTGTGAAGTTTTCTCTACAATCCGAAATCTCTGAACCAAATTAACACCCCAGTTAAGGCCTTTCAGGGTTTTACGTTAGTATTATATTATATCTAATGGTATTACTAAAGGTAAACACATTTAAAAATTAAATTAATTTTTAATACCTAAATAATCAGAAAGACACAAAGATAGATGCACATTTCTTATTCCATACGCTAGAACTAATTTGCACAAGTGCTCCTTAGAGAATAAAAATGGGTTGACTGTATCAGCCAGGAAAAACAACCACTTTGCACTTTAAGTCTTTGATTAACATGCGTGATTATATAGACACACGAAATGTGTAGGACGTAATTATCTTCTTTTTTTTTAATAACGTCTTTAATATATAAGATAAGATAGTAATAAAGAAACAAGTCATTCAATCCCTCCATTCTTGCCCCTGACACTCATCTTGTTATGCATCATTGTTGCAACTGAAAGAAAAATGAAAAAGCTCGACACATGTAAAATAAATATTACAACTGACACATTCATTGTCACAACGACACATGTAAAATAAATATTACAACTGACACTTTCATTGTCACAACGACACATGTAAAATAAATATTACAACTGACATTCATTGTCATAGCGACACTCGTAAAATAAATATTACAACTGAGACATAATCTCTTAGCCGAGGCGTTGTATTTGTTTCTCGATTACTACTTCTTAGTGGATTTGTATTTTCACAATTATTGTCTAGTATTGGAATATATAATTAGCACTGTGCTGTTTGTTGAGGACAATATGTAGAAAAGTCTGGCTTTTTATTATCATCAACAGCTAAAACTTTTCCATCATGGCCATATGATCACTTTCCAAATGACCCATATAAGGTATTCTGGTTTGCCTTATCTTGCACTTGTCATAGTTCAGCTTTAGATTGTACTCCATTGCTCTTTCCATGACTTGTTTCAAAATAAGGTCATGATGTTCAATATCTCTACCAGCTATTAGAATGTCGTCTATGATGACATATGCTCGTTCATTACCTTGAATCATTTCAACCATAATTCTTTGGTAAATTTCTGGTGCTGATTTGATATAAAATCGTAACCATTTAGATCTATATCTTCCCAGAGGTGTGTTGAATGTTTTGATAAAAGAAGATTCTCTTTCAAGCTTTATTTGGATAAGCCCTGACTTGGCGTTAAGTACTGAGAATATCTTAGAACCTTGGGTGATTGCTTTATTGAGATCTTTTGGATTAATACATAATCTAACCTTGACATACCTGAATGAAACAACAATGGAGTTAACACATTCAGTAGTGAAATAATAAATCCATCAGCTTGCATTGGTTGAAGTTTTCCTTCAACTTTTCTTAATAACGATGCTGCTAATCGAATTGGTGGATGGATAACTCCTTTAGCATTTTCTTCCAACTGAATCTTGTATCCTCCTGGCAGTGCTCCAGTTGTTTTCAGCATTTCAGGACACTCTCTTTGTAACTCGTCTTCTGCTTTGGATTCTATGCTGTCTATCCGTTGTAGTAGTCCTAAACATTCTGCTGTGTCACCACTCAATTTTTTTTTTATTGTTTATTGACTAAATCTGAAGGTCTACAACCTCATACGTTGCTTTCACGTTTTGTTCAAAGGTAGATCCATTGCTTATGAAGCCTTTATGACGTGATTACTGTAAGACTTGATTGGCTTCGCTGAATAAGCAAGTTTTACTTTGTCTTTGAGCTTTTCAAACTCTGACCTTGCACCAAAGACAATATGGAAAATTATTGCCTTGTCATCAACGACATTGATTTTCTCAATTTTACTCTTGTTATACTGACTAATTGCAGTTCTAATTGGTACAATATTTTCGTCACTGTGGCAGTCATCTTCTACAAGATTAATGTTGTGTCTTTTTCTACACATTTGAAACCAGTGGTTTTTCTCTTAGCAGAAAATGCATATGGTTCTATTGCTTTATATATTCCCTTTTCGTGGTTCTTGACTCATCTATTACATAATGTATTTCAGTTGCCTTTAACTGTAGACTTCTGTTTGAGTCTCTTAATTGCTAGAACATTATATTGTTGTCCCATTTCTATCGCCTTGCTAAAGGTCAACTTTTTCAAGTCAAGTAGTCTTAATCATATATTTTTGTAAATGATTCGTTAATGATTAAATCAATAAGTATATCATCTGGATTATCATACTCACAGTCCATAATGAGAAGCTTTAGGTCTATAACAAAGTTATCAAAACTTTCTCTTTCTACCTGCTTTCTCCGATGTGCTCTAAATCTAGACACTCTTTTATTTTGTCTTGGCCTTATGTAGTCTTCTATTTTCTTTAATAGCAATTGCGGATCTCCCTCTTCACTATCAGTAATATTTAGAGTTTTGTAAACTTCTCGGCCCTGTTGACCTATCCACATTCCCAGCCATCCTGCTTTTTGTTTACTCTATTCACCAGCTAATTGTCCATTGCAACAAAGGCTCACCTGCTGTTGAAATCATGAAAACTATTGATATAGATCTTTTGACTGTAGCTAAATGGGGTTCCTGATGTAGAAAACAGGAAGTAGAATGAATAAAGTTGGCTATTATGCGGATAGGATTGTTTATTTCTTGACTTGTGTCACTAACAAAGAGTGCAGTATTATTATTATTGTTGTCAAATAAACTTTTTATCTGTATGCTGAAACGGACTTAAGTCAATCTGTATTATCTATGTTTATCACGTGTCAAGAGTACTCCAAGAAGCACGAACACAGCATTGTACCCATTCTTGACACAGTAGTAGTGACCAGTCGCTCTATAGTCACACTATATCAACGCTACCTCTCTAAACGTGCATTTACAAACCCCCAACAGATGATTTCGACGATAAAACTTCCCGTTTCGATATAAAATCTAAAGCAAACTACAGTCACCTGATTTCAAGAGCGTATTCAAGAGAGGTTACACATTTCTACCAGTCGCGGGGCTCCATTAATAAACTGCAGTGAATAGTCGTCTGCCGAAATTGAAAAACACTAAATGTAGCTCAACAAAGATGGCTAAGACAGATTTTAGGAGTCAGTTATAGAGATCGGATATAAATCAAGGAAATCCTATACCGAACTGGGAGTCGACCCCTTGGTAAGATTGTGACAAAGCGTCGCATGAGGTTTGCTGGGCATGTTCTCCGACAAAATGAATTACGCATAATAAGAGTTGCGATGACATCCTAGTACAACTTGGCGCCACGCATTCATGGAGGTCCTCGGAGCAGGGGGGAAGAGGCCTCAAACATTAACAGTCACAGATTTTTGTGGAAACAGCTTGACGGCAAATGCACCCAAAAGTGCGGGAGGGCTTATGTCAGTAAGAATAGCACATTATGTTTTTGAAATAAAACTTTTTAATAGCAAGAAAATGCACTGCAGATACCTCAGAATATGCATTCTGTTGGCTTTCAATACCAGAAATAGTGCTTGGCTGGGGGGAGCACATAGCGCTCCCCAAGACTCCCTTGCTAACTATGGCGGGGAGTCTACAATTTTTCCAGTCTTATCTTATCTTATATAATACAGACGTTACTTCAAAAAAGAAGATGATTACGTCCTACGCGTCATGCATTTAGTCATGCATATTAACCAATGGCTTAAATTCTGCCAAGTCACTGGTTTTTCTGGCTAGCTCAGGCAGTCACTCCAGGAAAACCTATTCAAGGGCACAATAAACGATTTTTTTTTAAATGAAGGTTCAGAATGAAATAAAGATTACGTACACACACACATACATACATATAAATATTTAATTACACTAAGGCTAACACCATTTACTTATCATATTAATAAAAGTCTATAGGCTAACACGTAAAGAGATTCATATTTTTATTTAGATCTATATTTTTCGTTTAAAAAGTAATATTTAAAAGTTGAATTTCCGGTGAACGTAATTTCTAGCCAAGAATCTAGATCTATATCACACTTAGAATGAAGATTTTCCTGATGACCACATTTATAATATTTCTAAATAAAGGTATTCTTGAAAGTTTAGTTCACACCAAACTTTAAGCGTTACATATATATATATATATATATATATATATATATATATATATATATATATATATATATATATATATATAAGTTTAATTATATAAATATATAGACGCTATATCTATCTTTTTTACAACAACAATATCCTATTTTATCATTTATCCAACTTTACATTCTCTCCGTCTCTCTCTGTCTCTCTCTCTGTCTCTCTCTCTCTCTCTTGCTATTTCTCTTCAAATAACACACCATTACTCAAAGAAAGAAACAATGAAAGATTTAAGAGAGATGGAGGTACTGTTTAGCTTTTTGAACATTTCGATAGTACAACAACTTGGCGACACGCATTCATGGAGGTTCTCAGAGCAGGTGGGAAGAGGCCTTAAACATTTTTAATAGCAAGAAATGCACTGCAGATACCTCAGAATATGCATTTTGTTGGCTTTCAATACCAGAAATAGTGCTTAGTACTCTTGAAAGTTCAGTTCACACCACATTTTAAGCATTACAAATATATATATATATATATATATATATACGTTTATTTATATAGTAATTCTTAAGTACTAAGTACTAGGTACTAGTACTAAGAAAAACTGCACACAAAAAAAAAATATTTTCATTAAAATTAACCCTTGCTTTTCACCTTTTTTTTTGTATTGGTTACCTATCGTTCGACTAGTGTTATGGTTGCCGTGAGTGTGCGAGAGGCCGACAAGCATGAATCAGGCCGGCAAATGCGAGCGGTCATGCGTGACAAAGATAAGAGACGACCCTTCTTAAATTACAGCTGTGTACACTTCACATTGCCGCCTTGTTTTAAAAGCTTATAAGTGATTCCTTAAAAAAAACATAAACCTATACTGAGTATAATTGTATCACGTCGTAAAGATCAGTCAAGTAAATTATGTAAGTGATAGAGCCATGATAACAATAACAATTATGTGTGATTAGAAATATTTTTACTAATCGTTCTTGTTTTGCGAAACTTAATTACTTTTGGCTTTCTCAATGTGATATTTTAATATCTAGATGATTATGTAGATTATTTAATATCTTTTTCAGCTTATAGCTGATAGATCTAGTCCTATTTTTCTACATATAGATTTATATAAATATAATCTACATTATCTGATTCTACATCTAAATGTAAAATCTAGATCCAGATTCAGATCTACTTCTTGATTGGAAATATATCGAAATACTCAGTCAAAGACGCAAACTAAGGCTAGTATTTATTTAAAGCTATAAAAAAAAAAAATTTGTAGGTTGGCATGAAACAAGATGGCGGATGAAGCCGGTGCGTTGACTGAAAAAAAACTTTGGTTTGATAACAATATCCAAACCATAAATTGTTACCTCTACACAGTAATGTTTATGCAAAGTTTCATTGAATATTAAACATGTAATTATTACCTAATTATCTCAGTGATCAAATTTCTTAGAGTTAAGGGTCTTAACTACAGGCTGTTCCGAAAATGACTTGAAAGTTTGTAAACTAAACATTTAGAAGGTTGTTACCACAGCAGCTTGGCTAGCTTATCCAGGGCAAGGTATTGAGAAGAGTATGTAGTGTGAAGGAAGAAATTGTCTTGTCCCTTGAAGGACGTTGACGTGTACTTTGAGACTATGCTAATGAAGAATTGGAAGACAAACTTCTATGTTTATCTTTCAAAGTATTGCAATTGGTTGTTCGCATATGTATGTAAAATCTTTTCAAACAAGGCTACCCCACTTCTTCAAGCCAGCAACTAAAAACGTGCTTAGTACTTTTCTTTGTTAAAAGATGACATTATTTCTAGAGAAATAGTTAAAAAGTTCAAGACGTATATGGATTTCTTTGATTGTGAAGTTTAAAAGCAAATTCCTAGTCAAGAAGTTGGAACCAGTTTTAAATACCCTCTCTACAGCATTAAGCACAGATGCTGATTCAGATCCAGAGGACATTTGCATACCTCATGACCAAAAGAGAAGTTTAAGTCAATTCTTCCATTGGATTTGTATGGGTCTGGCAAGAAGCTGCCATTCCACATTTTAACAAGTTTGCTGATAAACTTTCATATTATTTGATTCCACATACATATAAGTACACACACACACACACACAGATATTAATAAATATATATTGAAAAGATTTTACGTTCATATACAAGCCTTATTATTATATATATATATATATAAAATAAGGCTTGTCTTCAAGTCCGAAGATTAGTGAGGAATACAGTATTTACCGTAGCTGCGCAGCCCCAGCTGTGACCTACAAATTTTGCCACATCCAGGCAAGCATAACCATTGTCTGCAGGTGGACGAATTAGATTTTCTTTTCATCCTCTGCATCTATCCTCGACAGCTGATTTTCTTTTGGTCTCAAATGTGTATCCAGCGGCCTTTGTGAGTGACCTTGATCTGTTTCGTTCTGAGGCAGCTCGCAACCAGGTGCTCTCTTCTATGTCAGCTAAGGCAAGTTGGCGCTCAAGCTGGTCTTGGAAGTGTTTCCGTGGGGCGCCTCTGTTACGTTGACCACCTTTTAGCTCACCAAAAATGACTGCCTTTAGTATACGTTCGTCTCGCATACGGTATATGTGTCCTGCCCAGCGTACCTGTCGGACCATAAGAAGTAGCTCTATACTGTCCATACCGGCGTTCGCAAAGACATCGCAGTTAATAGCGTGGCATTAAAATTTATAGTGCGGTCTTGCCACCGTATGTCCATGATGGAGCGCAAGCATCTTTGGTGAAAGGACTTAAGTAGTTTTAGTTGTTTTCTGTTTAGTGTCCACGTTTTAGATCTATATAGAAGGGCCGAGAGAACCACTGACTGATAGACATTGATTTTGTAGACAGGTGAAACGATTTTTTACGCTAATTTCTCGCATGAAGGCGTCAAAAAGCGCTGTTGACGATTATCAACTTTCCTTGAAAGTGAGGCGTCATTTGATACTACACTACCCAGATATGTTAAGTGGTCTACCATGTTAAGGAGCTGTCCGTTTACAGAGATCTTTGCGGCTGAGAAGGTTTTATTGGGTGACTTCTGGAACATGACTTCTGTTTTTTGTTATCTATAGATAACCGAAAGATGAGGCAGTGTATGCCAATTCGCTAACCGCGTTATGGAGATCATATTCATTGTGAGCTAGCAGGGCTCAATAATCGGCATAGAGAAGCTTAGTTATGACCATCTCCTTTGTTTTTGTATGGGATAGTAGACGTCAAAGATTGAACACATTGCTGTTAGAACGAAACCGGATGTAGATGCCGTCGTGCAATCGCAGCCTTATTTGACCCAGCATTACGCCAAAGAAGCGAATAGAGTAGGAGTATCACACAATCCTACTTCACACTATTTTCTATTGGGAAGTGGTCAGACAGGTCACACTATTTTCTATTGGGAAGTGGTCAGACAGGTCACACTATTTTCTATTGGGAAGTGGTCAGAAAGGTCACACTATTTTCTATTGGGAAATGGTCAGACAGGTCACCATTTTTTCTTATAAGGGCCTTTTTGTTGAATGTGAAACTTATTGAGAATGTATAGGAACGTAGGTGAGCATTCCAGCCTAGCCGAACCATCGCGACTGACCGTGTGGAAAGCCTTGGTGAGGTTCACAAAGGCAGCGAAAAGCTTTATTTTATTACATTAAATTAATATACATTAATGCGGCATTCGACAGAAACATATTGCCCACTTGGTCTTAAATCACCAAAACAAGCTTGAATATTATTGATCCATGGGAGAATGCCCCTCACACAATATTTGAGTTTGTGTGAAAACACAAACTCTCTTTGAAATCTTGTTCTTTTTAGATGATGACAAGGCTACAACATTTTTTATACCTTTTTTTTTTACCATTAGGGCGAACATCAAACGATCACTCATTGAGCAATAATGGTATTATTCGCATTGTTGGCATAGATCAAATTGAGAGCAATTAAAAAGTATTAAAAAATAAAAATAAATTAAAAAAAAAAGTAAATTAATTAAAATTGTATTTTTACATAGTACATACTTATCTGAAGATAAATAAGAATTGACTTTTTAAAAAAATACCCGCTATACATTTCAGAACTGACGAAAGTGCAAGTCGTAGCAGGTAGGTTAAATATAGAACGGTTTGATTAGTAACTATATTAACCCTATCTTTTATCCAAACTATTTAGATTATACGATCATGTTATATGCTATCAAAAACATTTGGGTTTTCTTTTTTTTTCTCTCTCTCTCTCACACTCTTTCTTTCTCTTTATATCTTTCTCTCTTTCTTCCACTTCGTCCTTTTCACTAAATCTTTCTCTCTCTCTCTCTCTCACACTTCTCTCTCTCTCTCTCTCTCTAGGAAGAAACGTATGCTGAAAAGGATTAGGCGCATACATTAACTGATTTAATAGTGCCTACATTATCAGGAAATAAACATTTCAGATTAAATTCCTTCCAAAGTTTCATCTTTCGTTGCAGATTAGTTCTCGGCAATTTCTATCAATATTTTTATTCTAATCGTTTAGAGTCTCTTAGTAAATAACTTTTGTATAAGTTCATTATCAGTATCAGATACTCAAAACTTCAAAACAACATGGAAAGACAAAAGCATAGCCCACGGCACGAAAATCAGATTCATGCGATCCCTCGTCATGCTTGTGAGTCTTGGAAGCTGACTGCAAAGCTAGACATTAGGATTCTAGCAACGGTATCGAGCTGCTACAGAAGGATCCTGGGTCTGCTATGAAAGAGGTTCTATCCAAGACTAAATGATAGGAGAAGGTGATCAAACTCAACTCTACACCTTAACCTATACCTTAGTCTGATCGACCTTTAAGACATCACACATCAGACCGTTTTTCTTCACTTATCTTTTTCTCTTTCTATTTGAATAGAGTCTCTTTCAAGGATAGACCCATCCTTTCAATGATGTCTTTCCATCATTTTATCTGCCTGCATCGTTTTCTTTTTCCTGGTACTGTTTCATGCAGGAGAACTTGAAGATATTGTTTTAGGGGTTAAATTTATGTTTTCTTACTCAAGTCAAACCTGAATCGTCGAGAGCCAATGAAATTATGATTCTAGTTCTGCAAGTATACAAGAATGTCCCCAGGTCGACAGACTAGCCTCTGAGCTAGACAAACGCACATAAAAATGAAATGATTTATATTTATCGAATCTAATTTTGTACACAAGGCTTATATTTCTGTCGCTAGTACTTTACATGAAACACAATTAATTAAGACTAATTGATTAAAAAAAATTGATTAAAACATTTTTCATGTGCTTTTGGGGACAATCAATGATTATGCAAAGTTTCAATTGATCCGAGAATTGGAAGGAATTGGAATAACGTGTACAAAATGTGTACCATACAGACAGACAGACAGACATTACAATTGAATTGATATAGACTTTAAAATAAGTTATACTTACTGTAGTAGTATCAATTAGTTTACATAAGTCATGTAATTAAATTTTAATAGATCTAGATCAGTGGTATTTAACATTATATGGCCTAGCGCCCCCTTTTCGTATTTTTTCTTTAAAAAAAATAGGCCACTTTAACACTCTTATAAAACACTTTTAAAATACTTATAAAACACTTATAAGCGTGAGGAGGCAAATTTAAATAAGATATCGTCTATTTATTCATTTTTATGCTGTCAATAGCACTTATTCCGCAAGGGAGACGACCGCATGTCAAAGGCGATCTTCTTTGGCGAGCTTAAAGGAGGACAAAGTTACAGAGTTGCCCCCCCCCCCACCCTCCGTGAAGGCTATGAAGACTTATTCAGTCGCCATTTTGCCCTTACTGGCATAGAGAAAAGTACCTGGTAGCATTCTCTGGCAGCAGATTGCCTCTGAGAGATACAGTTGGAGAGCTCTGACAAAAGCTGCGAGACAAACAGTTGAGAAAGAAAACTTAAATAGAACGCCAGCATACAACGGCTTTGTCTGCACAAAATTCGGAAAAAATATGCAGTTCGCAACTGGGTTAGCGTAATTTTGTGAAACACTGTACTCAGCCGTAATTTTGTAATTGAAGGCAAAAACAGCAGATATTATCATTATACAAAAATTATGTCAAATAATTTCGGTGATTACACACACAAATTAATCTCATTGTCATAACTTTCTTTCAAATCCTAAAAATAGTCCCCTTTTAAATTTTTGGAATATTAGGGCCTACTGTTTTTATATTTTAATTATAAATTTAGTTTTATTTTTTAATATAAACATGCTGAGTTTACTACAAAAAGAAATTTAGCTAATGAGAACCTTGTGCTCCCTGCGGTCTGACAATATTAGAAATTTCAAGCTTTAAATTAGTCAAAGCAAGGCAAAGGTCACTTCTAGTTGCTACATCCAGTCTATGTCTTTGTTTATTCATTAACTTTGTAACGTACTAAATCTAGATAACCACGCATGGTGATGGAAAAGCAAAAACATGTTTCCATTTTGGACCACAGTTTTGGAATTTTACTGAAACATTTCAAAGCCACCAAATTTCTGTTGTGTCTCCAATAGCATAGCTAGGAATTTCCAACGTTTGGGGGCCAGGCGGGCTTGATCTCTTTGGGGGTCCCTACATTTTGTGTAATATTTAATAAAATTAATTAAAAAACACGCATTTGCACACACACCCCCCTTAAATGGGGGCACGGGGGATTTTTTAATTCCCTCCCTCTCCCCCAACTTTAGCTACGCCACTGTGTGCCTCCTATGTTTACATCCTATTTTTTTACTGAAGACATAATTTTGTAAATCTCTTTTTTTATTGCAACTCAATTTGAACATCAGTAACAGATATTTAATAATTGTCATTTATATATATATATATATTTTTATTTTTGAAGCGAATCGTAATTTCTTCATACAGAATTGTTATGTGAATTGCACTTATATCGGTGTTCTTAGGCAGTTATTCATTAGTCAACAAACAACTTACGTGAGATTGTAAGACTCGTTAACATAGATTTAACTTCTCGATAAATGAGAAATGATGTTATTTATAATGTCAATCTCTTTCCTAGTAGTCGGAGGTTCGTTTCTTTCATTTGAGTTAGATGCCTTCCATGTAAAACATTTTTTTGTTTTAAGTCATCGCCAACTGTTGAATCTTCCTGTTTCTCGATAACACCCCCGTTGAAGATTGCTGATCTAGATTAACGAAATTGAATGTATAGAGCTTAAGCAAAACAACAAATAGAATCTATGTATTAGTGGTTGAAATTGTTTTTAAAATTCAAACATTTTAAATATATATCTTTATTCTAGTCCATATTTTCATTGATTTATTGTACTAGTTTTCTTCTTTTTATTCTTAAAGTGATAGTATGCACTTTTGAGATAAACTACTATGCATGGTCAAGCGAGGAACCAATCTCTTTAGAAACAAAGGGGGAATGCGAACAAAGCTGCTCGAAGGCTGATTGGTGTAAAGGCTATGAATTTGTAGTCTACTATTGCATTCTAATGAGAGAAATTAAGAATGGAACTAGAAGAGAGAGCAGTTCAGCTTATCTGAAATACTGTGAAGGTTAGTGATAAGCTTGAATGTTTAGGTCATGATGGCTCTACAAAACGTTGAACAAGGATTTGATATTGATAACAAACCCGATCCAACATTGTGATCAGCACTTCGCTGTTGGAAGATGTTTGTACATTGGTGAAAAACCTTTAGATTGCAAGTTATTTAGTATTTTGGTGGAAAACCTTTCAATTGCAAGCTATTTAGTACATTAGTGGAAAATCTTTTAATTGCATGCTATTTATTGCAGTCAGTGAATATATAAACAATGAATAGCTGTTAAGCTAGGTTTTTAAAAAGTTGCCTTATTATAAATGTGTACGTTTCAGAAGTGCAGGTTGAAAATATAAATTTATAACTTTTATTTAGGAGGCGCGGCGTTCTGAGCGGTAAAACGCTTGGCTTCCGAACCTAGGGTCCCAGGCTCGAATCCTGGTATTTTTAAATTCGGGATCTTGGGGCGCCTCTAAGTCCAGTTCGAATGGGTACCTGACATTAGTCGGGTAAAAGTAAAGGCGGTTGGTCGTTGTGCTTTCCTAATGACACCCTCGTTAACCGTGGGCCACAAAAACAGACGACCTTTACATCATTTGCCCTATAGACCACAAGGTCTGAAAGGGAAACTTTACTTTATAACTTTTATTTAGTTATCAATTTTGAATTTCATGTCAGCGTTCTTAACATATTTAAGTTTATTAGGAAAACATAAAAAAATATGGCATCGACACATTGTCTATTATCACGGTCAAAAGATCATGAGATCTTGATGTTAATGAGCTTAATGTCGCGGTTTGTAAGTTTCTCTCTGGTTAGTTGATCTTTGCCGAATCGTCAGGGGTGCTGAGATCTTGTAACCATGATGCCGAGGATTCTGCATGATATATATCTCTAGATCTAAATTTTATAAATGAATAAATTAATATCCTTTTCAATTCAAATATAGAATTTGAATTTATCAACTGAGAATCACAAAACATATAGTACAGTATTCACACTAGTAAACTGTATCAAATAAAATATCAAATCTACTACTAGCTTAATACAAATACAAGACTGATCTCTACTGTTCTAACTCAAAGTTAATATACGTCTTCACTCTCAGACTATTTGTACACACATGACTCTATCTTTGCGCCAGTGTTTTCACTCTCTTCTGTACTTGACCTTTTAACTAAGATATTCGGCTTAACCAATGAAATCGTTTCTTTAACAAATGAAATAAATGTTTATGACGTTTTCTACGCGTAATAGCTACGTTATTGGAATTACCAAGGTTGACATTAATCTTGACTTAAGTTTATTTTAAATTATTAACAATTTTAAATTACGTGACATCTATCTGCTGTGTTCAGGTCATATATCAATATATTTGACATCCGATTCTTCTGTTGGATTTTTCACACAAAAAAAATGGTTTGCATGGAAGTCCAGCGAAGAGTATTGTGCCAGAATATCTGCGCTATCAACAGTAGACGCCTTATCTTGCCTAAACGTGTACAACGGATGGCGCAGGGTCAACTTTCGCTATCTATACTGTATATAATGATTATGAGAGAGGGGGAAAGAGCCAAGGATAATCTAGTCCAGAGATACTTTGCTATATATAAGTGCAAATAAAATGTCGTTATAATGTCAGAATACCCCGAGTAAAGCTTCTCAGCTTCACCGTGGCGCTTGGGTGGAAACGGTCGTTAGAGGAGTCGATTAGGTCAATAGGGAAACAAAAACAGAACCACCGTCTGGATACCTAAGGACCGAGTTCATTGCACTGGCGGAGATAGAAGAAAGTTTCAACAAAGATGTAACTATAATTACACACGCCATTCCTCAAGGGGACGTTTTTTAAGGTTGACATCTTCAAGACTGATGTGGCACAGAGCAGGAAAATTGTGGAGTTCCCCTTGTGTGCGCGACCTTTGACTTCACTTCTATCAAGAGCTTCCTGAGATACAAGCCATCGGTAATAGGGATGTAATAATTCAAATCAGCTTGGACGTTTCCCATACAGAGGTTTGTTAAGTCACACAAATGAGGCCTATCGTTTATAGACATAGAGTTCCAAATGGTTTATTGACTGAACACTTACGAATATTATGAAGATAAAAAGTGTCAAACTGTAAGGTAACTTATCTGTATATATAATATTCTTCGTCGACCAACCATGCTACAAACTACACACGCACGCCGACTCTCTAACCCTTGATGAAAAAGTCTTGGAAAGATAACTCTTTTATTTCTGCAAGTCGGACTAGAGTTACCCCACGTAACTGTCACAGCGACACTGGCACTAAATAGCGGCGTATGCAACGCCGCGGGTCGACTAGTAAAAGTGTAAACAATGAAAACCGAAATCCTTTTATTTTTTTTTATGTGTAGCTGTAAAAGTTTATATTATTTGTGGCAATTCTGCAGATATGTTTTTGTAGTTCAGACGATAAAACTGCTGTATATTAAGTGAACGTCTTCTAATTAAAATAACTACAAAATATTTTCAGATGTATGTGCAACTGGAAAAGAATACAAGAATAATAATTGCTCTGAATGTAACATTGGTTTCTACAAGGATCGAAACGCAAACAGTAACTGTACGAAGTGTCCTAATCAAAAAATCACATTGGGACAAGGTTCTAGCTCTATTACTAATTGTTCCATTAGTAAGTTTTAAAATATAGAAATAGATTTTTTAATACGTTTTGTTGTTTATTATATGTTATTAGAGCCTTCAAAAATGATGTTCTAAAGAAAAAAGTGTATAATATTGCACAAGGATCGTCTTATGATTGAATAATGCATAGAGTGTGGAGCAGTGTCAGGGGCGGACTGGGTATCAAAATCAGCCAGGGCATTATCATATAAACCGGCCCACACATGGCATGTCATATCATGGGCGGAGCCAGGATTTGTTCGGTGTAGAGAGGATTTTTCACCCCCCCCCCTCAGAAATATATATATATATATATTTATATAGGCCTGTATATATATATATATATATATATATATATATATATGAGTGTGTGTATATGTGTGTATTTAATGTTCATTACATTCTGACCTTTCATTCTTTTAAATGTTTTTTTTTCTATCCTAGAATACTCTCTTCCTATAATTAGCGGAAAGACAGTACGCACCACCAAGGACAGCTAGAGAGTCTGGGGGAGCGCTGTGAGCTCCCCCAGTAGGGTCCAGGGCAAACCCCAGGATCCTAGCATTACTTCCGTTATTTGAAGCTTTAATAAATGCTTATTATGAGGTATCTACAGTGCAATCAGCCTGCTACTCTTCCGTAAAAAAAATTCAAAAACCAAATTTGCTATTCACCTCACTTAATTGATAGAGTCCAGACACTGGTAGAAAATGGTAACTATGTTTTTGTATTGAGAAAAGGGGTAACCACAAAACCCTTTTGGCTACGCTCATGAAATTTGGTGAGTGTGGTTTGCTTAAGTTGGCTGCACTGGGGCAGTAAGTAAAGTTTCCCCTTCAGACAAAGAGGTCTCAGGCAAGTGATGGTTTGACCTTCCGTCCCCTCCCGGCTACGCCCATGTGACATACTCTTAGGTGTAAGCCTACTTCTCTTCAAAATATATAAAGTTTGATAACGTATCGAAAGCTGGATGTATGCTTGCGTAAGAGTACGTCATTTATTTTATTTATACATGCATATAGTGTGGAAAGTATAAACACTACAATAGCAGCCTTATTGAGTTTGAAACTTTGGTATTACTTATAAATTACAGACGTTCTTCAAAAAAATAAGATAATTACGCCCTACGCATTTCATGTGTCAATCTAGCCGTACATGTTGATCTGTGACTTAAACTTGCTAAGTCATTGGTTTTCCTGGCTGACTCAGGCAACCCATTCCATTAAAAGATAAGAGAAAGCAGAACAGTTAGAGAGGCACTTACTTAATGTGAAAAGCTCTTGCTTCCTCCTAGTACATTCTCAAAAACGCGATTTGTCTATGAATATACCACGACCCTTTATTTAAACTATAAATCTCCTTTCATTAAATATCGGATGTGACAGCGCTATATAAATTATTATAATCATTACAACAATTTCCGTCATTAATTTGATCATACTAAGCTGGAGGTCACACACCAAGGCCACACAATTGTTCGTATAATATATATATATATATATATATATATAAATATATATATTGGAGCCCATAATAGAACCTAATAAGCTATTCAGCATTACATTTTGTTTACTAGTCTCTGAAATAATTTTAGTGCTCATATAGTTAGTAGATTGAAAATTCGTTTTCTTAATAGTTTTTATACGAATTCATTTTTCTATTTGTTACGATTAAACAGCACATTGTGAACCAGGGTTCTATTCAAGGGACAACATTTCCTGCTCTATTTGCCCCTATGGAACATATAAAGAATTTACTGGAAATCAGCCATGTTTAAAGTGTCCTAGGAATAAAACTACAACAGTTTTCGGTGCTACTGACATTAGTAATTGCTCTTTTGGTAAGCTATTTTATACATTTATACATTATATATATATATATATTAGGGGTGCACCGGATAGTACTTTTTGATATCCGGCCGGAGCCGGATATGACCGGATAGTAAAATTTGATATTCGGCCGGTGCCGGAGCCGGAGCCGAATACCTAAGTGTTTTGTAAATAGCTTGTATTGCTGAGCATTTTACGAAACTGTTAAATAACATACCTATATTTGTTGGTATTATTTTTTTCCTTTTATATACCTTATTGTTTTAAACTCTTTTGCTGATTGATTTATTAAAGATTAACAGTATTTATAAACATAAATTAATCTGTGTAGCATGAGCGTGTATGTGTGTATGTACGAGGCCACAAATATAAAGGCTGTGTGTTGGAAGGTCAATGTAAAATATGTTAGTATATATTTAACTAGTTACTAATGTAAATCTCTCATCTGGCTTGTATGGTGGTTGGATGTATGTGTTCAATAATTTCTGACCAACAACTGGTCATCAGACTTGTAATTTTAAGTCCAAAGACTGCTTCTGGTTCTGGCTTCAAGGACTTAATACTGATAGCTGTTAGTTAATAGTTGGAATCTGAAGCGTAGTAGGTCATATATTTATTAATCCATTTGCGGCAAACGATATTTTATTAACGCAGGAACATCTATTATACCTACTCATAGCCTGAGCTTTAAATGTTGCGAAGCATAGATTTAATTGTAGTCTGTAGGCCTATTATTGTTATCAATGTTTAGATCTACTGTTATATAGATCTAAGAGAATTAGGAAAACCAACTATAAAAGAAACAAAATCACCCACACCCTCCCTACCAAAAAAAACAACATAAATAGACTTTGTTTCGACTGATTGTAACAACCAGATCAGATAGACGTATTGAGCCTACACATGTAGTCCTAGTGTAGTGTGTATAGTTGATGGTGTTGACCTTCACGCGTTTTTTTTCCTTGGGCATACGCAATAGTGTTTAGTGTGCAGGCGAAAAAAGATAACAAATTGGCATGATCAGTCAAGCATATAGATAAATTATCTCTGTACCTTAGTTACAGAGGTCAAGTGTTTCTTAACATTCCAGCATATTTTTCTTTGTTTGCTAGATCTAATTGTGGTGCTTTAGATCAATTTATTTTATGCGATGTTAAATTTAATTGTAAGGTTTTCCTTTATATATTAAGTCAATAGAATTAAACAATGAAATTAGTTTTCTTTCTAAAGGTTTTAATACAAAGGGAAAAATACATACACGCACACATGTACATATTTGTTTTATTTTATTGTGCAACGAACGTGTGTTCAGGGCCCTAAATGACATTTCTCTCCAAGTAAACAAACTTATTGTCACCATCTAGTGACCTCTAGACAGTCTCAATATGTCTTAACAATTTGCGTTAATCCATTCTGGCTTAAGAATGGTCAATGTCTATATTCTCTATCAATACATTGTCATGAATTAAACAAATAAGAAGTTGGGGGTGTTGAGTCTCTTGAGCCCTCCCTTTAAAGATACCCTTGGTCAGTGTCTGTTTGGCTTGTAGTCCTGACTCATACGTGAGACTTAACTCAAAGTAAACAAACTTATTACCCGTCCAATAGTATAAAAGGTGTGGTTTGTGGTCCAGACCCTTGATTGACAACCTATCTCATAATAAACTAACTCATACCAAATTAACCTTATAGAGATTTGGCTTGTAGTCCCGCCTCTAATAAAAATTCTAATCCAAGTAAACAAACTCAGTTCCTCATAAGATGTGACCTCTAGACAGTGTCGACACGTTGACATCTGGCTTAACGTGGTCAGCTGCCTATTTGTGAACTCAATGTTATGGACTAAACAAACAAAAGGAGGTGGGGGTAGCTCATCTCTACCTCTGGAGATATACCCGCACATCTAGACATTATCAGCGTGACGTAGTTAAGGAATATGACATGCTTACTAGACCACTCAAAGGTCAAGACAAGCCAGTATGCCAGACATCGCTGCTACGTATGTAATACGAATTTATAATGTAAAGTCTAGTCCCCCCCCCCCAATAACAAACCTAGTTCCCTCGTGTGACCTCTAGAGAGTGCTTACGTCCATCGTATCTGACTTGGGGTCACCTGTCAATCAATGAACTCAATGTGATGGGCTAAACAAATAAAAGGGGGAGGGAGTTGTTCATCTAGAAATATACCTGGTTACCTTAGAGGTGTGGCTCTTGTAGTTCAGACCCCCCCCCCCAATAAAGATTAACTACTAAGTAAACAAACTCAGTTCCCTCGAAAGGTGTGACCACTAGAGAGTGTCTATACGCTGACATTAAACCTACGTCCATCGTATTTAACTTGTGGTTACCTGCTTATAAAAAACTCAATGTGATGGACTAAACAAATAAAAAGGGGGTGGGAGTTGTTCATCTCTACCTCTGGAGATATACCCGCACAGCTAGACAGACGTCTGGTCAGCATGACCTAGTCAAGGAATGTAACATTTTAACATGTTAACTAACTTACTCAAAGGTCAAGACAAATTGAAAAAAGTGCCAGCCATTGCATCTCTGTATGTAAAGCGCATTTATGATGTAAAGTTTCATCTCTATTTATATTAAGTTATTAACATGCATTGTCTTTATAATAAACGATGTTTGGTGCATATTTATAATGGCTCTATTTTTAAGCACATTATTTTGTTTTCATATAAACATTAATACATTCTATAACAGACAGTAATGGAACGAGGTCCACTTTATGCATAAAAAATAGGTGTATTTTTACTATCCGGTTTACTATCCGGTAGTGATATCCGACCGGAGCCGGATAGCACCGGATAGTAAAAAATGCCGGATATTCGCCAGAAGCCGGAGCCGGAGGGACTATCCGGTGCACCCCTAATATATATATATATATATATATATATATATATATATATATATATATATATATATATATATATATATAAGAAAGTACCAAACAAAATTAAATTTATCAACCATTTCTATATGCCTTTGAGAATATTTGATCAGTAAACTGCAAAGTTTATCTAGGGAAAATAACTCCGCACTTACAGCTGTATCTCTAAAAAAAATGTAGAAGTTATTTCCTTTATTCCATATAATATTATATTTACCAATAATTAATTCACTTATGTTTGTTTGTTATAAATCTGACTACTCTATGCAGAGGATACATATTCTAGTATTGGTCTAACTAAAGTTAAATAGAATTTGAGTTTTATGTTCTTGTTAGATGTGTACAAGAAATTTATTTTAATAAACCCTGTTGAGTTTTCTCTTAGTTTTTAATTAAATTTCTCAATATTGTGATTTAATTGTAACTTTTCATTTATTAGTACGCCAAGATATTTTAAAGTTTTAGTCTTTGTAACTGGTTTAATTACAATGAAATAAGTAGTTTTATTTCTTTTCTTGTTACTCTAAAAAAACTGACATTTTTCTGGGTAAAAAGAAATGTGATTTTTATTTCTTCTAATTCTTTTTAATTTCAGTTTTTGTGGGTGGTTTTTAAATTATTTCTTAAATTATTTTTTTTATATTATGCAATCGTCTGCATGTAGGCTTACTTTGTTGTTAAACTAATGCAATAATGTTTAACATTTACGTAAATTAGAGACAGCAGTGTGTGTTCTTTACTATTATTAGTGTTGGTCTGGAGCCATTTATTTTTACAGTTTATTCTATTCCTATTAGTAATTCCTGAATCCATTGATGTAAACTTTTTACCACACAGGCAGACATATAGACAGACAGACAGAGTTAATATAAGCTTTGTAAAAAAGAAATATTCTTTAAAAAAAAACGAAATTATTTTTTTTTGGGGGGGGGTTTTCTTTTTATGCTTAATCATGGAATTGGAGCTTTTGGGAAAATAGGGGGAAAACAGTTGAAGCAAGCATCTAAGTAATAAAAGGAAAGTGTTTACACAATTTCATGATGATTCGTTATCTAGTTTTAGACATATCTTGATACATGTTAGTCAGTAGTATTTTAGGAATAAAAGATAAAATAACTTTTTTTAATACGATAAAAAAGCACACTGTGACCCAGGGTTTTATTCAGAGGACAATATTTCCTGCTCTGCTTGCCCCAATGGAACCTTTAAACAATTCACTGGAAATCAGCCATGTTTAAAGTGTCCCTTGCATAAAACAACATCAGACGTCGGAAGTACGGACTGTGATGTGCTTGTTCAGACTGTATTGAGGTCAACAAACGATGACTGTTGAATTTCAACCAATTACTCTGCAAGCGTTTGAGTTTTATTGTTCGGGTGTATTCCGTGTAGTTGATCAACTAACAAACTAAACAAAGACATCGATTTAACTAGTGAAGAGATGTGGTCAACACTGATGAACAATGTAACAGATGTTTATTCCAAGAAAAGGCCGCAGTAAAAGTCTCTGTCAAAATAAACACGTCTTTACCCTAGAGAATTCTATCGCTAACTGATTTTCCGGTCTCTAACCCAACATATCCCAAACGTCACTAGTCCCGTTCAATATACGTCTTCTATGGTGCGTCGCTAAATAAGTAATACTCTAAATAAGGTGTCTAACAGGACATAAATCATTGCTCTATTAGTAAGTTTAATTTTTTTTGTTGTTGAGTTACTTAAGAATGAAACTTTTTATTTTTGAAATGTTTAATGTAGTTATAAATGTTAATAAAGCATTTTTTAACCAATTTTTTGTTCGAAAATACATTGAAATATTTTTGCGTTTGCAGCGTTCCTTACCAAAACGAAAAAAAAAAACCTGCGTGAACCACCTATCTGTCTGGAAGATACCCATTGCTATTTCCGATACATCTGGTCCCCCGGGCGTATGGGCTAGACATGTCCGAAGTCCGAGTGCACCGGGACCTCCGCCCTTTTCCTATGTTGTACCAAGCTAACCGTGGAGGATTCGCCATTTGTGTAACGGTCCCATGAGTAACGGCGCATGGATTATCGACAGGACCGTGAGGGTTCTCTTTCAACTCCGCTCCGTGCAATGGGTAAACTCTTGCCCACCCGTGGACACCCCCAAGGGAGTTTTGCTTTGCTATTTATTTAGCCTAACCACTTCCTCTAATGGTCGTTTCCTTTTATTACTTAGATTGTTCACTTTCCGAAAAGAAAAAAAGTAGCCGTTGCATCAGAACATTGAATAACCTAAAATATCATGATGTCTGATTTTCATTCTCTCTTTTAGTTTCTGAGATCTAAACGGGACGGACAGGCGGATAGACAGGTTACACAAAACTAATAGCGTCTTTTCCCTTTTCGGGGGCCGCTACAAATTAAATATATTTAGTTACGTAATTTTTGTTAGAGTTAATGCTGCAAGCTATTCGAAGTTAGTTATGTGGAATATATTATTATTACGTAACTGAAAAGCATATGAATATACGATGAATACTCATTGTTTTTTTTTAGATCAACAGCACTTTAAATATTAAAATCTTTGTTTATGGACATGATCTTTGAATATATCACTACCCTATTATTATTTGTTGTTATAAAAAAATATAGCCGGATAATAGTGGGTAGCACCAGATAATGTTGTACATTTTAAGCTTTATTTTTTTACTATATTGTTAAAATTTTAAAGTAAATAAAACATTACAATATTTACTATTTCACATTCAAATGTTACATTTCTGTGTTTTTTATGTTAGAACTAATATGTTTTATCTTTCAAATTGTATATAAAAAATATTCTAATGAAGACTGAATTTCGTGACTTTAGTGTGCCTCCAAGTGCACCGAGCTCTACTCTGTACCTGACATAAGTTAGGGAAATGTAAAAGCGGTTGGTCATTGTGCTGGCCACATTACATCCTCGTTTAACGTTGGCCATATGAACAGATAACCTTTACGTCATCTGCCCCATAGATCGCAAGGTCTGCAAGGGGAACTTTCCCTCTTTTAATACTTCTTTCTGTCTACCTTTCATTCGAACACATGTTTGTATTTGGTTCGATCAACCAGCTCATTGTGAACCAGGGTTCTCTTCAAGGAACAGCATTTCCTGTTCTGTTTGCCCGAATGGAACGTATAAGAACTTCACTGGAAATCAGCCATGTTCAAAATGTCCTATGAATAAAACAACAAGAGAAGTTGGAAGTACTGACATCAGTAATTGCTCTTTAGGTAAGGTCTATTTATTAATGTACTTACAAGGTTAAAAACTTTTATTTTTAGAAATTTTAATTGGTAACTGCCACAGCCTCATTTGACATTGAATGTTATTAGTTCACAATGGGTCAAGAAGGTGATAACACAACAAAGCCTGAGTAGAAAGAGGAAGTGAGAATTACTAAACTCAACTTGAATTAGTTGCTTTTTGGTACTCGTTACAGTAATGGCAGTACACATGGTGCGTTAATCCGACCTAATACCAGACACAGAAATCTTAAAGCTGTCCAACATGAACAGTATCAATGCGACAGTAAAAAGGTCCCAACTTCGATGGGTGGGACATGTAGTATGAATGCCAGACTGCTGTACGAGGAGATGTGTGCAGGAAAGCGCTTTCAGGGAGGTCAGTAGAAGCACTACAAAGACACTCTCAAGAGCTCCTACAAGGAATGCGACATCGACATTCACGGCTGGTATGCACTAAATCTCGATCGCTCCTCATGGCGAGAAGATGTGTGTCTCCGAGTCTCAAGATTTGAGGCAAGAAGAGTTGCCAGGGTGAAAGGTCGCCGAACCAACAAAGAGCTGAGAGAAGAAGCAAGTTTATTTGCAATTGACCAAACCCACCCATGCACTCACGTATTCGGCCGGCTTTTTAAAGCTCATTATCGATCACGAATGAGGAGCGATATATACATATACAGGGTGCGTCAAAAAAATGTATACACACTTTGAACTGTCATAGACAATTTATTTGCCGTTCTACAATGCTAAATTTCAGCACATGGAAAGCTTAATGTCTAATTGGAAAAATAAATGTAAAGGTGTTTCTGTACCACACACAGTGCCGGAGTGACAAGGAAGTAACTGCAACATGGCGGACGTGCGTTTGAGTTTTGAAGAGCGAGAAAGAAAAAATGTGGCAACATATGTAGATCAATTTGGGGCTGCGCAGCCACGGGAAATACTGCAGTCCTCACTGATCTTTGCACTCGAAGACAAGCCTTACTATTATTATTATTATTATATATATATATATATATATATATATATATATATATATATATATATATATATATATATATATATATATATATATGTAAAATGTAATATATATACATTTATTAGAGTTAGTTAATGTGTTTTATCCGCAATGATGCGGACGTAATTGAGAGCTGGTACCTTGTTATACTACTAAGATACTATTGTGATTCTCATATATTGGATTTATGCAACTTGCATTCTAGCTTGGATGTATTTAATATAATAGGATATTATGTTATTTTATATCTAACCAGTGATTTGTAGTTAGACACTTGAAGGTAGTTCTATTTAATCGAGTATTATTAATGTGAATAAACTTCATCTATGTTTGCTACAATTGTATACTACAATATGCATGTACTGAATGGGCTTAGCAACGTAATAGCCTAACAGCCATAGCTTAGACGCACGAACCTAGTAGAGATCACAGCACCTAAACATCGTGACCTTGGTATTTGTCTCTGTCAGTACATTGTCTCTTTTCTAATTACCATTGTGTTTAAGCATTGTGTACGAAATGAAGTTTAACTCAATACACATTCTTTCATTTTGATTAAAGTTATAAAATATCTTCACAAATTGTAAGCTATATCTATTGACATCTGAAACATGTTTTTCTTTGTTAGATTTTGAGTGAAAATAACTATATCGATGTAAAATACTTTGCAGTTTCTTTTATTTACTTGAGATATCGTGTTTTGTTATGCGTTTCGGCTCTATTGTTATTTTTTATACTATTTTGTTTTAGTATTACTTGATTATGTGATTACGTAAATGCTTAAAACTTAAAGGTTGTAGTAACACCCACAAATGTATCATTGTCTCATCGCCCCTGGTAAAAGTGACTAGCTAGATTAAGTTACTAAAAGCACATTTATAGTGTAACATCGGGCCTCTGAACAAAAACACGTTACGCTCCACGGTCCCATTCTTTTTTTTAATGGCTCCAAAGCTATTTTCGGTCCTTCTGCTTCATTTCACTGCGTCGCCACCTTCTTCCTCTAAATCTTATGCCATAAATGTTCCACTCTTAGACCTGTCTAGCTCTGTATTTGAGATCTTTTCTTAAGGCGTGACCAATTCATCTCCACTTCCTCGCTTAGATCTGTCTAGCTCTGTTGTTGAGATCTTTTCTTAAGGCGTGACCAATTCATCTCCACTTCCTCGCTTAGATTTTTCTAGCTCTGTTGTTGAGATCTTTTCTTAAGGCGTGACCAATTCATCTCCACTTCCTCGCTTAGATCTGTCTAGCTCTGTATTTGAGGTCTTTTCTTAAGGCGTGACCAATTCATCTCCACTTCCTCGCTCAGATCTGCACCTCTTTCTCTGCTCACTCCTCTCCTACTTTGTCGTACCAGTGTATTTGAAAGACAGTTCTCAGGCATCTGTTCATGAAGGTCTGTACTTATTTTTACAGCCCCCGAAAAGAAATTAGATTTGTTTTGTCTGTCTGTCCTTCCGTCCCGTTTAGATCTCGTAAACTAGAAACGATTTCCCAAATCCGACGTTCTGATATTTTAGACCTTTTAAAAACACTGATGTTACTTATTGTCGTCTCAAAGCGAAAAATGTATTTTTTCAAATCAACAATGCAATATTTTTTTTTCATAAAATAACGCATCATGTTTACAACTATTCACTATAAATGGTAAAAAACAACAACATGGGAGACTATGTATTATGGGTTGCATAGATATACCATATTTTTCAACTTTGTATGCAATCGGTTTATATTTATTCTCAATCTTTATTTGAAATTGTACTCACTCAATTAATGAATATCTGTCACTTACACTACGTATACGTATTTGAAAAAAAAATGTATGGAGAAAAAAGTGGATTGAATACATGTTCAATGGATTATACATAAAAACAACTATTATTAAATAGTGATTTACATTATACACCTTAGTTGTTACATTAAACACACGCCATAGTTACTATAAATAATATTAATGTTTTTTTTTTTTAGATTGTCCGACTATTTGCGTAAAAAAAGACCCATGTAAATATACAGGGACAAGCAGCTGTGTATGCCCAACTGGATATTACGGACCACAATGCTCAAAGCGTAGGCTTTTGTTTTTTTCTTACGGTCTTTTGTAGCCAGTAAACTGTGGAATAAACAACTCTTTAAAGCGACATAGTTGTATTATTTTCTGTATTTTTTAAAAAACATTTTGTTCTGTAAATAAACAGAAATATCAATTTGGTTTTATTCATTGCATAGGTTTATTACACCCCTTTTAAATGTATTGAGATGATAATAGGTCTATTCCCTGCTCTCTCTCTCTCTCTTTCTAAGTAAAAATAGGATACGAGTCCAAGTATTTGTAAGCAAATACTTAAACTAAAAGAGCACTTAAAAAGTTGCTGATTCGTCGTTTATGTATCACAGAGTTTCTTATTATCGGGACAGTTTTTGTGAGGAAAATAAAACTTCATCTGTATCGAGTTTACTATAGGCTCAAAATTAGCATTTTGCGAACATTATGGTATTATCTTTTAAAAATATTTAACTAGATGATTTTTGTTTTAGTTTTTTTTTAAGGAATGACTTGTGATAGCGTAAATGTAAAATACTTATAAAAAACCATCGACGCAAGAGGGAACGAAGCAGGACGTTTTGGCGCCGTCGTTTTGGCGCCGCCGTTTTGGCGCGAAGGTCGTTTTGGCGCGAGCCGTTTTGGCGCGAAATACATTATGTACTTTTATTGTAATATTTCTTTTAAAAGAATTATTCATATCTATGTTTTACATGAGTGTTTGTGTTAAGACATATTTGTCACGTACTAAATGTAAATGTGTGTTTGTTTTTCACATCATTTTCTTTAATAAACATTTTGGCTTGTGTATGTGTGTTTATTAAGAGGCACACTTTTATTTTCAAAACGTTTTTAAGATATTACTTTAAAATAAAAAAACAACATGAAACGATGATTGACTACAAACTGATGCAATTATTTGTTTACATTAACATTGGTTTATTTAATGACTGTATGGTATCTCCAGCTATACATACCAAACACTGGCTATTAATAAGTAAAAATATAATGTACTGTAATGTACCATGTTTCTCAAGAGACTTTAAGTTAAGTATACATAGATACCATGGTTATTTGCCTAAGTCGCTGGAGTTCAAGGGTTCATTAAAAATAAAGCTTCGTGCTTATTAAATTATCGTCAAATGATATCTCGCGCCAAAACGTCCCGAGTGGGAATATACTTGCTGAAGAATTATTAGTAATACAACAAATTATCCCTTACATTTAAAGAACAATATTACATTTTGTTTAAAACGCTTCTTGCCTATAAGGCTAATTTCTTTTTAGCTGTCTAATTACCGTATTTTCTTACATGTAACCATCATACGAGTATACCCCGCACATGCGTAAATATAAAATAAGTAGAAACAAAAACATACAACCCGCATCCTTTATATACCCCGCATGTGCACAGCGTGTTTTCCCTTAAGCTGCAGGTACATAATGTTTTTGCTCGTCAGATGTATGTCCCTCGAGACCATTCGAGCTCCAGCTGTTTTTCCAACAAGAAATACATAGAGTGCAAAATGAGTGTGAAATAAGAGCCATTTCGTTGAAGAACGACTATGGTTCATCTTGAACAGAATAAGCAAGATGAAAGCCTGAGCATTGTCGGAATGATGTCGCCCTCACAGCAGTTACCCCCTTTTCCACGTAGCTGATGTGACCACAGGAATGGACCATCCAAAGCAGTAGGAACAGTAGGCTGTAGTACAGTGTGCCACAATCTGACCCAGGGTCACTAGCTCCTGATTTTTTCTCAGGGTTGTCTTCCGATGCCTTTCCCGTGTTTGGGTATAGCCGCAAGGCAGTGGAGGTTGATTTAGTGTTTCCCTTCTCTAGAAGGAACTATAAAAGGTAAAAACACCCACCTACTGTTTGGGTATAGCCGCAAAGCAGCGGAGGCTTGGATTCAGAGTTTACTTTCTCTTAGAAGGAACTATAGAAGGTATAAACACCCACCAGCATGTCCATGTTTATAAGTAAAATAAACTTTGTATACCCTGTACCTTTGCATACCCCGCACATCTGACATTTCATGGTCAAAACGCGTTCAATCCTTTTCTTTCAGGATGTAGTCCAGGATGTCTAGACGATTCGTGCAACAAAATGAATGGAACATGTCCATGTAAAGAAGGCTACTTCGATGAGAAGTGCTTGAAAAGTGCGTCTTCCTTGAACCGCATACATAATTAATTAAAATTAAATTTATAAGGTTATAATGAATATGTATATAATTGTATACAAATCTCTTATCTATATCATTATTTGTTATAAGAAATAGCAGCGTACTCTTAAAGAATTCTTAAAGAGCCTTAGCTCCACGAGACCCCGATATTTAACCAAAGAGATTGCCCTCATCCGAATGTTCATAATGATTGATAGGCTTCTTGCTAAATTGTAATTTTTGCATGGCTTGAGGTGAGATTGTGCCATGTATTTTGTATGGACACCTGTTAATCCCTCGGAGATACCGCAACTTCACTTTTTTTATAGTTTGTGCGTACAAAAAAATTCATTGCAATTTTGCTTTGTTTGATTTAATGCGTTTTGTATGTTCCTTTTCAAAGTCTTATATTGTTCTTAAAATGAGAGGGAATATTTTTTGTATTACTAATAATTCTTAAAGTAAGTATATTCTCACTAGCTTTGATGGATTTTCATAATTATTTTGCATTTACTCTGATACAACTCATTAAGTAAAAAACAGAAGAAAAAAATCAAGTTAAACTAACACGTTTTAAAAACATAACTCAAAAGGACAATAATGTTCACAAAATGATGATTTCCAGCCTTTTTTTGCCACATGTAGACGTAGCCACTGTCAAGATCTCACACAGAAAATAGTAAAATGACATCGGGAATGATTTGAACTCCAAACGAAAGTAAGAAAGCAGTTCGGTACGCATATCATGACTATGCATGCAGCAATTATATTAATATGTCAACTCCTTATAGTGGCTGGAATTATTTTTCTAATTTTTTGGATAATTCATAAAACTTTTTTTTATTACGTAATGAACAGCTGGTGGTTTGGCTCATGCCAATCAATGGATTAGCCATTGTAAAGAAAATTGCTCTGAAGAAAAGAATTTTAAATTTGACCTCTGTTACACGGGCTGGTTTGGTGACTCCTGCCTATACAGTAAGTTCTGACATCTGATCACCATTTTCTATTTTTTTAAACATTACATTTTGTTAACCTTGAGTAGAAAAAAAAAACTAATGTTGATAAATGTTTTTGTGTGTAAGGCACTTGCGGAGCCAGAAGTTTTTATAGGCTGAAATAGATTAATAAAGAAGAAAAAAGTAACCCTAAACTTTGTAAAACTTATATTTATATATTAACATAACAACATAAATGAGTCTAGGATTACAATTGAGGATAATGTTTCATCACCATAGACCGAAAAATAAAATTACGTTGTACCCTACATCACTGACACAGGTCCTAACCTGTGGGCAGTTAAGATTCGATACTGACCTGCAACGTCCTAACCTGTGAGCAGTTAAGATTCGACATTGACCTGCAACGTCATAACCAATGAGTAGTTAAGATTCGACACTGACCTGCAACGTCCTAACCTGTGGGCAGTTAAGATTCGACACTGACCTGCAACGTCTGAAACTGTGAGCAGTTAAGATTCGACACTGACCTGCAACTTCCTATAGAATGGACAGTTAAGATTCGACGCTGTACTGCAACGTCCTAACCTGTGGGCAGTTAAGATTCAACACTGACCTGCAAGGTCTAAAACTGTGGGCAGTTAAGATTCGACACTGACCTGCAACTTCCTATAGAATGGGCAGTTAAGATTCGACGCTGTACTGCAACGTCCTAACCTGTGGGCAGTTAAGATTCGATACTGACCTGCAACGTCCTAACCTGTGGCAATTAAGATTCGACACTGACCTGCAACTTCCTATAGAATGGGCAGTTAAGATTCGACGCTGTACTGCAACGTCCTAACCTCTGGGCAGTTAAGATTCAACACTGACCTGCAACGTCCTAACCTATGAGCAGTTAAGATTCGACACTGACCTGCAACGTCCTAACCTGTGAGCAGTTAAGATTGGACATTGTCCTGCAACGTCCTAACCTGTGGGCAGTTAATATTTGATACTGACCTGCAACGTCCTAACCTGTGAGCAGTTAAGATTTGACATTGACCTGCAACGTCATAACCAATGGGTAGTTAAGATTCGACACTGACCTGCAACGTCCTAACCTGTGGGCAGTTAAGATTCGACACTGACCTGCAACGTCCTTACCTGTGAGCAGTTAAGTTTCGACACTGACCTGCAACGTCTAAAACTGTGGATTGTTAAGATTCGACACTGACCTGCAACGTCTTAACCTATGGGCAGTTAAGATTCGACACTGACCTGCATTGTCCTAACCTGTGGGCAGTTAAGATTCGACACTGACCTGCAATGTCCTAACATATGGGCAGTTAAGATTGGACACTGACCCGCAACGTCTTATTCTGTGGGCAGTTAAGATTAAAAGCTCTTATCCACGTCGTACAGACCTGTGACGTTGCAACGAGCTATTTTTCTAAATTGCCCAGAGGTTGTGACATTTCAGTTTTCAGGGCTTCTTTAACGATTGGTCTCAAATCTATATATGTGTACAGGTCACTTTCCATCCTGCTAAAAATGCTTCTAAAATTGAAGAAAAATAAAGTAACGCAGGGGCATGAGTTTCAGTGGTAATCACGGCACTCGACTGAAATATTTGTTTACAAACAGTGACATAGGTACTTTCAGTTCATATTGCCTTCCACCCAACTCTAATAGGTACCTGGCTTACTTTAGGGACGTCAAGTCAGCGTGTCGTTGCGCTGACACATGACACCTTTGTTAACAGTCGGTCTGCTTCGATAACCTTTATAACGTTTTATGGAAACTAGAGCGTTATTTTTTTCAAAATTAAATTTATTTACATATGTCTTCCAACTACGTTTTCTTAAATCAAACATATAGGTTTGAATATTATAGCATTTGGCTTCCACTTTAAGCACTTATTAACACTATCGTATTACTCAATGATTAGGTGCGTAATTACATTCGTTACAACCTTTCATGTCTAATTATAACTATTGTCTGTACATAATGTGGCATATTGAATTACTTGTTGTTGTTTTTTTCACATATTTCAATATTGGTTTATACCGTATGTCTTTTTTTTTATAATTAATTTTCCTGACAGAAGATCTGGGTGTGGAAGCCATCATAGACGATAAAGTCCTGAATGACAACGATTACAGCACCTGTGTGAGACGGAACAATATTACAATAGATTGGCAGCAAGAGATACAAGCTATCATATGGATAAGACTGGTCTTTACGAACAATGGTAAAATGTTACACAAGACTAATGAATAATTAGGTTGTTTTTTAGGTAAAAAAAAAATTTTTTTGCATTTTTTTAAAGACCATTTCTTCTTTATACAGCTGATAAACCATTCTAAAAGAATTTTTTTTATAATAACTTTAATCGTGCCATAGTGGCATCTATGTGTTTATTTAGGTGGCTCTACCGGCCCATTTGGGTACTATTTCTGGTATTGAAAGCCAACAAAATGCATATTCTAAGGTATCTACAGTGCATTATCTTGCTATTAAAAAGTTTTATTTTAAAAACATAATGTTGCTATTCTTACTTAGACCCTCTCGCACCGTTTGGCGCCTTTTCGGCAATCAGTTTCCGCAACTCTTATTTTGCGTAATTCATTTTGTCGGAGAACATGTCCCGCCAAACCTCATGCGACGCTCTCTCACAACCTTACTTAGGATTCGACTCCCAGTTCGGCGTATGCTTTCTTTGATTTAGACCCGATCTCTATAACTGACTCCTAACATCTGTCTTAGCCATCTGTGTTGAGCCACATTTAGTGTTTTTCAAGTTGGGTAGAAGACTATTCACACTTTATTTATGGAGCCCAAGCCACTGGTAGAAATGTGTAACTTTTCTTGACTAAGCTCTTGAAATCAGGTGACTGTATTTTCGCTTTTGATTTTATATCGAAAAGGAGAATTTTTTCGTCAAATCATCAGTTGAGGGGTTTTAAACTAAAAAATGTCTGGAGTTTTTTTTTTTTTTTTTTTTTTTAAATTCAAAACCCCATTTAGCTACGATCATAGAATTTGGTAACTGTAGTTTGCTTAAAAATAATATTGAAGAGAGAGATTTTCAACTCTAATTTCATAAACTCAAAACCATCTGGAGGGGTTTTAAACTTTAAAGAAAAAGCCATCTAAAGGAGGGGGATTTAAACTCAAAACCCTTTGGCTACGCTCATAGATTTTATAGTGTGTAATTTGCTTTTTTTTATATTGAAGAGGTACTTTTTACCGTGAAACCCCAACTGGAGGGGGGGGGGTTAAACTCAAAACCTCTTTGGCTACACTCATAGAATTTTGAGTGTGCGATTTGCTTTTTTTTATATTGAAGAGGGGTTTTATCGTAAATTTTGGAGGGGGTTTTAAAATCAAAATCTTCCTTAGCTGTGCAGTTGGAATTTGGGGATTGTTTGCATTTTTTTTTTGTTTTATAGAAGAGGGGGATTTAACTGCAAAAACCTCTGGTAGGGGGTTTAAAACTCAAAACCCTCCTGGTAGAGAGATTTGTGTCTCAAAACCCTCTGATAGGGTTTTTTTAAATCTCAAAACCCCCTGGTAGGGGGTTTTAAACTCAAAACCCCCTCGGCTGTGCTGTGGTAAGTGATGATTTAGTATTAAAATCTCACCTAATATAAACCAAATGAAAGCAAAAATCAGTCACTTAATTCCGTTCCCCCCCCCCGACAGGTTCTAGGATTTCATTTCGGCTGGGGGGTTTGAACCCCAAACCCCTCCCCCTGGCTACGCCCATGGGCCCACCGACATTTGCCTTAAGGCCAATTTAGCCAGTCCGCCCTTACTCCTATCCCATCCAAAACCTATCGAGAAAAAACAACTGGTTTAGCGAATTAACTCTAATCTAATGATAGCCCTATAGATCCTGGACGTCGAATAATTTATTAAACCTCATTGATGTTAGGTCCTACACGACTAAAAAATTAGCGGGGGGCGTGTCTGCTCAAGAAAATGTTTTAGAGCATAATTTATTTTTTTGTTAATTTAAAAGCCTGTTTACACAATTCCCATGTTTTACCAATGAACTTGTAAGTTGAATAGAGGAATTGTAACAATTAAAATATTAAAGAATACTTTATAAAAAAAAAAAGGTATTTCTTGTCTATGATGTTGAAGACTCTATCGTAAGTGAGATAATATATTATTCTTAAAACTTCAACAATTATAAATTCATAAAAACAATAACATAAAATACTTTTGCGCGGTGCCCATTCCGGGTAGCGAAAATACAATAAATATGCATATGTCACCCCGCGGGACCAACTAAAACAAAGGACGTTTGGGCCACGAGGCCTTCATCAGCTACAAAACAAAACAAAAAAAGACAGAAAATCAAGACCAAATAGGCTTAAGTGGACTTATCTGTCCGATGTTGTTCTCTATGGAGGCAGAAAAGAAATGAGCTACGTTGGTGTAAAAGCGCGGTAAATTGGAAGGGAGAGGAGATGTCAGGCAAAGATGAATGTGAAAAGGGGGGAGTGTTAGTGCTTATCTAATTCAAAATAAAAGTGTGTTAGTTGTTAATCCCGTGAGAATGGAGGATGCCTAACATGTCAATAGTTTTGTTTTCGATCTGCAGACAGATCATATACGAACAATAGTCAATTAAATATTTTATGTGCTTCTTCAGATGACGTAAGGGAGATAATCGCATTTTATTTCAACAAGAACGACACGAATGCCAGTCTTGACTGTAATTCTATTGACATGAGGTATCGCAAGGTCGGAAACACATCAATCGATTTCCGTTGCGACGGCTACTACTTCGTCAGTACAGTACAAATATCTTGGCAAAGTGAAAGCCCTCTATGCTCTGTCCATGTTAATGGAGGTAGTTTAAGATCTCATGTAATTATTTTAATACAAGATTTCGTCATTTTGTTTAATCAAGTTATTTTGAAAGGAAACCACGCATGCATCTATTTATACAATATATTCTAAATATAAAGATCTTTATTCATCTGTTTTGTGGTTCTAGCAGTGATAATTTAGTTTCATTATTCACTGAAGGTCCTAATTTATTTACTATATATAAACATATCATATTTTAAGAATAATAATACTGTACACTAACACACGCACAAACACATTTGGTCTTTCTGTCTCTTAATCTCTTTCTATCTCTCTCTTTCTCTTTCTTTGTTTATATATAGTGCACCGGATAGTACTTTTTTATATTAGGCCGGAGCCGGATATGGCCGGATAGTAAAATGTGATATTCGACGGGAGCCGGATACCTATATGTCTTGTAAAAAGCTTGTATTTACTGAGCATTATACAAAACTGTTAAATAACAAACCCATATTCGTAATAATTATTTCCCTTTTATTTACCTTATTGCTTTAAACTCTGTTAATGATTGATGAATTAAAGCTCAACATTATTTTTAAAAATATAGACATACAACAAACTAATCTGTGTAGCATGAGTGTCTGTATATGTACGAGTCCACCAACTGTAGAGGGGTGATGGTCAATGTAAAATATGTAAATATATATTGAACTAGTTGTAGTCTGGTCTATTATTGAGCTCTATAATTAAATCTACAGTTATATAGATCTAAGAGCATTAGGAAAACCAAATACAGAAGAAAAAAATCATCAACACACCCCCTACCTAAAAAAATAAATAGACTTTGTGTTCGACAGATTTTAATAACCTGTTTAAATAAACCAACTGGGTCTACACATGTAGTCCTAGTGTAGTGCGTATAGTTTTGTTTCTTTTAGCATACGCAATAGTGTTGAGTGGTCAGGGCAAAAAAACAACATCATTGGCATGGTCAGTCAAGCATGTAGATAAGTTATACCCGTACACTAGTTACAATAGTTTAAGTGTTTCTTAACACTCCAGCTTATTTTTTCTTTGTTTACTATATCAAATTGTTACACTCTAAATCAATTTCTTTTATGCGATCTGAAACTTTACTGTAAGGTTTTCCGTCAAAAGAATGAAACAATGAAATTAGCTTTCTTCCTAAAGGTTTTAATACAATGCGAAATAAAATGCACACTCACACATACATATATTTATTTTATTTTATTTTGCAAAGTATGTTAGAAACATCTTCATTAATTATTAGGCCTACTGATTTTATAGTGGTTTCTGTAATAAAATGGCACGAAATTAAGCCTATGGGTGTCAGGTGTGCTAAAAGTCTGGCCTGATACACAGTGGCTATATACGCATCGTAAGTAAAAAAAAACAAAAACAAAAAATAACAGTAATAACAAGGAGTTACTTGACACTCTCAAATTATTAAGATTATCGTTATCAAATCGGGCGGGAGTTATATTCAAGTCAACACTGTAGGAAAAGAGATTTATATTCAAGTAAACAAACTATGTAAACAAACTATGCATTCGTGAAGAGGTGTGGCATGTGGTCCACCCAAGTGATTTAGATTTTGATCCAAATAAGCAAACTCATTCATTGTCCGGTTACCCCTGTAGAGGAAAAGCTTAAAGTCCAGCCCCTAATTTAGAATATCTACCATGTAAAAAAAACTCAGTTCTCTCGTGTGACCTCTAGAGAGTACCTACGTCCATCCTATTTGACTTGTGGTCACCTGTCTATCAATAAACTAAATGTGATGGACTAAGCTAATATCAAAGGGGGTGAAAGTAGTTCATCTCTACCCTTGTTGCCTGCGTTGAAGTCCACCCCCGCCCCCCACCACCCAATAAGGATTCTTTTCCAAGTAAACAAACTCAGTTCCTTTATATGGTGTGAAACATAAATGTTAATGTGTTGCAGAACTGAGATTATTGAAACATATTCACTTCTTGCATATTGGAAGGTTTTGATTATCGTAAAGATTTAGTTTGACGTCAATCGACGGTTACCTTCATTAAGTATTTCACTTCTTGTTCGACACCGTTTATAAGCGTCGACTACCCTTAAATTGTGTTGTTTCGGTATTTAAGTGTTTGACTTATCTGGAACAAACTTAACGTGGTGGCGCCTAACAAAATTAGTAGGTAATACAATGCAGTTTTTACTATCCAGTCAACTATTCGGCAGCCGAACATCGCGAATTGTGAAAAATAGCCGAATATTCGGCCGTAGCCGTAGCTACTATCTGATGCAGCCCTAATATATATACAGATAGATATAGATAGACAGACATATAGATATAGAAAGATAGATAGATAGATAGATAGATAGATAGATAGATAGATAGATAGATAGATAGATAGATAGATTGATACATAGATATAGACAGATATAGATATAGATAAAGATAGATAGATAGATAGATAGATAGATAGATAGATAGATAGATAGATAGATAGATAGATACATAGATATAGACAGATATAGATATAGATAAAGATAGATATATAGATAGATAGATAGATAGATAGATAGATAGATAGATAGATAGATAGATAGATAGATAGATAGATAGACACGCTGTACAAAACATTTGTTCACAGGACGAAATGTTGCATCTACAGCAAGAAGAGTGAGATGGAGTCTCTCTGAATACAAATGGACCAACATTGACACACTAACAGATGGTTACTATGGTCGAGATGGCTGTTTGACAATGAACTCTGGTATAACACTTGAACTTCTCTTATGGCATGAGGTCTACTCAGCTCAAGTTTTACTTTACACAGGTAGAGCTCTTTCCCTTCTAAGTTCCTTTATAATACTGAACAAATGAATAGCATATTCCATGTTTCTATAGTAAACCTGCAAAAATGTTTGGAAAGTAATTAACATTTCCAACCTTGAGATGTGACCATTATTATAATTTCCATTTGCTATGGTCATGTGAAAATTAACTATGTGGTCATGACAATGGCACATAGTCTCCTGTTTTTTATTCAAGTATTATTTTAACAATAAGCAAACCCCCCCTTTCAGACCTTGTGGTCTATAGGGCAGATGATGTAAAGGTCATCTGTTTTTGAGGCTTACGGTTAACAAGGGCGTCATGTGGTCATTACTTTTCTCCAGCAATGTCATGTACCCATTAAGGGGCGTAGCTAGAAATTTTCCATCGTTTGGGGGCCCGAGTGGGCTTGACCTCTTAGGGGCGCCTGCATTTTGTGTAATATTTAATTTTTATGTAAAAACACCGCGCCTCATATACTAGACGTTTCATATTTTGGTATTGGCTAAGTTGGGGTTGTGTGGGTTTTGGTAGTTTTCTGTTTAAAGCTTATGATGTACATTCTTACTGGCCTAACCTGCCTGAATGGACCACTTTGAGGACCGATTCTGACTTTGTGTCTCCACACAAACTATCTTTCTAATCTTATTTTACACCTAAGAATGTTCCAAAAAGCGCCAATAGCATAATAATTAACAAATTAATCTAAGTAAGGACACGCGTTAGCTGAACAGTTAATTGCTTGGCTTCTGAACTTTGGGTCATGGGTTCAAGTCTCTGTGAAGACTTGGATTTTAAGCTTCAGAATATTTAGGGCGACTTCGAGTCCACCCTACTCTATTGGGTACCTTACTTTTGTTGGGGAAATTAAAGGCGGTTGGTCTTTGTGCTGGCCACATCATATCCTGCCTGTTAACCATTGGCCAAAGAAACAGATTAGCATGACGTCATCTACATTATAAACCGCAAGGTCTGAAAGGGGAACTTTTACTTTCCATCTAAGTCAGCTGTTTCTAGCACGATCAGTCAACCCATTATGAAACCGTTTTCTTCTTCTAGCTAACTTTTTCCTGCTGAGCTGTAAGCTGTTTTGCAGACTGTACCAAGGAAAACACAAACTGACCAGTCAATTATCTATTTTTAGCCTAGGTTTTTCATTGATTTCTTAATATCGGTGCAGTAATTAGCTGTTAATTAAACATAACTGTAGTTCAATAATTAAACGTTCACAAATCGTTTCCATCGCTGCCTTATATTCTAAAGACTTTTCAAGAGACGACGGGCGAGGAATCTACTCCGTGGAGCTCATTGACGCCCATGGAAAGATTCAGTCCAAGATGTTTTCCAGTGGAAAAGACGTATTTGTTCAGACAGCTTTTTTTAACAGTTTCTTTAATTTTCAATCTGTTAACATCACAGTACTGAGTGGGAAATTGGATCTTTGTGAAGTGGAAATCTACGGAGGCAAGTAAATAGGTTTTTAAGAAATAATTTTTTAAGAATGTTACTAGCAAAATGAAATACAGACTAAAAGATGTGAAGTCGTCAAGTGTTCAAAGATTATTTTCAAAAGGATTATCTTTACGGAACAAATTAAAATATTGAACAAGAAATCATTTTTGAAAGAAAAAAATAATACTGCCACATATCTTACTACTGCAAGAATTGGGTTCCCATTAATATAAATTAAAATTAATTAATTACAACTAATCAGCTTATCAACATTCTAAATGATGTTGTTTTCATCGTCTATAAATAATCATGTTAAATTTCAACTTGAAAAAAAAAACAAGGTTACAAAGACAGTTTGTGTGGAAACACAAACTCAAAATCGGCTCTTCAAGTGATAGATCTTGTGTGGTGCCCCAACGGTCCAGCAGACCAAAGGATAGGTGAAAATGAAGGTATAGTTAGATGTTAATCAGGTCTAAATAAATTCATATAATGTTCATCTTATTGATGCAATTGTTTTGTATAGTGTAAATCTCTCTTGTAACAACTAGATAGTTTGTGTGGAAACATAAACTCAAAGTAGGCCGCTCGAAGTGGTCCACCCAGGCAGGTAAAAATGCAGGTTTCAATATTTTCAGAAAGAACATCAGAATAAAATTCTATCAAACGCAAATGACAGAAAAGAATGGAGAAAGAAGGTTGACAGATCTTGTGTGTTGCCCCAAATGGTCTAGCAGATCAAGGGATAGGTGAAAGTGAATGTGAAGTTAGATGTGAACCTGGCCTAACTGATTTAATATAATGATTATCTTATTGATGTCATTGTTTTGTATAGCGTCAATCTCTTATTCAAAGCCTCATTACACAAAAAAATTGTAAACAAAAAAAAAACAACTAGGTTACAAAAATAGTTTGTGTGGAAACATAAACTCAAAATCGGCCCTCGAAGTGGTTCGCCCAGGTTGGTAAAAAGGCAGATTTCAACATTTTCAGAAAGAACATCAGAATGAAATGCTATCAAAGGCAGATGATAGAGAAGAATGGAGAAAGAAGGTTTTTTAGGTATTGTGTGGTGCCCCAGCGGTCCAGCAGACCAAAGGATAGAAGAAAGGGAATGTGAAGTTAGATGTTAACCTGGCCTAACTGATGTCTTATAATGAATATGTAATTGATCTAAATGTTTTGTAAAGGGGAAAAATGATCTTCGAGTCTTCTCTCTATGGCGTCTCTATTGTCCGTCCCTCTAGTGTATCTGTACATGTCCTATTTCTATCTACTCTTCTGGTCCTGTGATTAATGCTAAAATTACTATAAATATGTATCGTAACCATAAGCGGATCCAGAACTTTGTAGTGGAGGTGATGATTTTTTTTCCAAACCTTAACCATATCGCCCAGTAAACCCTAACCCTATTCATAAACGTGCTTACAGCATATAAATATACATACATACATATATATATATATATATATATATATATATATATATATATATATATATATATATATGTATATATATATATATAAATATATGAGAATAAAAAAGCAGTATTTCTCAACCTTCGGCTAAAAAAACAACAACAAAAAACAGTCATGTTGAGGCATTTCTCTTGCAAGCTTGAGTCTGTGGCAGCGCTGTAAGCCTTCCGAGTGAGAAAAAGCGTTTTCTTGCATTCTTCACTGCAGAAATGCATTCTCTTGATATCTACTGCTTATGAGCCTAAGCGTTTTCCAGCATTCTTCATTGCAGAAACGGAGAAACGCATTCTGCTGACATCCACAGCTTATTATCCTTCAGTGGAGTTTAGGGCGAAGTCTAGATGCCAAAAGCGTTGTCTTGCATTCTTAACTGCAGAAACGCAGTTACGCATTCTCCAGACATCTGCAGCTCTTTATCCATCAGTGGAGTTCTGGGCGAAGCCCCAACACCAAAAGCGTTTTCTTGCATAATTCACTGCAGAAACGCACTCTCTTTACATCTACAGCTTGTTATTCATCATGGGAGTTCGGGACGATGCCCCGACGCCAAAAGCGTTATCTTGCATTTTTTGCTGTTAATTATTCATCCTATTAAAAAAAGGAACTTTTAAATAATGTTGTACTTGAAAAATATTCCAATATTAATTTATAGACCCTTAATACATTGCAAATAAAACCGATTTGTTCCTTGAAAAGATCAGTTACCCCACATATTAAGATTAAGACTTTAAGGATAGCTGCCGAAAAAAATTATTAGATAAATAATATTCAAAAACAGTCAAGTAAAAATTGTGAGTTATAGTCCCAAATTTAACTAGAAAAATATATGATTGAGTAAAGTATGGAAAAAGGCGACTAGGAAAACATTATTTGGGTTTAAAACTCATCTCAATCGTGACTCTTATACTGAAAGTTTTCTTTTAAATTCTAACTTTTACAAAGCAAAGTCTTTCTTAAAATAAGTATGATAAATTCATGTGAAATTACATAAAATCTGTCTGCTAATAATTGCATTTGGCATTAAAGAATAGGGATGGGGCGACTCGATATAAGAATTTAATTTATAGCATATACAAATTATATTAGTGACATATTTTTTTATTTATTTTTTTAATTTCTTAATTATAATACAAAAAGAAAAAGTATTGCTTTGTCCAATGAGTGAAAGGTGATTGCATGTATCGCCCCATCCACCTTTTACAAATGGGTTCAAATGTCAATACGTTGTTTATGTTATATAGATATTCAACTAATTTTGTTCACAAACTATGAATCCTCCATAAAAATAGGACCAGCCTCCACTCAGAGGGCAACAAGGCAGATAGGGCATTACATACAATCGCCCTCCCCCTTTACCCCACTGTATCGGCTAAGATACCAGAAGGGGAGCGACATAATATAAAATGTATATATTAATTCAACTAATTTTGTTTACCATGATTTCTCCATAAAAGTAGGACCGCCCCTCAAATTTGAAAGAGTTTAGGTGGCAAGGGCTTTAGAGAAGCAATTCGCCCGCCCCCTCAAAACCAATCTGCCAAAATTGTATTAAGATCGGTTAAAATATCAGTAACAAGTTTTAATCATATAGACATTTAATTGATTCTGTTAGCAAGCTGTGATTTCTACAAATAAATTGGACCGACCCCACTCAAAAGTTTATGGTAGGGGGGGGGGGGGCGGATTGATACCATCGCCCCCTCCCAAACCCACCAAATCGACCAACATACTATAAGGGGGGCGAAATAATCCAAAAATACTTTGAAAAAATAAATAATAAGTATATTTTATTAACATAAGTAATAAATTCTTATACAACTTGTGTGAATTCTATACTAAAATTCGTCCGCCGGTGGGGGGGGAAAGGGTTAGCTGAGTGGGGGGGGGCAATTGCCCCTACCAAAACCCCTTCCGGATTCGCCAGTGATCATAACACTAGCTAGCGCTGAAGGCCTAGGCTAATCTTTTAGCGTTTTCGTAGGGCAGGCAGACCATCTTTCAGCTCATTGAAAGGATTGTCCTTTGCTTACGGTCGTACTACATCCAAAATTATACCGTCCAGCGTAGCTGACAAAATATACACCCCTCCCTCAATGTCGCTATTGGTGTATTTCTTGTTTTTATATCAGAAAAATACATATTAATTTGAACCGTAACGACAACTTAGGTTTTTTTTTTTTGTTTTTTTGTTTACAGTCTACACTAGCTGCTCATTGTGCGCAATCGTTTCTGTTGTTGGCTTTCATGTTCTAAATATATGACAATGAACACAAAATTATAAAAAAAAAGAAAATTGCTGACAATACTAAAATGGGACATCCTGCTCTTGCACTTAGATATTACCAGCTTTTGAAATGTCAATCCGATTTCACCCCTGAACAGTGGTATATACATATGGTATATACAGTGCTAAAAAAATAGGTTCTGGTAATCTGTAAAGGGTTGCCAGACATTTAACCATTAATAAATTAATAATAAAGGTTAAAATACAAGAAAAGTAATAATCATATACTTATATATACTATATCTAGTCTGGGCATGGATATTTTTAACACTACAAAAAATGTCGTTAAAATTTTGTAGAAAGTTGGAATAAGGCGTTGTTTTGTAAAGTAGTTAAAAGAAGTAAAGTTGTTGTTTGTTTTTTCAACCCTAACCTATGTAACATATAATTTAATTTTTAGATCTAGATCTATTAATTGAACATCAAAAATAAGAGTACTCTAGTCTTATAATTATTATTTTGCAATTTCTAGATACATAATTTAGAAAGATCTAGGTAATCAGTCTATTCAAATGTACATAAGATGATTTAAATCAACATGAATTATTTCGATCTGGGATTTTTGAAACATTATCTCAATAGAAACAAAAAGAAAATGGCTTTGTTTAATATATTTGCGTTAATATCCGAGAAATGATTTATTTTGCATTATTTCTAAACTTTGAAAACTAAAGAACATTACTTTTCTAAGACAGAAAAGATTGATTGGGACGACTCCCCATAGAGCCTGAAAAAAGAGTTTACGACATAAAAATATATATATGTATAGGTCTGTGAATCGATCAATCGCGGATAAGAATTTATTTCCGGTTTCCAGTCTAGATATAATCATAGACATAAATAAATATAGACTGGCCGAATGAAGTAACTTCATGTAACTTGAAAACATGTATATCTATTGTATTCGGATTTCCGAATTATGAACAATTGCATGATCTTCATTCTTAGAGATTAAACAAAACTATACTGCCTCCTTATTTGCAATATATATATAGGTGTGTGGCTGAAATAGATATGAATACTTTTATACTGCTCATAAATGCTTTATATTAAAGTACACAAAATTGCAAGTCACAAATTTTCGTTTCATAAAACTCTTTACTCGGCCAGTCTATATTTATTTATGTCTATGGATATAATAAATAAGTTTATGGTAATATTTTGCCTCACATTGAAAAACGGTGCTGGTACATTGTACCGGTGCGTACCGTCACAAAAAAAAAAGCAATGAGTACATACATCTTGAACTAGGAAAGAAGAGATTCTTAACATTCTTATTCCGTAGTTCTCTGATCTTTGTCTAAGACACTCGTGATACATTCGTGATTCCTTGTTATCTCCACCATTACCTAGACCTCTATAAATACATGGACATGGAAGGGAAAAACCTTCTTGTATTTCAAAACGGCTTTGACCATTGCTCTAGGAAATTTGACAGTTTATTGTTGTGGAAATATCACTTATTAATTGGCAATACAGTGAAAACTTGGGTTTGACAATTACATTTTATTATAATAATTATTTAATCAGACTGAAATTAAATTTTATTTTTTTAACATGTTTCGAAACAAAACAATTATTTTTCAAATACAGCTTCAGTAGAAATAGCAGCTTTCAAAATAAAGTTTTCTTGGAGATTTTTTGAGTATCTACTTTAAAGATCAAATAAAAATACTTTGCAGAAATTAATCATTACAAGAAATAAATAGATTAAAATATATTAAGAAACCTTTGAAAAAAAAAAGCGTATCTAAAGAGGAAGAACTTAGCCCTTAAAACTATATCTACCAATAATGTAAAAGCTATTCACCTTATTTGATATAAAAAAATTTAATTACCAATTAACTGACATAGTATCTTTGTTTATTGATTCGTCTTTTTTTCAGGAACACTAAGTACATTTTTTAACTTTTCAACTCGATCGGAGAATGCGTGAGGTAGACATAGCGTAAATTGCCGTAAACTATTATTTAGGAGGACTAAACCAAAACATTTTAGCAATATTTGTGAATACTCAAGTATAAGTTTATATTTTTGGTATCACACAAAATAATGAATAACCATTATTTGATTGTCTAATTAGTTACTTTTTTTATTAATTCATGTTTGGTCTTTGTCAATGAATAATTATGCGAAATTTCAGCTTCATCCAAGAATGGGTGTGGGAGAAATGATATGTAGACAGTTTTTATTAGACAGACGGACAGACGGACAAATAAAGTGAGTTGATATAAGCTTTGTAAACAGAATCGATAACCCATCAGTTTCAAAAAGAAATCGTTAGTTGCCCGTTTAAATATAAGTTTTTTAACTTCTTGCCCACAGATTGTATCGCTCCATATTACGGCTACTCTTGTCTAGATATATGCTACCTAGCATGTCTACACCAGGACTGTACCTATGGTGGAGAATGCTATGAATGTACTCCTGGTCGCACCGGTACATACTGTGAAGACCGTTTATACAACTCTTCTGACTTAGTAACTGAAGCAGCCACACAGTCGTTCACTGTGGCACGTTTTAGTGTCGCGAAAGTAAACTCTGTTATAAATAAATATGTCGTGACGTTAATAGTTTGTGTCCTTACAATTTTGACTATTTTCATTGGGAAAACATGTTTCTCTTATCTATCTGACCAAGTGGTTAGTGAGGAAGAGGAATAACGCTATTCAAATACATTTCTATGAACACAGATATTCTTTACATTTGTTTGTGCTTGCTTTTAGAATTTGTTTTTTGTTATTTTAGTTCAGAACAAACTTTATTCAATGCAAGTGGAATCTGGGTTGTTAAGCGCTTGGCTTCCGAACCTGAGGTCCTGGTAAATAATGGAATTTAGAATTTTGAAATTTTTAAGCGCGCCACAGAGTCAACCCAAATCCAATGGGTACCTGAGTTTAGTTGAGGAAAGTAGAGGCGGTTGGTCGCTGGGTTGGCCACATGACACCAGGCACGTTAACCGTTGGCCAAAGAAACAGATGACCTTAACATCAAATCAATTAAATGTCTTATAGATCACAAGCTCTTTATTTACATGCTAGCATGCCAAGACATTTACAAATTAAAGTTAGTATCCAGTTTCAGTATATATGACTATTTCTCTGTATTCTAAAACATAACATGCTCCAAAAGATATCTTATCGGTCCGAAGATTCTGTAGCATGGTTCAATATCTTGCAAGATTTGTACCAGACCTATCGACAGATTTACTTCCCATAACAGAGTTGACGAGAAAGAACACACCATTTGTTTGGTCTGATCAGTGCACACGAGCTTTCATCAAGATAAAACAGAAAATATCAACTCATGGCACACTGATATATTTTGACCCTAACAAAGAGCATACATTACAAGCAAATAGTAGCCAGAATGGGTTGGGAGCAGCGTTATTACAAGATGGCAGTCCAATGGCATATGCTTCTAGATCATTTATTGATACTCAGAAAAGATGGGCACAGATTGATTGTTGGCAGTGATTGTTGGTTTGGAACGTTTTGACCAGTATACGTATGGCAGGACATTTATAGTTCAGAATGACCATAAACCACTGGAAAACATCCTTCAAAAAATACTCCGAGAAGGCTACAAAGTCGTTACGATATCCAGTTTCGATATATCAAAGGCAAAAATTTGTTCATAGCTGATACTTTGAGTAGAGACCCATCAGAGGAAAAGAGTGATATGCCTGATTTTAGTGTCAATACAGTCGGACAGGCAATACCAGATGCAGTGCTGGAGAAAGTCAGAATCGAGACAGAGAAAAATAGAACAATGCAAACACTTATTCAGTATATCCTAAATGGATGGCCAGACAAACATAATGTTCTACCTGAACTCAAACAATATTATTCACTAAGAGACATGTTAACATACGAAGACTGACTCTTGTTGAAAGGAGAACAAATAATCATGCCGATATTACTTCGCAAAGAAATAGAAAAAAAAGTCTCCATGCAGCACATCTGGGAGTAGACTCAATGAACATCAGAGCAAAAGAAACAGTTTTCTGGCCTGGATTATCAGCTCGAATAAAGGAAATAGCCAAACCATGCTACATTTGTCAGAAAAACAAACCAGCAAATCATAGAGAAGAATTAATACAGCACAAAATAGGTTCTAATCCGTGGGACAACATTGGAATTGATTTGTTCCAAATGAGTGACCAACAATATCTAGTTATAGTGGACTATCGTTCCTGTTTCATAGATGTAGAAAACATGCAGTTGACAACAACAAGAAACTGAAAGATTTATTAGCCAGATGTGGGGTGCCCAACGTCTGTATATCTGATGGCGGACCTCAGTTTAAGTCGAAATATTTTTATAAATTTATGATGGAACGGGGAGTGACTCTTTGATATCCTCAGTAGGACACCGTCAATCCCTTGATAGGCTGAGTCAGCAGTTACAATTTTGAAGAACATAATAAAGAAATCTAGAGAATCAAAGTCAGATGCTTATGAAGCTCTTCTGGAATTTAGAAATACTCCAAGGCAAGACACAAATCTAAGCCCAGTTCAGATGTTTTTTGGTCGGATGACTCGAACACTGATACCAAACAAAAGGAGTAACACTAAGATTTCTACATGTCAAGAGAACATTGTGAGTGTAAAAACATCGTATGATAAGAGGTCAAGAAATGTAAGTCAGTTGAGAACTGGACAGATGGTCTATTTCCAATCTCCTAATGACCCTACATGGAGACGTGGAAGAATCCAGTCAATCAGAGAGCTTACATTATTCGAGGTGACAATGGTGCAGTGTACCAAAGAAACAGAGTGCATATCAACCCGAACAGAGAAACAGAAGAAGATATATTCCCTGATACTGAAGACAACATACAGGACAATAGAACTCATAATCAACACATTCGCCACTCATCAACTCATCATTACCTGCGACCAGGGGAATAGTTGAAGAAACCGACAAAATTTAATGACTATGTGTCTTTATGAACTATTGAATGTTGATTTTTAAATGTGATATGGTTCATATTCATTGAAGCGTATATATGTATGTTATGTTTTGTTGTTTATGTTGTGGTTTTGTTTTAATTTTTTTTATGATACTCCCCGAAATTTTTACTTTATTTTATTTTTTATTTAAAGAAAAGGGAATGTTAATATGGTTCGCAAAGGTGCACGCGTTCAATATAATACATTATTGTTCTTCGCCATGAAAAGAACTTATTTCGTAAAATGTGTGATACAGGCCCGTGTCAAAAGGAACAATCCCTTAAAATATATTAAAGTCTATATCATTTCACTGGCTCATTGTAAAATTTCTTCATCTTGGCTAGAGCTTCTAAACAGTTAACTTCTGAAATTGCACCACCGTTTTTAGAAATCTCAATCGCTACTAAATTACTTGCGGAAATTGCGGTATTCAGATTAATGCTAGTTATATTTGTGTAAATTGTATGCCTGAAGAATGTCGTCATTTGATAAACAGTGATTATTGATTGGCATTCTTTTGCTACGAAGCTTGCTAGTAGCTACTAGTTCAATAGTTGCTATAAAATAGATTTAATTAAAATATTTGTTTAAAATCAAAGAAGTGTTCATGCAGCTGGTTTACAGCTGAAACTAAGCGTTTACATTTGTTATATAAAGTATGATGTAATGTTTGAACATTTTGATATAATTTTTTAGAATATTAAAATATGTTTAGCCGAAATTTATAAAAAATGTACTTAGATATATTTATTAATTGTGGATAACATGTAGGCGTCTACCAATATTTAGCCGCTGACACTTACTTTCTTTTAAACAGTTAGTAATTGCAAATTTTCCCACTTGGGTGTCACCCCCCTAAAGGGTGTCAGCCGGTGCGGACCGCACCCCGCGCTTTCCCTAGTATCGCCACTGCGTTGTAGTAGTCCTAAACAATCTTCTATGTCACCACTCAAAATGTTTTAATTACTTAATCTTAGGGTCTAACTACTTCAAAACTTGCTTTAACCTCTTGTTCAAAGGTAGATCCACTGCTTCTAAAGTATTAATGACATGACAACTGTAAGACTTGAGTGACTTAGCTAAGTAAGCAAGTTTTACTTTGTCTTTGTGCTTTTCCAACTCTGACTTGACAAGTATGTTACTGTTTGCATCAGTGTCAATTTTGAGAATGAATGCCTTGCCAACCACGAATAGTTTTGCAGTTAATTTGTCGCCAAAGACATTGAAGTATTCAATTTTACCTTTTTTATACTAGCTATTTAGTACCAAGAGGTACACTATTTTCATCACTATGGCTGCCATCATCTACCATATTGACGTTGTGTCTTTTCTCCACATTTCAAACCAGTGGTTTTTCTTTTTTGCAGAAATTGCATATGGTTCTATTTCTGGACCTTTTCCCTTTTCGAGGTTCTTTCCTCATTTATTACATAATTTATTTGAGTTGTCTTTAAATTTAGACATCTGTTTGAGTACATTGTGTGATTGCTAGAACATTTTCCGTTGGCTTTGCAACATATCATGTTGTCCACTTTCTGTAGCCTTGCTAAAGGTCAACTTTTTCCCGATCAAGGAGTCTTAATTTTTTGAATGACTCCCTTAATGATCAAATCAATAAGTATATCATCTGGATTATCATACTCACAGTTCATAATGAGAAGCTTTAGGTCTTTAACAAAGTTATTAAAACTTTCTCCTTCTACCTGCTTTCTCTGATGTGCTCTAAATCTAGACACTCTTTTATTTTGTCTTGGCCTTATGTAGTCTTTTATTTTCTTTAATAGCAATTGCGGATCTCCCTCTTCACTATCAGTAATATTCAAAGTTTTGTAAACTTGACGGCCCTGTTGACCTACCCACGTTCCAAGTCTTTCCGCTTTTTTGTTTGCTATCTGCACCAGGTAACTGGTCCTTTGAAACAAAAGCTCACCTGCAGCTGAAATGTTTAAAACTTTTGATATAGATCTTTTGCACTCCAATTCAAAATTGCTTGTTCAAAATAAAAAGAATCCATTATTAGATTAATAAACAGCTTTGTCTGGACAGCTTTTAAGTTTTACTTTGATACAATGTAGAATACTTGTGTCTATACAAACAACAAACTAGTATCTAAGACGGATAGGTTTAATATTAATAATATTTATTGTCCCTAAAGGAATTGTTCTTACAATTTGGGCATTGCACCAAACAAAACATAATAATTATAAAAAAAAAAAAAATTTTTAGAATTATCAATTTTCTTATATTTTTTTACATTTTTAAATGATTATTTATTCATTTCTCAACATTAGAGTAGGCTATGGCTTATGATTCCAATCTCTACTGGGGTCAATTATGTTACTATTCATTGAAAAAAAATATGTTTAATATATATTTAATATTCCTCCAGTTTATTTACTTTTGTTGACTAATTTCCTGACATTCATTCAAATTATTCAATAAGCTGTATTAGGCGGTATAAATATGTCCATGAAAATTGGCACATATAAAGAGTGATATGTTTTGAGTGTACATTACTACTTTGGCTTAAATTAAATGAAAGATTTTAAAGTTATGGTAATTTAATATGTTATTTTGACGTTTTTGCTTAAAAAAATAAACCAACATAAACTTTTAAATATATTCAAAGGGTAATACACTTACGAATATTTTTCAGAATTTTCATTGGGCATGTTGAACATATTTGCAAAGCTACAGTTCAAAATCTTTTAAATTTTTTAGAAATCTGTTCTTAAATATTTGATACTATTTTTAGTAGTACGCAGCGATGACGTCATACCAAATATCAAAATTGACACTTGTCTTTTATATTACTCATTTTTGTGTGTTAATCAAATTTTTTGGAAACTTTCATGGCTGTGGCAATGAATGTGTTAGTTGTAATATTTATGTTATAAGTAAAGAATTCTCTTTTTTTTTCTTTTAATTGTTACCAAGTTACAGTCAGGGGCAAGTAATCGAGAGATGGAATGCCTTGTTTCTTTATCACATTCTTATCTTATATATAGTACAGACGTTAGTTTAAACAAGAAGACAATTACGTTCTACGCATTTTGTGTGTCTACCTTATTACGCATTTTAATCAATGACTTAAACTATGCTAAATTGTTGGTATTCCTGGCTGATCCAGTCAACCCATTTTTATTCTCTAAGGAGAATTTGTACGAATTAGTTCTAGCGTATGGAATAAAAAATGTGCCTCTATCTTTGTGTCTCTGAGTATTAAGGTATTAAGAATTTACTGTATATCTTATATCTTATTTTATATAATGCAGACGTTACTTCAAAAAAAGAGGATGATTACGTCCTACGCATCATGCATTCAGTTATGCAAAATAAAAAATCTGCAAAGTAACTGGTTTTCCTGGCTAGCTCAGGTAACACATTCCATGTTCAAAAAGCACTAGGGAAGAAAGAGCTTTGGTACAAATCTGTCCTAGGATATGTAGGGTACTGCCCGGCCGTATCTTTGTGTCATTCTGAGTATTTTATTATATTTTGTTTTTGTACTTAATTATTATGGTTCAGTGCTTTAAGTATAATTGCTAGTTTACTTTACTTTCGTTACGTTTTAGTAATACCATTAGATATAAATTATACTTACATGAAACCCTGACAGGCCATAACTGGAGTGTTAATTTGGTTCAGAGATTCTGGATTGTAGAGAATATATACATAGATAAGATAAATCTGACTTGAAAATTGCCGGGTTTCTGCTAATATTATGTAGTAAACCACAAGTAAACCTCAAAGTTCGTATTTTTAATGCATTAAAAAAACAAACAACAAAAATTGAACTTCCGTTTTGCGTGCATACTAACAAATACATGAAGATCTGGATCGATCTATATGGACAAAATTGTGGTTTTCGTATTAAATCTAATTATTATGATAACATTTTTCAATAAAGGTAAATTTAGACAAAAATACTTTATACCGATTTATTAAGCATTAATAGATTTGATATATAGTTTGGCTATAATTTAGTATAATCACTATATCCCGATCACCGTATAAAGCGTATACAGTAAAAATATATTTACTAGATCTAGATGATACTAGAGCATATGATAATAATAATGATATTAGATGATAGACCTAACCTAAGTCCTACTTTCTTTTTTATAGTCCTCCATTTTATACTCCCGCTTCTTTCCTCTGTCTATCTCTCTCTAGATAACATCTATTTCATCATCTCTGACACATTCTAGCAAAGAATAGAGAGATAAATGATACTTAGTCTATCTTTGTAGCCTATCTGTAATAGAACAAAAAGATAAGATTTATAGTGCATACGAGAAAAAAGTTGGCTGAAGTACTTCATGCAGACAGTCAGACCTCATCGGCCTATATATTTTGTCACAACTTAGGTCTTTCAATAAGATACGCGTTTTTTGTTTTTGTTTTTTTTTAAGTCTGACTACCTTTTTTTTCCTTCTGGAGATTTGGACTAGGAAGTAAATTATCTTAAACTCTGAAGGAACATCCGAAACATGTAAAACATTTTACAAACAATGCCCCACTAGGCGGAGACCACAACCGTAAAATGTATTTCATTTATAGGCCTAGGTAGGCACTAAATATATAATTTCGTAAATCTTAAATAATCATTATCAAATTTTAAATATATGATGTATTTAAGTAGCAAAGCTTTATATAATTGTATTCAGTGTAAAATAAACTTGTGTTTAAATTACAGAAAAGCTTATTTTTATGACTTTCATTTAATTACTTTACTATTACATGTTTATTATATTCATGTCACATACTTATGTTATAATTTGAAATGTATGGCTTAGCATGGAAACGTACAGTCGTTGATGCAGTGAGCTATATTGCTTAAAGAATATTGTTGCGACAGTATTTGCAAACAAGCCAACGTCTTTACGAATGTCTGTCTAATCTAATAAGTTCAGGAATTCTCGGGGCAGTCATTGCAAAATCACAACAAATGTCATCTTTACCATCAAGTCTATTTTTGAAGTAAAAAAAACTGAAAAAACAAAACAAAACAAGATTACAAATAGAGTTAGTGTTATCACACAAACTCAGAGACGGTCCCCATAAATTTCACCAATAATTTGATCGTTTAAAGAAATATGGAGTTATTTTTCACAAACAGTCCAACACGTCGTCTTTAATAAGACTCTTCTGGAATAAGCAGATTAGAGTTAAGTGATCACATAAGATCTGCATGGAAACCTCCCGATACAGTGTGAGTTGATTACCTACTTTAATTGATTTTTACTGAAATATAAAATCCCTAATATTAATTACATTTTTTAAATTGTTATTGCACATTTTACAATAATATTTAATTAAATTATAAACAGACGTAGTACTACATGAACTGGTTTCTTTTGTTATATTTTAAATAGTATAACGTTGTGCTGTATCATGTACACTTAAACTACCAGAATTACTTTACTAGGTTTGCGTGTAGCAAAGTCATACAGTATATCATAATAATTCTGTTTCCTACTTTGATTACTCTCAATAGCAAGAATTACCAAATGTCTATCTTGAAATGGATCTCTTCTTGACATTCTGTTGTTTTGCAATCTTCTGTTTGTTTGATATGGTCAAGTGTTAGTTGGGCTCTAGCTTTGCCATGTTCTTCTGTTATATTGTTGTTGATAGGATTTATTATAGTTTGGACTGAAGCTCTGATTATTCTTGTTATTTCTTCTATATGTATGGTTTCTATTTGAATATTGCTGTTGCTCTGATGCTATTCTCTTTCTGCATTCTGCTTTGGTGTGACCCAATATGCCACAGAAAAAAACATTGTAGGCTCTTGGCATATTTACATTTATTTGTAGATCTTGGATGGTTTTCTGTCACTGTTGCAGCTACATTGTACAATTCCCTTTTGTCTATTTTGATGTTTGGGTGGGAGTCCTTGTAAGTTGTTAGATTAGATATTAATTCAGCTTCATTTTTTATTTTTCTTTCCTTCAGGAATGAAAATGCTGCATCTGTAACATTTATTAAGACATTCTCAATAAGGAAAAAATCTAATATCTGTTTGGGGTCTTCTAAGTTACAGTTTGCGAGTTGTAGCCATTTCGTCATATTTTGGCGCATGTCATGTATTGTTCTTTTTAAATCTGTATTCTTGGCTAGTTTTATTTCCCTAAAAAGTTTACGGTAGTGCTCCTCTGTTTTGCCAAAATGCTCAATGAGTCTTTGCTTTACTGTGTTGTAGTCTTTTCTATGTTCCAAAGTTAGTGTGTCGATGATGTTTAATGGTTCACCTCTTAGGTTAGCTAGCAGTTGTTGAGCCATTTGTGCACTATTCATGTTTGCTGTTTGACAGATGTATTCAAATTCGATAATAAAATTCTCAAATGTATCTTCTTTTGGGTCAAAGTTCCTAAATTTGCTGTGGTACTGATGATTGTAGGCAGATGAAGTTTGACTTGCTGATTTATCTTTATTTTCCTTTGCTAGTTTTGCCATTTTTTCCTCAGGTTCCTTTAGTTTTATTTCATGCTGGCGTTCTTTTTCTTTCTCTAAGTTTTCTTGTTCTTTCTCTCTTAGTCTTTTTTCATGTAGCCTTTCTTCACGTTGCTTGTCTTTTTCTAATCTAATCTAATCTAATCTATATCAATTTTAATGAATGCTGCTCTATCATCTTCTTTTAACTTTAATTTATCTACTATCTCTATTAGTTTTTCATACTCAGACATTTTCAAAGATTCAAATTAGTAATATAGTATATAGTAATAATATAGTTGATTAATAGATATGTGTTCACTAATGAAAATATTACAAGCTAATAACAGTAGATATATATTTTGTGTAAAACAATAGAGGTTATAGTGTATCTGAAATTATTCTTGGTATTTTTGTCTAGTTTATAAATATGTATGTGTAATACTTTACTGGTCAATTATGTGTTCACGTGTATTTTTAGTATCTCCACTTGCAATGTAAAAATGTATTGCAACAAATAATTCACAATTATGTGAGCGCGTAGGATTGACGTTATCCATATTAAATGACACCCCAAAAAAAAAACAATTTTTGTCTATATATTCTGTATATTTTAAGTACTTGTTCGTATCTTTTTCAATTTTATTTTATAATGATCCATTAATACTTTTTTCAATTGCGACCTTAAATGCATTTGTTTTATACCAATGCGTGAATCTTTTAATGAAGCTTGATTTATTAATGAAGAGGTTTGTGAACTTTAATAAGACTTACTTCCCCTAAAGTTTTTCATTGAAAAGTGGTGTAATTTTTTATTACCAATAGATAGTTAAAAAATTGTTGTTGTTTTTTTTAATTCGCTCTTATGTTGTCAGGTAAAAGAAATAATTTTGCAAGGTTTAAGCTTGATCCGAGATTGGATGTCGAAGAAATAACGTGTGTACGCTTTTGACCACACAGACACACAATCAGACAGATGGGCAGACAGAATTTTTTAAAAAGACGAAAAAGCAAAATTTCCGATGGTCTTAGGCCACCCCTCACAAATGGTCATTCCAATCCTGATGGGGTCATGACCAATAATATGAGAACCCTGTCAGGGCATGTATTCTTTTGTTGCATGTAATGATATGGTACAGAAACGCTCGTAGCTCTATTCAAGCTCTATTAATAATTGGTTAATACGTCTATTTCTAGTGATGTAAAATAGTTTTTTCTTTAAATCTCAGAATGGTGTAGAATTGAAGTCTCTGCAGGTAAATATAATGTATCTAATATGCCAACTAAATAACTATTATCTAATTACATAATTGTAATAAATAAATAAATAAACAATCATTACCTACCAATGAAGATCAAATGTAAACAATTTCTCTCGTATTTCTTCCTTTTTTGTTTCTTTCTCTCTGTTTTTTCACTTTAGTTTTCTCTTTATAAATTCTTTGTCTAATCCCTTCATTTTTTTTTTCTCTTTTTCTCTCATGTATTCTTGGACCTCTTTATCCATCTCTCAATCTCTTCATCTCTCTTTCTCTAACCTTTTCACTGTCTTTTTTGTTTTTTTTTTCCAAATTTCTCTTTCTTACTCTTTTTTCTTGATCTTTTTTTCTCCTTTAAACTCATCCCAGTATTCTAATCAATATATCTACTTTTCATCTCTCTCTCTCTCTCTCTCTCTCTCTCTCTCTCTCTCCCTCTCTCTCTCTCTCTTATTATGTTATTTTTTATATACATCTTATATTATAAAGTAGAAAATAAGGCGTATGTATGTATGTATGTATGTATGTATGTATGTATGTATTTATGTATGTATGTATGTATGTATGTATGTATGTATGTATGTATGTGTATGTATGTATGTATGTATGTATGTATGTATGTATGTATGTATGTATGTATGTATGTATATATGTGTATGTATGTATGTATGTGTATGTATGTATGTATGTATGTGTATGTATGTATGTATGTATGTATGTATGTATGTATGTATGTATGTATGTATGTATGTATGTATGTATGTATGTATGTATGTATGTATGTATGTATGTATGTATGTATGTATGTATGTGCCGATTAGAAATCAAAATCGTTTGGCCAATATAAATGTATGTAAAAAGCTATCCCCTAACTACACAGTTATTTCAAAATTATTAAGACATGAGATAGGATCATTGCGTATTTAGAAAGCCAATAGCATAAATAAAAAAAAATAAAAAAATTACAAAATACAATTGGTACACCTATTTGTAGTCGAACAGATTTATTAAATATGGCTAAGATCTATTACAAATTTAATTACTTGACTGATCCAAATTGATACAACTGCACTTAATGTAAGCTTTTTTTAAAATATTTTTTTTTTGTTAATTCTTGTCCTTTTTCCTTTTATTTCAGTGATTTATTGCTCCTTTGTGGAGAACTATTATGCGGACGGAAGTGCCTCGAATATGCCAGGAACATTAAAGGAATGTCAAGACATGTGTCTCAGTTTCTCATGGTGTCTAGGTTATGATTATTTTAGACCAAATTGTCGGCTATTTATAAGCATTGGTTTAATCAATCACAGATGGCCCAGACCAATTTATGAAAAAAGTTGTGAAGGTAAGTGACATATACAATTCTTAATTATACGAGCATTCATGTTATCATTGTCTTGCTCAGTGTACTAACGTTGCTGACTCTATGAGTAGTTGTGGAGGCTGATTACTTGATGTTAAGTAATCAGTTAACTAAACATTCTCGCGGAATATAACAGTAGACTATACAAAGCTAGATGACATGTTTGAAGAGAAGCGTACTTAACCTGGCTTGGCTACCTATAAATGGGGCTAGAGCAGGGGTTCTCAACCTGTGGGTCGCGACCCCCTTAGGGGTCGATTGACGATCTTCCAGGGGTCGCCAAAGACCATCGGAAAAATGAATTGTTTGTATCTATTCTTCTATTGCTTTATGTGTAGGGGGGGGGTAAGTCGCGGTAAACAGGGGGATTGTAAAAAGGGGTCGCCGCGCTTAAAAGGTTGAGAAACGCTGGGCTAGAGGTTCGACAACCGACTCGAGCTACGTTTTGTTTACTAAGCGCCTAAAGGCAGCACGGAAAACCTATTAACTAGTCTAGAAATCAAGATCATGTCTAGATCTCTATATATTCTATATGCTGTATCTAGTCTAGGCCTATAAAGTAAATAGGAGATTATGATCAGGATTAGTAGGCCTACTAGTGGGTAATAGTGAATAGGAATCCTGTTTAGTTGTGTGAGCTCATTTTTTTTTTATTTTCTAGTCCGTCTACTCTTATAAAGTAATCGAAATAGTTGGGAAGAGGTAGGTATTTTGGAGCAGTGTCGTCACTGCGAGGGAAGCCAGGGGGGTGCGATCCTCACTGTTCGGGTATGCCTAGACACATCTAGATGGTAGTTTAAGTACAAATGACACGGCACAACGTTATACCAATTATGTCTTATAATAAAAGAAAGGAAACCTGTACATGTGATGTTAAAGTCTTTTTATAATTTTTTTAAAATATCATTGTAAAACTTGCAATAACATTTTATGTCATAAACATTGGGATTTTACTGTATCGGGATGTTTCCATGCTGATATTAGATGAAAAGTTAACGTTCCTTTTTTTATTCCTGATACTTTGGAAGAGTCTTAAGAAGACGACGTGTTGCGCTGTTGTTTTTTTTTGTTTTTTTTTACGGTATGTGAAAAATAACGCCCAATGATTTTTTAAATTACTTAAAACGGTCAAAACAATACTATGGCTTAAATATATTTCTGGTCCATTGATGAATTTGATGAGTTGGTGTGATAACACACACACTTTGTAATCTTGTTTATATTTAAATACTCAAATAAGTGTTTTCTTCTCTAAATCCTAAAAAAAAGAATACATGACATGACATTGTTTCTTTAATCATTGTTAATGAAAATCAAATAAAAATAATGAGTATTTTGGTCATTTTTTATAATAATTATTATTATTCAATGTTATCATTAAGTAAAATGCGTGCCAAACATGTGGAACTATTTGAAATATGTAAAAACTAAAAATTGAGTTTTTTTTTAGCAAACCATTATTTTTTAGTGTTTTCCATGCCTTTATCATAGAAAGGAAAAAGTCCTGCAAAGAGCATGGTGCCAGAATAACTGTACTATCAGCAGTAGACGCATTGTCTGGTCTAGACATGTACAACGGAAAGCGCAGGCAGGGCCGGTGCAACAGAAACGGACTGCGCGGGCCTAGTCTTGGTAGAGATAAGGATAATAAATGAAAATTACAGTTTTGTATTAAAAAATGTATTCGTCTTTACTAAGTACAAAATCACTGTCAGATTAATTTTACGAGCCATCTACAAAAGATAGTAGTTTTCCAACAAAAAGCCGATAAGCATTCAGATCCGCCTTTTAGATTTACAATCGAGTAGCAAAATATCGCCTTTTTGAAGAGGTCGAGATAGATTTAGATTTGCCTGTTTTTAAGAGATTTGCTTAAGTTTTCAGTTGATTTTAATAATTTTAGGAAATTTTCATGACTTTATCGTAAATTTTGCAATTTCAAGAGAATTCAAGAAACCCTTATCATAAGTAAAAATGGTTTAATTTAATAATTTACACCTAGAATTCTCGCGGGGCCTATAAAAGTGCAGGACCCACTGCGGCCGCATAAGTTGCAGTGGCCTAAGACCGGCCCTGGGCGCAGGTTCGACTTCCAATATCTATGTCGTATATAATAGATATGAGAGAGGGGAAACAGCCAAGGAGAATCTAGTCCAGAGATACTCTGTTGTATGTTAGAGTGACATATAGTCGTTGTAGTGCCAGACTACCCCGGGCAATGCTTCTCAGCTTCACCGTGGCGCTCGGGTGTAGAAGAATCGATTAGGCCAATAGAGTAGAAAAAAAGAATCCCCGTCAGGGTAACCTAAGGACCGAGTTCATTGCACTGGCGGGGATAGAAGAAAACCCAACAAAGATGTAACTATAAATACGCCGTTCCTCAAGGGGAGGTGTTTTTTTTATGGTTGACACGTTCACGGCTGATGTGGAACAGAGCAGAAAAATTGGGGAGTTCCCCTTGTGTGCTCGACCTTTGACTTCGCTTCTAACAAGAGCGTCTTGAGATAGTGGCCTTCGGTAATAGGGATGTAATAATTTTCATCAGCTTGGATCTTTCCCAGAGAGAAGTATGTTCAGTCAGGAAGATGTAGGCTATCGTCTATAGTCCTGTAGTTCCAGTTGTCTTAGTCCCATCTCTTATGACTATTATAAAAATAAGAATTGTCAAACTATATAATAACTAATCTAAATATATATAATTCTCTACTTCGCCCAACCATGAGGTACACCACGCACGCACATTTACTCTCTAGCCTTTTATGGAACGGTAAGTCTTTTATTTTAGCATGTCGGACTAGAGTTACGTGGCGCAGAAACAAAAATGTGTGTTGGTGGAGAGTAATCTTCTCTGTATAAACACGGGTCAACTAGTACATAAGTCAGCATAGAAAACTGAAATCTTTTTATTTTATAGTGTTCCTGAAGAGATTTTCATTATTTGTGGTATTTCTGCGAATTTTTTTTCTACTCTCGACGATAAATCTAATATATATATTTAGTAAACGTCTTAAAATTAAAATAATTACACAAATTTTCAGATGTATGTGCACCTGGAGAAGAATACAAGAATAATAATTGCATTAAATGTAACATTGGTTTCTACAAGGATCAATACGCAAACAGTAGCTGTACGAAGTGTCCTGATCATAAAATAACATTGGAACAAGGCTCCAGCTCTATTACTAATTGTAACATCAGTAAGTTTTGAAGTTTTATTGTATTTCTTATTACAGTATTATTGTATTTTATCGCATTAGAAACCAAATCTAAGATGTATCCTATTTTCTTTTTTTTTTTTTTAATTTTGAAAACTTGTATTGTGTATGATATATATTGATCTTGGAAAAAAAAATTCTAATCTATATTGTAAGCGCAAAATACCGATGATTTACTTATATTCATTCATCATTATTTTTGCATGTCTCAAGAGATCTCAAGATCTCAGTAACTAAAGAACGGATTCCCGTGACATTTCGTACGCATCTTACATTTACCTCTTGAGTGCTAACTAAGCATTGTTTTTTAACGTTTGTGACATATTTGCAGCAATTTGATAAATTTCGCAAGCTTTCTATTAGCCTTTATATTTTCTTTTTGGAAGAGGAGCGAGAGAGAGAAAAGAGAGGACAGAAAGAGGAGAGTGTGAGGAGAGAGAGATGAGAGAGAGGAGAGAGAGAGAGGAGAGAAAGAGAGAGATAGAGGAGAGAAGGAGAGAGAGGAGAGATAGAAGAGAGAAGGAGAGAGAGAGGAGAGAGAGGAGAGACATCCGTTTAACCACTCACCCACCGCTCCCCCATTTAGACCAACAAGTTTAGTTTTAAGCTACTCATAAATAGATAGTATATGAATTATTAAACAAATAAACATTCTCAATGTGATAAAGAATGCAAAATAAAAAAACATATTTAGTCCATTTTTTTATGTAGCATAAATACATTTTTATGTTAACTGTATCTTTATAGCTTTCATAGCATGATTTTTAATTGTAAAAGCTTTTTTTTTTTATAAAAGAGTGATGAGTTATAAATTAAAATGGCAAGAAAAAAACACGACTGAAGGATTTTAAAAAATAATTTGCTTTATAAAATGTGTATCGTATGTGTCTCCATTTATTATGCTCTGTGTTAAATGTTCTGGTTTAACTGATAATAGAAACATAATTAACATGTCTAAAATATTCGAAGATAAACGTGTGATGTTTATATAGCCACTCAATTTAAAATTGCGTTTCCTACATTTATGTCATTAAAAAATTAACACTTTATTGTTTTTTTTGTCATTCTGTAATGAACAAGCACATTGTGAACTAGGCTTCCACTCAATGGACAACATGTTCTGCTTGGATTGTCCGATTGGATTCTACAAAAACTTTACTGGGAATCAGCAGTGTTTACATTGTCCAAGTTATAGAACTACAACAGAAAATGGTAGCACTGACATTACCAATTGCTCATTTGGTACGATTTTTGTTTTATTAGTTGTACAAAGCTTGTATCAACTCACTCTGTCAGTCTTTCTGGTAAAAAGCTTGTACACGTTATTTCTCCCACACCCAATCTCGGATCAAGCTGAAATTTTCCAGAAGTATTTCTTTAACTTGACAACACAAAAATCAATTTTAAAAAGTTAACCAATCAATTAGTTAAATGTTTGTATTTATTTTTTTTTTGTTTTGTATTTCGAACAAGGGAAAGACATTTTCGTTACTTGATAAAGGGGTATAATTTGAATTAGTCTCGTTTATTGTTTGTAGATAAATAGTGAAAATAGCTATATATAACTTTGAAACCAATTTTCATAAGCGTTCTCAAAAGTATAGTGGTTACCGTTTTGGCTTGGGGAGGCTCTAGAGCCTTCAGCTCTCGAGTTTTAATTCAGAACGCTCACTTTAAAAAAATATATCAATACTTAAAAAAAAAAAAAATGACCCAGACAACCCCTTCTTTCTTCCACTACCAATTTTGAATTCGACCAGACAAAGGATAGGTTCATAGCGATTTGAACAAGAAAATGAAATTGTGGAAGACAAAGCAAATGGCTAAAAATATTTTTAATTACACAGATTTATTATTGCTAGGTTAGAACTCTAGATCTATTACAAATATAATTGAATGACTAAGCCAAACCAATTGATACAGCTACAACAACACTAAATATAAACTTGTTTTTTTTTAAGTTTGAAATTTATATATACGTATATCAAAAATATTTTAAAAAATTAATACTTTTCTTATGTTAAAACAATATAGTAAACCAGACCATTCTTTTAGAGATTTTAGTTCTCATTAAAAACTAAAGATGAAAAAAAGTCAGAATGGGGATTAAACCTATAACATTAGCGTTTTAAACGCGAAGCACTAGTACATTTCTTTAACAGGTATTGATATGAATTTGGCTTGAAATATTTTTTTACTTGATGGTCCGAACTCTCTACAGGCAATTTGAAGCTTATGTGTAATTTTTTCCTTCTATAAAAAAGATAAAAAGAATGGTAGGATTCTTAAAAAAAAACAAAAAACAATTAGAAATTTATTTTTTTTAAAGACAACACCTTCATTCTAAAACTGAAAATGCTATATTAAAAATAATTTTTTTAAATAAATGCTCAAATTGGGTATCGAACGCGTGATGTTCACACCATCAGCTTCTTGATGAAGGATTTTACCGATCAAGCCAGCGGGCATAAAGTAAGCTAAGATTGTATATAAAATCAGTTGTTAATGGTACCATTATAACTCGTACAACTTTGAAGATCTAGTCAAAATCTATAATCTAGATTTATGAACAATTTTTGGATTAATTTTTAGTGATTAGTGTTTTTTACATTTGTAAAATATTCGAAAACAAACGTTGAACGTTTGAATAGCTCGAAATGACAATCGCGTTTTCTAGAAATATTTGAATCAACAAACTTTTTTTTTCTTTTTTTTTTTTTGGTACGATAAAACAGCACACTGTGTCCCAGGGTTCTATTCAATGGATAACATGTCCTGCTCTATTTGCCCCAATGGAACCTATAAAAACTTTACTGGAAATCAGCCATGTTTAAAGTGTCCTAAGAATAGAACTACAACTGACGTGGGTGCTATAGACATCAGTAATTGCTCTTTTGGTAAGATCTATTCATTAAGTTACTTAAAGGTACAAAAAAAAAAAAGCTTACTTATGTACTAAAAATGTTAATAAAGCATAAAAATTCCCTTTTCGATAAAAAATCTAAAGAAAACTACAGTCACCTAGTTCCCTACGCGTAGCCAAGAGAGGTTACTATTTTTTTCCACTGGCTTGGCTGATTAATAAAGTGGAGGAAACAGTCATCTGCCGAAATTTTTAAAAAAGACTACATTTTACCAAACAAAGATTACTAAGACGGATGATAGGAGTCAATTATAGAGATCTGGTCGCAAAAATAATTCTATGCCGAACTGGGAGTCGATCCCTTAGTAAGGTCGTGACAGAGCGTCGCATGAGGTTTGAGGGACATGTTCTCCAATAAAATGAATTACACATAATAAGAGTTGCGATGACATGAAGGCCATTACGAGGAAAGCGCAAACAGGTACATCTTAGTATAACTTGGCGCCACACTTTCATGAAGGTCCTCATAGCAGGTGGGAAGAGGCTACAGATATTGGCAGTGACAGATTTTTATGGAAGCAGCTTGCCGCCCACTGCGCCAAACGACGCCTGAGGATCTAAGTAATTAAGAATACCAGATTAGGATTATGAAAAAGATTTTTTTAATAAATGGATAAGACACTATAGATATCTCTGAATAAGCATTTTGTTGACTTTCAATACCGGAAATAGTGTTTGGCGGCTGGGCTCCGCCCCGAACCCCACTGGGAGAACTCCCAGAGCTCCCCCAGGCAAAGATGGGGAGTCTACAATTTTTACACTAACTTCAGGAAGAACTTATTCTAGGATACAATAAACTTTGGAAAGAATGAAGGGTCAGAATGTAATAAAGATTAATTATGTACACACACACACACACTAATATTATTATAAATGGCGGGGGGGGGGGAAATACACACACACACACACACCCAAAAAATAAAAACGTCCACGAAAAAAATCCTGGCTACGACCATGATATATATTTTAATAACCCAATACATATTATTCAATAAATATAGGTCAATTTTTTTATCACTATGCCGGCTTTACGGAAACATGAAATAACGTTTTCTTGAATAGGATTTAGTTGTTCTATATCCAAAGTAATAATGGCACTTTATTTTTTGTTAATCTTTATTCTTTTTTGGCTGAGATAAAACTATAACAAAAAATTAGTATAGATTTTGTAAACTAATTTTAGAAACCAAAATAAAAATGAATTTTTTTTTAGTTTTTTTACAAATTAAAGTTGCAAAACCAATTTGTGACCCCATATAATATGGTAGTAAGTAATACGTACCTTAATGTTCTTCATAAAGAGTAAATCTCACACTGTAGATATTTTTTTTTAAATAATTACTCTAAGCTATATCAGGGGCATTTTACCTATAAGTGTTTACTATAGATTTGCAATAATCGTTCGTACGTTACCCCTAATGGACCAAGAGTCAAAATAAAACCACATATATGTTTGGAATAATCTCTGAGAGAATTTGGATGTTCGAATAGTCACTAAATTGAACTTTGGTTTTCTTCAAACTTTTCATACAAATTTATTTTTCTGTTTGGCACGATAAACCAGCACATTGTGAACCAGGGTTCTATTCAAGGGACAACATTTCCTGCTCTGTTTGCCCTAATGGAACGTATAAACAATTTACTGGAAATCAGCCATGTTTAGAATGTCCTAGCGACAAAACTACAACAGATTTCGGAGCTACTGACATTAGCGATTGCTCTTTTGGTAAGCTATAAATATTTATTTACTTACACGCTAGAAAAAAAAAAGCTTCTTGCTTTTATTACCACACGCGTTTAAAATGAACACTCTTGTCTTTATGTTATTAGGAATATTGGATTCATACATTGCAAAGCTTATCTGGGGAAAATAACTTCGCACTTACATCTATATTGTTTAAAATGTTAAAGTTATTTCCCCTTTTCTATATAAAATAATATAATATAATAATTACCAATAATTAATTGACTTATAAATAATTGATTTATGTTTTGTTCGGTATAATATATAATTATTTAAAGTTTCAACTTGAACTGAGAATGGCTTTTGGAAGAAATAAAGTGATCATTTATCTAAGAGATTAGATTTTTCTTGTGATTATTGAAAGTTAATTTTTTTTTGGTTTGTATCATAATATTTAATATCAGTAATTAATTAACTAATTGGTTACTTTTGTAATTGATAAGTGTCTCTATGCCATCTTGATCCAAGAATGGATATAGAGAAAACGTGCGCAAACTTATCTTTTCTCGTATCTTATATCGTATCTAAATCTTATCTTATATGTTATCTTATATGTTATCTTATATGTTATATTATATCTTATCTTATACCGTATCGTATATATTACATTATATCTTATCTTATATCTTATCTTATATCTTATCTTATATCTTATAGTATACCTTATATCTTATCTTCTATCTTATCTTCTATCTTATCTTATATCTTATCTTATATCCTATCTTAAATCTTATCTTAAATCTTATCTTATATCTTATCTTATATCCTATCTTATATCCTATCTTATATCTTATCTTATATCTTATCTTATATCTTATCTTATATCTTATCTTATATCTTATCTTATATCTTATCTTATATCTTATCTTATATCTTATCTTATATCTTATCTTATATCTTATCTTATATCTTATCTTATATCTTATCTTATATCTTATATCTTATCTTATATCTTATCTTATATCTTATCTTATATCTTATCTTATATCTTATCTTATATCTTATCTTATATCTTATCTTATATCTTATCTTATATCTTATCTTATATCTTATCTTATATCTTATCTTATATCTTATCTTATATCTTATCTTATATCTTATCTTATATCTTATCTTATATCTTATCTTATATCTTATCTTATATCTGATCTTATATCTTATCTTATATCTTATATTGTGGCTTGTCTTCTATCTTATCTTATATCTTATCTTATATCTTATCTTATCTTCTATCTTATCTTCTATCTTATCTGCTATCTGCTCTTCTATCTTATCTTCTATCTTATCTTCTATCTTATCTTCTATCTTATATCTTATCTTATATCTTATATCTTATATCTTATCTTATATCTTATCTTATATCTATCTTATATCTTATCTTATATCTTATCTTATATCTTATCTTATATCTTATATCTTATCTTATATCTTATCTTATATCTTATCTTATATCTTATCTTATATCTTATCTTATATCTTATCTTATCTTATATATTACAGACCTTTTATTTATCTGTCCCGAAGTGTCTCTAAATTTCGTGATTTTATTCATACTCTAATCAAATTTGAATATTCGATTGTTATAAATCTCGCTGCTCTATTTTGTATTTGTTCTAATTTCTTTATGTTTTCCTGTGTTGAGGGATTCTAAACAAAGACTGCATATTCTAATTTGGCCTAACTAAAGTTAAATTGAATTTGAGTCTTATGTTCTTGTTTGATTTGCTTATTTTCTTGTCGAAATGACTTTTCATTTATTATTACACCTATATATTTTGAGTTTTTAGTCTGTGTAACAGGTTTAACTTGAATTAAATAAGTAATTTTTGTTTTCTTCTGGTTTTTTGTTTTGTTTCTCTTAAAAACTGGCATTTCTGTAATTCTTCTCATTCTTTTTTCTATTTCAGTTTTTGTGTTATGTTTTTCTCATCTATATATATATAATTTTCTTCTTACCTCAACAGTTTAAACGAGAAGTAAAGGAAAGATCACTCTCTTATTTCTGCGCATAGTCCACGAGAAAACAATAGTATTCACATTACGGATCACTGGCTGAGCGCTTGACTGTCGTTTAAATGTATCAAACCCATCCCGATCCCATCCCCCTTTGTCTAGCGGGAGGTTTGGACTAGGAACTAATCTTAGTAATTTACTAAATAGCAGGGCCGGACTTAACCATTGTGGGGCCCTATGCGAAACAGATTTCGCGGGGCCAAGTTTGGGTAGGGAAGCGGATAATAAGTAAAATTTAAGAGATTGTATTAGAAAATAAATTGGTGTATACATTTTATTCATTCTTTACTATGTACAGAATTACTTTACGAGCCTTGCGTATAGCAAAGTCATACAGTATATCATAATAATTCTATTTCCTACATAGATCCCGCTCAACAGCAAGAATAACTAAATGTTTTAATCTATCTTTGAGAATTGTTGACCTCCTAGTAAATTGACATATTGTTTAATTTAATAATTTATACACCCTGAATTAGCGCAGGTCCTATGAAAGTGCGGATCCTTTGAAAGTGGGGGCTGTCGCACAAGTTGCAGTGTCCTAAGACCGGCTATGCAAAATAGCGGCGTATGCTACGCCGCCGGTCGACTAGTTATTCTTTATTTTATGCAATCGTCTGCAAGAAATCTGACTTTTATTCCTGAACTAATGTAAATTAGTAGATCATTTACGTACATTAGAGACAGCAGTGTGCCTAAGACTGTTTTTTAAATTAAACCTGATCTTACTATTATTGGTGTTGATTTGGAGCCATTTATGTTTACAGTCTGTTCTCTTCCTATTAGTAAGTCCTGAATCCATTAAAGTAAATGTTTTACCAAACAGACAGACAGACAGAAATAATATTAGGTTTGTAAAAAAGAAAGAAATTATGCTTTAAAAATACGGAAGTCTTTTTTTGTACTATTTCTTTTTATGCTTGATCATAGAATGAAAGCTTTGGAGAAAATACCGAAAAAAAGTATATCCAAGCAAGTGGCAAAAGATTATTGTTTATGAAATTTCATGCGAATCCGTTAGGTAGTTTCAGACATATCTTGATACCTGTAAGTCAGTAGTATATTAGGATTAAAAGACGACATAATCGTTTATTTAATACGATGAAACAGCACACTGTGACCCAGGGTTTTATTCAGAGGATAACATTTCCTGCTCTGCTTGCCCCAATGGAACCTATCAACAATTCACTGGAAATCAGCCATGTTTAAAGTGTCCCTTGCATAAAACAACATCAGACGTCGGAAGTACGGACATAAGTCAGTGCTCTTTGAGTAAGTTTTTGTTGTTCTTTTGTCGAGGTACTTAAGAATGAAACACAATTTTTTATTGTAGTTATAAATGTTAAAAAAATATTTTAAAACCAAATTTTATGTTCGAAATACGTTGAAATCTCTCTGTTTTTGCAGGGTTTCTTACAGAAAAGATTTAATAATAAGTCTATATTTAAGTGTATATGTATGCATGGAATACATGCTCATGTTTCTGTCATCTACGGTATGATACTTCACATCCAAATATGGAAGGCCCTGAACTTCCGGGTTTAAAACAGATCATCTGTTCTATAGATCACAAGGTCTGAAAGGGGAAATTTACTTTTACATTTTGTTGTAATCGTATGGTATAAAATACATGCGCAAAATCATAACTAGTTTTTCTTTTATTCAAAAACAAGACAAAACAATATGATGTATCTATTAGCTGCTTTTTTATTTCGACCTTACCATATATGAGCTAATGGTCAAATTAGACATTAGAGAATAGTATTTGAAAGAAAACGATCCCAATTCTATTTGGAAACTACAGACAGATCTAGATTCAGACTTAACACGCGTTGTTGTTCGAAAATTCTTTAAAAATATACTCATTCATTTTATCAAATGTTTGTGTTTCTTTCGACCGTGTCTAGATCTAAATCTAAGTTCTCTAATGAAACAATGTGCAGAAATTTTAAAAAATTGTACACACGATTGGTATGATGAAATAGATGCTAAAATGATTTCTATTTATACGTCAGAACCATGGTTAGAAAGAATCAAATATAGAATAATTTTTACTCGCATGATGATGATGAAACATAACAAACTTATGGACATACATCATACAAGTTTTAAAACAATATTATAGATTACTCATTGGATAGACAAAAAAAAGGAATCACATTTTAAAATTGGACCATGCTGTTCTTTCATTACTTTTTAACAATTTTGATTCAACAAACACGTGCCTTTATATCACACTCTTTCGTTCAAATAACACTTATATAAAAAAGAAGAAAATGTTATTATATAGTGTCTACTATTGTGAGTTAAGATCTAAGAATTACTATTTAAAGTTACACTCGTCATGGAGCTTAGAGAATGAAACAAAATTTTAGAATAAACTATTAAACAGAAAGTGTCGGTTAAAATAAAAAAAAAGATAGGAAGTCGAAACTGTCAATCGAAAATTCGTCTCCGAGAAACGAATACAGTTCTACGTCTTGAAATGTCAAACATTGTATGTACACGGGAAGTAAAAACAGTTTAATGCTTTGTCTAATTCTGTGTCCGTCACAAGGGAGAACATTAGTTATCAGTCTGCAATTGAGTGAGAGGTCAAGGGCTATTAAACATTAATTATAGTATTTTTTTTATGGAAATAGTGTAACCTTATATTAGAAATTGTAGACAAAAAAAAAGTCATTAAAAATACTGGTTACGTATCCAATCGTAGTAAGTAATACACGTACTAGTGATAGGTACCTTTTTTCCTAAAAAAAGTGTTGTATTTCTCTTGATATATTTTCAATACAATTAAATGAAGAGACTGCGCTGCAAACTATTTCAAGTTTGTTATACAACCAAGAAGTACATTTGGTGTCACAGATTTATTGTCTTTCCACCTTTCATACGAAAACATATATCTATTTGGTACACGCTAAAACAGCTCGTTGTGAACCAGGGTTCTATTCAAGGGACAACATTTCCTGCTCTATTTGCCCAAATGGAACCTATAAAAACATGTTTGGAACTCAGCCATGTTTAAAATGTCCTATGAATAAAACAACAAGAGAAGTTGGGAGTACAGACATTAGTAATTGCTCATTGGGTAAGATCTATTTATTAATGTACTTACATTCTGAAAAATGTTATTTAATTTCTAGAAATGTTAATTGGTAACAATGTTTTTACAATACCTCTGTTCAAGTCAGCAAGCAAATATTGAGAAGTTTACATAATGATTTTCCTAAAAAAAATTAACAGTTGATGTATATCGCTGAGAAAATAATTACTACCTCAATGACCAAACTGGAGAATTTAGTTTGATCGTTATAATTTTTCAAAGAAAATAATAATTGTAAATCATACTGGAAACTATATCTAGGTGTAGAGCCAACATGGCGTAGTCAGCCATTTTACCGTGTAATTATGTCAATACTGGATGAATTTATAGTTGTTTTAAATTTATTGCAGTTTATAAGCGTTGCTTATATTTTTACATAAATCTAATATAGATTGCATGTAGATTCTAGATCTAGAAGTTCTAATTCATATCTTTAGGTGTAGTATTAGATTTAGATGTACTTAAGATGAACATACCAATAAACAATTGCACAAATATACCTAACTCGCAGACGAAATCTAAAAACGCTTATAATTTTTTTTTGCAGCTGACAGTGTCAAGGGTTCTATACTTGAACTGAACCAAAAAAGTTTAACTTTAAAATTTATTTTTTTATGTGTATAATAATTGAGGTATCGTCTTTTAAATATATATATATACTTTAAAATGTTTCTCTTGTTAAAAGCATTTATAAAATCTTTACAAATCCAAAGCATTAAAAACATTTCTTTTTCTCTGTAAGATTTGGAGGACAAAAACAATGTCTATGTTTAATACATAACGATTTCTGTCTATACTTTTATTGACTTGAGCTATCGTGTTTTGTTTCGTGCCTAGCTCTGTTTTTGGCATTTATAGGATATGGCCAATTCATCTTCACTTTTTCTCTAACATTTGATCCTTTACATTTCTCTGTCCACCCATCTTCCACAGTTTGATGTTTTCTATTTTTTCCTACCAGTGTATTTGTAAGATGTTTCTTTTACATCTCTTAATGAACGTTCGACATCAGGATATTTTAGACCTTTCAAAAATTTTTTTTTTCTGAAATGTATTTTTTTAAATCAACTATGCAAGTACTTTTCCCACACAAAAAAAACACCAATTTTAAAACTATTCACTATACATTCACTAACAATATAGTTACAAATACGAGAGAGTATTAGTAGATATTATTTTCAACATGTAAAATATTTTTTAAAAGTGTAATTACTAGCTTAAATAATGCTAAAATGTAAAAGTACCTACATTTACAGAAAAAAAATTAAAGAGAAAAAAAATATTTAGCATTCATATAAGTGGAAAAAAATTTAAAACATGAATTAATAAGTAGTGTTTCATATTATACACCTGAGCTATAAATGCTATGCAGCGTTGTGGTTAGTACACATTAATGTATCATTTTGTTATATTTTTCTAGATTGTCCGAAAATTTGCATAAAAAATGATCCGTGTAAATATACAGGAACCAGTAGCTGTGTGTGCCTGAGTGGATATTACGGATCACAATGTTCAAAGCGTAGGTGTTTAGCGGCCCCCGAAAGGGAAAAGACACTATTAGTTTTGTGTGAAATGTCTGTCCATCTGTCTGTCTGTCCGTCCGTCCCATTTAGATCTCGTAAACTAGAAATGATAGTGAAAATCCGACATCATAATATTTTGGTCCATTCAAAGTTCTGATGCAACGGCTACTTTTTTTTTTTTTCTAAAAGCGAAAAATCATTTATGCAAGCAGTTTTTTTCATAAAAATACACCACTTTTACAACTATTCACTATAAATAGTAACAAACACTCGAGGCCCTTTTTCTATTCCTTACTCTCCCTCTCTCTCTCTCTCTCTCTCTCTCTCTTTATTTCTCTCTCTCTCTTTATTTCTCTCTCCCTCTCTCTCTCTCTCTCTCTCTCTCTTTATTTCTCTCTCTCTCTCTTTATTTCTCTCTCTCTCTCTCTCTCTCTCTCTCTTTATTTCTCTCTCTCTCTCTCTCTCTCTCTTTATTTCTCTCTCTCTCTCTCAAAAAAGAAAAAAGGACTTTAGATTAAGATTATTTATGCAATTATAAGTTTTGTCTGAAATTAATTGAAAAGGGTGTAAAGAATAATTTTTAGAAAGTAAACTTAGGGAAAAAAAGAAAAAGAAATGTTTTAAAAAAATGAAATTTTCTATATAATGCTTCCTAATTAGACTGCGCCTTAGGGGAAAATATCGAAAATAAAAAAATAAGGTTTAATAGAGGGCTTGCGGATTTCGAGAACTGCGGTCCTAATGTTTGTTATCCTTTAAAATCCGTTCCTATTGAGCATCTCGAAGGCAAAGGGAACCTGTGTACGAAATTTCATGAGGATAAGTAAGACAGATGTCGTGATCATTGAGGCAGTGCTTAAGCTCGGCGACCTCTTTATACAATCCCTGAGTCTGCCGCGACCCCCCCCCCCGCTCACATACGCAGCAATAGAAGAATACACAAAAACATCCATTTTTTTCGATGGTCTTTTGCGACCCCTGGCAAATCGTCAATCGACCCCCAATGGGGGCTCGACCCACAGGTTGAGTACCTCTGTCTTAAGTGCTATTATTTTATTTCTAGAGTATAATGCAGTTTAGAACTATTTTAAGCAAATATTTCTATACAATGATATTGTTACCAATCGAAAGGTTCTAAGGTAATTATCGGTAAAAATATGATATAGTTCCACAAACGTATCCACACTAGGAGAACACTTTAAAAGTTGCTGACACGTCGTTTATAATTATCGGGACAGTTTTTTTAAAAGAAAAAAGTCATCTGTATCGATTGTATAATTGTTTGGAAATGTATATTTTGCAAACATTAAGGTCTTGAGTTATCTTTTAAAACTGCGTATGTCGTATTACAGCCAATGCTTTACATTTATGAAAATCTATCATCGCAAGTGGAAATATACTTGCTAAAGAATTATTAATAATACAACAAATAGTCCTTCCAATTTTAAGAACAATATCAGATGTTTTTAAATCTTGTTGCATATAAGGCGTATTTCGTTTTAGCCTCTAATTACCGTATTTTCTCGCATATAACCCGCATACGCGTATACCTTACAAAAATATATATTTAAAAAAAAGTGAAAACAAAACATACAACCCTCATCCTTTTATGCCCTGCACGTGCAAATCGTGTCTTTCCTTAAACTACCGGTACATAAAGTTGTTGCACATCAGAAATCTGTCTCTCGAGTCGCAATCGTGTTCCAGTTGTTGTTCCTACAAACGAAAGATAGAGCACAGCACGAGTGTGAAACACGAGCCACACAGCTCACTTGTTCGCCTCCTTCAGTCGTAGAGCGGCTATTCTCTAACAGAATAAGCGAGATGCGAGATGAAAGCGTGGGCATTCTTTATGGTCTGAACGATGTCGCCCACCCACCACTTCCCCCCCCCCAATTCACGCCGCTGATGTCACCGAAGTAACGGATTATCCGATACAGCATAAGATCTGAAAGCGCAGCAGGCGCTGCCAGGCTGTAGCACAGTGTGACACTATCTCTCCTAAGGGCCATCAGCATCTGATTTTTCCTCAGGGTTGTCTCCCGTAGCCTTTCCCATGTTTGGGTAATGCAGCAAGGCAGCAAAGTTTTCAATTCAGCGTTTCCCTTCTCTTAGAAGGAAATATAGAAGGTATAAACACCCACCGGTATGCCCGTAGTTTTCGTAATGCTTTGTTTATAAGTAAAATAAACTTTGTAAACCCTACACCTTTGTAAACCCCGCACTGCTGACATTTCATTGTAGGAACGTGTACAATCCTTTTCTTTCAGGATGTAGTCCAGGATGTCTAGACGATTCTTGTAACAGACTGAATGGAACGTGTCCATGTAAAGATGGCTACTTTGATGACAAATGCTTGAAAAGTGTGTCTTCCTTGAAACGCAAAAATAATAAATTAAAATTAAATTTATAAGAAATATGTATGTGTATTTATACATTTAAACAACGGAAAATGCACATTGTATAAACATCTACCTGCTATTCCTTAATGACAGTTTCATAGTCTCTGGTTCGCGTTATTTGTTCTAAGAAATAAAAGTATATTCTTGAACATATCTTAAAGAGCCTTAGCTCCATGAGACCCCTGTCCATAATGACTGATACGCTGCTTGCTAAAATGGCATTTTGCTTGGCTTGAGGTAGGGTTGTGGAAGGTATTTTGAATTGACACCTGATAGTCCTAGAAGATACGGAACTTTGACTCTTTTAATTTATAGTTTGTGCGAACACAAAAATTCATTGCCACCTGGTTTTGTTTGATTTCATGCGTTTTGTACGCACATTAAGAAATAAAGAAAATTACTTTATAGACAAGATCTCATAATAATAATAATACTTGTAATCGTGTCTGAAAATTAAAATGACGAATGCAGTATTTCCCGTTACTACGCAGCCCCAGCTGCGACCTATTTATCCAGCCACATCCAGACATAGCCATTATCAAGATCTCGCATAGAAAGCAGTAAAATGACAGCGGGAATGATTTGAACTCTGAACGAATGTAAAAAAAAACAGTTCCGTACACATACCACGACCATGCATGCAGCGATTGTAGTATTATGTCATCTGCCTATTTTCACATGATTTCTATTTTTAATGTTGGATAATTAATAAACTTTTTAAAAATTATTTAATGTAACAGCTGGTAAGCAGGCACATAACAATCAATGGAATAGCCATTGTAAAGAAAATTGCTCTGAAGAAAGGAATTTTAAATTTGACCTCTGTTATATGGGCTGGTTTGGTGACTCTTGCCTATACAGTAAGTTCTGATCACCCTTTCTACATTTTTTTAAACATTACAGTTTGTTTTATTAATCATGAGTAGAAAATCTACTAGAGCACAAAAACTAATGTTGATAACTGTTTTTATGTGTAATGCACTTGCGGAGCCAGAAGTTATTATTGGCTGGAACATATTAATAAAGAGGAAAAAAGTTACCCTAAACTTTGTAAAATATATATTTATATATTCATATAACAAAGGAAAAGGATATTGGATGCAATTTAGGATAACGTTTCTTCACCTTTGATCGAAAAATAAAATCTACCCTACATCACTGTCAGTTCTTCGGGAGAGGGCTGCAAGCCTTTCTCTGTTGTTTTCTTATAGTCACAATCAGATTCTAACGAGACCAATTGTTTTAGAAGACTTTGACACTAACCTGCAACGTCCTAACCTATGGGCAGTTAAGATTCGACACTGACCTGCAACGTTCTAACCTATGGGCAGTTAAGATTCGACACTGACCTGCAACGTCCTAACCTGTGAGCAGTTATGATTCGACACTAACCTGCAACGTCCTAACCTCATGGGCAGTTAAGATTCGACACTGACCTGCAACGTCCGAACCTGTGGGCAGTTAAGACCAATAGCTTGATGCCACGTGGTACAGACCTGTGACGTAGCAACGATCTATTGGGCGGAAATGTCCACAGGTTGTGACGTTGCAGGTCAGAGTTCAGGCCTTATATAACGATTGGTCTCGATTCTACACAGTGTACAGCTGACTTTTCATCAAGTTAAAAATGCATATCAAATTAAGTAAAATAAAGTAAGTCGGGGGTATGGGTTTCAATGTTAATCACAGCACTCGACTGAAACATTTCTTTGTCTTCAAGCAGACCTAGACTTTCAGTTCACATGGCCTTCCACCAAACTCTAATAATTTCATCGCTTAAGTTGGGGACGTCTTTGTACTGGCATATGACACCCTCGTTAACAGTCGGTTTACTTCGATACCTTTACTTTTTTTTACATAGAATGGAAACGACAGCAGTTTTTTCTTTTTAAAAAATTTCAAATCAATTACAGATATCCTCTTACTGCGTTTTCATAAAGCCAACATAAAAGTTTCAATATTATTGCATTTGGTTTCCGCTTCAAGCACTCATTAACACTATCGGGTGTGTCCATGATTAGGTGCCTGATTACTTTCGCTAGAAAGTTTAATGTTTAATTATAACTATTTCTTCCTCATAGGGTAACAATCTTTAATGCCATTCTTCTTTTCAATTATTTATTTTTTATTTATTTACTTTAAAATTCGTTTATATCAGTTTTTTTTTTTTTAATTATCTTTCCTGACAGAAGATCTGGGTGTGGATGCCATTATGGACGATGAAAATCTGAATGACAACAATGACAGCACCTGTGTGAAACAGAACAATGTTACAATAGATTGGCAGCAAAAGATACAAGCTATAACATGGATCAGACTGGTCTTCACCAGTAATGGTTAGTATTACAAAAGACTTATGAAAAATTAGGTTGTTTCTAATTTATGAACATAGTTCCTCTAAACTGTTTTTAGATTTCAGAAACTAGAAGAGAAAATGAAAATCGGACATCATGATATTTTAGATCATTCAAAGATGTGATGCAACGGCTACTTTTTTCTTTTCTGAAAGTGAACCATCTAATTTTTTAAATTATACATACAAGCTGATTTTTTTAAAAATTACACCACTTTTCAATGAAAAACTTCAGGGGAATTAGTTCTTATTAAAAAGTGTACAAGCTTTTTCATTAAAAAATCAAGCTTCATTCATAGATTCGCGCATTGGTACAAAAAATAGCATCTAAGGTCACAATTGAAAAAGTATCAATGGATCATTATAAAATAGATATTCCATATATTACATAACTTTTGGAATAGAATACTGATTCAAATGTTGTATTTGAAAAATAATTTTAATATGAACTTTGTTTCAATTGTAAGTTTAAAATATTCCAACTACTTTTATACCGCTAAGTTTTCTCACATCCACATTAGGCTAATCACTTGACGACAATCTAAATTACAATAAAAAGAGGCCAGACATAGATCAAGATTTAGATTTAATTGTATTTAACAATTTGAATAAAATTTACATTTATAATCCATTAAGAAAATAGTTTATCTTCTAACAGCTTAGTGGTGTAGATTTATTTATGATGTAAGCAGTAGTATTACATCAGAAAGTGAATCCGATGCGAACAGCATGAGTGCACTATAACCCAGTACTAGGCCTACTAATCCTGATCATAATATTGACCTTAATCTAGAAGTTCTAGATTTTTTTTTATAGATTTATAGATCTTGTCTAGATTCTAGTCTAGATTAGGCTATAGATTTAGTTTTGGATTTTTATCTAGTCTATTTAGTCTAGACCTAAGCCTAGTCTAGGATAGCTGCCTAGTCGCGCTATTTGCGCGCTGGACTGTCCTTTGGATTTATTGATGGTCCCGGGTTCAGATCCTGCCCACTCCCATCCTCCCCCGGACTCTAAGAAGTAGACTTCAGCTCTAAAGAAAAATCCGAAACATGTAAAACATTTTACAAACATTTTTAATACCTTTTCTAGATTCTAGATCGAGCTCTTGATAGATCTAATTCTTCAAGAGTCTACATCCAGATCTAAAGATAGATCTATATCTTCTAATCAAGAAAACAAGAAATCTAGATCTTATCTAGATCTAGATTCTATATATACTAGTCGACCGGCAGCGTACTTTCATAGGACGCTCGCTAATTCAAGGGGTAGGACCCTTCAGATTATTAAATTAAACCATTTTATAACTTTAAACAGATTTCCAGCGCCCTCCTGTCGATTTGCCAGGAGCTCCCGAAAATCTCCCGAAATTGCAAAAGATACGAAAAAGTCCTTAAAATATAGGACACAAAAATACACAAAAATTGTCATTTTGGAGTGTCATTCGAAATGGAAAACACCAATCCTACGCGCGATAAATAAAAAGGCATTATGCGGTAATTGTGTAATCTGGTGAAAGAAGTTTCTTGTGCCTCAAACTAATGAAGAATTACTTGAGGTCAACAATTCTCAAAGATAGATTGAAACATTTGGTAATTCTTGCTATTAAGCTTGATCTATGTAAGAAACATAATTATTATGATATACTGTATGACTTTGCTACACGCAAGGCTCGTTAAGTAATTCTGTACGTAGTAAAGAATGAATAAAATGCATATACGAATTTTTTTTCTAATACAAACTCTTAAATATCACTTATTATCCGCTTCCCTACCCAAATTTGGCCCAGCGAAATCCGTTTCGCATAGGGCCCCACAATGATTAAGTCCGGCCCTGCTATGTAGTGACAGGTGAATATAAACAGTAGATTAGTTGTTCTATTCCCATGACTTTTTGGGCTCAATGGTTAAGTCCGGCCTGCTATTTAGTGTTTCGGATGTTCCTTCAGAGTGGAAAGATAAAGGGGCATGGGAGCGGGCAGGGTTTGATAAATCCAAATGACAATCCAGCGCGCAAGCCGCAATACCAGGCAGCCATTCCCTCCCAAAATTATTGAAAAAAAAAAAACGCCTGGTTAAACGAATGTATGTAATCTAATGATAGCCCTATAGATCCTGGACGTCAATTTATTGAACCTTTATGTTAGGTCCTACATGAGGAAAAACATGCGCACTTGTCTGTTCAAGATAATGATTTTAGAAGTTAATATTTTTATTTTTAAGAAGTCTGTTTACACACGTCCAATGAACTTGTAAGTTGAATAGAGGAATTGTACCAATTAAAATTTAATTTCAAAAAAGGCTATTCCTCATCTATGAAGCAGAAGAGCGTAAGAGCGAATATACAACTCTTGAAAACTTAACGAATGGTAGATTTATAAGCCTGAAGCCATCATTAACTCTAGAAAGTACATTCGTCTATGTAATAATGTTTAGTAAAAATGAAAGATAACAAAGCCGTTTGTTTGTTTTACAAGTTTCGGATGTTCCTTCAGAGTTGAAGATTTACTTCCTAGTCCAAACCTCCCGCAGGGCGACGGAGGATGGGAGCGGACAGGATTTGAACCCTCGACCATCGATAAATCCGAACGACAGTCCAGCGCGCAAACCTCACGACCAGGCAGCCGTTCTTATTTAATGGTATCCCTCCCTCCCCCAAGATGACAATTTTGTATATTTTTCTGGAAATTTTATAGGGCTTTTAGGATGTTATAATATTTCAGGAGATTTCAGGGACTTTTTCATACATTTTGCAATGTGATGATATTTCCCAGAGGCCCAGGAAAATAAGAAGGTCGCAGAAACCCTGTTATTTTTTATGTTATAATGGTTTAAAACTTTAATTTAATAATTTACACCTAGAAGTAGCGATGGGCCTATGAAAGTGCGGGGCACATTGTGACATCATAGGTTGCAGTGGCCTAAGGTCGGCCCTGTTTGTCAGATCATGACATTAGTGACATCTTATACGAATAATATTCAATTAAATATTTCATGTGCTTCTTCAGATGACGTAAGGGAGATAATCGCATTTTATTTCAACAAGAACGACACGAATGCCAGTCTTGACTGTAGTTCTATTGACATGAGGTATCGCAAGGTCGGAAACACATCAATCGATTTCCATTGCGACGGCTCCTACTTCGTCACTACAGTACAAGTATCTTGGCAAAGTGAAAGTCTTCTATGCTCTGTCCATGTTAATGGAGGTAGCTTAAGATCTCATGTAATTATTTCAATACAAGATTTCGTCAATTTTTTAGCGGCCCCCGTAAGGGGAAAAAGCCGCTATTAGGTTTGTGCAAAATGTCCGTCTGTCCGTCTGTCTGTCTGTCCGTCTGTCACACTTAGATCTCGAAAACTAGAAAAGATATGAAAAATATTATTTCATCATCAAATGCGGCTTGGAAAGTTTTGGTGCAACGGCTACTTTTGGTTTTCTAAAAGCAAACCGTTTAATTTATAAAATTAATTATGCAAGCGATTTAAAAAAAAAATACACCAATTCTAAAACAATTACGTAAATGTAAGGGAGGCAATGTTATAATATGCTAACAAAGAAGGACAATGCTTATGTATTTTCAGTATCACTAAGTCAAATATATTTATAAAATGTACAGGAAATGTTTACAACAAATATAAATAATAGTTTAAAATGTTTTTTCTAGTCAACTAGCTGTTAAAGTAAAATGAAAACATTTCTGTTTTTTTATAAAGGCTAATAATGCTTTTTGTATGTAAATATCACGCACATTTTTTAAAATGGTCTTTTTATGCAGCGACTTTCGTGCAGTAGCGTAATGTCGCAACATGACACAGACCAAAAACCGATTCCTTAAACTTTTGAAAAAATCAGATTTTATTTATTTTTTGTTTAGTGCCCCCATCCAAATAAAAGAAGATTATTTTTGTGCGTTTTGTCTGTCTGTCTGTCTGTCCATGTAATTTAAATAGCATATAAATGCTAAATAAAAATATCTATATTGATTTATATTTCATTAACTATAAAGTTGTTCCGGATATTGTTTTATAAAACATAGATATTTCGAAATGATTGTTTGAAATCGCATTATAGACAAATATTACACTTATATTCTTTGACACTACGTCACTATAGTTTATTTATCAATATACATGTAAATTGTTCCGAATTTGTAATTTAAAACAAATTTATGTCAAATAATTTTATTTTTTTCAAAAATATTGACAATAGGTTAATCAGGATTTTAAAATTAGAAAGTAATTTACTAGAAACAATTATTGAAAATCACTTTTTAGACTTATTTTACAGTTCATTTTCTTGCCGAAACATAATAAAAGTTGTTTAATCGGTAAAGAATGTTCCGGATTTCGTTTCAAAAAAGAAATCGACCTACATTACCTTAATTTTCTTACAAATCGTCGCCAAATATGATCCGATTTTATATGAAAAATCTAATAACGTTAATAAATGTTTGAAATCCCTCTTCTAATAAATAAAAGAAGTAATTTTCTCATTTACGAAAATTGGTTGTTCCGGATTTTTGAAGAAAAATATTGTAACTCTATTTATGTAAAATCGCATTTCTCTCTTACACTACATTTAACTTTCTAGCTAAAACGTTAGAAAATCTAATTATCGTTAATAGTATGCTCTGATTTTTAAGGAAAACAACCAAACACCAATGTATGGTTTGAAAAAATCTCCATAAGGCTACGGTACATCTAATTTTCATAACAGACCATCTCACATCTTTAATTTACGGCATTTGATTAATCTGGAATCCTTTTTTTCTCTCACTATAAATATATAAACATCCGGAACAATATATTATAGAAACTTAAAACTAATGCGATGTTTCGGAAAGGAAATTAGATTTTAATCAGATTTTTAATAGCTTTTAGTCTTTTTTTCGCGCAATTAACATGACGGACAGACAGACTGAGAGACATATATTTTATATATATATATATATAAGGTCTAACTAGCCCATGAAATGAAATGCTAAAAGAACAAACTCGGTGCACTAATGTCTATAATCCCTCGAGAAGCTGCTCGTATAGATGACATTTTTTAGTCTAACTAGGACGTGTGACGTAATGGATTTTTTTTTTTTTGACGTCATTTGAAGTTAATTCTTTAATTGAAATGCTAAAAGATCTCACTCGGTGCACCAATGTCTATGAACACTCGACAAGCTGCTCCTATAGATGATATTTTTTAGTCTAACTAGGCCGTGTGACGTAGTGAATTTTTTTCCTTGTAATAAATTCTTTAAATGCTAAACCACTCGGTATAGCAATGTTTATTAAACCTCGTAATGTGACTCAAAAGACATAACAGCTAGATTTAGATCTAATCTTGATCTAGATCTAGATTTTTTTTTTTACACTAGAGCTAGATTTTTAAAACTAGATATAGATTTAAGTTCTAATTAAAATCCTTATAGAATCTAGATCTAGAATTTCTTGGTCTAGTTTAGAATGTTTGTTGTTTTACATGTTTCGGATGTTCCTTCAGAGTTGTAGTCCAAACCTCCCGCAGGACGACGGGGGATGGGAGCGAGCAGGGTTTGAACCCGGGACCATCGATGAATCCAAACGACAGTCCAGCGCGCAAACCGCACTACCAGACAGACATGATTTACACTAGATCAAGATCTATAGTTTTAATTTCTAGGCTTAAAGTGTAGATTTTTATTTCTAAAGTCTAGATTGTCAATATGTCAATATTGCAATGTTATAAAATACTAAAACTAATCTGCAATTTTAATATTTCATATTGCAATTAGTCTATTAATTGATTATCTAGTTGTTTTTTTTATAAATCTTATCTAAATTACATCTACATTATCCCAAATATATATTTTAGATCTAGATCTAGTAGATATAGATATTGAGAGTGCTAAATTAGTAGTTTAATTTAGGTAGATCTACATGCTCATTCTAGTTCCATTTAAATGAAAATGCTCAATACCAAAAGATTATCTAAAATCGCTCTTCTGACATATTGTACATATCTGGTAGTTGTCATTCCGTAATGTGTAGGTATATTATCAATAGTAGGCTATTAGTTTGTAACCAGTTTGTCATTAGATTAAGAGCAATGCCTGGGCGTGTGGTTAGCGTGCTGGACTGATTATCTCTACGGTCTCGGTTTCATACCCTGCTCGATGCCATCCTCCAGAATATGCGGATCCGACAGGGACCGTCTCCCGCGGGGGCCGCCTCTCTTTGTAATCTTGTTAAAGATCAATTTATCATCAACGCAAACTTTGCAGGCATATGTTTGTACAATATATTCCAAATATAGAGAGCTGTATTCATTTGTTTTGTGGCTCATTGGATTGTCTTGCAGTGATAATTTAGCTTAATTATTCACTGAAGGGCCGGATTAATTTATTACATATAATCAATATAATCATATTATATTTTAAGAATAAAAATACTGTACACTTACACATGCACACACACACATTTGGTCTTTATGTCTATAAATTACCTCTCTCTCTCTGTTTCTTTATATGTATATAGTTCGTTCATCGTGGTTCGATTATGACCTCTTTGTCATCCAGGGGCTGAGGGCTTTGCAGTGGGGTTCTATGCATCTTAATGTGGCTGGTGAGATCTATGTGAGCCCGGAATGTTTGGCTGCACACTGGGCAGGTAATTCCAGCTGGAGCTAGTGTCGTTTGCCTTGCTTTTCTTCTCTGGCGTTTTTCTTCTGACAGCGTTGTTCTCTTTCCCTCAGCAACCTGTGCGCCACTTTTCATAGCGCGGCGCCATGATGCTTTGTCATGTGTCTCTGTCTCCCAGGTGGCTGGGTCTATACTGAACACCTTCATGGAAGCTTTCAGGGTGTCACTTACATTAAGAAAGAGGCAAAAAAGAAATTGATATTTAGATAGATAGATAGATAGACCGATGGATAGATATAGATAGATAGATATAGATTGAAAGATTGAAAGATAGATAGATAGATAGATAGATAGATAGATAGATAGATAGATAGATAGATAAATAGATAGATAGATAGATAGACACGCTGTACAACACATTTGTTCACAGGACGAAATGTTGCATCTACAGCAAGAAGAGTGAGATGGAGTCTCTCTGAATACAAATGGACCAACATTGACACACTAACAGATGGTTACTATGGTCGAGATGGCTGTTTGACAATGAACTCTGGTATAACACTTGAACTTCTCTTATGGCATGAGGTCTACTCAGCTCAAGTTTTACTTTACACAGGTAGAGCTCTTTGCCTTCCATGTTCCTTCATAATACTGAACAAATGAATAGTATATTACATGTTTCTATAGTTAACTAATTTAAAGAAGTAAAGTTCTCCTTTCAGACCTTATAGTACGAATAGAGTCATTTGTTTCTGTGGCCAACTATTAATGAGTGTGCCATGTGTCCAGCACCGCCTTTACTTTTCCAAAAAACTAATGTCAGGTTCCCATTAGAGTTGGTTTCGAACCCAGGACCATGGTTTAGAAGCCAAGTGCTTTACTGCTTAGTCACCGCGTCTCTTATAGTAGACGTTTCTTAGTTTGGTAATGGCTGAGACAGGATTGTGGCTTTTCGTAGTTTGCAGTTGAAAGCTAATGATGTATATTCTGAAAACATTGTTACCGTCCTAACCTGCCTGAATGGACCGAATCTAAGTTTGTGTCTCCACACAAACTCTCTTTGTAATCTTATTTTACACTTAAGAAAGTTCCAAGAAGCGACAATCGCATAATCATCTTAGTAAGGGGAGCGCGGTGGCTAAATTGTTGATCGCTTGGCTTCGGAACCTCGGGTCATGGGTTCGAATCTCGATGAATACTAGGATTTTGAACTTCGAAATATTTAAGGCACTCCTGAGTTAGCTCAGTTGTATTACGTATCTGACTTAAGTTTGGGAAATTAAAGGCGCTTGTTCATTGTGCTGGCAACATCACACCCTGCATGTGAACATTTTTCCAAAGAAACAGATGACCATGACATCATCTACCATTTACACTATAGACCGAAAGGTCTGAAAGGGAAATTTTTACTTTTTTAAACTAAGTAAACTATATACAAAACTATCATTCAACCATTTAGGAACCTAGTTCACTCTTCTAGCCAACTTGTTGCTGCTGAGTTGTAGGCTCCTTTGCAGACTGTGCCAAGGAAAACATAAACTGACCACAGCCAATTTTTTGCGAAATCTGCATTTAGACTAGCCTTTCATTGAATTATTATTATCGGTGCAGTAGTTGGCTGTTAATTAAACATTACTGTAATTCAACAATTAAACTTAAAAAAAAAAAACTCTCTATTGACGCCTTATATTTTAAAGACTTTTCAAGAGACGACGGGCGAGGAATCTACTCTGTGGAGCTCATTGACGCCATTGAAAAGGTCCAGTCCAAGATGTTTTCCAGTGGAAAAGATGTATTTGTTCAGACAGCATTTTTTAACAGTTTCTTTGTTTTTAGATCTGTTAATATAAGAGTATTGAGTGGGACATTGGATCTTTGTGAACTGGAAATTTACGGAGGTAAGTATGGAGAAAAATGAAGAATTTCGTTATAACAGAGAAAAATAATAACGGAGGAAAGATTTAAGAATGTTGAAACCACTTAAGTTGTGTGAATCAGAATCATTTTAAACAAAAAGAAATACATAATAAAAGCTGGCAATCCAGAGTTAATAAGTATGTTTATAAGTATTATATTTATAGAACAAACAAAATATTTTTAAAAAATCATTTTTGAAAAAAGCACTGCAGTATATCTTACTACTGCAGGAACAAGCTTTCTTTTAATGTATAAAACACAATTAATTGATTACCACTAAAAAACTAACTAAATGTTGTTTGTTTTTTTGTTGTTTTTTTTTGTTGTTTTAATTGTCCATAGATAATGAACGTGTAAAAAACATAATAATGGAAATAACTCCACATATACAGCCACACATAACAAAAGTAGCATTTGTTTCTCCTTTTTATAGGTTTTCGTTTGCTATATTTACTGTGAAGAAGTAGCAGACTTTCACTCTCTTACAAACTTATTTGACTAAAAACAGACAAGTCACTAGTGGTAGGGAACATCATCTAATACTAAGATTAGTAAGATCAACTTTGTTAAATAGCTCAAATTATCGTGAACATTTCAGAGAAAGTTAAACAGCTGTGTGTGTGTGTGGCTGCTCTGCTTTAAACTGATACTTAAAGGCTTGGACTTGAGCCTGAAGGTTAAGGGGGAGTATAGTATTTCATGTGGCTACGCCTTCCTAGATGTGATCTACATACTTTGCTTCGGACATAACCTTTGTCTGCCAGTAGCTGTTTAGATTCTCTTTCCACAAGTCTGTCCTCAGGTGTAAATTTTTGTTGATCTTAAAGTTGCATCTTGCTGTATTTGTAATAAATCCCCTGCTGTCTCATTCGGAAGCCTCCAAATGGCTCATTTCTATTTCAGTAAAAACTAGCTAGCGCCTAAGCTAATCTTTAAGCGTTTTCGGGGGAGGGGGGGCATGCCAACCATTTTTCAGTTCACAAAAAGGCTTGTCCTACGCATAAGGTCGTCCTTCATGCAGGGTATGTGACCTGCCCAGCGTGGCTACAAACTATTGTGACGATTTCCTTTTATTTATGTCTATAAGTAGACCTTGTTTTTAATGATTTAACAGTATAGAATTTAGCCATTGTTATATAGGGAGTGTGATCCTTAAAGGATTACGGGCACGACATGGCCTAAATTGTGCCGATGTGCCGAATCTCAAAAACTCAAACTCTTCTTTATATATTAGTTAATACATTCATACATACGCCTCACTTTCTGATTTATATATTAGATTTATAGTTTTAACATTCTTGCCCACAGATTGTAGCTCTCCATATTACGGCTACTCTTGTCTAGATATATGCTACCTAGCATGTCTACACCAGGACTGTACCTATGGTGGAGAATGCTATGAATGTACTCCTGGTCGCACCGGTACATACTGTGAAGACAGTTTATACAACTCTACTGACTTAGTAACTGAAGCAGCCAGACAGTCGTCCACTGAGGCACGTTTTAGTGTCGCGAAAGTAAAATCTGTTATAAATAAATATGCCGTGACGTTAATAGTTTGTGTCCTTACAATTTTGATTATCTTCATTGGGAAAACATGTTTCTCTTCTTTATCTGACCAAGTGGTTAGTGAGGAAGAGGAATAACGCTATTTAAATACATTTCTATGAACACAGATATTCTTTACATTTGTTTGTGCTTGCTTTTAGAATTTGTTTTTTGTTTTTTTAGTTCAGAACAAACTTTATTCAATGCAAGTGGAATCTGGGTTGTTAAGCACTTGGCTTCCGAAACTGAGGTCCTGGAAAAAAATGGAATTTAGAATTTCGAAATTTTTAAGCGCGCCCCAGAGTCCACACAACTTTTATGTGTACCTGAGTTTAGTTGGGTAAAGTAAAGGCGGTTAATCTTAGGGTTGGCCACATGACACCCTGCTCGTAAACCGTTGGCCAAAGAAACAGATGACCTTAACATCATATGTCTTACAGATCGCAAGGTCTTTACTTACATGCTAGCATGCCACGACATTTAAAAATTATTATTAGTATGCAGTTTCAGTAAATTTGACTATAACAATCTCTGTAGTCTATAACATAACTTGCTCCGAAAGATATCTAATCGGTCCGAAGATTATGTGGTATAGTTCAATATCTTGCAAGATTTGTTCGAGATCTGTCGACAGATTTAATGTTATTAAGAGTTGACGAGATATAAAATACCATTTGTTTGGTCTGATCAGTGCACACGTGCTTTCAACAAGATAAAACAGAAAATATCGACTCATGGCACATTGATTTATTTTGACCCTAACAAAGAGCTTACATTACAAGCAGATAGAAGCCAAAATGGGTTGGGAGCAGCGTTATTACAAGATGGCAGTCCAATAGCATAGATCAGTGATGCTCAACCTAATTCTATCTGCGGGCCATTTTAGGTCTCGACACTCGTGTCGCGGGCCATAAGACCGAAAATGTTAAAAAACGAAATGAAATTGAGCTGAAACAATTTTATGAGAAACGTGTGGATCTAGTACTTACATTAATTAATGGGAGAGTCGAAGTTTAACTTTTTTTTGACTCGTTAGAAAGAGGCTTCATTTCTCTAATGAAAATGTGACAACAGTGTAGCTAGCTTTACCAACGACTCATTTTCTTGTCTCTTTTAGCTAAATATTCCCATCAATCTCTAAGCCTCGTTTAACAATATTAGTATTCGCTGCGCAAACCAAGAGAGCCGCCATATTTGGGTTATATTGCCGTTTTTATGTTATTGTTGATTTTTAAACCGCCTAATTTTCTTTATAAAACAAATACCTTGTCTTATTATGTTTCACAAACAAGTCAAGATCCGTTCGCTTTTCTGGTAGATGAAGCATTCAGAGTCCACTTGTTGTTTCTTCGGCTCTCCCTTTTCCCGTTTCGTAAACGTACCAATATTAAATGTCATGGTACCAAGCCATCAGAGAAAAAAATCAGGGCCCTTAGTTAGGTAAGATAACATTTTTCAACCTTTTAAAAAAACTGGGGAGGGGGTATATTTTCTACACTTTGTGCTTACGTTTCGGCGGGCCGGATGAAACCACGGCTTTGGCCCGCGGGCCGTATTTTGGGCATCACTGGCATAGATCATTAATTGATACTCAGAAAAGATGGGCACAGATTGATTGTTGGCAGCAGTTGTCGTTTTGTCCAGTATACGTATGGCAGGACAGTTATAATTCAGAATGACCATAAACCACTGGAAAACATCCTTCAAAAAATACTCAGTTCTGCTCCGAGAAGGCTACAAAGTCTAATGATGCGTTTTTATCGTTACGATATCCAGTTTCAATATGTTAAAGGCAAAAAATTTGTTCCTAGCTGATACTTTGAGTAGAGACCCATCAGAGGAAAAGAGTGACATCCCTGAAGTTTGTGTCAATACAGTTGGACTGGCAATACCATTAGAAACACTTATTCAGTATATCCTAAATGGCAGGCCAGACAAACATAATAGTCTACCTGAACTCAAACAATATTTTTCACTAAGAGACATGATAACATACGAAGACTGACTGTTGTTGAAAGGAGAACAAATAATCATACCGTTATCACTTTCCAAAGAAATAGAAAAACACAAGTCTCCATGCATCACATCTGGGAGTAGACTCATGCAAGGAAGAGCAAAAGAAATAGCCAACTAATGCAACTTTTGTCAGAAAAACAAACCAGTGAACCAGAGAGAAGAATTAATACAGCACGAAATAGGTTCTAATCCGTGGGACAAGATTGGATTTGATTTGTTCCAAATGTGTGAAAATGGGATGTTGATATGGTGCGCTAAGGTGCACGCGTTCAATATAATAAATTATTGTTCTCCGCCATGACAAAATTTATTTCGTAAAACGTGTGATATAGGCCCGTGTCAAAGAGAACAATCCATGCTCTAATAGCAATAGGAAAGAAAGAGCATTGGTACAAAGCTGTCCAAGTATATGGAACGTATGCTAAGGCTGTATCTTTGTGTCTTTCTGAGTATTTTATTATATTTTGTTTTTGTATTTTATTATTATGGCTCAGTGCTTTATGTATAATTGCTACTCTATTTTACTTTCCTTACGTTTTAATAATACCATTAGATATAAATTATACTTACATGAAACCCAAATAGGCCATAACTGGAGTGTTAATTTGGTTCAGAGATTCAGGATTGTAGAGAACATGTACATAGATAAGAAAAATCAGACTTGAAAATTACCGGGTTACTGCAAATATTATGTAGTAAACCATAAGTAAACATCAAAGTTCGTATTTTTAATGCATTAATAAAACAAACAACAAAAATTGAACTTCCGTTTTGCGTGCATACTAACAAAGACATGAAGATCTGGATCGATCTACATGGACAAAATTGTGGTTTTCGTAGTAAATCTAATTATTATGATAACATTTTTAAATAAAGGTAAATTTAGACAAAAATACTTTATACCGATTTATGAAGCATTAATAGATTTGATATATAGATTAGCTATAATTACTATATCCTTAAAGTTCCTGATCACCGTATAAAGCGTTTACAGAAAATTGTTTTACTACATCTAGATGATACTAGAGCATATGATAATGTCGCATATCAGACATTTTACTGTATTTCATTTTAGTTTATTACTTAAAATAAACTTAGGTCAAAAGTTGAAATTCTAGGTCGTTAGAAATTTCCACGACATTGTAAACATCTAGCGATCACGTGCTTAAGGTATGATAGAGATTAGTTTGATTGGTTAAGGATGTTGGTATGACAAGACAGATGTAGAACGCGTGATTCTCATCTGCAATCTGACTGGTTGTAAAAATAGCTCGAATGACTAATCTATTAATGCTAGAGAACCCAGGTCAGCCGTAGGACAGTCGAGGTCAGTTGCAGGTCAGAGCTCGGACAGGATAAAAATACGCGTCGACAAAAGACCCGGGAGAGAGAAAAAGAACGACAATCAGATCTGACACAGCAAAGATGTACCAATGAGTCATCTCGAGTGTAGATCATTTAGAAATCCAGTAGATCTAGAAATCTTTCACATGTTTTATTGTTTTATGCAGTTTATTCACATTTACTGTATATTAGCTGTTCCAAGTTGAATATTAAAGTTTTCTGTATTTGAATTGAAAGGATCTTCTTCATTGAATCTATTAGATCTAGTTAATATTTAGATCTAAACATGAAATAACAAATTTTATCAGATGACAACTTCTAAATCCTCGGCATCATGGTTACAAGATTATCATCATACAACAAAGAGGCAAAGATTAATTCAAGATATTTGGTCACTTCATCTAGAGTCTATTTAACATGATATCTAGTATCTTCAAAGATAATCCACACTGTGACAGATAATTATAATGACTATAATTAGATGATAGACCTAACCTAAGTCCTAATTTCTGTTTTAGAGTCCTCCATTTTATACTCCCAGCTGTGACCAACATATTTAGCAAAGGCAAGCATAACCATTGTCCGCAGGTGGTCGATTTAGTTTTTCTTTTCGCCGTCTGTGTTTGTCCTCGGCAGCAGATTTTCTCTTTGTCTCCAATGTGTAACCCGCGGCCTTCGTGAGTGACTTCCAGCTGTCTCGTTTGGAGGCCACATACAACCAGCTGCTCTCTTCTATGTCAGCCAAGAAAAGTTGACGCCTAAGCTGGTCTTTGAAGCTTTTCCGTGGGGCGCCTCTGTTACGTCGACCACCTTTTAGCTCACCAAAAAAAGACTGCCTTTGGCATACGTTCATCTCCCATACAGGATACATGCCCTACCCAGTGCATCTGTCGGACCATAAGAAGCCCCTTTATACTGTCCAAACCGGCGTTGGCAAGGACATCGCTGTTTGTAGTGCAGTCCTGCCACCGTATGTCCATCATGGAGCGCAAGCATCTTTGGTGAAAGCACTCAAGAAGTCTTAGTTGTTTTCTGTAAAGTGTCCATGTCTCAGAGCCATAAAGAATATATTATTTGCAATATTAATGTCAGAAAGTATCCATTTTAAAAGTTACACTGCAAAGACTTTCTTCTAAGCCTATAATAGCCCAATAGTTTTACGCGAAAGAAGCAATGTAAAACGTCAAGACGTGAGCTGTGGTTTTCTATAGGTCTACTGTTGGGGAGACTTTCTATTCTAATCGCCATGTACAATTGCATTGAGAACTGACAGAACGAAAAAGCAACTCTGCGGATTGATAGTCTTTACCCGATCGTTCATTTTCGTAATTACAACAATATTTCCAAAATGACTTCGGGTATATATCCTTAACAAATTATTCATCCGAGCGAGGCTTGGTCACCTGATATTAATACTTAATTAAAACTATAAACAGACATAACATCACATGATCAGGTTTCTTTTGCTCTACTTTAAATGGTATAACGTTATGCTAAATCATGTACACTTAGACTACCATCTACATGTGTCAAGGTATTTTTGGGCATATATCTAGAGCGGGGCCCTATGCGAAACGGATCGCGCGGGGCCTAGTCTGGGTAGGGAGATAATGTCAAAATTATTTTTATATATTAGAAAATATGCATACTTTCGTCTTTGCAATAAATTTGTATTAAACGAAAGCTCGCAGTGCTACTTTTTATTTATTGGCACCCCGAAATGTCAATTTCGTCTATTCTTCAGGAGATTTGAATAAATTCAAAAGATGTTCTGCACTCTATCCAGAGGAAATGAAGAAATTAATTGTAAATAAAATAAATGAGAGATGGACGAGCTCTCATCCAAATCTCTAGAAAGATGACGCTTACTATAAGCTATCCCCACAAGACCAACGTCTAATCTTTCGACTCAGGACCGGACACAACAGAATGCGACAACACATGTACCGGAAGCTCAAAATTGGAACCAGTGAAATCTGCTCATGTGGAGTATCACCATCCGAGATTGGATGTCAGAGAAATAACGTGTATAAGCTTTTAACTATACTGACTTACATACAGACAGACAGACGGGAAGACAGAATGAATTGATATACGCTTTTAAAAAAAAACTTCAATTTAAAAAAAAAAAAGACGAACAAGCAGAATTTCTGATGGGCCACCTCTGGCTAATAGCCATTCCACCCTAATTGGGTCATGACCAACAATATGAGAACCCTGTCTGGGCATATTTTCTTTTGCTATATGTAATGATATGTTACGGTAGCACTCGTAACTCTATTCAAGCTGTTTTAATAATTGGTTAATATGTCAATTTCTCAGTATTGAAAATAGTTTTTTCTTTGAATTTCAGAATGGTGTAGAAATGAAGTCTCTGCAGGTAAACAAAATATTTCTAATATGAGGCCAACTAAATAACTATTATCTATTTACATAATTGTAATAAATAAATAAATAAATAGTTTAATAAATAATTTGCAGCATCTTCCAAAGGATGAAGCAATGATGCAAATCATTTCTCGTATATCTAATTTTTTCTTTCATGCTTTTAATGTTTCTTCTCTTTAGTTTTCTCTTTATTCTTTTTGTCTAATCCCCTCATTTTCTTTTCTCTTTTTTTTAAATGTATCTTTGGACCTCTTATTCCGTCTTTCAATCTCTGAATCTCTATTTCTCTATTTCTCTAACCTTTTCTCTTTCTTTTTTTTTTCTAAATTGCTATGTTTTACTCTTTTTTTCTCTCTTTTTCTATCCTCCTCTCTGCATTCTATTCAATATCTCTATCTTTTCTTCTATCTCTCTTTCAATACTCTCTCTTTCTCTCTCTTTCATTTACCTTTTAATTATTCTCTATTTTTCTATCCTTCTTTATATGTAATGATATTAATATTAATTTAATTTATAGAGCGCTGTTGAAATTTAAAATGTAGGCTCAAGGCGCTATGATAAGATTACACACACATAAATACGAGAGTGAAAATGGCAAATTAATCTAAAAGATTTCTCAAACAAATATGTCTTAACAATCTTCTTGAATGTAGCTATTAGTTTTGTGTGGTATGTCTGTCGACTCACCTTCTGTCCGTCCATCCTATTTAGATCTCATAAACTAAAAAAAGATATTAAAACTCCGACATCATGATATTTTAGACCTTTAAAAGTTCTTATTGAAGGGCTACTTTTGTCTTTTCTGACAGAAAAAAATATTTAATTTTTAAAATTAACTATGCAAAAGCATTTTTTTTTCATAAAAATACTCTAGTTTTAAAATTTTTCACTATAAATGGTAAAAAACACAGGAAACAATTAGTAAGGGAGATGGTTGTTTATCGTATTTTTAACACATTTACTCAATCGGTTTTAATTTTAAAATGATTAACATTGCATTACTAAATTCAAAATTTTCTGTGATACTAACAACTATATTTACAAAAAAATGTTTTCTTTTTTTAAGAGAACAAAATCTACTTAGTATGCATATAAGAGAATCTCTTTCTATAATCAACAGTTGAAACGAAAAGAAGTAAAGGAAAGATCCCTCTCCTATTCGCACACATATTCCACGAAAAAACAAGAGGGGGAGGGGTTAGAAATCGTAGTCACAAACTAGCAGGGCCAAACCCTTGTAACCAAGAAATATCACCTTTTTTTTTTAGTTGTAGCTCACGTTAAAAAAAAAGGTTAATACTATCGAGGTGACAGAGCACGCTCAAGAGTTTGGACCTCATGAAAAGATCACTCTTTAATTTTTGCAACTCGAACGGCAAGAGTTATCCTAGGTTAATTGAAAAAGGAAATAAAAAAAAAAAGAAAGGCGGAGGGGGGCAACATAAAATCAAAATCGGCTCCCGAACCCTTACAGGCAGGTAAAAAGGCAGGTTTCAATAATTTTCAGAAAGAATATCAGAATGAAATTCTATCAAAGGCAAATGACAGAGAAGAATGGAGAAAGAAGGTTGACAGATCTTGTGTGATGCCCCAACGATCCAGCAGACCAAGGGATAGGTGAAAGTGAAGGTGAAGTTAGATGTGAACCTGGTCTAACTGATGTCATATAATGATTATCTAATCGATCTAATTGTTTTGTAATGGGCCTATCTTTTATTGAAAGCCTCAAGAAAAAAAATGTCCGTAATAAAATGTCCTTATTTTGTCCTCAGTTACGTTTTTTATATACATTATACATCCCTGCAGTTCTCGCTATGATATAAACAAATACTTATAAATTGTTGTTTTATATTATATTCCACCTATATGCATTCTTAATAGTTTTTGTAAACATACTCTATAATAGTATTAAAGAATTAACTTAACTTAGCAATGGAAATGTAAAAAAAATATTTTTTGACAAAAAAAATAAAACCATTTGCATAAATGTGTTAAAATATGATGAATAATCATCTCTCTTACTAAATAGCATCCCGTCTTTGTTACTATTAATAGTGAATAGTTGTAAAAACGACATTGCATCAGAACCTAAATGATCTAAAATATCACGATGGCTGATTTTCAGTATCTTTTCTAGTTTACGAGATCTAAATGGGACGGACGGAGTGACTGACAGATGGATGGACAGACCACACAAAACTAATAATGTCTATTCCCCTTTAGGGGGCCGCTAAAAATGACACTTCAAAGACTGCAATGAACACCAATACTTACTACGACACTCTAAAGGCTGCAATGAATACCTATACTGAAAATGGCACTCCAAAGTCTGCAAAGAACACTTCTGAGTAGTTACTGTTACACCCAGTTTGACAATGGGATCTTAGTCTAGTAATACAACGCCAACACTGACGCCATATCAGAAATAAACTCAAAACTTAACGTCTATTCTTAGACCAGAAAATTGTAATTAGAACATTAGAACCTGTTAGAAAATATAACAAGATATAAAAATCGAAGAAACTCACCCTAAACAGGGGTCCAATAATCTTATAGAATAAAAAGTTCAAGGAAATAAAACAAAGACTCTTTTACGGGGAAAAAATGTGTCCGCTTCAGTTAACTTAATAGAATAAACTGCATCAATTACAAAGAATGACAAATATACGTCACCGGACTTTATAACATTGTGAAGAAATCAAAATAAAACAAAACAACACAAAAAAGCCCCTCTCTCCCAAACAAGGTTTGCCAGTTTTAAAAAATATCATAGAAAGAGAAAGAAAAAGCACTTGTCCAAACAAATCTTGACAGCCCCATTTGATGTTAAAAATAGCTAACTTTAACACCTTTTTTTTTTAATAAGCGATTGGCTGGCATAGTGATTACAGTATTGGCTTTAGCCTTTGAACTCGACCTCAGGTCGTTCACATTTTTTTTAAATAAATGTATGTAAAAAGCGATTACCTAACTACACCGTTATTTCCAAATTATCCAGATGTGGGACAGGATCATTGAGTATTGAGAAAGCTAACAGCATAAATTTGTGCAAAAAAAAAATACTAATGGTACACATTTTTGTAATAGAACAAATATATTACATTTAGTTTAAATCAATTACAAATTTAATTATAAGATAGATCCAAATTGATACAGCTGTGGTTAATGTGAGATGTTTTTTTTTTTTTTTTTTTTAATTTTGTTTGTTTGTTATTTTCTTGTTCTTTTTCCTTTTATTTCAGCGTATCATTGCTCCTTTGTGGAGAACTATTATGCGGACGGAAGTGCAACAAATATGCCAGGAACATTAAAGGAATGTCAAGACAGATGTATCAGTTTCTCATGGTGTCTAGGTTATAATTATTTTAACCCGAATTGTAGACTATTAAGAAACATTGATCGAACCATTTACAGATGGCCCAATCCAATTTATGAAAAAAGTTGTGAAGGTTAGTGACGTACAAAATTGTTAGTTCTACGAGAAGTATTTGTGTTATCATTGTCTAGTTCAGTGTACTCACGTTGTGCAGTAGCTGTAGAGGCTGTTTACTTAGTGTTAAGTAATCACTTTAGTAAACATTCTTACGTGATATAACCGAAGACTGTACAAAACTAGATGACATTTTTGAAGAGAAGCGTGGCCGGCGTATTTGGCCTTGCTTGGCTACCTATGAAGGGGGCTCGAGGTTCCATACCCGACTTGAACTGAGTTGTGTTTACTGAACGCCTAAAGGCAGCACGGAAAACCTACTAACTAGTCTAGAAATCTAGCTCGTGTCTAGATCTATATATATTCTAAATAATGTTTCTAGTCTAAGCCTATTAAGTAAATAGAGCGATTATGATTATTGTTAAAATAGGCCTACTAGTTGGTAATAGTGTATTATTCTGTTCGCATGGAAAACCTATTTAGTTTTTCAGGCTCATTTTTTAAATAATTTCCAAGTTTGTCTACTTCTATATAGTGATCGAAATTGTTGGGAAGAGGTAGGTATTTTGAGCAGTGTCGTCACTGCGAGGGGGGCAGGGGTGCGATCCGCACCGATAGACACCATTTTTAAGACAAAAGGAGACTAATCGAAAAAGATAATAAATACATCTCTAGATATATGCCTAAGTATGCCTAGCATGGGCTTAGCTAGGGGGGGTGGGTTGGGGTTCGACCCCCCCCCCGAAATGAAATCCAACCCGCAGGGGGGTGTTGGAGTTTAGTGACTTATCTTTTGTTTAATTTCGTTTATCTTAGGTAAAATTTTAATACTAAACCATCACTTGCCCTAGCACAGCCAAGGGGGTTTTGAGTTTAAGACCCCCTACCATGGGGTTTTAAGTTTAAAACCCTTACCAGGGGGCTTTGAGTTTAGAACTCCCTACTAGAGGGTTTTACATTTAAATCTCCTTCTTCCATAAAACCAAAAAAAAAATGCAAACGACAATCCCCAAATTCCAAGAATTTAAACACCTCTCCAACTTACGATAAACCCCTCTTCAATATAAAAAGCAAATTACACACTCAAATATGTATGAGCGTAGCTAAAATGTTTTTGAGTTTAAACCCCTCTTCAGCTGGGTTTGAAGCTAAAAATACGTCTTCAATATTAAAAAAAAAGGAAATGCCGAACTCAAAATACTATGAGCATAGCCAAGGTGTTTTTAGTTTAAACCCCCCGCCAGCGGGGTTTGAAGCTAAAAAATATATCTTTAAATATAAAAAAAACAAATTTCGCAATCAAAATGAGCGTAGCTAAGCCTAATGGGTGTTTTGAGTTTAAATTTCCCTTCAGAGGGGTTTGATGTAAAAAATACCTCTTCAATATAAAAAAAAAGCAAATTGCACACTAAAATTCTTTGAGCGTAGCCAAGCCAATGGGGGGTTTTGAGTTTCAACCCCTCTCCTCCAGATGTCTTTTTAAAAAGTTTAAAACCCCTCAAGACAGTTTCGAGTTTAAAATCCCACTACAGGGCGTTTTAAGGTTAAAAGCCTCTCTCTTCAATATTATTTCTAAAGCTAACTACAGTCACCTTATTCTATGACCGTAGCTAAATGTGGTTTAAAAAAAAAAAAAAACTCCGAATATATTTTAATTTACCCCCCCCCCCAACAGATGATTTTCACAATTAAACTTCCCTTTTCGATATAACATCTAAAGCAAAATAGTCACCTAATTCCAAGATCGTAGTCAAAAGAAGTTACACATGTTTACTAGTGGCTGGGCTCCATTAATAAAGTGCAATGAAGTCATCTGCTGAAATTGAAAAGCACTCAATTTGGCTGTACAAAGATATCTAAGACGGATTTTAAGAGTCAGTTATAGAGATCAAGGAAATCCTATGCCGAAGTGAGAGTGGACCCCTTAGTAAGGTTTTGACAGAGCGTCGCATGAGGTTTACGGGACATGATCTCCGACCTAATGAATTACGCATAATAAGAGTTGCGATGACATCCTAGTACAACTTGGCGCCACACATTCATGAAGGTCCTCAGAGCAGTTGGGAAGAGGCTTCAGACATTACCAGTGACAGATTTTTGTGGAAACAGATATATAATAAAAATTCCTGGCTTGGCCCATGATGCCTAGACACATCTAGATGGTAATTCAGTGTACATGACCAAGCACATTGCTATACCATTTCTGTCTTATAGTAGAACAAAAAGAAACCTGTTCAGGTGATCTTAAGTTTCTTTATAATTTTAATAAAATATCATTTGAAATGTCATAAACATTGGGATTTTACACCTAAGTAGAAATCAATAATAGTATGTCATCATCTCACTGTATTGGTTCAAAAAAAAGAACAAAGTAAAAACAATGAGGATTTTGGGCATTTTCAGCTGTTATTGTGACTAGGTGACCATTACTAAATGCATTTTTTACATAAAAATATTATTTTTTAATGTTATCATTAAGTAAAATGCGTGCCAAACATTTTGAACTATTTGAAAATTCGCCTTATTATTAAATTTTTATTAAATAAAAGCAAACAAGGCCGTTTATGGTTTTTTTTTTATTCTCGAGTAGGATTGACATTTTCCATATTGAATGACATCCAGAAAAAAAAATGTGTCTGTTTTTGAGGCCATGTGCTTGAGTTTTCAGAAGATTTTAATAGTTTTAGGAGATTTTCATGACTTTTTCGTAAATTTTGCAATTTGCATTGAATTCCTTAAATCCTTAAAATAAGTTAAAATGGTTTAATTTAATAATTTACTCCTTGAATTTGCTAGGGGCCTATGAAAGTGCGAAGCCCACTGCATAAGTTGCAGTGGCCTAAGACCGGCCCTGGGCGCAGGTTCGACTTCCAATATATATGTCTTATATAATAGATATGAGACAGGGGAAACAGCCAAGGAAAATCTAGTCCAGAGATACTCTGTTTTTTTGTAAGAGTGACATAGTCGTTGTAGTGCCAGACTATCCCAGGCAATGCTTCTCAGCTTCACCAAGGCGCTCGGGTGTTGAGGAATCGATTAGGTCAATAGGGTAGCAAAAATAAACCCCGTCGAAAATATCTAAGTTCAATGCACTGGTGGGGATAGAAGAAAGCCCCAACACAGATGTAACTATACCGACGCCGTTCCTCGAGGGATGTTTTTTTTACGGTTGACACCTTCACGGCTGATGTGGAACAGAGCAGAAAATTGGGGAGTTCCCCTTGTGTGCTCGACCTTTGACTTCGCTTCAAACAAGAGCGTCCTGAGATAGTGGCCTTCGGTAATAGGGGTGTCATAATTTTCATCAGCTTGGATCTTTCCCAGCTAGAGGTCTGTTCAGTCAGGAAGATGTAGCCTTCTATAAGCCTGGAGTTCCAGGTGTCTTAGTCTCATCTCTTATGACTATTATGAAAATAAGAAGTGTCAAACTATAAAGTAACTAATTTTTATATATAATTCTCTACGTCGCCCAACCATGCAGGACACCACGCACGCACGCCGACTCTCTAACCTCGATGAAAAAGTCATGGAAAGATAACTCTTATATTTCAGCAAATCGGACTAGAGTTATGTGACAGAGAGCGCGGCCCAGAAACAAAAATGTGTGGTGGGGGGGGGGGGAGGGGGTAGAACAAGAAATCTTCACTGTATATACGCGGGTCAACTAGTAAATATGAAAACATAGAAAACTGAATCCTTTTATTTTATAGTGTACCTGAAGAGGTTTTCATTATTTGGGGTATTGCTGCAGATTTGTTATTTTTTCTTCTCTCGACGATAAAACAAATGTATAGTATGTGAACATCTTAAAATTATAATAACTACAACAATTTTCAGATGTATGTGCACCTGGAGAAGAATACAAGGATAATAACTGCATTAAATGTAACATTGGTTTCTACAAGGATCAATACGCAAACACTAGCTGTACGAAGTGTCCTGATCATAAAATAACATTGGAACAAGGCTCCAGCTCTATTACTAATTGCAACATCAGTAAGTTTTGATGTTTTATTGTATTTCTTATTACAGTATTATTGTATTTTATCGCATTAGAAACCGAATCTAAGATGTATTCTATTTTCATTTTTTTTAATTTTGAAAACTTGTATTGTGTATGATATGTATTGATCTTGGAAAAAAAATGTTCTAATCTATATTGTAAGCGCAAAATACCGATGACTTACTTATATTCATTCATCATTATTTTTGCATGTCTCAAGAGATCTAAAGAGATCTCAGTAACTAAAGAACGGATTCACGTGACATTTCGTACGCATCTTACTTTTACCTCTAAAGTGCTATATAAGTCTCACTTAGTAGCGGTTTTAACATATTCGCAACCTAAAAAACGCAATTTGATAAACATCTTAAGCTTTCCATTAGCCTTTATATTTTCTTTTTGGTATTTTTCTAAAAGACCGCATTTTATACAGAAAGCTAATAAACAAACAGCACACAAAATATCGTGGTTTTAATTATTTTGTTTATATTTTCAATATATATTTTAACGTCTATGACTACGTGATGTAGTTTGATGTTCAGTTCCTTTAGACGCGGTCGAATTAAGGAACAACACTAATAGCATCAAACATATAAATACATCAATTTTCGGGTTAGAAAGACTATAATGATTTCGGTCGTGTGTATGTGTAGAAGATATGACTAAACTGTGTAGCATTGTCTTTTCATCAACACCTACACCTAGATCTAGAATTTGGAACCCACAAAATTATCAGTTTAAATGTGAGAATTTATTAACTTACCTGTATGATTATCAAATCTGTTTTTACAGACTACATTTTACAAAACTTGTGTTCGGAATTTGTGTATTTACCTTTACCTTTACCTATCCTTTAATCGGTTGGACCGTTGGGGCACCATGCAAGATTCATCGACCGTCTTTCTCCATTCCTTTCTGTCTTTGCTTTAGCTAGAACCTCTTTCAATGTCAGGTCCTGGGCGAGCATCATGCGTGAGGCTCTAAGCGGTAAGGGTAAACTGTATTTATTAATATATACCGTAATCTCATCACGCTTAAGGGCTCATCTGTTTCTAACGCTGTAACAATAACAATACAGTATGTCCGCCTCTGGGCTGTGGGGCTTTATTTTTGGGACAAAACACAGAACATTACGTAGCTTCATTACGTAAGTAATTTATGTACTGTATTGTACTTGCTCTGCATTAACAAAAACAAATAAAAATGAAAACACTGGCGCACTACCAATATTATGTTTCCTCTCTCACTCTGACAATTGAAGCCACTATGACGTCATATAAGAACAAAGTGTGCAATAAGAGCTACAGTGGTCCCTACACTTTCGCAGACCCGACTTTCGCGGAAGGGCTAGGCCACGTGATTTGAAAAAAAAAAATAACCCGAGTTTTTTTTTTTTGTTTTGTTAACATGGTGATATGGGTTTCTTCACGGCTGCACCATGTCTATAGACAGTAGCCTATTGAGAAAAAAAAACAAATAATACGTCATCGACTAAAATTTCAGGAAGCTGATTGGCCGAAATAGCTGTACAAATATAGATAACAGTTTTTTTTTTTAAAAAAGGAACAGCATTTAAATGCTAGTAATGAAATGGAAAATGGTTTTAAGTGTTTGGGGATGTCCTGTGATACTATTCATATCCGAAATTAGTGTACGTATAGGAAATTAAACACCGCAAAAATCTGACCTTCGCGGGGCCCTGGCTGGTTGCCCCATTTGCCACCACCTAAAGCCCTCTACTGCATGTATCTGTATGTAAAATATCTTTTAGTAAAAAGCTACTCTAAAATACGTGGTATATGGAATTAAAAAAAAAACAACAATTTTTTTAAATGCGGATGAAGATTCGAATAAAACATACTAAGTCCATTATTTTATGTAGCACTAGACATAAATTACACGCGGCCTGCGGGTCTTATTTTGTGTAGCACTGTCGATATTTACACTGAGAGTGAAACGAAAATAATAAAACTATAAGAAAGCGAATGCTTGAATTTAAAAAAATAGTATTCAGCTATCAAAATATCTAATCAACCTAAATCCATTAAAAAAAAAAAAAACATTATCTTGTAGGTCTACATATATTTAGATCTAGAGTCTAGATACTATTGTAATAGATGTAGACCTATTATAAAAGTGAATTGAATGGCTCAAGAAGCTTATTAATTATTGTATTGTCATAGGCCTAGCGATGGCACACATGGGGTAGTGGTGTGAGTGTAGTCAGCCGACGCAAATCGCCCCAGGCCAGCGCTAGATGAGCGGTCAACCGTGACGAGTTACGACGGTCGGCCGAGACGAGTGTCAACATGGTGGTTCGGGAAGGATCGCCGTCGTGAACAAAGTTCAGAAGCGTCACGAGAGTTGTAGTCATCTGACCACTTCGAAACGTCGAGCGGCGTTCTGTCCGGTTCGAAAAGGCCAGCAGGGACCCTATATAAGAGCGGAGGTGTCGCAGTCAAGACGGTCGAGAAAAGGGGCTCAATACAGCAAGGTTCAAAAAGGAGGTTCACGACAGAAGGTCCACTACAGTCCGGTCGACTACAGCACAGAAAAGGGGTTCACGACAGAAGGTTCACTACAGCACAGTTCAACGGTGTGGTTCTGTACGGAGCATTACGACGGTTCAGTGCGGAGTACTGTCAAGTACAGTTGAGACGACTGGCGTCTTGATCTTGGTCTGCGATCGAGTCCGACATAACAAGCCTAGTGTGTGAAGTCAGTCCTGAACTGTTGAACCAAGTGCAAGCCCGGAACGAGACGGAGAGGCCAGCGCAAGAGTTGATACGGTGGAACGGTGTTATCTGAGAGATATTTGTACAGTGTACGTGTTGCCAATTGTACATTATTGGCTGTTATTTATTCAATTATTAAAGTGTTACGTTACTTTGGAGCCCTGAGTTGTCAAGTTCTTTAAGTTGATGGTGTATGGTGCAGTTTGCAGAGAGCCTGGATAGTGAGATTCGTTACAGTATATTAGTATAAGTAATATCCCCCATACAGAGCCTCGATATAGCCTGTCCAATCCTAGTGTGTCTATATAGCGGTGTGCACGACACATGCGTCGCCCTGGTGACAAAAAAAAAAAGCGATAAAATGTATTTTATTATTAAAGCGAACGCGTGAATGTAACTATTAATATAACATTGTTAGTTTAATTTTATGTAGATCTAGATCTAGACTCTAAAAAATGTGGATGCCTTAGTAGTCTAGTCAATAACTAAACACTTTAAGATTGTGTTGACCTAAATCAAAATCAATATGTATGTCAACTATTGTCAACACGCTAAAGCGCATGCGTAAACTTTTGGTGCGCGATATGAGGAATGAAAAATGTTTGTAAGCACGGCAAATGTATATGTGTATCTTTGTTGGTAAGAGGTCTAAGTGCGCATAAGTAAATATGAAAGAACAAAGTAAATTGAAAATAAAGATTTAAATTAAACCTAATCGGTAGTTGTAGGTTAAAATACTTTTGAAACAGAATGGAAAGTAAATTGTATTATGTTAGTAGTTTATTCTTTTAATAATATGCCTTTATAATGCGCGATATTATGACCTCTGACGTTAATTTCATTCGTATCACTACGCGGATCAAGTAATGGTGCGCACGAGTTATGGAAAAGTGTGTCAATGCAGCTTAAGCTATTTTCTCATTTAGAGCGAACGATTTTATGTAAAAAATGTTTTGTAAACCCAAATTTAAAGGTTAATTTTCATTAAATAATGAAACAAATAGACACTAATTTGTATGTTCATGTGTAAAATTACAAAATTATGTTTTCTTGAATTATGGCTATTTTAGATCTAAGAAATTTTCATCTTTGCGCATAGGTGACCTCTCCGTCTTGTCTCATCATTTAGACACATCATGTAAACATGACCTAGATTTAAAAGATACTATTCTTTCATATACTTGGTCAATTTTTTTTGAGGGTCTTAAGTTTATTTTAGGGCTACAATACAAACACTACGGTCTAAGATAGTACCCATGGAACATTTCTGCCAAGCTTTATCAAGATTGGTCAAACGGTTTTGATTTCTATTCGTAACATACATACCTACGCCTTACTTTCTAGTTTATAGTATAGATAAATACATTTTTATGTTAACTATATTTTTTTTTAGCTTTAATAAAATAATTTTCAATTGTAAAAGATTTTTTTTAACAGTGATTAGTCATAAATTAAAATGGCAAGCAAAAACACGAATGAAAAATATTGCTACATATTTATGTAAATATAAAAGGAATTAATAACATATTTTTCTTTATAAAATGTTCATCTTGTATGTCACCATTTATTATGCTCTGAAAAAAATGGTTTGGTTTGAGTGCTTATAGAAAAATAACCAACATTTGTAAACTATTCGAAAATAAACGTGTGATGTTTAAATAGCAACTAAATTAAAACTGCGTTTACTACATTTATGTCATTAAAAAATGACACTTTTTTGTTCTATTTGTCATTCTGTAATGAACCAGCACATTGTGAAATAGGATTCTACTCACCTGATAACATTTTCTGCTTTGAATGCCCTTTTGGAACCTACAAAAATTTTACTGGGAATCAGCAGTGTTTACATTGTCCAAGTTATAGAACTACAACAGAAAACGGTAGCATTGACATTAGTAATTGCTCATTTGGTACGATTTTTTATTTATCGTTACATATCTTGTATCAACTTTGTCGGTCTTTCTTTTAAAAAGTTTGTACAGGTTTTTTATTCCCACACCCAATCTCGGATGAAGCTGAAATTTTGCATACTACTTCTATTACATGCCAAACACAAGAACTTTAAAACAAAATAATCAATAAATTAATTTACTTAGACTTGGGCGGCAAGCTGTCTCCACAAAGATCTGTAACTGGCAATACATGAAGCCTCCTAGCACCTGGTGTCTACTGTTCTGAGGTCCTCCATGAAAGTGTGGCGCCAAGTTATTCTAGGACGTCCCTGTTCGCGCTTTCCTCCTAGTGGCATCCATGGCATCGCAACTTTTGGAGTGCTTGGTTCATTTTGTCAAAACACATGTCCAGCAAACCAATTAGTTAATGGGCTTTGTTGCTGAACATCAAAATTATATATGTGTGAGACGCGAATAGCCCAATTCTTCATTAAAAGAAATTACAAAAGGCATTTCTCTATAAAAGAAGTTACGAAGGCTATATAAAATACAACCACAGACCTATATATACTACAATAAATCTAGGTTTTTTATTTCTAGTTACGATTTATTTAGGTAGGTGCTGTTTTACTATTACATACCAAGTATTAGAGTTTAGAAAAACCCAGGTTCGTTTCTTGTGCAACGCTATTAGCTAACACCGCATTTCATCTCTCCATTAGTATATTTAGATATATAATCTAATTCTAGTCTAGATGACTAGATCTATATATAAAAATCGAATAGATCTAGCAATAGTATAGATTCTATATTGAGACTAGATTGCCGAGTCTAGCCTATGCTATGCATATAGTCAGTTTTTATTAGAATAAAGTCTAGATATTACTAAAGACTAAAGTTTATTATTTATTAGATTATTAGATATAGACATAGGACATAGATCTAATAATACTGTAATACATTTACTATACTCTTAATCTACTACACTAAAGATCTAGGCCTATCTATAGATCTATCTATAATCTAATTAATCTATATCTATATAATATTAATTATAATACTTCTACTTATTTAATAAGTTAGTACTTAGACTTAGATCTATTATAGTTTATTAATAGATTTACTTTTCAATACCTAGACCTAATAAGAAAATTGCTAATGATATGTCTTATGACTGATTATTTTTATTTCTTTTATAGTAATAGGCCTACTATATCTAGGTCTAGACTCTACTTAAATCTAGTCTAAAATAATGACTGTCTAAGACTCTAAATGATTGAGACTTTCACATATAGGTGTTTTTAATAATACGCCATGTCGGCTGAAAGTAAGCTGTACACAAAGTATACATATATAAAGTGATTTTTTTTTCGTAAAAAAATATATGATGTACTTAGTAATAGATTACCTAAATTAACAATTAACGTTGATATACAAGAAAAGTAATATTTTTTCCCGTCATTAAAAAAAGGTGCCGGTACCCCGTACCGGTGCGTACCGTCACAAAAATATATGTATATCTCAATCCTCTTTCATTTAATTTTTTTTTTTGCGGGGTTATTGCTACTTAATACATTGATACCGGATCGATTCATATAGGGCCTAAGTATACAAGCAGGATCTCGAGCATTGGATAACTTTTTTTTAAAATACAAAGTTTTATGGAAGAGGCGATATATTAGTTGTTTGAAGTTTGTGACTTCTTATATTCAGGCTAAAAAAGTCGAAGCCTACATTTTTACACTCATTGCTATGCAATTAGAAGAGATTGACTGACTCATAGTGTACCTTGTGTACCTTTGCAAAAACACAAACTCTCTTTGTAATCTTATCAGTTAGACTTTCAAAACTATTTTTAAAAAATTAGTGATTTTTTTTACTGTATAGTTCTATTATTTTCCTTTTTAGAATTAGGATATAAACAAAAAATTGCCATATGACTTTATCTAACAGAAAAAAAAATTAAACTTACATCTATTTATGTGGTTATTTATAGTTACCTAGTAATAAAAAAATATATTGAACTAACACGTACATTCATCATAAAGCAGCCATGCGATTTTTCGTTTATAAACATAGCATTATTTAGGACCAATATTTTACAATGGCTGCTTAGAGAAATCAGGTATACCCATTAGGAGAAAAAACGACCCCTTTACTCAAGAAAAATCAAATTTAAACTAGAACAGACACAAAAAAAAAAAAAACAGAACAGTGACATTGATAACAAACTAATATTTTAAATTGATTAGAGTAACACCTTTTTAAGTAATCATTTAAAGTTTAAAATCACTACAATTTTTCTTCAACAATTATTTTGTGTATGAAATTGTGTGTCGGAAAATGCCGGGTACTTGAAATAAGCTAGTCCTAAAAAAACAACACAGATCTTGGGTAAAATACTCATCAAATAAAGTACTGTAAATGTTTCAAGGTTGTCATGGCCAGGGGTGACAATGGAGATAAGCTCCCACTGTCTATAAAATACTCCTAAAGGCATGCGTCTCAGATAGCCTCTGACAACTAAGTCCAGCACCTGGCCTGCTCGTGTGGCTTAGATATTAAGCCCGGCGAAACTGCTCTTACTAACAGGTGAAGGGGTGAAGGCGGATACCTGGCGCCACAAAACCAGGAGCTTCGGGCAGGTGGAGCTCGTCAGCCTAGTAGGGCAATTCATCTAGGAGAGGGGTACTCTGACTTCAAACCCCCGCTGCCTTGCGGTTTTAAGGCTTCAGGAGACAACCTCGAGGATAAATCAGGAGTGAAGCCACTTAGGCGTTGGGAGTATCAGCTACGAAATTCCCTCCAGCAGCTTCTGCAACTAAGTTGGTGCCAAATGTAACGCGATGCGCTCCTTTGGATCACATCAGCAAGGTCAAGAGAGGGATCATGAAGCATGGGCCACCCACGACCCCTTTATCTAAGGCCCAGGAATGCGCCCCGGAGAGGAAACTCTGGTGCTGCTGCAAAGCGGCTAAAACAACACGGGAGACAACAGTTACGGGTTATAAGTCCAACTTGATTGGCGTAATGTATGGACGCCACGGGTTGTCTCTGTCGGTGGGAGGGGTCTTCGCGCCTCACTGATCAGCTACCGCCCGCTTCAACCTGGGCAGCCCCCGGACAGTTAGGTGCTGATCTGCCACAGCCTGCCTGCTCTAATGGGTGCTTAGAGCTTAGTTTAAAACGACAAGTAGGCTGTAAACCTGCACCAAGCAACAAAAGAAGAAAAATGAAAAAGAAAATTCCTCTTATGCGACTGGCCACATGGAACGTCAGGACAATGTGTCCTGGTCTTACAGATGACCTACAGAAGGTTGACGATGAAAGGAAGACGGCAGTCATAAACAACGAGCTGAAAAGACTACGCATTGACATTGCAGCTCTCCAAGAAACCCGACTAGCCGAAGACGGCATGCTCCGCGAGGCTGATTACACTTTCTTTTGGAAAGAAAAAGCACAGGAACAGACAAGAATGCATGGTGTGGGCTTTGCAGTCAAGAACAGTCTACTTCCCACAATAGTCCCTCCAGCTGGTGGCTCGGAAAGGCTACTAAGCATAAGTATGATGACTACATCTGGAAAAGTCACTCTAATTAGTGCCTATGCCCCTACACTATGTTCACTCCAAGAGGACAAAGACAAGTTCTACGAAGACCTAAGGGAAGCCATTGAGACTATTCCTCAAAAAGAGCACATGGTTATTCTAGGTGACTTCAATGCAAGAGTAGGAGCTGGCCACACTACCTGGCCAGACTGCCTCGGGCTTTTTGGAATCGGCAGGATGAATGAGAACGGACAAAGACTTCTTGAATTCTGCGCATACCATAAGCTCTGCATTACGAACACATACTTCAAGACAAAACCACAGCATTGTGTCTCATGGAGACATCCTAGGTCTGGACACTGGCACCAGCTGGATATGATACTGACACGGAAAAGGGACATTGAAAACATACTGCTCACATGTAGCTTTCAAAGTGCAGACTGTGATACTGATCACACTTTAGTGTCCTGCCGGACAAGACTGCTGCCTACTAAGATCCACTCATCACAGGGAAAAAGAAAAGCACGCCTAAATACTGCAAACACTAACAATGCTGATCTTAGCATCGAATTCACAAAGAAATTAGAAGAAGCTTTCAAAAACTTCTCAGTGACTGAGATAGAAAAAACATGGACACACATACGTGATACTATGTACCAAACATCATCACTGGTCTTTGGTAACAAAACAAAGAAAAATTAAGACTGGTTTGAAGCAAGTCTGCAAGAAATGGAAACTGCCACTAAAAGCAAGAGAGTAGCCATGCTAAACTACAAGAAGGAGCCCACCCCTAGCAACTTACAAGCTCTCAAATCTACTCGAAATGATGCCCAAAGAATAGCAAGACAGTGCGCAAACAAATACTGGCAGGACCTATGTGAAAACATCCAATCTTGTGCCGACTGTGGTAACATCAGAGGACTATACGAGGGCATGAAAAAAGCCTTTGGACCTTCCACAAGCAAGTGTGCCCCACTTAAGTCAAAAGATGGCTCAATCATCACTGATCGTGCACTGCAAATGGAACGATGGGTAGAACACTATGCAGAACTTTACCAGATTGAAAATGCCATCTCGACAACTGCTTTGTCTAACTTCCCACCACTTTCAGTTTTGAGCGAATTAGATGAAACACCTTCTGTAAAGGAACTGAGCACAGCCATTGACATGCTTGCACACGGGAAAGCACCCGGAGGAGATGGTATTCCTTCTGAAGTCATTCAGGCTGGAAAGCATGGCCTAATCAAGCCACTCCATGAACTGCTAAGTCTATGCTGGGAGCAAGGAATAGTCCCCCAAGAATTGAAGGATGCCAACATAGTTACGATTTACAAAAATAAGGGTGACCGCACGGATTGTAACAGCTATAGAGGCATTTCACTTCTTAGCATAGTTGGGAAGGCTTATGCCAGAGTAGTACTGAAGCGACTACAGATCTTGGCAGAACGAGTTTATCCAGAATCGCTGTGTGGCTTTAGGGCCGGTAGATCCACAACAGATATGATCTTCTCCCTGCGACAGCTACAGAAGAAAAGCAGAGAACAAAGGCAGCCCCTCTTTATAGCTTTTATTGACTTGACCAAGGCGTTTGACCTTGTCAGCAGAACCGGCTTGTTTGCCGTATTAGAGAGAATCGGCTGTCCAATAAAGCTACGGAAACTAGTGTCAGCTTTTCATGAAAACATGCAGGGTACAGTACAGTTTGGCAGCTCCGCCTCTAGGCCATTCTCCATCAAGAGCGGAGTAAAACAAGGATGTGTTCTGGCTCCAACACTATTCGGCATCTTCTTTTCAGTTGTACTCACCAGCGCATTCAAATCCCTGGAAGATGGAATATATATCCACAGTAGATCCGATGGAAAGCTATTTAATCTGGCACGCCTTAAAGCCAAAACGAAGAGACGACGTATCTTGATTAGAGAACTGCTGTTCGCAGATGATGCCGCACTAATATCTCATTCACAAGAAGGATTACAGAGGCTTGTGAGTGCACTGGCAGCTGCTTGTCAAGAGTTTGGCCTCACAATTAGCCTCTCCAAGACTGAAATCATGGCACAAGATGTTGCAGAAATACCAGTGATACACATTGGAAATCACACACTTACGGTGGTGCAGGAGTTCCCATACTTGGGAGCAACAATAGCCAGTGACCTAAACTTAGACACTGAGTTGACCAAAAGAATAGGGAAGGCTTCTGCAAAACTCTCTAAGCGTGTGTGGGAAAATACCAAAGTGACCACGGCAACAAAAATCCTTGTCTACAATGCCTGCATTCTGAGCACACTTCTATATGGCAGTGAGAGCTGTGCAACTTACATGCATCAAGAGCACATATTAAATAGCTTCCACTTACGCTGCCTGCGACGCGTACTGTGCATCTCCTGGAGGGATCGTGTCACCAACCAGGAAGTTTTGACACGGGCCAACATACACAGTATCTATGCTCTCCTTCAACAGAGAAGACTACGCTGGCTCGGTCATGTCACTCGCATGCCAGATGGAAGAATCCCTAAAGACATCCTGTACGCTGAGCTAGCAGAGGGAGCCAGACCCAAGGGCCGACCAAGACTAACTTACAGAGATGTCTGCAAGCGAGACATGAGAGCCATGGGTATCAACCAAAGTATGTGGGAAGATATAGCCCAAGACCGGACAGCATGGAGACAGAGTGTACGTGCTGGTACGAACTTTGCTGAATGCAAAAGAAATGAAGCTGCATCGGTCAAGAGAAAGAAAAAGAAAGCTGCCCTGTCAGTGAGCCCTAGAACAGATGAATATAAATGCTCAAACTGTGGCAAACTCTGCCGATCCAGAATTGGCTTGATCAGTCACTCCAGATTCTGCCCCGTCTCAAGACGTAACCAAAGCCGGTGACTCATCTGGGCGCATCCATTGTCTTACGAGACAGAATGAGCCATATAAATGTGTAATTTCACGCGCTAGTTTCAGGTCTTTTTTTTGTTATAGCCTCTATCGGGTTCTATCCCAACTTCCCGTATTTTTGTGCAGATTTTTTTCTCTATCAGGCACACTTAAAATTATAGCATAATAATGTCAGTTTAATTTAAAAAGTGAACTGAAAAATGCAAAGATATGTAAGGAAAAAAGCCACTTCCGGCCCAATTTGTGGTTCAACTTTTTAATCAAAGAAACGAAATGGACTAGTCCAACATAGCCCATTAATTTATAATAATAAATTGTTTTTGTTTTCTTTTGTTTTTTTTTAATCTCGAACAATAGAAATACATTTTCCTTGACTGATCAAGTGGTATGAGTTGAATTATTTTATTTTATTTTTTGTAGAAAAAAAAAAGAGTCAATAAGTATAAAAAGACTATAAAACCTATTTGTCTGAAGCAGCTCTCTGGCGCTGTTAGTACCGTTTTTGGCTTGAGGAGGCTTTAGCCCTCGAATTCGGATTTAGGCCGCTCACTTTTTATTGATATTGTTTTATTAATTACTTTTAAAAAGAGATGACTCGTATTTCCATTTTTTCACCCCCTACTCCTTTCCAACTGGCCCTAACAAGTGATAGGATCAATCGAATTGAGAAAGCAAAAGGCGTAAAATTGTGTAAAACAAAACCATTGGTTTAAAATATTTCTATTCACACATATTTATTATTGACAGTTTATATCTATTACAAATTTAATTACATCTTTGATTTAAACTAATTGATTCAACAACACCTAATAAAAGATTTGTTTTTATATATTTTTGTATTTAGCTTGTTTATTATCACAGAACAGACTGTACTACTCTTCTTTATGAGTCAATGTATTGTATTTAATTACAAACTCCTGATATGCTTTTATCTGTATCTTAACGGCCAAATATTTCAGAAAAAAACAATTATTTCATTTACAATTATCTTAAGGACAAGTTGTATAAGGCCTATTTTATGAGTCAAGATCTAGCTACATAGTTCATCTATTGTGAGCGTATTAACTTTAATCTTTATTAGTCTGTTGTTGTATACCTCATTCTGATACATTATATGAAACAAATCTTCAAAAAGTTTCTAATTCTGACATGTACAAAATGTTATATACAATTTACATTCTGAGAAATGCGTATAGACTTTTGGATTTTATTGTGTCAGCCTGAGTAGTAGCTTTCGTGATCATACAAATGTATTGTTTTTAACTTGTAAAGTTTTTTTTATTAAAATATTTATATAACAGTAATATTACAAATAAATAATTTTTTTTTATGTTAGAATAATATAGTAAATCAAACATTTTTTTTAGTTATTATAAAAAGCTAGAGAGAATGCAAGGGGGATTGAACCCACGACATTAGCGTTTTAAGTGCGAAGCATTATTACTTTTTTAAATAAATATAAATTTGGCTAGAAATATTGTTTTGCTCAATGGTCCGACTACATTACAGATAATTTTAAGCTTGTGTTTTATTTTTCTATTCTTGAATAAGTTATAACTAGGATTCTTACAGAAGAGACAAGAAAAAGCTTACAAAAATACATTTCTTAATAAGACAATACTTCCATTATACAGTTGAATACTGGATTAAATATTATTTTAAAATTAATTCTAGAAACTATTTTTTTAATGCTGAAATTGATATCAAACGCTTGACGGTGACACCATCAGCTTCTTCATCAATTAGGCCAGCGGGGACAAGATATGATAACATTGTATAAGAAACCAATAATCTATTGAAACCATAATAACTCTTGAAACTCCTTAGATCTCCTTCTAGATCAATAATCAGACGTAATTTATATTAGATTTACGTACACATTTAATCAAAGCTTAGATAATCTATCAATAAACCTTTTTTTTTTCCTTGCGAAGAATTCCGATGATATGGATCTAGGCCTTTAAATGTAGACTTACAAGATGATGTGCCAATTTCCCTGATTTTTTTAAACTCTAGAATCAATAATGTCTTTCATTCTGAAATCATCAAAACCAATGTTGGTTCTTTATCTATACTTTGTTCTCTAGAAAAATTTAAATTTAGTTATCTTTTATTTTGAGAAATTATAACGATCAAACTTGAGTTTTCCTGCGTGGCCACAGATATACATCAACTGTTAAATTTCCAGAAAATCGTTAGAGCCGTTTTTGAGATCATTATTAAAGTTTCGCCAACCCGACTTCCATGAAGTTCTAGCCTGAATATAATATTATAAAATTTACAAAATAAAAACAACAACAAAAAAAAACGACTTATTAACTTAACTAATAAAATAAATACAAATAAAAATTCCAACAAAGTCTATACTTAATATAGTATATGTGGCCCCTTCTGTCTTGGAAGACAATGGGTGGGCCCAGGTGAATCTCTGGCTGTGGTTTCATCTTGAGACGGCGGCAGTCTATACTACCTTTACTATTTTAACTGTGAATAGACCTTGTTTTTAATGATTTAACTGTATAGAATTTAGCCCTTGTTATGTAAAGGGAGAGTAATCCTTAAAGGATTATAGGCACGACATGGCCTAAAATGTGCCGATGTGCCTAAACTCAAACTCAAACTTCTCTTTATAAATTTTATGTCCCGTGTGTTTTCTTATATATTTAATCATCAAACATTTTTTCTCTTTTTTTTTTGCACGATTAAACAGCACACTGTGCACCTGGGTTCTATTCACTGGATAACATTTCCTGTTCTGTTTGCCCCTATGGAACCTATAAAAACTTTACTGGAAATCAGCCATGTTTAAAGTGTCCAATAAATAAAATAACAACAAACGTTAGCAGTATAGACATCAGTAATTGCTCTTTTGGTAAGGTTTATTACTTGAGTTACTTAAGGGTGCAAACAAAAATTACTTATTTAATAAAAATGTTAACAAAACAGTATTTCTTTTTAAAAAAAATGAAATTGAATTTCTGAACATATTGTTACGAATCTCACTATCCAAGCTCTCTGCAAACTGCACCATACACCAGCAACTTAAAGAACTTGACAACTCAGGGCTCCAAAGTAACGTAACACTTTAATAGTTGAATAAATAACAGCCAATACTGTACAATTGGCAACACGTACACTGTACACATATCTCTCCAACAACACCGTTCCGCCTTATCAACTCTTGCGCTGGCCTCTCCGTCTCATTCCGGGTTTGCACTGGGTTCAACAGTTTAGGACTGACTTCACACACTAGACTCGTAGTGTTGGACTCGATCGCAGACCAAGATCAAGACGCCGTTTATTTCACCTGTACCTGACAGTACTCCGCACTGAACCGTCATAATGCTCCGTACAGAACCACACCGTTGAACTGTGCTGTAGTGAACCTTCTGTCGTGAACCCCTTTTCTGAACCGTTTTGACTGCGACACCTCCGCTCTTATATAGGGTCCCTACTGGCCTTCTCGAACCGGAAAGAACGGCGCTCAACGTTTCTATGTGGTCAGATGACTACAACTCTCGTGACGCCCTAAGCTCTGTTCACGACGGCGATCCTTCCCGAACCGTCCTGTTGACACTCGACTCGGCTGACCGTCGTAACTCGTCACGGTTGACCGCTCGTCTAGCGCTGGCCTGGGGCGATTTGCGTCGGCTGACTACACACACACCACTACCCCCATTTGTGCCACCACCAGGTTTATAACAATATATTCGTTATACACACCACTTTTTATTCTAAAACACTTTCTTTAGAGTTTAGATATTTTTAGCTTTAGACTCCTTAATAACTTACAATGTAATAAATGTGTCTATACATATACAAACACTTTTATGTACTAAACTAGTGCGGCAAGGCCCCGTACTGGGATTAATCCCTTACAGCACGGTCCAGGTATCTGGAAGTGTTCTGCATGGCCTGTCTGTCTCCGTAAAGAGCGAGGCCCCCGCATGCACAAGTTCTATCTCTTTCAAGACTAGTCGTATCTTCGAAAGCATTTCTGAACACCCTGCACTCGTAGAGGATGTGTTCAACTGTTTCGTTTTCCACATGGCAGTGTCGATAACTGGGATCGTGGTTCTCTAGGATCCTTTCGAAGTAGGCTGCTATTGGACAGTGTCCAGTGCGGAATCGTGCCAAGATTGCTTGCTCCTTTCTGTCTAGCTGCCACTACTCGTCTTTTCTGTTTAGACGTTTGAGAACTTTCCAGACTTCCTGTCCCGTGCTACCAAGGTCCAATTTTGACTTAATCCATTCACAAATCCTGATTTTTGTATTTTGGTATGTTTGCGGCTCCTCTGGTGCGGCACCTAGCTTGTAACTAGTATTTATGTTTAAGGTACAGGACAAACATGTATTGAAATGATAACACATAAGCTTTAGTACATAGCTATATGTTAGTATTAGAACAGAATCACTCGAACATCCTATCTTCACTATTACACTTCTAGCCCAGCTTTCTCTTGAACACCCCATCTTCAACATTACACTTCTAGCCCAGCTTTCTCTTGAACATCCCATTTTCAACATTACACTTCTAGCCCAGCTTTCTCTTGAACATCCCATCTTCAACATTACACTCCTAGCCCAGCTTTCTTTTGAACATCCAATCTTCAACATTACACTCCTAGCCCAGCTTTCTCTTGAACACCCCATCTTCAATATTACACTCCTAGCCCAGCTTTCTCTCGAACATCCCATATTCAACATTACACTCCTAGCCCAGCTTTCTCTTAAACACCCCATCTTCAATATTACACTCCTAGCCCAGCTTTCTCTCGAACATCCCATATTCAACATTACACTCCTAGCCCAGCTTTCTCTTGAACATCCCATCTTCAACATTACACTTCTAGCCCAGCTTTCTCTTGAACACCCCATCTTCAATATTACACTCCTAGCCCAGCTTTCTCTTGAACACCCCATCTTCAACATTACACTCCTAGCCCAGCTTTCTCTTGAAAACCCCATCTTCAATATTACACTCCTAGCCCAGCTTTCTCTTGAACACCCCATCTTCAACATTACACTCCTAGCCCAGCTTTCTCTTGAACATCCTATCTTCACTATTACACTCCTAGCCCAGCTTTCTCTTGAACACCCCATCTTCAATATTACACTCCTAGCCCAGCTTTCTCTTGAACACCCCATCTTCAATATTACACTCCTAGCCCAGCTTTCTCTCACGGAACCTTAACGGGGACTAGCCTGCGGTAATTCTGTCTTCACTGACCACAGCAACCCTTTTGTCTGACCTCCCTTGACCGTCTCCCCTCATGCTCCCCTACCCTTTCAGTTTCTATTGTATGGGCCAATTGTTGTCTCCCCACTTCCCTCCCCCATTGGACAGATAACTGGCTTCTGCTACCTGGAATATTTGTAATTTAAAACGATGACAGTACATCTTGATCTAATTTATTGCTGTTGAAATTTTTTTTTTATTCTTTCTAAAAAAAGTATCTATCTATGTATCTATCTATCTGTCTGTCCATCTATCTATCTATCTATCTATCTATCTATCTATCTAAATTATCTATCTATGCCCTGCCCTGCCCAGCCTGACTGTCGGACTAAAAGAAGCTCATACCGGTTTTTGCCATCCATCCATCCCAGAGGTGCTACAGCCCATGGAGGGAGATGACCTGCTTCAACACAACCCTCCATTCAGATCTCTCCTTCCGTCTCCACGCCCTAACCCCAAGCTTTGTACTTTTTTTTTTTTTGTTAAATCAAAAGAGGCTGCAGAGTACGAAACCTCGTTGACAGCTAGCTAGATATCATGTTCAGTGTGAGCAGGTAAGGCGTACAGAAGCTGTGTTATGACCCTTTCCTTTGTACGGGACAGTAGATATCAAAGCATTAACACATGGTAATATTGCAACCAGCAAAATAAAATAATAATAGTAATAATGGTAATAATAATAATAAGGCTTGTCTTCGATTCCGAAGATTAATAAGGAATGCAGCCCCACCTGTGACCCACATATTTTGCCGCATCCAGGGCAAGCATAAACATATCTTTTGCCGCACATGGACCAGTATTCTCTCTCTCAATTCTTTGTCCCAAACATTCCTAATGCAGATCTCGGTATTCGCAAAGAATGTGCTCTATTTTTTCGTCGTCCTCGACGCAAAGGCGGCACCCTTCTGTCGTAATTCTACGTCCAACGTCAAAGTACGCGCCTATAGGACAGTGTCCGACTCGGAAATCGGCTATGACCGCCTGTTCCGCACAGCAGAACTCCCACCATGCGTCCTTACGGTCTGATCTACTCAACTGCCTATGTAGCCCTGTCGCTATGTAGCAACTGTCGAACCAATGTGCCAACAAATGGGTGTCTCGCGAGAGTGAACGGCGCCGGGGACTTCGCCAAAATGTCAGCCCTCAGATGACTGACCAGACCACAATGGGATGGTACCCACTGTTTAAAACTATTTACATTGAGATGTAGAAGGCGCTCTACCATCGCGAGGAACGCTTCTATTCCCAACACCTGATTGCTGCCCTTCAAGGGCATCGAGGGCAGAGATTGAATGGTAAAAATCACCACGTCCGCTGGGGTCGTGGATCCGTTTCCGACTCTTTCCGCTACCTACTCCAATACTTCGAGCATCGCTTTCAGCTCAGCTTCCCTGCTTCTTTTACCATGGCAGGGTCAACTCAGCTCCGCACTTTCGGGAATGCCAGAGAGTTGAACCACCGCCCCATACCAAGCTCTCACAGTGCCCTCAAGCGTCTGCACAGAACCGTCCATTTCTAATAGGTACCTGACATTAGTTGGGGAAAACTAAAGGCGGTTGGTCGTTGTGCTGGCCACATGACATCCTTGTTAACCGTTGGCAATAGAAACAGATGCCCTTTACGTCATCTGCCCCATAGATCGCAAGTTCTGCTAGGAGAACTATCCTTTTTTTTTTAGATTTACTGTCTTTCTACCATTCATACGAAAACATGTTTGTATTTGGTTTGATCAACCAGCTCATTGTGAACCAGGGTTCTCTTCAAGAGACAGCATTTCCTGCTCTGTTTGCCCGAATGGAACGTTTAAGAACTTCACTGGAAATCAGCCATGTTCAAAATGTCCTATGAATACAACAACAAGAGAAGTTGGAAGTACTGACATCAGTAATTGCTCTTTGGGTAAGATCTATTTCTTGATGTACTTACAAGTTTAAAAAAAATATATAATTTCCATTTCAAAAATGTTAATTAGTAACTGTCACATCCTCATTTGACATTGAGTGTTATTTGTTCTGCACCTTGGGTCAAGAAGGTAAAAGCACGAGAAAGCCTCTGAGTAGAAATACTCAACTCAACTTGAGTAGTTGCTTTTGGTACTATGTAAAGTACACATGTATCACAGTTAAATAAAATCTTATACCAGCGCTAATGCGGACGTAATGAGAGCAGGTACTTTGTTATACTATGGAAATACTTATTATTGTGATTCTCATCTATTGGATTTATGCAACTCGTATTCTTGGATGTATTTTCAATAAAGGGATATTAATGTATTTTATATCTAACCAGTGATTTGCAACCAAACACTTAAAAAGCATTTCTATTTTATCGTGTATTATGAATGTGAAAAAAACTTTATCTTTGTCTGCTGAAATGGGACTTGAATCTGTTTATTACAACTTTTATGTATGAATGGATGGAGCAACTTAATAGCTTAAGAGTCATAGCTCAGACGCACGGACCTAGTAGAGAGGCCAAAGCATCTAAACATCGTGACCTTAACAGTAACAATGTTTTTCAATGTTTTCAGACGTATTTGACTAGGAGGGGGCATTGTATTAAATATTCACGTTGTTGTACCATTGCTTACAAAATGAAGCTCAACTCAGTAGACATTTTTATCATATTCATGACACGTATTATATAGCGGGATACCTGTTAGAGAGCCTTAGTACCTCTGAACTTGGCTTGGTTTGGAAACATTTCTAAGGGGCTCGAGGCTCGACAAAGTTGTGTTTACTGAGCTGTTAAAGGCAGATACCCTCTCCCCACACTGGTCCACAAATGAGATTGGACCATAGCGCTATAAGCTATATGCATGAAAAAAAATCAAAGCTATAAAGCTATATCCATTGGCATTAAAAACCTTTCTTTACCTGTAAGATTTGGAAAGAAAAGAACACCATGTATGTATCTATGTATAATACTTTACGATTTCCTTTATATACTTTTAATGACTTGAGATGTCGTGTTTTGTTTTGGCCCCATTATTATTTTTAAATTTTTTAGCGGCCCCCGAAAAAGGAAAAGACGCTATTAGTTTTGTGCGAAATGTCTGTCCGTCTGTCCGTCCGTCTTGTTTAGATCTCGTAAGCTTGAAAAGATATTGAAAATCCGACATCCCAATATTTTAGACCATTCAAAGTTCTGATGCAACGGCTTTTTTTTTTGTTCTGAAATCGAAAAATCTAATTTTTTAAATCAGTTATGCAAGCAATTTTTTAAAGAGAAAAAGCTAATTAGTATGCATTATAAGTTAGACCTAAATTAAAACGAATAGTAAACTTGTATATTTCATCATGCAAGATTGTATCCAGATGCCTGCGACTACTTTGAGCATTCGTATAAGAGATTGAGCCTTTTCGAAACCATTACATCAATTATAAGACTTCAGTTAGGCCAGGAGAGACGCGTTAGCTGAGCGGTAAAGCGCTTGACCTCCGAACCGGGGGCCCCTGGTTCGAATCCTGGTGAAGACTGGGATTTTCAACTTCGGAGCCCTTAGGCGCGTCTGATTCCACCCAGCTCTAATGGGTACCTGATATTAGTTGGGGAAACGTAAAGGCGGTTGGTCGTTGTCCTGGCTACATGACACCCTCGTTAACCGTAGGCTACAAAAAAACAGATGAACTTTACATCCTCAGCCCTATAGACCACAAGGTCTAAAATGGGAACTAGTTAGGCCAGGTTCACATTTAACTTTGCATTCACTTGCACCTATCCTTTGATCTGCTGTACCGTTGGGGCACTACACAAGATCTGTCAACCTTCTTTCTCCATTCTTATCTCTCATTTGTCTTTGATATAATATCATTTGGATGTTCTTTCTGAAAATATTGAAGCCTGCCTGGGTGGACCACTTCGGGGGCCGATTCTAAGTTTGTAATCTTGTTTTGTTTTAGTATTAGTACAGTATGTGTCAAATTACATTAATGCTAAGAACGTAAAGTTTGTAGTAAAACCCAAAAATGTGTCATTGTCGTATCGGCGCGGGTATTTAATAGGTAGATTTAGGTAATAAAAGCACAAAACAACTTTAAAATCTACATAGTCGTTTCTCATGCTAGGTTTTTAAACTCTTTCTCCCCTAATCGACGATACCATCGTTGATTAGGCATCAAAAAATTAATTTTTGGCTTATAAACACTAATCTTCGTTTTATAAAATGAGTATGCATCCTCTTTTAATTCTATACCAAGGAACATATTTTCGATAACAGTGTTAATGAAGTTTAAACATATACTTGGGAAGTGAACTACAAATAGAAAAATGAATAATTCCGTCGGCTTCATCTAGTATACTTCGTCCCTATCTTTTTTTATCGTGTGCCATTTGGGTTACACTAAAATGCCTGTTTAGCTTTGTTGCTTATATCTTTTATGAAGGTGTGACCAATCCATCTTCACTTTCTCTCTAAGATCTGAACCTCTATATTTCTCTGTCAACCCATCTTTCATAGCTTGGTGTTTTCTATTTTATCACCATTGTATTTTTAAGATATTTCTATGAATTCTCTTAATTAAGGTATATACTTGTTTAGCGGCCCACGAAAGGGAAATAGATTGGTGTGGTCTGTCTGTACTTCCGTCCCGTTAATAATCCGTAAACTAGAAATGTTTTTCCAAATCCGACGTTGTGATATTTTAGACCTTTCAAAACTCGGATGCAACTGTTACTTATTGTTTTCTCTGAAAGCGAAAAATGTATTTTTTTTAATATACAATTCTATATTTTTTTTCATAAAAAAACACACCATTTTTACAACTATTCACTATTAATTCTAAAAGAACACCAAAAAATGGTTAAATAGATAGCAGACATCCCGATAGTATGCCATTTTTTAAACTCAAACGGTTTATATTATTTCTCGATTTTATTTTTAAATTGTATTACTAAATTAATTAATGTCTGTCACATAAACTACGTACATGTATAAAAAATATTAATTATTTTTTTTAAAGAGAACCAGTTAATTTAGTATACACGACAGTGGATTATAAATAATAACAATTATTAAGTAGTATCCAATATCGTACACGAAAACTGTAGTTCCTATACAATAACAGTTACTAAACAATAATAGTAAAGAATTTTATTTCCAGATTGTTCGACCATTTGCACAGATAATGACCCATGTAAATATACAGGGACCAGCAGTTGTGTATGTCCGAGTGGATATTACGGATCACAATGTTCAAAGAGTAGGTTCTCTTTTTTCTTACGGTCTTTTGTAGCCAGTAAAATTTCAAATGAAAAACTCGTTAAAAAGACCTAGTTATATTTTCTGTTTTTCTTTTTTTTTTCTTTTTAATTTTTTTTCTCTAAATAAAAAGGAATATCAATTTGGTTTTATTCATTGTTAAAGTTTATAACACCCCTTTTAAATGTATTGAAATGATAATAGATCTATTCCTTGATCTCTCTCTCTCTCTCTCTCTCTCTCTCTCTCAAAAAAAAAAAAAGAAAAGAAAAAGATTGTAGATTTATCTTATTAATGCTATTAATTTTGGTTTTGTCTAAAAGTAAGTGATGTAAAGCATTTAAAAAATAAATAGAGTTTGGTAAAAAGAAAAATGCTCTAAAAATATGAAATTTGTGACATATTTCTATTTATGCCTTCTAATTGGACTGCGCACTTATGTGGAAATATCGAAAATAAAATACAAAGGCTTAGTAGAAACCCTCGGTTTTTAGCGAATAGTGGTCCCACGGTTACGGTCCTGCCCAAAGACAGTTCTTAGTGATCATCTAGGAGGTAAAAGGAACCTGTGTACAAAATTTTCTTGTGGATACGTACGACAGTTTAAGAGATCTCTTGATCATTGAATCAGTGGTATGTGGTTATTTTGCTTATATGGAGTCTCAAGGTAAAGAATAATTTATAAGCGGACACTTCTTTACCATGATATTGTTATCAATCGAAAGCAGGGGTTCTCAACTTGTGGTTCGCGTCTACAAGAGATTTAACAGAAAATTTTCAGGGATCGCCCAAGACCATTGAATTTTAATTTGGTCTATTGTAACGTGTCAAACTTGATATTCAACAAACGTTTTTCTATTGGAAATGTGTTTTTATTTCATTATAAGAGAGATGTTTCAGGCAACCGAGACAGTATTATCGAAAACGTTTGAAGAGTCGCAGAGTATCTATTTGTAACAGGTGTAATGTAACGTAAACTTACGCATATTCTCAAGTTACACTATTTTTTTTAATGCAGACGTGACGAAATAAAAAAGGAATTTTGTTTAAGTTAATAATATGCCATCGTTTAATGATACATTTTTTATTAAAGGTAATATTTTCATTATGGAACAGCCCACGACAATGGTTCTCGCACACACACACAAAACACGTTGAGAACACAAAATAATAATGTGGATATGGTTTGACTTCCATAGATTGAGCAGAACTTGAGAATCCCAGATTTCTTATTTGTAACGAAGATCTATTCGCCGAATCTATGTTGCCGATGTTGTTGATACTCAACAGCCAAGCTTTTTTTTTTTCACTACATAATATAGTACTTTAAAGTAAACATAGGTATTTAAAAAGATGGCGATTTGAAAGACGATTTTCTCCTATGCTAGTCATTGGAAACGATGACAAAAGCATGTGATTTTTTTACTAAAGTAAAAACTCTTTTTAAAAAAAAGGGCTTCAACACAGCTGGTGCCCCAGATTTTCTAGAATGTTGGTCTGGAATTCAAAGTTTGATAAAGAACGAGTCATATAAAATCATGGGCGTAACCAGGGGGGAGGTTGGGGTTCAACCCCCCCCCCGAAATAAAATCCCCCCTTTGCGGGGGGAATCGGAATTTAGTGAGAGCTTTGATTCTGTTTATTTTAGGTGAGATTTTGATACTAAACCATCACTTGCTCCAGCGCAGCCAAGAGGGTTTTGCAGTCAAACCCCCCTTTCTATAAAACAAAACCAAAAAAAAAGAGAATGCCAACGAAACACCCAAATTTTAGGAGCATAGCTAAGGAAGATTTTGATTTTAAAACCCATCTCTGAAATTTACGATAAACCTACTTTTCAATAATAATATTTACATGTTGCCAATCTTTTCAGTTCACCACGAGAAAAATGATATTAAACCTGTTAAATAGATAAAATAAGCATTTTAAAAATCTAGATCAAGTGTTTCCAGTCCTATCCTAATTATCTGTATCGCGTTTTTTTTCTCCATTTCTAATAATTATTTTTAGCGAAACATGGTTTTCGAACTTTGTATTCATGAAGTCTAAATAAAGAAGTAGACCTGATGCAGAAGTTGACAGTAGCGGGGATTTCGGAAAAACAGTCCAGAGAATCCTTAACCTGGTAAAACCGAAACAAACTCAGTCACTACACTATTGTAGCTATGTACTATTGCCCCGATCCCTACATGTGCTCCGTCATGCTTTTCATCGAAGTCTGCATCATGCATAGGATGACTAAGAAATAGAATAGTAATTAGATGCATATATGAATGGTCAAAGGTTCATTTATTTTTAATGTAATGATAAGGATAAACTTTTTCGTGGTCAAATGCTTTAGCCATACATTCTATTCTATTCTAGAACATAAGGAACAGTTACAATTTTACGGTCGGGGTCACCGCATAGTGGGGATTAGTCAAAAGGAATCCCCGAGCTAAAAAAAGGTTGAGAACCTCTGTTCTAAAGTTTTATCGGTAAAAATACGATAAAATTCAAAAGTATATTCTTACAAAATGAGAAGTTGCTGAATGTCGTTTATTTATCACAAAGCTTATAATTACTAAAGACAGTTTTTGTGAAGAAAACAAAAGTCATCTGTATCGGCATTGTGGGAACGTTATGTTCTGCCTGAGTTCTCTTTAAAAAATGTGTTAGTTTAACTGTATCATTATTTTTTTCTTTTATATATATATATCTATATTTTACGAATGAGTTGTATTAGCGTAAATTCAAAATACTTATAAAAAAAACATCAACGCGAGTGGGAATATACTTGCTTAAGAATTATTAGTAATACAACAAATAATCCCTTACATTTAAATAACAATTTTATATTTTTTTTATAAACGCATCTTGCTATAAGGCTTATTTCTTTTTAGCTGTCTAATTATCGTATTTTCTTGAATATAACCAGCATACGTGTATACACATGCGTATACCCCGCATAAATATAAAATAAGTAGAAACAAAAACATACAGCCCGTATCCTTTGTATACCCCGCATGTTCAAATCCTAACCCTGTCTTCCCTTAAACTACCGGTACATAATGTTGTTGCTCATCAGTCGTTTGTCTCTCGAGACGCACTCGTGCCCCTGTTGTTGTTCCAACAAGGGATACACAGAGTACAGCAGAGTACGAGCCATACAGTCAACTGGTTGGCCTCCTTTAGTCGAAGAACGACTATGGTTCATCTCCAACAGACTAAGCGAAATGAAAGCCTGGGAATGGTCAATGGTCGGAACGATGTCGCCCACACAGCTGATGTGACGAAAGGAACGGAACATCCGATACTATTTGGGATCAGCAGCGCCACAAGATCTACCAGGCTGTAGCACATGGTGCAGTAATATGGCTAAAGGTCACCAGATAATGATTTTTCCTCAGGGTTGTCTTCTGAAGCATTTTCCGTGTTTGGGTATAGCCGCAAGGCAGCGGAGGTTTGGATTCTGAGTTTTCTTTCTCCTAGAAGGAACTATAGAAGGTATAAACACCCACCAGCATGTCCATGTTTATAAGTAAAATAAACTTTGTAAACCCTGCACCTTTGCATACCCCGCACTGCTGACATTGTATTGTCAAAACGCGTTCATTCCTTTTCTTTCAGGATGTAGTCCAGGATGTCTAAACGATTCGTGCAACAAACTGGATGGAACATGTCCATGTAAAGAAGGCTACTTCGATGACAAGTGTTTGAAGAGTATGTCTTCCATAAATCGCAAAAATAATTGATTAAAATTAATTTTATAAGAAATATGTATGTGTATCATATACATTTTAACTACCGAGAATGCACATTGTATAAACATCTACCTGTTATTCCTTAATTAAATTTTTATTGCCTCTGGTTCTCGTTATTGGTTATAAGAAATAGCAGTATACTCTTAAAGAAATCTTAAAGAGCCTTTACTCCACGAGACCCCTGATATTTAACCAAAGAGAACGCTCTCTTCCAAATGCCCATAATGATTGATAGGATGTTTCTAAAATGTCATTTTGCATGGATTGAGGTAAGATTGTGGCAGGCATTTTGCATTGACACCTGATATTCCTAGGAGATACCGCACTTTGACTTTTATGTGCGTACACAAAAATTCGTTGACATCTGGCTTTGTTTAATTTCTTGAGCTTCGTAAGTTCTTTAAGAAATAAAGAAAATTACTTTCTAGACAAGATCTCATAATAATAATAATAAGGCTTGTCTTCAAGTCTAAAAATTAAAATGAGGAATGCAGTATGCCCGTGACTACGCAGCCCCTCCTGCGACATAAGTTTGGCATAGTCATTGTTAAGATCTCACACAGAAAGCAGTAAAATGACAGCGGGAATGATTTGAACTCTGAACGAATGTAAAAAGGACAGTTTGGTACACATACCATGACCATACAGGCAGCAATATGTCTATTATTACATTATATCTTTTTTTTCTAATTATTTGGATAATTAATACATCTTTTGTTTATTATGTAATGAACAGGTGGTGGTTTCGCACATAACAACCAATGGATTCGCCATTGTAAAGCAAATTGCTCAGAAGAAAGGAATTTTAAATTTGACCTCTGTTACATGGGCTGGTTTGGTGACTCCTGCCTATACAGTAAGTTCTGATATCTGATCACCATTTTCTTTTTTTTTTAACATTAAATTTTGTTTAACCTTGAGTAGAAAACAAAACTAATGTTGATAAATGTTTTTGTGTGTAAGGCACTTGTGGAGCCAGAAGTTTTTAATGGCTGGAGGAGATTTAAAAAGAAAAAAAAAGAACCCTAAGCTCAGTAAAACGTGTATATTCAGAAAACAACAGAAATGGGTCTAGGATACAATTTACTATAACGTTCTTCACCTTCGGCCGAAAAAATAATTTACGTTGTGCCCTAAATCTCTGTCAGTTAAAGATTTTTGGGGAGGGCTTCAAGCCTTCCAAGTGACGTTCATGTCTTCTTTCTTAGATACACAAAACATTCTATCGAGACTATTCGTTACATGAGGCCTCAACAATGACTTCCAACGTCACAACCTGTGGGAAGTTAAGACCACTAACTTGTTGTCAAGTCGTACAGACCTGTGACATGGCAACGAGCTTTTGGTCTGAAATGCCCACAGGTTGTGACGTTGCATGTCAGCGTTCAGGCCTTCTTTAATGATTCGTCTCGATTCTAATGAAGTGTACAGTGCACTTTCCATCCTGTTGGGCTAGATCTACATTACAAATTTCAGAAATAGATCTCGAATTTCAATCAAGACTTATAATAATTTAAAATATATTTTAAATGTAGAATCTAAGCTTTAGTAAGCCTAAATATTCTAATTCAAATAGATTTTTATACCTTATTAACTGTCTTAACTTAGCCAGTAGTACTACAAGATCTACTAATCTATATATGAATTAAAATATCTACATCTATATAAAGATTATCTATCAGAGAGATATAGAAAGAAAAAGAGACACTTTAGGACTCTAGATCTTCTCTAGATTATTTTGTAACGATAATATAGGTGTAGATAATAATATAATATCTAGATTAAGCCTAAATCTAGAGCCTACTAGTTACTGGATCTCGTGTAGATTTAGATGTAAATCAGATCTATAATAAAAATTTATAGATTGATCGATCTAGATCAATATTTAAGTCAAGACTACAACTTTTATCTAGATCTAGACCTAGAAGATCAAATAGGCAGTAGATCTTGATCTACATTTAAGAAAAAGTTTTGAGATAAGTCCGTATTAAAATTTAAACATTCTTTTCCTTATTGAATTCTATTCTGTTCTTAGAAATTAATGTGTTATAGACATATCGGAAAAATGTTTTGACAAAATTTTTAATGACCCTTGTCAATAAATAAACGAAACATTAGCGCTTAACAAAATGTAGGCGACAATAGGGCGAAAAGTAAACAATAAATGAATTTTAATAAAAAAAATATTGACGGGTAATTTTGTCCGTATTCGGACTTCGCGGAAAAAAATAAAAGTGCATATGAGAAACGGCGTAACATGTGAGTTTTAATTATTTTTTAATTTGTTAGCGGGACGGTTCCGTTTAATGCGGAACAGTAGGCACATCTGCAAGTAGCACATAAAACTGCACCAGATCTAGTAGAAAAAAAACAACGTTTGAATCCTTAAAAACATATAATTTTGAGTAGGATGATGAAAAATAAAATAATTGTGTGATGATCTCTTACTCTAAAAAATTATATCTACCATAACAGCTTGTCTGAAAATGGATGAAGTTTTTAAAACTCTTTTTATAAATAGCTAAACAAAAACATTTTCTAATCAACAGGGGTAAATCGCGCTCGTTTGAAGCGTAGAATCCTTCTTCGTCTCTGTAATTTTTTTTGGTTTGAATACAGTGCAGGATGCGCAGACCGGATGCGCAAAGACCTGTTTCGAAGTCGTTGTTCCTTTAGTATAGTTCCATGGTTTGAATATTATAGCATTCGGCACTATCAGTTAACTCCATCATTAGGTGCGTAATAACTTTCGTTACCACATTTTATGTTGAATTATAACTACTTTCTCCTTGTGTGCCCTGCTGCTTTCAATTACAGTTCGTTTATATCAGCTTTTTTTGATTGTTTTAATAATTATTTTTCCTGACAGAAGATCTTGGAGTGCTAGCCATTATGGACAATAAAGTCCTGAATGACAACAATCACAGCACCTGTGTGAAACGTAACAGCGTTACAATAGATTGGCAGCAAGAGATACAAGCTGTCACGTGGGTTAGACTGGTCTTTATGAACAATGGTAAGACATTACACAAGACTCATGAATAATTATATTGTTTCTTGTGTAAGAAAACAGTGCTTCTAAACTGTTTACATTCTTAGAGAACAAATAATAAAACAATATCTGTTGATAAAAATCATCATTCAATCTTAATTTCTTTTTATTTATAAACAAGTAACAATTTTTATTTTTATTTTAAAGACAATTCCTCGTTTATTCAACTGATAAACCATTCTAAAAGTGATCATTTTTTTCTTATTATAACTTGTGATCGTGCCATCGTAACATACATGCATATATTTCTCTCGTAAGAGAGAATGTATTACTTTTAAAAACTTAATAAATGATAAATTTATAAAAACAATAACACATAAAATACTTTTGTGCGGGGCCTATTCCGGGTAGGGTTAAGCCTGAAGTCAATACTAACATTCAAAAAATACATTCGTCTTGCAATAATGTTTAGTTACAATGAAAGCTAACAATGCCGTTCTTATTTGATGGTATCCCCAAAATGACAATTTTGTTTATTTTTCAGGAAATTTTAGAGGGTTTTTAGGACATTGTATTTGTTTCATGAGATTTTCAAGACTTTTTTTTCATATACTTTGCAAATTGATGATATTTCATAGAGGCGCAGGAAGAAAAGAAGGCCGCGGAAACTTTGTTATTATATATAAGTTATAATGGTTTAATCTTATAATTTACACCTAGACGTAGCGAGGGGTCTATGAAAGTGCGGGGCTCATTGCGACAGCATCGATTGCAGTGGTCTGAGGTCGGCCAGGTTTGTCAGATCTTGACATTATTGACATCTTATACGAACAATAGTCAATTAAATATTTTATGTGCTTCTTCAGGTGACGTAAGCGAGATAATCGCATTTTATTTCAACAACAACGACATGAATACAAGTCTTGTCTGTAATTCTGTTGACATGAGGTATCGCAAGGTCGGAAACACATCAATGGATTTTTATTGCGACGGCTCCTACTTCGTCACTACAGTACAAGTATCTTGGCAAAGTGAAAGTCTTCTATGCTCTGTCCATGTTAATGGAGGTAGTTTAAGATCTGATGTAATTATTTCAATACAAGATTTCGTAATTTTTAGCGGCCCCCGAAAGGGGAAAAGACGCTATTAGTTTTGTGCGAAATTTCCGTCCGTCCGTCCCGTTTAGATCTCGTAAACTAGAAAAGATATTGAAAATCCGAAATCACAATATTTTTGACCATTCAAAGTTCTGATGCAACGGCTACTTTTTTTTTCTGAAAGCGAAAAATCTAATTTTTAAAATCAGTTATGCAAGCAGTTTTTTAAAGAGAAAAAGCTAATAGTATGCATTATAAGTTAGACCTAATTTAAAACGAATAGTAATCTTGTGAACATCATTTTCCTGACCTTTTTTTGTACATACTAGTGGCGCTGTATATATTTCTTAAGATTTAGCCTTTTCAAAACATTAGATCAATTATAAAACATCAGCTAGGCCAGGCGAGGCACGGTGGCTGAGCGGTAAAGCGCTTGGCTTCCAAACTGGGGGTATTGGGTTTAAATCCTGGTGAAGACTGGGATTTTCAACTTTTGAATCTTTGGTCGCCTCTGAGTCCACTCAGTTCTAATGGGTAGCTGACATTAGTTAGAGAAAAGTAAAGGCGGTTGGTCGTTATGCTGGCTACATTACACCCTCGTTAACAGTAGGCCACAAAAACATGAAATTTACATTATCTGCCCCATAGACCACAAGGTCTAAAAGGGGAACTAGTTAGGCCAAGTTCACATCTAACTTTACATTCACCTTCACCTATCCTTTGATCTGCGGGACCGTTAGGGCACTACACAAGATCTGTTAACCTTCTTTCTCCATTATTATCTCTCATTTGTCTTTGATATAATTTCATTTGGATGTTCTTTCTGAAAATATTGAAGCCTGCCTGGGTGGACCACTTCGGGGGCCGATTTTGATTTTGTTTCCACACAAACTGTCTTTTGTAACCTTGTTTTTAAGATCAATTTTTTTTTAAAGCAAAAGCAACATGCATCTATATGTACAACATATTCTAAATATAGAGATCTGTATTCATCTGTTTTTGGTTTATCGGATGGTGATAATTTAGTTTAGTATTCACAGTACAGACGAGTTTATTTACAACATATAATCATATCATATTTTAAGAATAAAAATACTGTACACTCTCTCTCATTCTCTCACACACATACACATTTGGTATTTCTTTCTGCTAATGGAATTTATATGGTGGGAAGAGTTGTGCCCATGTATAGGGGACACTACTCTGGAAGCCAAGATGGCTGATTAAGCGTGTTTGTTATGATCTTAAAGAGTTCTTAGTTGGTTTTTTTATATTCAAGTATCTATCGTAACATGGTGGCAGTGGTGTACACATCTAATAAAGGATAACCTAGAGAATCTTAAAGAAAATATAAGAAAACAGTAGCTAAAATGGCAAATGGTAACAGATATTTCACAGTACCCCAACCGCTATTGCAAACAGGCAATATGGCGGCCAATTGAAAAAGATTTAGAAGAGGCTGGGATAACTCTGTACAGGCCACGAAACTCGTAACAGAAATAGAAGATATACGTGTAGCAACACAAATGACCATAATTGGAAGTCAGGCAGCAGACGTATTTGATTCATTTGGAAAAGGGCAGGAGACAAAGATAAATGAAGTTAAGAATAGTTTTGAAGAGTTCTACGTTGGGAGAACCAACGAAACATATGAGAGATATGTCTTCAATACGAGAAGACAAGAGGAGGACGAGAACATTGACTCGTACATAACTGCCCTGAAGAAACTGGCGATCAGCTGTAATTTTGATAAACTAGAAGAGAGTCTGATTAGGGACCGAATTATCTTAGGGGTTAGAAGTGAACTCTTGAAGATGAGACTGTTGCAAGACGATAAACTAACCCTACAGAAATGCATAGATGTGTGTAGGATATATGAAAGATCACAAAGACAAATGAAGGATATCAGAGAAGGAAGAAATGAACTTTTGGACAAACCAATGATTGAAAGAATCTCAACATCTAAGTCAGGCTCAAAATACAGAAAGGAATATAAACAGAGTGACTAGGGGCCAAGACAAAGAAAAACATGTAAATTTTGCAAGGTGACCATGAACACATCTTATCTTATCTTATCTTATATAATACAGACGTTACTTCAAAAAAGAAGATGATTACGTCCTACGCGTCATGCATTTAGTCATGCATATTAACCAATGACTTAAATTCTGCCAAGTCACTGGTTTTTCTGGCTAGCTCAGGCAACCCATTCCATGCTCTAATAGCACTAGGGAAGAAGGAGTATTTGTACAAATTTGTCCTAGCATAAGGGACGAGGAATGTGCCTTTATTTTTGTGTCTTTCAGAGTATTTTATTAAATTTTGTTTTTGTATTTGAAGATTATGGTTCAGTGTTTTATGTATAATTGCTACTTTACTTTTGAGTCTTCTGTCCTGAAGGCTTCCTAAATTTTGTGATTTTACTAATGGTGTTACCCTAGTCAAATGTGAATATTCGTTTGTTATGAATCTCACTGCTCTATTTTGTGTTTGTTCCAGTTTCTTAATGTTTTCTTGAGTTGAGGGGTCCCACACGGTGGATGCATATTCTATTATTGGCCTAACCAAGGTTAAATAACATTTCAGTTTTATGTTCTTATTTGATTTATAAAAATTTATTCTAATAAACCCTAATGCTTTGTTGGATTTTTTTTATAGTTTCATCAATATGTGGATTCCATGATAGTTTTTCATTTATTATAACACCTAGGTATTTTGAGTTTTTAGTCTGTGTTACTGGTTTGCCATGAATAAGATAAGTGGAATTAATTTGTTTTAGTTTTTTTGTTACTCTTAACAACTGACATTTTTCTGGGTGGAAAGACATGCTCCAATTTGATTCCCATTTCTGTAATTTATCTAATTCTCTTTGTAAAATATCCGTGTCTTGTTTTGTTTTTATTGTTCTATATATTATGCAATCGTCTGCAAATAATCTGACTTTTGTTCCTGAACTAATGCAATTTGGTAAATCATTTATGTAAATTAAAAATAGTAGTGGACCCAAGACTGTTCCTTGAGGTACACCTGAGTTTACTGTTATTGGTGTTGATTTAGAGCCATTTATTATTACAGTTTGTTCTCTCCCTATCAGAAAATCTTTAATCCACTGATGCAGTGGACCGTTAATGTCGAAATATTTTAATTTTTTAAGCAAACTATGGTGGTGAACTTTGTCAAAAGCCTTGGAAAAATCTAGTAAGATAGCATTAATTCGTTCACTATAATCTAAACCTTTTGAAAAAGAAAAGGAAAAATGTCCTGCCTGGGGAAAATCATGTCACATTTGTGGATGCAGGAATCATTTTACCTCAGTCTGCCAAAAGAAAATATATAGCATTACTCAAGCAAAGACACAGAGCAACATATAGACTAAGACACAGAAGAAGAAGAATGTACACTCCAAACTGAATGGGTAATGGCAATGAATGGCCCCAAAAAGCATAGGATGACGGCCGTCATGATGATCAACAACCAAAGAGTCAGATTTCAAGAAGAAAGTGCCGCCGACGTCAATACCATAAACGAAAAATATGTGTGCCCAGACCAGATAGTACCGACGTCCCAGATATTAACTATGGTGGAATAAGACGGTAATGGAGCCAAAAGGAAAAGCTACGTTGGTAACCACCAATCTAAAGACCAATGAGAAATTCAATGTAGAGTATGTGGTAGTGCCAAATGATCTAACATGCCTGCTAGGATTAACAACACTGAGGAAAATGGAACTCATCCACATAAATGAAGACCGATTTTTTGCCAAAGTGAAAGCCACAGGAAACAAACATGAAAACATTGAAGCACTCGGTGACTTGGGCGTGGCTACATTGGAAATAATCCTTCAGCAGAATTAGTTTCATATCGTCATAAAAAATTCACTTAGCTTGTTTGACAAGGATAGAATGTATCCCAATTTTAAATAAGAAACGCTGTAAAATCTACAATTCTATTTGTTAAACATTTGTTACATTTAGACAAAGTAAACCTATTTAAATAAGTATTAAAATTAAATAATTTTCGTTTGACAAGCAGTATAAATATGTAAAGGATTAAATAAGGTACAAACTGTATAATAGTGTAGAAAATAATTACATTATCACGACCTGCTGAAATGAAATCCATTATCTAAGACCTCCTTGGACAGCTTATAGACCCCCAATTTATTTTTTCTAGACCCGGTGGAAGTCTTCTTAGAAACCAAGGGTTCTATATAAACCACTTTGGGAATCACTGATATAGATAAATAGATATATAGAAAGATAGATAGATAGAAAGATAAATAGATAGATAGATAGATATACTGTACAACACATTCGTTCACAGGACGAAATATTGCACCTACAGTCTCAAAAGTGAGATGGAGTCTCTCTGAATACAAAAGGACCAACATTGAGACACTGACAGATGGTTACTATGGCCGAGATGGCTGTTTGACAATGAACTCCAGTATAACACTTCAACTTTACTTTTTGCATGAGGTCTACTCAGCTCAAGTTTTACTTTACACGGGTAGATTTCTTTGCTTTCTGAGTTTTTTTAGCGGCCCCCGAAAGGGGATAAGACGCTATTAGTTTTGTCTGGCCTGTCTGTGTAAACCATATTTTTTTAAAATTATATAAGCAAGCATATTTTTCAACAAATTACACCACTTTTTATTGAAAAACTTGAAGGGAAGTAAGTCTTATTAAAAGGTTCACTAGCTTCTTCATTAATAAATCAAGCTTCATTCATAGATTCACTAATTGGTCCAAAAAAATGCATCTAAGATCTTAATTGAAAAAGTATCGATGGATCATTATAAAAAAAGATTTTTCATTTATTAACTAACTCATGGAATAGAATACTGATTCAAATGTTTTTAACAAGAATTTTAATACGAACGTCGTTTCAATGGACCTCATTCACCAATCGTAAACAAAAAACATTTAGCCACATGGTTCTCTATCTCTTCTATAAAATTTACGCAATACATAAAGGCTGTCACGTGAAACGTTTTTTCATTGTTTTATCAATATTGTCAAGTGACTAAATGTTGTTTGTTTACGATTGCTGAAAAAACGTACTACTTTTATATCGCGCAGTTTTCACACAACCTCATTAAGCTATACACTTGAGAACAACTATAATAAATAGAGGCCAGACATAAATCTAGATTTAGATTTAATTGTATTAAACAATTTGAACAAAACGTACATTTATAATCCATTAAAAAATAGTTTATCTTCTAACAGCTTAGGGGTGCAGGTTTATTTATTATGTAAGCAGTTGTATCACATCAAGAAGTGAATCTGATGCGAACAGCACAAGTGCACTATAGCTCAGTAGTAGACCTACTAAACTTGGTCATAATATTGACCTAGATCTAGCTCTAGTAAATTTTAGATTATATTTATAGATTTCTAGATCTAGTCTAGATTCTAGTCTAGATTAGGCTATAGATTTAGTTTTAGATCTTTATCTAGAGTCTATTTAGTCTAAACCTAAATCTATTATAGTCTAGGATGGTTGCCTGGTCTTGCAGTTTTTGCTCTGGACCGCGTTTAAACCCTGCCCGCTCTATATCTAGAACTAGTCTAGAGATCTAGTCTATATGTAGATCTTGATTCTAGATTAGAGTATATCATATTTAGAACGTCAAGAAGTCTAGATCTTGTCTAGATCTAGATTCAATATATATTCTATATTGTGTATCTAGTCTAGACCTTGCTATTAAGTAATAGAGTGATTATGATCAGGATTAGTAGGCCTACTAGTGGGTAATCGTGTTTTAGCCTATGCTGTTCGCATGGGAAACCATTTGTGCATGCTCATTTTTTGTTATTTCTTTTTTTGTCTACTCTAATATATTAATTGAAATAGTTGGGAAGGAAGTAGGTATCTTGGAGCAGTGGCGTCATGGGGGAGGAGCGAGTGTGCGGCCTGCACCGGTCGACACTAGTTTGGGGATGACAATCAAGTTGGAAAAAATATAACTTGGCAAAAACAGACACATTGAAAAGATAATAAAGTCTCAAGATATATCTTGGAGCAGTGGCGTCACTAGTAGAGGGGGTGTAAGGGGTGAAGTCGCACCAGTCAACTCCATGTTGGGGTTGACAACCAAGTTGGAAAAATTATTACTTGGTAAAAGTAGACACATCGGAAAAGATAATAATAAAATCTCTAGATATATGCCCAAATATGCCTTGACACATCTAGATGGTAGTTGTAGTGTAAATAATACAGCACACCGTTATACCATTTAAAGTATAACAAAAGAAACATGTTCATATGATGTTAAGTCTGTTTAAAATTTTAATTAACTTTTTAGTTGTAAAATACGTAATAACATTTAAATAAATGTAATTAGTATTGGGATTTTACATTTGAGTAAAAATCAATAAAAGTAGGTAATCAGCTCACTACATTCTTTCAACAACAAAAAAAACTAGTAACAGTGTTCATTGCAACTTATTCTAAGAAATTTTGATAGGGAGGGATGACACCCTGAGCTACCTCACTAGATGCCATCGACACTGTATCGAGAGGTTTCCATGCTGATCCAGAAGAGTTAGAAGAGTCTTATCCAGAAGAGTTAGAAGAGTCTTATGAAAGACGTCGTGTTGCACTGTTTCTTTTTATGTGAAAATAACGCCAAATTTCTTTAAACGATCAAAATATTGGTGAATAGGATAGGGGACGCCTTTGAGTTTGTGTGATATCACAAACTCTCTTTGTAATCTTGTTCTAATTCTTTACAAATGAAAAGTTTATTCCATGTTTTTACAGTTAACATGCAAATTGTTTGGAGAGTAATTACGTTTTCGAACATTGAGACGTGACAGTTAGACAAACACGTTTATTACAATTCCCATTGGCTATGGACATGAGATTTGCATTTTATCCCTATTTTTTAAGCATTATTATTAAAAGAAGTAAAGTTCCCATTTCAGACCTTGTAGTCTATAGGGCAAATAATGCAGTGGGTACCGAGTCACATAGGTGTGACTGGCAACATAATTGCAGACTCTTTGGCCCACCAGGGAGGGCAAATTCCACCCACTGAACAGGCTGTAAGCTTTCATCAAGCCCTGGCTATAATAAAAAAAAAACAGAAATGGAAAAGTGGTTTGAGTACTCGGAACACGTCCCAAAAAGCCCGTGGAGTCTGGGAGCGCATGAGGCGTCCTGACCGCACTTCCCCGTAGTGGAGGCTGTCCAGGCCCCTCATATTCTGTTTGACTGCCCCAGACTTGCTGATCTCCACTTCGACAGGTCTAGAAACCAAAAAATCTCGACCTGTATGGTGATGTGTATGCACTACGCAAGAAAGCAGGGTTTCTGTCCAGGGCTTTTGCAAGAGAGGATTTGAGCTTCTCAAGCCCTCACTCTAATGGAGTTTGATGATGATGATGATGATGATAGGGCAAACAGAGTCATCTGTTTCTGTGGCCTATTTTAACGAGTGTACCATGTGACCAACACAACCACCAACCATCTTTACTTTTCCTCACCTAATGTCATGTATCCGACAGAAATTGTTTCCAACCCAGGAAAATGGGTTATGAGCAATGAAGCTGTGAAAGTAAAAATAAAAGTGAAGCTAGGTGCTGAAACAAATGATGATACATACATATATTAAACATACATGAACAGAAGCACCAGGGACCACATTTTTAAATGAGAGAAAGTAGTGAATTAAAATGAGACGAAATTAAGGGACTGCGCCGACCATTTCGTCTCATTTTATTTCACTACTTTCTCTCATTTAAAAACTTGGTGCCTGTGCTGTTTTTCAATTATGTTTAATATTCATTATAGACAACAAGCAATGTTTACATTTTTTAAAATCTAAGCAAACTGTTTATATGACTATCGATCGACCCATTAGGAACCCATTTTATTCTTCAAGCCAACTTGCTGTAAGCTCCTTTGCAGACTGTGCCAAGGAACACATAAACTGACCACAGCCAATTTTCTCCGATATCTACATTTAGCCTAATCTTTCATTTTGTTATAAGAGACGACATTCAACAAATAACTAAAAAGTTTCTAGAAATAACACATCCCCTTTTGAGGCAGGATTTGGTGATTTTATCATCACAAAAGAGATACAAGACACTGGTAGTAAAGACAAACAGACACAAAAACTCATTTGTTCCCCTGGCAATCAAATATTTAATTGAAACTGGTATAAACTTTTCACATGTAATTATGAGTGTGTCTGGTGTGAATGTATATTTTTTTTTATAGTTATAATGATTTGTTTAGTGTAATGCTCAAATTGTAAAACAAATTTCCTTACGGTAAGTAATGATAATTATTATTATTATTATTAATATTACAAAACATTACTGTTGTTCAACAATTATTTTAAAATAAACTCTCTATCGATGCCTTATATTCTTCAGACTTTTCAAGAGACGACGGCCGTGGAAACTTCTTTGTGGAACTCATTGACGCTCATGGACAGGTTCAGTCCAAGATGTTTTCCAGTGGAAAAGATGTATTTGTTCAGACAGCGTTTTTTAACAGTGTCTTTCAGTTTCAATCTGTTAACATCACAGTACTGCGTGGGACATTGGATCTTTGTGAAGTGGAAGTCTATGGAGGCAAGTATATAGGTTTTTAAGAACTATTCTTTTTAACTCTATCTCTCCAACGCTTACCAAGAGTTGCAATGACATGAAGGCCAATTAGAGGAAAGCGCAAACAGGGACGTCATCGTATAACTTTGCGAAGAGAAGTTATATCATCTTTGAGTGGAATTATAGTTTTAGACCAAGGAATAGAAAGATGTGTCACATTATGGAATTGTCTAATGAAGGAATGTACGTCAGGAATTCTAAATTTGCATAATATAAGGAACGAATTTATGTAAACATGCTTTTGAAACACAAATTTGAAGGTAAATTTGATTAAATAGTGAAATAAATGTACTATATTTTGTATTTACATGTGTAAAGTAAAAAACTATCTGCGCAAAGTGTAGCTCTTAACATTAGATCTAGATCTAAATCCTTTCGATTTTTTTCTCATGTAAACATGGTAAACATTGCCTAGATCGATGAAGTAGAGTTGGTCAACTTTTGTTTTGAGGGTCTTAAGTTTGTTTAGGGCTACTATACATACGTCACGGTTCAAGTTAGTACACAAGGAAAATTTCTGTCCAGTTTTATCAAGATTGATCAAACGGTTTTGATTTCTATTCGGCACATACATACATACATACTGTTACGTATTTCTGAATCTTCTGGCTAAATGTACAAGTAGGCACACAAATAAAAACACTGCAAAGAAATTGACGACTCAACTTTCAGCTTCATATAACTTTAATGACTATTAACTCTGAAAATTCGTCACTGTAACATGTAGCGTAGAAGACTGTACAATGTCTGTAAGTTTACAGTTAGCTATACTTCGTTGCAATTCATCTCTTCATTTCGTTGCAATTCTTCTCTTATCAACTTGCATCGAGCCATATTCCATAGAACAGACCAACGACACACTTCCCAGTGTCGCTCCAGGTCTTCCAAAGCTGAACCAAGTCGTACTCAAGACTACCAAATCAGAGCCGTACACGTCTTACATAGACTGTATCGACTGTAACAGCTCAAGTCCACTTTAGTTCGCTGTATAGACTTTAACGACAGTAGTCCACTCCAGTTAACTCTACCCTAATTTACTAGCATCGAGTCGTACACAGTAAGTATCTCTCTTCTACTGTCTCGCACAGTAGACAACAGTAACGAAGACTGTACCGACGATTCTACATACGACTCCATACGACTCACTCACGACTCACTTTCACATTAACTCTCTGGCTTATATAGAGTCCCTGATCGCTTCTCCAAAGTTGCACAAACACTGCTAGTATCTTCTGGAACAACAAGTGAGGAAACGTCACATCCTGTCTTTGTTTGTATACATGTAGATTCCAGAGAACACCCGCTGCAGTGTCATCAAGCCTGGGTCACACGTTGACCTCTATCTATCACTGTTCATTTGTAACAATACATACATACATACATACATACGCCTTACATTCTAATTTATAGGGTAATAGGCGATATTATGCCGCCCACGCCTGATCCGGTTCTTTATGTGGTCTTACTGTAGACAATAGGCTCATAAACCTACCCTCCAAAGCTGTACCATCGCAAATTATATTAAGCCGAAAAAAATAAATTTAGTTTTCAAGTTCTTTTATCACTGTTGTAATGAAAAATACGCCATTTTGTATATTACGTTCTTAAGAGGATGTAACTCTCCACCCCAGAAGTTTAAAAAACCATAAACTAAGAGCAAGTATCACTGAACTATATATCATTTTGATGGAATTTAGTATGATTAAATCTTCGATTTAGTGCTAGATTTAAGATTAGGTTTAGAATTAGGGTTAGGTTTAGAATAGGTTTAGTGAAACCTAGCCATAACCTTTAAGCTAACCCTAAACCTAGCACTAACCATAACCCTAAACCTAATTCTAGCACTAACCCTAAACCTAAATACTAAATCTAAACCAAATTCCTTAAACCTAGCACTAAACCTATAAATACTAACCCTAAACCTAATTCTAAACCTAACCCGAACCCTAATTCTATACCTGAAACCTAACCCTAAACCTAGCACTAACCATAACCCTAAACCTAAGCCTAGCACTAACCCTAAACCTAAATACTAAATCTAAACCTAATTTCTTAAACCTAGCACTAAACCTAAACCTAAATACTAACCCTAAACCTAATTCTAAACCTAACTCTAACCCTAATTCTATACCTGAAACCTAACCCTAAACCTAGCACTAACCATATCCCTAAACCTAAATACTAAACCTAACCTTAAAACATAATTCCCTAAACCTAGCACTAAACCTAATTACTAACCCTAAACCTAATTCTAAACCTAACCCTAACCCTAATTCTTAACCTAATTCTTATTCTAAACAGAACCCTAAACCTAGCAGTAAACATTTTATTTTGATCCTACTAAACCTAATCCTTAACTATAATATAGTGCTCGAAACTATATATAGTTCAGTGCCATTTTTTTCTTTACTTCCTCTCCAGAACATCACATTAATATGGCGTCGCCTCTATTATAGCAATAATAAGGAACCGTAAAAACTAAAAAATTTTTCGGCTTATTATTAATTTGCGATGGCACAGCTTTGGAGTGCAGGTTTATGAGCCTATGGTCTACAGTAGGACCACAGAAAGAACCGGATCAGACGTGGGCGGCATAATATCGCCTATTACCATTTATAGTATAGATTTACTGTGAAGAAAGCAGTAGACTTTCACTACCTCTAATTATAAACGTATTTGACTTAAAATAGGCACTAGGCGGTAGGAAATATCATTTAATACTAAGATTAGAAAGATCAACTGCTACGTTTTGTGATATAGCTCAATATATAGCTCAATACTTTTTTTTTACATTTAGTAGTTAAAAAGATGTTCATAGTAACTGCCTTGACATTGAATAATTTATAGGAAAAATTTCCGAGAAAGTAAAACAGCTGTGTGCATGTGTGTTTTTACCAGACAGATAGAGAGACAGAGTGAGTTGATATATGCTTTGGAAAAAGAAAAAAAACATCAGTTTCAAAAAGTTTTTTTTAATTGTTGTAATATTATAAGTTTTGTAACTTCTTACCTACAGATTGTATCGCTCCATATTATGGCTACTCTTGTCTAGATATATGCTACCTAGCATGTCTAGACCAGGACTGTACCTATGGTGGAGAATGCTATGAATGTACTCCTGGTCGCACCGGTACATACTGTGAAGACCGTTTATACAACACTTCTGACTTCGTAACAGTAGCTGAAGCAGCCAGACAGTCGTCCACTGAGGCAAGCTTTAGTGTCGCCAAAATAAAATCTGTCATAAATAAATATGTCATGACGCTAATAGTTTGTGTTCTTACACTATTAATTATCTTGATTGGGAAAACATGTTTCTCTTTCAAAATGGTCAGAGAGGAAGAGGAATAACGCTATTCAAATACATTTCTATAGAAACAAATTCTTTACATTTGTTTGTGCTTGCTTTTAGAATTTGTTTTTGTTATTTTAGTTCTCAAATCCTATACTCTTAAGCGAGCAATTCTTGTATATATATATATATATATATATATATATATATATATATATATATATATATATATATATATATTAGGGGTGCACCGGATAGTACTTTTTGATATCCAGCCGGAGTCGGATATGACCGGATAGTAAAATTTGATATTCGGCCGGGGCCGTAGCCGGAGCCGAATACCTAAGTGTCTTGTAAATAGCTTGTATTGCTGAGCATTTTACGAAACTGTTAAATAACATACCTATATTTGTTGGTATTATTTTTTTTTCTTTTATATACCTTATTGATTTAAACTCTTCTGCTGATTGATTTATTGAAGATTAACAGTATTTATAAAAATAAATTAATCTGTGTAGCATGAGCGTGTCTGTGTGTAAGTACGAGGCCACCAACTATAAAGGCTGTGTGTTGGAAGGTCAATGTAAAATATGTTAGTATAAATTTAACTAGTTACTAATGTAAATATCTCATCTGGCTTGTATGGTGGTTGGATGTATGTGTTCAATTATTTCTGACCAACAACTGGTCATCAGACTTGTAATTTTAAGTCCAAAGACTGCTTCTGGTTCTGGCTTCAAGGGCTTAATACTGATAGCTGTTAGTTAATAGTTGGAATCTGAGGCGTAGTAGGTCATATATTTATTAATCCATTTGTGGCAAACAATATTTTATGAACAGCAGGAACATCTATTATACCTACTCATAGCCCGAGCTTTAAATGTTGCGAAGCATAGATTTAATTGTAGTCTGTAGGCCTATTATTGTTATCAATGTTTAGATCTACTGTTATATAGATCTAAGAGAATTAGGAAAACCAACTATAAAAGAAACAAAATCACCCAAACCCTCCCTGCCAAAAAAAAACAACTACATAAATAGACTTTATGTTCGACTGATTGTAACAACCTGATCAGATAGACGTAGTGAGCCTACACATGTAGTCCTGGTGTAGTGTGTATAGTTGATGGTGTTGACCTTCACGCGTTTTTTTTTCCTTGGGCATACGCAATAGTGTTTAGTGTGCAGGCGAAAAAAGATAACACATTGGCATGATCAGTCAAGCATATAGATAAATTATCTCTGTACTTTAGTTACAGAGGTCAAGCGTTTCTTAACATTCCAGCATATTTTTCTTTGTTTGCTAGATCTAATTGTGGTGCTTTAGATCAATTTATTTTCTGCGATGTTAAATTTAACTGTAAGGTTTTCCTTTATATATTAAGTCAATAGAATTAAACAATAAAATTAGTTTTCTTTCTAAAGGTTTTAATACAAGGGGGAACATACATACACGCACACATGCACATTTTTGTTTTATTTTATTGTGCAACGAACGTGTGTTCAGCGCTCTAAATGACATTTCTCTCCAAGTAAACAAACTTATTGTCACCATCTAGTGACCTCTAGACAGTCTCAATATGTCTAACAATTTGCGTTAATCCATTCTGGCTTAAGAATGGTCAATGTCTATATTCTCTATCAATGCATTGTCATGGATTAAACAAATAAGAAGTTGGGGGTGTTGAGTCTCTTGAGCCCTCCCTTTAAAGATACCCTTGGTCAGTGTCTGTTTGGCTTGTAGTCCTGACTCATACGTGAGACTTAACTCAAAGTAAACAAACTTATTACCCGTCCAATAGTATAAAAGGTGTGGTTTGTGGTCCAGACCCTTGATTGACAACCTATCTCATAATAAACTAACTCATTCCAAATTAACCTTATAGAGATTTTGCTTGTAGTCCCGCCTCTAATAAAAATTCTAATCCAAGTAAACAAACTCAGTTCCCTCATAAGATGTGACCTCTCGACAGTGTCGACACGTTGACATCTGGCTTAATGTGGTCAGCTGCCTATTTGTGAACTCAATGTTATGGACTAAACAAACAAAAGGAGGTGGGGGTAGCTCATCTCTACCTCCGGAGATATACCCGCACATCTAGACAGATTATCAGCGTGACGTAGTTAAGGAATATGACATGTTTACTAGACCACTCAAAGGTCAAGACAAGCTACTTTGCCAGACATCGCTGCTACGTATGTAATACGAACTTATAATGTAAAGTCTAGTCCCCCCCCCACAATAACAAACCTAGTTCCCACGTGTGACCTCTAGAGAGTGCTTACGTCCATCGTATCTGACTTGGGGTCACCTGTCAATCAATGAACTCAATGTGATGGGCTAAACAAATAAAAGGGGGAGGGAGTTGTTAATAGAAATATACCTGGTTACCGTAGAGGTGTGGCTCTTGTAGTCCAGCCCCCCCCAATAAAGATTAACTACTAAGTAAACAAACTCAGTTCCCTCGAAATGTGTGACCACTAGAGAGTGTCTATACGCTGACATTAAACCTACGTATTTAACTTGTGGTTACCTGCCTATAAAAAACTCAATGTGATGGACTAAACAAATTAAAGGGGGTGGCAGTTGTTCATCTCTACCTCTGGAGATATACCCGCACAGCTAGACAGACGTCTGGTCAGCATGACGTAGTCAAGGAATGTAACATTTTAACATGTTAACTAACTTACTCAAAGGTCAAGACAAATTGAAAAAAGTGCCAGCCATTGCCAGCCATTGCATCTCTCTATGTAAAGCGCATTTATGATGTAAAGTTTCATCTCTATTTATATTAAGTTATTAACATGCCATGTCTTTATAATAAACGATGTTTGGTGGATATATATAATGGCTCTATTTTTAAGCACATTATTTTGTTTTCATATAAACATTAATACATTCTATAGATTGATTGATTTGACTTTGGGCACATCGGCATAATTTAGGACATTCTATAACAGACAGTAATGGAACGAGGTCCACGTTATGCATATTAAATAGGTGTATTTTTACTATCCGGTTTACTATCCGGTAGTGATATCCGACCGGAGCCGGATAGCACCGGATAGTAAAAAATGCCGGATAATTGCCAGAAGCCGGAGCCGGAGGGACTATTCGGTGCACCCCTAATATATATATATTATTTCGAAAGCGGCTCGAGCGATTTTCTTTAAAATTTCACGGTATGTGCGTAATAATAAGAAAATAATTCTCATCTCGTTGGCCACATCGAAGTCGACCGTTATATCGGTTTGAAAATGGCTCATTATTGAAAATATCATTTTGGCTAGAATGTTTTATGAATGAAATTTTCTAAATTGTTTACACTCTAATTACTTAGACCCGTAGGTAGTTTTTACTTTGTTATTATTTTGCTGGTGAATTATTGAAATGTGTCAAAGATATTTACACACCATCATGGAAATACGTTGGCAAGATTGCACTAGAAACAGCGATGTTTTTGCGAAATGGTATAAACTTCTTATAGTCCGACCGACGCGCTGGGCTATTTTGCTTTGTTGCAAGGTGCACGTTTACCCTCTAACATAGATATTTTCTATCACTTGATGCTTCGTACTAAAGCCATAATGGATATACTAATTGGAGTATTGAATTCTAAACGTAACAAGTTTAGAAGCTACACTGCAAAAACTTTTTTCCAAGCCAATAATAGCCTAATAGTTCTACGCAAAAGATGCAATGTAAAACGACATGACATGAACTGTTGTTTTTCTACACATTTTGGGGGAATTAAGAGACTTTCTATTATAATTGTTATGTACAATTACATTGAGAACTAACAGAACGAAAAAGCTACTCTGATTGAAAGTCTTAAAATGGAGGTTGATAAGCATCTGATCAGGGCCAGTAATACTTTTAGACGCCTCCACACAATATAATATAAATCGTTCCGTCTGTCTAAAATAAATCAGTGTCTACCAAGCAGTGGTTCTCTTTACCTCTCTATGTGGATCTTAGACATGGGTACTTGACAGAAAGCCACTAAGACTTCTTGAACGCTTTCACCAAAGATGTGTGCACATCATCATGGACATACGGTGTCAAGACCGCACATCAAACAGCGATGGTTTAGCGAACGCCGGTATAAACTTCCCGACAGTCACGCTAGGCAGGGCATGTATCCCGTTTGGGGCTCTAGCATCAGCCAAAGGCTTTTTAGTGAGCTTAAAGGTGTTCGGCATAACAGAGGTGCTCGAAGGGAAACGCTTCTTTACAATACTAACGCGATGTTTTTAGCCTCTAAGGGGAAAATGTGCCATTTTAGTTTGTTACAAAGAGTATGTTTTATATAATAACATTGAGATTTCGTATCACTTGATGTTTCATACTAAAGCCATAATTGATATATTAATTGCAAAATTAAATATTGAACGTAATCATTTGAGAAGTTACACTACCAAGCCAGTATTAGTCCAATAGTTTAACGCAATGTGAGATTTGTTCTCGAGACTAGAGGGAGACTTTCTATTCCAATCGCCATGTATTGCATGTACGATGTCATTTATAACTAAAAGAACACTCCAGATTGGTACTAATAGATTAGATAGATAGATTAATAGATTATTTCTCCGAGCGAGGCGAGGCCACCTGGTACGAACTTTAATCTATGCAAGCTGAAGCTGAGTGTTTAAGTACTTGGCTTCTGATATGACCAGGTGTGTAATAGACCTAGATTTAGACAACTGGCTAGATGTAGCATTTAATGTATGCTGTAGGTTTAGATTTCACTCTAGTAGAAGAGGTACATCAAAAACTCAAGGCTCTAGATATCTTTAACTAGATCCAGAGTCTAGATCTAAAATTAAATCTACCCAAAAGAAGCAATTTCGTATCAATTATGGAATCTAAAATATGCACATTAAAAAACAATCAACTGTTAATGAAGCTTTTTACAGATCTAGATATATTCTAGATTTGGATTTGATTATTTTTTAGATGAAAGTGAGAAGGGCAGAGGTTTTCATAGAAGACACATTTGTTGCGCTAAATCTCTCTTTTAGCATGATAAAGGGAATCAAACTGATGTTCTATAACTTGCAGAATGTATCTTCTGTGGTAGCTACTGTTATAGTCAATAGGGACTAGCTAGGTTCCATTACTTATGAAGGCCTAAGTTCAAAGAATGAAATCAAGATAATTTAAGGCAGACTCAATAGCAAAGCTTTTTTATATTTGAAACAAGTTCAGTGACTAATTAGGATTATCTGCCTGAAAAACAAATATTTGAAATGTTTGTTATTAGTGATTGTAGAGGATGCCAAAGCTTTCATTGCTTACTGCAAAAAAAGTCTGGAAGAAGAAAATCTGAGTAATATAAAATATTTCCAGTGGCTGGATACATTGTAAAGAAATTGCCTACAAACAAAATTACTTTTTTTAAAACTAGATGTCCCTGATACAGCCAAATGTTCTGTTGCCGCTATTATGGAATGTGAAGTACACTAGAGGCATTATGATCATAAGATCATTGCCAACTGACAAGAACGTTATCATTCTAACATAGTCTTGAAATGTCTATGACAAAGACTAAGAGTGTAAATATTTTAACAAATGTACAAAATGTCTTATATAACTTTATGCTGTGTTAACTTTAGGAAAGCTGCCTTTCGTGTATGTTATGTGCTTGAATGATTTAATTTTAGATTTACCTGAGTATATTACTTAATATTTAGGAAAATACGCAATAGCCCCTCACAATACGCATTCCAGGTCTGGGAATTCGCATTTCCATTTTGGCATGTAGGCATCTCTGGTTATTGCCATACTAATTGAAATTTTGTTCTAATTATAAATACATTACTCTATTTAGTCTTATTTAGACTGTCATGTGTAGCCCCTAAAACGATAATTATGTCAAAACTGCGCGCTATAGAAGTAAATAGTTATTTTTGAAACGTATAACTAAAACGAAGTTCGTATCAAAATTATTTTCTAAAAACAACATTTGAAACACTATTTTATTCAATGAGTTAGTTAATAAATGGAAAATTTATTTTATAATGACCCATTGACAGTTTTACTATTGTGACCTTCGATGCAATTTTTTTAAACCAATGAGCGAATGTATAAATGAAGCTTGAGTTATAAATGAAGAAGTTCATGACCTTTAAAAAAATGTTACCTCCCCTGAAGGTTTTCATTGAAAAGTTGTGTAATTTTTGAAAAATCAACTGCATAGATAATTTTTTTAATTAGATGATTCACTTTTGTAAAAGAAAAAAAGTAGCCGTTGCAGTAGAGCTTTGAATGATCTAAAATATCAAAAAGGCCGATTTTCATTTTCTCTTCTAGTTTCTGAGATCTAATCGGGACAGACGGACAGACAGGCCACACAAAACTAATAGCGTCTTTTCTCCTTTCGAGGGCCGCTAAAAACATCATAAATAGTGGCTTTTTTTTCAATACAAAACACACCAATATTTATTTTCTTTATTTTAATACATAATGTTTATGTTTTATTAATGTATATATATATATTATCAGAGGCGTAGCTATAACTGAAGCCAGGTGCAGGATACTTTTGGCGCCTCCCCACCTTTCTGTAACAACAAAAAGTACTATAGTCTAAAAAATATACATTTAATAAAAAGTACTCTAAACACAGACACAAATATAAAAAAAAAGGTTTTGTCCATTTAATTATTTTATTGATTGCTGTTATAACATATGTAGTCATATAATGGTTATGGAATCATAATCTAAAATCAAATCTGTTAATAACAAAAGTTGTTTTAGCTGAAATAATAAAGTATAAATTAATTTGTCTTTTGATCGATCAATGTTTTCTTACGAAAAATCAATAATTGTGCAAAGATTCAACTTGATCCGAGAGTAGGAAGCAGGAATAATACCTTGTTCGACTTTGTACTGGACAGACGGAGTTTGCGGGTCCACTGTAGAAAGTATAGGTTCATCATGACAATATGTCAATAATAATTTTATTTAGATTTTGTTTTTGTTCTTTTACATATGAATGTGTTCTTCGTCGCACAAATACATGGAACACAGACGAAGTGTTAAAACTCTCAGATCTAACTAAAATAAAATCATGATGCACTTTACATTGAAAAAAAAGGAAACAATTTACAATAAAAATCACACTTTTCAGGGAAAGAAATCCACAACATTCTGCACTGAAAAACCATTAAAAGAAAACAAAAAATTCCCCAAAAGCGTGTGGAGGGAAAGAACTGCACATTTACAGCCTAATCTTTAATTATGTAATATTTATTTCCATTTTAATATATCAATCAAAATTTACTAATTATCAAAATTTGATTATTTAATTGATTAGCTTTTTGACTCATGTTTTGTTAGGAACAATGAATAATTGTACAAAGTTTCAACGTGATTCCAGACAGACAGACAGACAGACCAGACAGACAGAGTGAGTAGATAGAAGCTTTTTATAACGGTACACTCTACAATAAAATGAATAATAACGGTACACTCATCAGTGAAAAAACAACAATAGGAAACGGGTGTCTTTTTATAAATGTCTAAAATAAAAAACACATGATTGGACTGATTTGGACAATTAAACATTGTTTAAAGAACCTTATCTCAGCGTCAATTCAATTTTTTTTGTATGTGCATTTGTGTACTTCTCTTGACAGTCCACAGATCAAGTGTGGTGCCCCAACTGTTCAACAGACTGAGGTCTAGGTAAAGGTGAAGTTTTTAGGATGTATGGCCTAGTAACACTATGCATTGTATTACCAATCTGATGAGGTATTGAGCTGTATCCCCATGTATACCTTAAGTTTCTCATTTAAACCCTAGAACTAAGCTGTCTTTAATGTGCACCTTAAAGCGGAACATACACTTTCTCCCAGATAATCCTTTCTTTCCATGAATGCGCCAAAACAGTAGGAGCAAGCTAAAACAGCTATTTAAATCAAATTATGACAAAATAAATCAATCCCTCTAGGATGGCATTGTCAGTCGAGGGCAGTATTTAGAATTGATATAGCCGTGACTCATCTGCCTGGGCACCCCCTAACAGTCTAGCGTTCAAGTTATGAACTGAGTATCAAAAGAACGAACACTATAAATAGTGACATGTACTAGTGACTAACGAGATTGCATATAACAAAATAACGGTTTAATGGAGTAATGATATGATGAGGCGTAAATGACGAATAAATATCCGTAGCATTTACAAAGGCAATTGCACGTTATACAATCTATTCAAAAGAACTATAGCACACCTTAATTTCAGTGCCACAGTCAATCAGAGCTCACAACGCCCTTACCCCCCAAAACCTTGGACGATAGTCAAATACAATAACAAAGCCTACAAATCAGACTTGACTCCGGCAGCGTCCCAAGCCTGCGCCCCTAAACAAGAAAAAAATACGCATTCCTTGAGATCGCCAATCACAATATCAAAGAACCAACGAATTTAGAGCTACAACACGAAGAATACAGAAAATTAACTAACTTACCCAATACTGGGGAAGAGAACACCAAAGAAAACTCCAACAAAAGATCCGCCATCAGCACAACCGCAACAGAGGCAAAGAAGCAAATAGCATTAACAAAGCGCGTCCTTAGAAACTAATGCGCACAAACCATTATGGTGCAAAAAAGACAAACATCACACAAGAAGCAACTCTAGATGCGCACGACAACTACATGATAATAACAATTTGTTTTACAATTGTGTATTACAAATAACAATACTTTACAAGAGCAAACCATTTGAACACAAAATATACATTTACATGTGGAATTTACATCAGTAAGTTACATGATATATACGTGGAGAGAAATGCATACGTATTAAAGTATACTTAGGTTTTTAAATAAAGGGAAATGTTTCTTCATTGAGGCCTTGAAAGAGAGACTGACCTTTTAGCACCATAAATGAGATAATCAGCCAATAACATCAGTTAAGCCAGGTTCAGATTAAATCTCATTATCATGATAATTAGTTCATTGAATACGTATGAAAATTAACAATGTAATAATTACATTAATAAATCTCCGTATACTGTGGTATATGATATTGTAAGTCGGACTAACAGTACAGTATTATCAGCAACAATCTCGATGCGTACACGTCTCTTCCTTGTGTATTGGCGGAGGATAGGGTTGTGGTTGACGATCATTTGCAATTCATAGTTTCTGATACTCGTACAGAATTTATCGAAACCTCTGTGGACCACTTCAGTGGCCAATATCAGTTTGTTTTTGTAAACTTGATATAAATATACTAGAATAATGTTGCAACTAAAGCGAAAGAGTGAATCTTAATGTTACAAGAACATTATATAACATACAATACACCAATATATATTTACATCCGTAATAATAATAATAATAATAATAATAATAATAATAATAATAATATATAATAAACTGAATGGATAATGAATCACAAGTAAGTTTAAATTATGTTGGATTTTCTTTTATGGGAATGGTTTGATAAATATTGATTTTTTTTAGAATAAGATATTATTTCATTAGGGATTTTCAAAAAATAAAACCAAAAGTGTTAATATGAACAGACTTCTCCTTATACTACTCAAAGCTAAAATATAATTTCCAGTAGATTGGGTAAAACCTATTTGGCTGGTCTCATCATAGCAAATAAGTTTTATAGAAGGGATAAAGAAACATTGCTCGGACTCCCTAGAAGGGAAAACCTTATCCAAACAAATTGTGTTTCCGGAGAAGCTCATATTTATTATCTCTATCAATGCAGCTTCATTTTGATAGTTAGAAACTGGACATATCTGGACCAAGGTGGTATACCTATTCTCGGTGGCGTTGAATTGTTCAGCGAGCCATTGCTTGAACACACTGTAGTAGATTAACGAAACGTTGTGGTGTGATAAGCTTTTTGTCTGCACGGTGTGATTGATCAATGTCCTGAGGTCAAAGGCCAAAGAAGAAAGTTCCCTCGCATGCTCAAAGAACAATACATCTTCGTTTGGAACCGTCGCAAAGTCAAGAACAAGTGTGAACATTGGGATCCGTTCGTTATTATCGTTGTCAATATGAACAAATATTTCAACGTCCGGATCAATTATTTCTAGGCCGAGAACACGATGGACAAAGAACGACACGTAACTTGACAATGCATTTTGCTCTTGTTTTTCCAATAACCATAATTTGTTAGGGAAAGCAAGAGTCAGCGCTGCTAATTTCCTGCATGTACCAGTCTGAAAATAGAATCCAGCAACTTGGTTGCATGAAATAATACGACAAACAGGCTCGCCCAATAAGGCATCCCCTGAAATATTACACTGTACTTCTCGAAACGGTTTATAGATGAATTCTAAATGCACATTTCCTAAATCTGTGTAAAGCCAATTCACTTCGAAATCAGGTCTGTCCTTGCTAAACAGCCTTAGCAGCTCGGACAGATCCACGCGACATTCGCCACATACACTGAAATTTGAAACAATATGCTTCAGCAAAAGATAGGGTACAAATGATTGACAACGCCTTTGTAAAAACATTGAGTTGTTGCACAGGCTTACAGTAGCTGACTCGCAATAGACAAGCCCACTATAATCTAGCGGTGGTGTATGAGATTTGGCTTGGAAAATGTAATTTTCAAATGTTGAGATTAACTGCTCATCAGCTAAGCGTTTTAAGACATAACCTGTTTTCCAACGACCCTCGGCGTTGGATCTGTTTTCCACATTGCATTGAAATGTTTCCAAGTTAGCATATACTAAGTTAGTGCGCAAATCTGAATAAGGAATGCTATTTAACGAATTAGAAACGGAATAGTTATTCATGACAGAGTCGGCTAAGCAGGCATGCTCAGGACAGCTGACTATGGCCAACACGTTCGCAAGATCCAAACAACTGATCTTCAAATCCAGCATGTGCCCAAAGGTTGCCATGCCCAGTGCAAAGTTGCGCGGACAGGCATCCTCAAAGTCCTCACAGCACGTCTTGTACACTAAACACTGAATGTCACAGGAGCACATGTATGACGTCGTGCTTGTTATCTCTAGACACCGGAAGTCACAGGAGTAAAACATTAAGTCCTTGGCATTCAGTTCTATCGCATTAAGTGTCTTCCTGGCACTGTCAAGATACTCCGCTCCGTTGATGTTCTCTATGGAGAGGCATCGACTTGGCAACGCAAAGCAGACTGTAATATATGTGAGTAAAACAAGCACATCCATCCGTCACAGCTTTAAAAACGTATATTACTGGTCTTAAAAAATTCTTCTAAATTCTGTTCATTGAGAGTGATGATGTTTTTTTACACCAATTAATGTAAGAAGGTAAGACTTGAAAACTAGTTAACGGTATAGTCTTAAGATATTTCACTGTTGACTATGTATGTTACATCATACGCCCTATCAAATATCTATAAAGATTTAAAATTTTAAAAATCAACGCTAATCATGTTTCTCGTGGTGCAACACCATTAAGCATATTCAAATATTCGTACAAACACTTACAGATTCTATATTCTTACGCTATTAACTAAAAGAATAATACCCGGCGTTATTATTGAAATGTTTACACTTAAAATACTTGTCTACTGCTAAAACATATGTGGTCTACTTGTTCTAAGTATTTATTAGAAATAGTAAATTGTATAATATTGTATTCACATTTAAATTGTAAGTATTTGATAGGACTTTTTTTTCTTTTTGTAATGGCAAAAAAATGTTTGAGTTTGTTTAGAAGCATAAAGTAGTTGACATCAGCGAGATAGCCAGAAGGTTGATATCGTAAACCTTAATACTTCTTATATGACATATAAAAATCCACTTTATTACAGCAGTGGTGCCAAATCTTTTTTCATCCTGGGGATGGGAGGTGGGCTTTCAAATAAATTTTCGGCCCATTTATCAAGGGCTGGATTACCTCAGAATTTGTCAAGTCAATTAGAAATTAAATTCAACGTCTTCAGTTTCATTTGTGGACAACAAGTTTCGAAAGGCTGAGTACGATCTCATCTGGGGCTGATTATAACCCGCGGTTCATAGCTTGGGCATCACTGGAATACAGTGTTTCATTACTACGAAACTACTCTAGTTTCTGTGACGTCTCGTCCTAGAGTCAAAGTTGATAAGCTGTGATAAAAGGATATTGTGTCATCTGTGTACATAAATTTTTTCTTAAAGAAGACATATCAACATTTACGTAAAAATATAGGCAAATTTTAGACAATATTTCAAATTTCAATAAACTTTAAAAGCAACTTAGAATTTAATATTAACTTAATCAACGGCACTCTACGACAGATTTCGCCATGGTGTTAACATATAGTGTAACATTTTATTCTTTTTAAATTAATGAATAATTTAAATAATACGCATTTAAATCTAGACGAAGAAAATGATGTGAAAGTCCTTTCAAAACAGATGTTGGCTCTAAAGTGTAGATCTATGTCAAGTCTCAGACAAATTTACATTTATTTTTTACTTTAAAAAACTATAACTGTCCAACTAGAACCTGCATGAATCCCATGTGGCTAACGAGTTAGTACTTCTCTTCTCAGCGATATACGACTGTTAACTTTCTAGGAAAATCGTTAGCCCAGTTTTTGAGATAAGCATCCATGCAGCTTCCAGTTTTGTGGTTCCTTGTTCGAGGTTCCATGAAGCTCTGACTTGAATAGAAGTATTGTTAAAACAAACATTAGTACCGAAAAATACCCAGTGAATTAATCATTTCCTGTATTGAATTCTACATGTACAAGTACGTTTAATTTATATAGTGCCGATAGCATATGAAAATGCTTCATGGAATATTCATGATCACCAGACTAGAAATAACGTTTTGATACTTCACCAAAAGGAAGAAACAATAACCTTCCAGCAGATGTAAAATATGAACAGCTGCCTATGTACAATATATGTACAACAAGGTAACGCCCCCACGTCCTCTTACATTGTTTTTGGTAAGTGAATTCCAGTATCTAGTACGTTGAATTGGACCAGCCAGTAAATCCCAGTATCTAGTACGTTGAATTGGACCAGCCAGTAAATCCCAGTATCTAGTACGTTGAATTGGACCAGCCAGTAAATCCCAGTATCTAGTACGTTGAATTGGACCAGCCAGTCAATCCCAATATCTAGTACGTTCAATTGGACCAGCCAGTCAATCCCAATATCTAGTACGTTGAATTGGACCAGCCAGTAAATCCCAGTATCTAGTACGTTGAATTGGACCAGCCAGTAAATTTGAGCCTCACTTCTCCCTCCCCGCCCCACCTTTTTCCCCTTCACACTCGCCTCAATAAATTGTCTTCTTTGCACTATCTGACTATTCTGCTCTTCAGGCTATATGGTGTATCTGTTTACAACGATTATATAAGTCTTATTTCTAACCTGCTAAGTGTTTGTGTCTCCTAATACTTTGGTCTCACCTTCAGCCTTTAGTTTATTTTCACTTTCAATATAAAACTGCCTGCATTTCAAAGATACCACTTCTTGACCGTGAATTCTACTGTCTGTTACCTCGTTTTAGAACGGCACGATTTTAGAAGTCCCTCCTCCCAAACATACGCTTACGCCCATGAATTCGGGTTGCCCTTATCCACTTGTTTTCACCTGTCCCAGCCTATGCCTCATTTAAAGTAATGTTCTGCTTTTCAGATCTTTATAGAAATATGATGCTTTTTTGACCTAAGATGTAAGTGTGGAGTTCTTTTCCTTAGAGAAGCCTTTTTAAACGTATTTTTTATATTTTGTTTATTTATTATTGTATCCTGCATGTCGAGGGTTTACAAACTATTTTGACCAAACCTCCTCTCCTTCTACTGTAACATAATTTCTGGACATGAATGTTTGAACGGCCCATTAATATCGACCCCACACACACAAACAATACACCTGGTCTGAGAATTCTAATTTCAGTTTTCTCACTCTCCACCCAGTTCCCACACATCTGGTTGTCTGGTATGCTCTCTGATATCATCTGATTATGTGGCCAACGGTCAACGAGGGTGTGATGTGACCAGCACAACGACCAACCGCTTTACTTTTCCCCAACTAATGTTGGATACTCATTAGAGCTGGGTGGACTCAGAGGAGCCCAAAAATCCCAAAATTAAAAATCCCAGTCTTCATCAGGACTTGGGACCCCCGGTTCAGAAGCCTAGCGCTTTACCGCTCAGCCACCGCGCCTCCAGTACAGTTGTCTCGATGATAACAGGTTTAAACAATGCACGTTGCCCCCCCCCCCCTTGTCCTGCTGGAGACTTAGAGCCAATGTGTACATTATCTCTTACACTGTAGGAACATATTAAACATGTAAATATTTACACACACACACACAAAAACACCCTTAAAGTATATAAAGTTGGCTACATACAGTCACTGACTTTTCTTCAGCTTCTTAATTTAATATTACACATTTTTTTATATGGTCTACGTTGCTTTTAGTGGAATCACTTTTATTATCACTCTTGCGTCGTCACGCTCTATCACCTAAGAATTATATTATCTTTTTTTTCCCGTTACCACCACATTTAACACACAAAATAATTAATATATATACTAGACATATGTTACCCGCGACCCGCGGGTCTTTATTTGCGCATTACTGTCGATATAGTCACAATTAAACGAAATAATAATGTAATAAGTAAAGCGAATGTGTCAATGTAAAATTAGTGTGAATGAAGCTATCAAATAAAAATAGCTAATAGGCTTAAATCCATTTGTTCAAATTAAAACATTTGCTTGTAGGCCTACATATTTTTGATTAAAATTTGATATGAATAGACTTAATTTTGTATGTTCGTGTGCTACAGTATAAAGTAGATCTTGAGGTAGACATAGATCTAAATCTACACTAATCTAGAGTTAAAAATTGGCTTTTATAGAGTTCATTCTGTGTTGCGCATGCGTGACCTTTTTTCATGAATGAATATAGGCCTATCTCAACAAGGCTACGCAACTTTAGCGAACAGCGAACGAATGTATTAAAAATGCGTTAGAAAAACAAATTTGAATGTTAAATTGATTAAAATATCAAATGAATGGACAATAATTAGTAAGTTTATGTGTTAAAGCACAAAACTATCTTTGCCAAAAGAAGTTTTATCATCTTAGAGTTCAGTAAGAGTTTTAGACCTAGACCTAGGAATAGACTCAGTAGAGAGATGTTCGCCAGGAAATCTGTAGTCACAGATATCAGGAACTAATTTATGTAAAAAATGCTTTTGAAACATAAGATTGAAGGTTAATTTTATTATATAATGAAATTAATGTATCTTCTTTTGTATTTTCATGTGTCAAAGTAAAAAACTATGTGCGCAAAGTGTATTTCTTAAAATTAGATCTAGGCCTAAATCCTTTCGATCTTTTCGCATGTCAACATTGTTAACCATGGCCTAGATCCATAAAATACTATAGCTGTAATAGAGTCGGACAACTTTTTTTTTTTTAGGGTCTTAAGTTTGTTTTAGGGCTACAATACATCCCCTATGGTCTAAGTAAGTACCCAAGGAACATTCCTGCCTAGTTTTATCAAGATTGGTAAAGCGGTTTTGATGTCTATAAGTAACATACATACATACATACATACATACACCTCACATTCTACTTTATAATATATATATATATATATATATATATATATATATATATATATATATATATATATATATATATATATATATATATATATATATATATATATATATATACTTACATTTTATTTTATTGATATATATCTTCTATATTAAAGAAACAAAAAATCTTTTCAGGCCATGTCGGCTTTATAAGAAAAAAAGAAAGACTATATATACAATGTTAACAAGTTCCAGGCAGACAGACAAACAGACAGAGTGATAAGCTTTGGAAAAAAAAACAACACGCGGGTCAAATTAAATCTAATAAACAAGGAGACATCACTGGTCAATACCACTGGTGCTCAGGTCATTCGAGGGAAATGCCATCCCACGTCCGTCTCTAACGGTTACAATCTTTGCAATATTATCTTCGCCATAAGACATCTTGGCGCTCAAATTTTTTTTGTTCTGTACGAGAATAGGGAGACATTCGACCGTTGTGTTAAAGTTTCAAGTCGATTGTGTTACCGATGCTTCTAGCTACAACGATATACATTCTACTTCGTAGATGAAACCTTTTGTGCTATTAGAAATAGTTGAGGCAAGAATAATGTCAATCTTACTTGGTTTATATTCAAGCAAAAATTCATTCAAGTTCGATGCAAAATGTTTGTCACTTGAAATATACAGTTAGTAGCATGACCCCACCCCTCTCTTCTTTGTATATACGTCGCCACCCCCCCGCCCCCAATCAAGGTTAAGCTGTGGTGTGGCTCCTCATCCTTTTTCTCTTTCTCTCCCAATTCACAGAAAGTAAATTGTTGGTTTAGTGACATATCTTTAGTCAAATCACTAAATGTAGAAAGCTTTCAGGATAGAAGGCTTAAAAAAAAGTAGGAATTATACATAAAACACTGAACTATTATCTTCAAATACCCAAACAAAATTTTACAAGGTTACAAAGAAAGTTTGTGTGGAAACACAGACTCAAAATATCGGCCCCTGAAAAGGTTCATCCAGACAGTTAAAAGGCAGGTTTCAATATTTTCAGAAAGAACATCAGAATGAAACTATATCAAAGACAGATCTTGTGTATTGCCCCAGCGGTCCAGCAGACCAAAGGATAAGTTAAAGTGAATGTAAAGTTAAATGTGAACCTGGCCTAACTGATGTCTTATAACGAATATCTAATTGATCTAACTGTTTTGTAAAGGGTCATTCTCTTAGTCCTCAAGAAAAAAACATTTTTTCCTTTAGTTTTGATAGACCGACTATGCAAACACCACGCGACAATATGAAAAATTACTTATTAATTGTCGTTTTAAATTAAATATATTTCACATGCATACTAAATAGATTTTTTTCTCTTTAAAAAAAAATAAACATTTGTTTGTGTAAATGTAGTAGTTAGTATAACAGAACTCATTGTACTTAGCAATACAAATGTTAAACATTTTTTTTTAAAACAAAAATCTATAACCTTTTGCATAAATTTGTTAAAATTATGGTAAGTAGTCGTATCCCCTACTAAATAGCCTCCCGTATTTGTTACTATTAATAATGAATAGTTGTAAAAGTGGTGTATTCTTATGAAAAAAAAAATGCTTGCATAGGTGATTTAAAAAAATAAGATTTTTCGCTTTCAGAAAGAAAAAAAAAAGTAACCGTTGCATCAGAACTTTGAAAGGTCTAAAATATAAAGATGTCGGAGTTTCACTCTCTTTTCTAGTTTACGAAATCTTCTTCCCCAGTGCTATTAAAGCATGGAAAGGGTTGCATGAGCTAGCAAGGTAAACCAATGACTTGGCAGAATTCAAGTCAGTGGTTAAAAAGCATGACGCGTAGGACGAAATCGCCTTTTTTTTAGAAGTATTGTCTGACATGTATAAGATAAAATAAGATATCCCACTTGGTTGTAAACTGATACTTCCCACACATATTAGCTGTGTTCAAATACTTTAGATGTTTCTTTGGTAGTAACACGTAGTAGTGTAGCCCTAGTGATAGTTATGTATTCAACATTTAATTACAGAGAGAGTGAGAGAAAGTGAGAGGGACAAAGTGTTGGTATATGCAAATCTAAAAAGTATTCCAAAGTCCCGTAACTTTTTTTAAGGTCAAATATCTAATCCACTACACAGTAGTCTCTCTTCCCATAGTATCAATTTCAGACTAGTTACAGTACGTATCCTCTGTATCTATATTACCATAGTACGGTACTATTTTAATGAACAATAATTATGAGTTAAGGGGACATACCAGTCGGAAATTGTCGAATTTTAATTTTTTTTTTCGATTTTTTTTTCTTTTAGTTTTTGAAAATTTAACCTTTTTTTTATATGAATCATATTATATTTTAGCATAAAAATGTTTGTAAATATGTGTATTTTGACTTTGAACATGTACACCTTTTGGTGTATATTTACAAATTATCGAAATTTATCAATGTTTACACCTTGGATACGATATTACCTATCTAACAAAACTAGGACCACGATACATCAAAAGAAAGGTCACGATTCGATTTATATGTTTATCTGGGGTTCAAACTAATGGATTTATATGTTTTTTTGTAATTCGTAATTTTCCGAGCTATATAAACTACGGAAATTTCCCTATATGGCACATTGGCAAAACTCGGAAAAAAGCGACTAATCAGAATGTGCCGTTTCATCCGGAAAAGGCGTTTCAAAATGGCCGACAGCGTAAACACATTCTTGTAGTGAAAGTCACTGAAAGCCTTGCACAAGACAGTTTCAGTTGTTTGGTATTTGTAAACATCAAAGAAAATATCTTTTACATTAAAATGCCTCGACCAAAGGGACGAAGAATGCTAGAGAAGCTCAATAAAGCAAGAAATGTTATGCTATCTGGCAAGCTGCGTGGAAATTCCTCTAGATCTAGACCTAGTTTAGATCCAGCATCAGAAGGACAACGTGGTGCATCCAGATCGAAATTAGACTGTCTTTCAATTAATACTGATGTTCCAAGTGCCATTGATCTAGATCTACAAGAAACAGAGCAATTATGGACTATTGCTAAAACTAATCAGCTTACTGATTTGATGTCGGATGCATTATGCCCAAATTGTTTTCAGTCAAGTTTGACTATTAGACTTATAAAAGATGAAAACATGGGGTTCGCATCAAAGTTGAAGTTATGTTGTAGTAGTTGTGGATATACTAAATCAAAGTTTTCATCTCCAAGAATACATAAAAGTAACTGTTCAAATGTTGCATTTGAAATAAACACCAAGATGGTTTTATACAGCCATGAGATAGGAAAGGGTTTCACTTCGCTGCAGATATTTAGCAGCGTCCTAGGAATTTCTGGAATCAGCCAGAGAGCCTTTAAAGACCATGATAATAAAATCACAGGTATGTTAAATTACACATTAATCTACTATTAGAATTATTTCTTTAAAAATTTTAATCTTTACCATATAAAAATTATAGATCTAGACCTAGTAACTATAGATCTAGAATCTAGTCAATCTTTACAAAGTTCTAACTTTTGATAAAAAAATACATGTAGTATTATCACTATGATGTAGGCTCTCTAGAGATCTAAATCTTTTTTTTTTTTTAGTATATATATATATTATATAAATCATTTTAATTAATGTTTTTCTGTTTTTTCTTCAGACTGTGAAGTGGAATCTGGGGAAGACATGCTCTACCGCACAGCCAACGCCATACGTCAAGCTTATGCAGAGACGGATGATGACATTAGGGAAGCCATTGAACGAGGAGAAAACCCTTTGATTGACATTTCAGTCAGTTAAGATGGGACCTGGCAAAAGCGAGGCTTTACATTGCTTTATGGTGTAGGTGTCTGCATCGATTTACTAACAGGTCTTGTTGCATGCCACATACAGAAAGCTGAGAGCATGAATGCAACTGACCTCGCAGTTTGGAAAGAACAGCTGTACTAATCACCACAAATCCAGCAAGTCTATGGAACAGGACAGTGCTGTAATTCTGTGGAATCGTTCTGTGGCAAAATATAATTTTAGATATGTGGAGATGCTGAGTGATGGAGATTCTTCTGCTTTTAAAGCTGTGCTTGAGTCTAAGCCATATGCTGATAAAGCTGTTACTAAACTTGACTGTATCAACCATGCCCATAAACGTATGGGGACAGCGCTTCGAAAACTTGCCAAAGAAAGCCAGGTTAACAGAAAAAAAATGTGACAGTTTGCAAAATTTTTATCGTGGTGCTATAATAGACAATATTCCAGATGTGTCCAAAATGAGGAATGCTGTTTGGGCAGGATTATACCACTCCATGTCTACAGATACTGAACACCATCATCGACAATGTCCATTAGGAGAAAATAGTTGGTGCTGGTACCAACAAGCTGTTTCGTTGGGACAAGACCCTGACAGCCACTCTAATCATAAGGCATCAACGTTTTTGTCTCTAGAGGTGGCTCACAAGCTAATTCCAATTTATTGAATAATGTCAGATGAGTCCTTGCTTCAAAGAATGGCTCATGGTGGTACATAAAACAACAACGAAAACCTTAATGCTATGATTTGGGCGAGATGTCCCAAAACAAGTTTCATGGGACTTGGCAGAGTGAAAGGCAGTGTTGCTAGAGCTGTGTCAATATTTAATGCTGGCGCCAACGAATTAATTAACGTGATGAATAAGATGCATATTGATGTTTCTTATGTAACGTTTAATTTAAAAAAGGTCAATGATAAAAGAATTATTCAGTCTGACACTACTAGCCAAGAGGATTATAGAAAAAGAAGAAAGACTTTCTTTAACTCGGTTTAAAAAAGTCAGAGAGGAATTGGCCAAAGATAGGAATGTATATGGTGCTGGTGCTCATCAGCAATACTGTCAATATTTTTTTGTATTATATATTTTGTATTATATTTTTTTGTTTTGTTTTTATTCATTATTGTTAGAGCATATTGACAGTTTAGCTGCTGTTTTAATTATTTGAAACAAAAATGTAATAACTAATATTTGTAGCAAAATTTAAACAACACCATCTGATTATGTTTATGTAAATAATATAGATCAACAAACTTTTTCAAATATATTCTGATACCTTAAAATGTTTGCAAGTTATCTAAAGAACTCCCTAGATGAATAGTAAAGATATAACAGAACTACTGAACAGTCATCATAAGTTTCAGATTTTGAGTTTAGTGCTTTTTTCTTATTTGACATTGTTATATATATGACATTTTTGTTCATTTAAATCTTCTGTGAACTTCAAGCAAGCTCTTTTCTTTAATATTTAATTTAATTGTTGCAAATTGCTTGCGTTTTTAGGTTGCACACGGGTACATCCTACATTCTTATCAAGTTTTTTTTCTTTATGGTTGCTAAATGTTATACCCGGTATTTAATATATTATTTTATAATGTAATCTGGATGGAATATGCTAAATAGCGATTTTTAAAAGCTGCTATACTAAAGTGTAAATAACAAATATTTGCCAGATGTGTATGTTTATGTGTCGTGTCAGTACTAAGCATAATTAACAGAACTTATTATAATAACTTTAGCACGTCAAAATATTTATTTGTAAAGGATGTGTGTAATTTATTACATTAAAGGTTGTTTTTCAAAAATTACAATAATGCATTACTTGGAATCCAATGAGGCGGTGCAGGTAATTAGGCCTTCATAGTTACATATTTACAACACCCAAGTGACCCAATGCAGACTATCTAGGATCGGTCATTGGGCAATAGCTTTCTCTTTCAGCTCAAATGTGTGTGCTGCCGCCTATGCTAGGGTCGGACACAGTTCATCTTTCAGATGTTGCGGTCAGAGGATGTAAACATCATTTGTTTCTGTGAGCCACGGTTAACGTGGGTATCATATGGCCAGCACAGCAACCAGCAGGATTTACTTTTCCCCAACTAATTTCAGGTACCCACTACACCTAGGGGAACTCAGAAGCACCATGAAGATGCCTGAATTAAAAATTAGAGTCTTCACTAGGAATTGAACCTGGGACCCCTCACCAAGTTAGGTAGCCAAGAGCTGTACCAGCCACCGTGCCTCCTAATTTAAAGTCAAAGAAAAAATAAGCCTTTTAATTAAAAATAAAAAACCGTCGGCAATATCTGCTTTAAAAAAAAATTTTCCTTTATTAACATGTACAATATTAAGCAAACGGTACATTTAACAACAAGTCAATATAAAACATTTCTCACTCATACTGGTACATCTATATACAAAAATGTTTTAACAATACATTTATCATACAACAAAATAGTGTATAAAACTCGCAGTACAGTGAAGGAAATGGGCGTTTGATATTGAACACAATCAAGTAGTCAAGAGTTTGGGACTTTTACTAATACTGCATGTTAGGCGGCTTCTATATATAATATACTATATATAAGCTTGTGGGTCAAAGGTTTATTTAAAATAAAATGTAACATTTAATAATTTTATTCTAAACATAAAAAACCAGGATGCAATCAATTAAATATTATATTTATAAGAACTGCTTCAATTCTAAATACATTAGCGATCCTAGACACGAAATCTAGAACTTGTAAAAGCTGAAGTATAGAAAAATCATTTTACCAACTACATACTCTTCCTACTTTAAAATGTGTGACATTGCTCTCTGAAGTCGATTGGCATAATAATAACTGTTTCATTTATCATTTGTGACAGTGTTTGGGAGAATGTAGATTAATCTCATTTAGTCTACAAAAAAACTAAAAAAAAATGTTTAAAAAATGGTAATGTTTCAATGGAATCATAGAAAAAACAATAACATGTACATAATATATATGATATTTTTTGGTTTGAACTATGACTGACTTTACACAAAAAATATAATATTAAACAATATTATAACAATATCAGTAACTTATGCATTTATTTATTAGACACTATACAAAGTCAATTGTTACATATTGAAATTGTATAGATGGTGTCTCCTGATTTATACTTTTACAAATAGATTTAAAAAGAAAAAAAAGATAGAAACAAATTGGAAATACAACTTTGTATAATCTAAATCTTCAAAGAAAGTTGTTGAGTTTTATCGCAAAAGAAATGTAACTTTTTTTTTTAGAGTTTAAAAAAAAAATGTATTCTCTATAGGTCAAAAGTCTCTTTTCCTATGGATTGTCTTGTTCAGTTTGAGCAACTGGCTTGTATCCCTCCTGGTGTGCATTTTGTTCAGAACTGCTGTCATCCCTCTGAATATTTAGATACACAAAGTCCTCTGGGAATATGAAGAAGACAATAAAAGTCATTAAGTTTCTAAGTTATATGAAGTACTTTTATTTCAATAATAAATAAATATGAAGCATGTTCAAAGGCTTAGATCTGACCCTATGGATGACAGTTAACAGGAGGATCTTGTGGTCAGTACAATGAACCAACAGCCAGCTATAACAATGACAAAACTTTTTCAGCTCAGGAACATCAAAATGTTCACCTATTCCATTTTGCGTTCCCTCAGTTCAGAAGGTATGTGCTCTACCACTCAGCCATATAGAACAAAGAGAACCATTTATAGCATTTTTGTTATCATCTATCTTCAGCACATAAATTCTGACTCACAGGAATTGAGTCCTTGCGTTCCTACTGAGAAATAGAAGATCCATCCAGTGAGCCTTTTTGGTATACCTTTTTTAAATCAGCATTGAAATATATATATTAAAAGATTTACAAAGTAAAATAGATTCCTCAAACATAAATTACATACCTTTATCGCCATTGGATCTGTAAAAAAAAAAAATGAAAGTAAATTTTCAGTCATTGCCAGGTTAGTTCTAACTAATACATGTATAAATACATTCAAAGTATTGTATCCAATGGATTGTTCTACCTAAGTTAAATATACTCCTTTTGTTTTACCTGTTTAGTACTGGAACGTAGGTGTTGTTGGTGGAGTGAGCTGGATAAAGAAACACAATTTTTTATTATAAAGTTTATTTTCTTATGAGAAAAAGAAGAAATTAAAAAAAAAAATGAATGGGAAAAACAATTCTATTTAGATTGAGAGAGAAACTGAGGATAGATAGAGAAACAAGGAATTGGTAAAAAATAAAAACGGAAATAACAATGAAACTAAGAAAGAGATAGAGAGGAGAAGGTGAGAGAGAGAGATAGAGAGAAAGAGATACATAAATTGAAGGACAAGATTTAAGAGAAGGAGAATGTGCAAGGCAAAGGACACAAAAGAAAGGAGAATACCGCTTGACAGTTCGTGTATATGCCCCAATGGTCCTACAGATTAAGAGATAGTTGAAAGTGAGAATGAGTAACTGAGTAAGATTTAGAGTGAGACAGAAAGAGGATTAGATGCAGTGTGTGTGTGTGTGAGAGAAAGAGTGCAAGAGAGCAAGCGAAAGATGAGAGAAACCAAGATTGAAAATTTGAAAAAGATAAACTAAAGAGAGAGAGAGAGAGATGAGACGGAGAAAGAGATATTGAGGGTAACAGAGTAAGACAGAAAAAGAAAATTGCCTTTGAGACACTAAGAGAGAGAGAGAAGAGAAAGAGAAAGCATTTGAGAAGGAGCGACTGGTAGAAGAATGAGAGAGAGAGAGAATGAGAGTAAGATAAAGTTTGAGAAACAAATAGTAAGAGAGTGACTGTAGGAGATGGAAGGAAATAAAGAAGAACGAGAACGTGAAGACAAAGAAAGAGAAAAAAATCGACTTTGTTCTTAGATGAGAAACATGAGAAATAGAGTGTGACATAGACATTTAGAGAGTCCAACAGAGGAAGCGTAAGAGACAAAAAGAGATTCAGACATTGTAAGAGAGAGAGAGAGACTGAGAAAGACAGAAAAAGAGGTAAGAATGGCATCATTGACTATGAGATAAGGGTAGCTGTAACTTCCGCTTTATTTCATAGGAATCAGTATTTTTTGTTTGTTTGGTCTCAAATGTGTATTCTCATACATGATTTAGTCTTTTTAGCAAGACAAAATAACTTATACTGAAAAAGACAATTACAAAACAGTCTATACAATGAAACAAAAAAAATTTTAAAATAGTGTATCAATAAATGTTGTTTTTACAATTCATCTACTTAAATCTCTAATTCTACATTGGAGAAAAATCAAAAAAATCTTGGGTGTACACGGATCTTGAAAAAGGCTCTAATGAGATTCCTAGAAATGAGATAGTTGATGTACATCGTTGGGGAAATAATGACTGGCGAGTTGGCCACACAGGGAAAACTTGAGTTTAAAAAAAATATATTTCTTAAATTTAATTTGGTCTAAGCAATCTTTATCTTGAACAGACAAACACCACTGCGGGTATACTCGCATCTTTATTCAAGAAATAAATCAAGAAATTGACGTCCAAAAACAGTTAGCGCAGTGTCTTCTATAGCCTATCTATAGTGTAGTGGTTCCCAAACTGTGTTCTGCGGGACCCTAGTTATTCTTAAGACCTGAATAATTGTTCCACTGGAATAATTAAGTAGTAGACTAGCAATGTAAATTCATCTCTCTAAAAATTTTCAAAATGTTCCGTTAATACTAAGAATGTGCTATGTGTTCCATTAGAGAACATGGTTTGGGAAGCATTGGTCTATAGTATTATTCTAGATCAAGCTTTTCAGTCTAGACTATTGTCTTCTAATGTTGCCTTGGCTGAATCTGTATCACCAAACTAGAATTGTATATACTATGAATATAATTAACCAGGATGTTTTAAGGGTGGAGAACCTAAGTGTAGTAAATATTATTTTGTATTTTTTAAAAATCTATTATTCATTTGTATAAAAAGCAAAATAGTCTCTCTTAAAAAGCTTTGTTTGCTGTATTAAGGCCGTATAGCCTTTCAATGATAAAGAAAACTTTTTCTGTAAATTACATTTTTTTTCTATTAATTGCAGATTTTTAAATATATTATTTAGTATTTCTACTGAAAGAACCAAAACTCCTATAAATGGATAAATAAAAGATAGTGCTTTAGTCAAAGACTTACATTTCTTGAACTTTAGCACCAGTATCAGTACCACGATAACAACCAAGTCAAGGAAGAGAACTACAAAAAAGGCAACAGCCGGCCAAGTCAAGGCAGAGTTGTGGCTCGTGTTGTCTTGTCTTCCTGCCGACATCACTGCATCCACTATTGAGAAATAAAACACAAGAATATTAATATATACATATATCTTTCTGTGACTCTGTTACACTCAAAACTTCTCTAGTCTAAGATATGTGTTGTGAGACTTTTGTTATGTGTGGTCAACCGTGGCACACGGTCAAGTGTTAGGTATCTGAGAGTTAGGGGACTTGCGGGAAGTGACGAGGGTGTTGTAAACAAGAGAGGAAGTCATCTAGTGGAGTTGGTTATCTGTAGATAATGTTCGGCTTGTCAATATGTTATCTTTGAATGCTGCACAATAAAAGGCAAAGTTTATTTTTAAAAGGACTTGTTTCTTCACTTAATGGTTAATAGAAAGCTGTAAACAATGAGAATATGAGATTGAAAAATTTCCCTTTCAGATTTTAAATCACGATGAGAAGAATGAAAAGCTCACGATTAACCAGAGCGCCAAAACGTGAGACTATTAACTCTTTTGGTTTGGTTTGAACCCAAGCCCTTTCTCTCAGCCACTTAACCCCCAACACATCTATAATAACCCACTTAAGCCCCAACACAATACATCTATAATAACCCACTTAACCCCCAACACAATACATCTATAATAACCCACTTAACCCCCAACACAATACATCTATAAGAACCCACTTAACCCCCAATACAATACATCTATAAGAACCCACTTAACCCCCAACACAATACATCTATAATAACCCACTTAACTCCCAACACAATACATCTATAATAACCCACTTAACCCCCAACACAATACATCTATAATAACCCACTTAACCCCCAACACAATACATCTATAATAACCCACTTAACTCCCAACAAAATACATCTATAATAACCCACTTAACCCCCGACACAATACATCTATATAACCCACTTAACCCCCAACACAATACATCTATAATAACCCACTTAACCCCCAACACAATACATCTATAATAACCCACTTAACCCCCAACACATCTATAATAACCCACTTAACCCCCAACACATCTATAATAACCCACTTAACCCCCAACACAATACATCTATAATAACCCACTTAACCCCCAACACAATACATCTATAATAACCCACTTAACCCCCAACACAATACATCTATAATAACCCACTTAACCCCCAACACAATACATCTATAAGAACCCACTTAACCCCCAATACAATACATCTATAAGAACCCACTTAACCCCCAACACAATACATCTATAATAACCCACTTAACCCCCAACACAATACATTTATAATAACATTTACTACCAAGTCTCCTCACACAGTAACTGTATAACAACATTTTATTACATTCGACTGTTAAACTGTACGTTATCGACTAGCGCACTTAAAACTCCAAAATATGGTAGCATGTTTATTTACAAAAGATAATTAATGATTTGCTTAATAATGTAATCATTAGTTTGCTAAGCATGAAACTCTGGGTCACTGTAAACAATCATTCGTCAATCAAGACACAGTAACCAACAACAGAATGATGACATCATATATAAAAATAAATTTCAATCGTTTGCAAGTCGATTAACATTGTTAATACCATTAGTCATACTCTGTACATACACCCAGTAAATGAGTAACTTATTTTTTTAAAGTTGAAGATAACTAAAAAAACAAAACTCTGGAAAAAGTAATGAATGTATTCTGTATAATAAGACTTTCATGACTTTAAAAGAACATCCAACTGAGTACTGCAGCAATTAAAATAAGAGTCATTAGAGAATATTTGTACATTGCATCGAGGAGTGTAGCAATATACTCATCTGTGACTCAGTGTAAACAAGTGACGCTGTGAAAGAGTCAACATTGGTAACCCGAAGACAATTTTGTTTTCAAGAACAAGGAATTAACATGTTTAACAGATTCAAATCGTTACCACACAACCATCATTGTGCAGTTTTGATTAACAGTAGTCTTGGAAAACTTGGCAAAGTTTGGCATAACAAACAATTTGTAATACAGTTTCTGATCATTCTTTTTCTACAAAAATTATTTAAGAAATAAAAGGGAAGTCGTTGATAAAATATTAATAAAGAGTTTATATGTTTAATGTCCAAGTTTTCAAATGATAATGAGAAATGTATTAAGTATGTTGGTATTTGTTTGTACTGAAGACATATTTAAAGCTATGTACATGTCTATTTATGTCACACGTTTGCAGTCCAAAGAACGCGTGTATCAGACGGTGAATCCTACTGTTCGTTAATTGAACTGTGTGTCTCTTCTGCTAAGTCACCTTTCGTTTCGTTTCGCTTCTCTGTGGTGCTCAAACCACGGCCCGCAGTGCAAATCTGGCTCGTATCTTGGTCTCGTCTGGCCTCTCTCAACTTCTAACTACAGTGCATACTAAAGAAACAGAATCTAGGTGCGAGACGGATAAGTGTTGAAAATCAAAGTGGTATGCGCCCATGACAAAAAAAAATGTTGTGCACCAATAATTCTATCTCAGTGTGTAAGCATTGGGTACATCCCTGCTTTTTAAACAAGTAAAATAAAAAACAAATACTTTTTTAAAAAAAGCTTTATTAATGTGTATCAATTATTTTGGATCAGACATGTAATAAAATTTGTAATAAATCTAGACTAACAATAATAGTTCAGTGCGATTAGAAATATATATATATTTTTTACCAATGGTTTTAGTTTAGCGCAATTTCACGCTTTTGGAGAAAAACAATGGGGCATCTGGGCGATAGCTTGGTATTTTTTTAAAAAAGGGAACAACCTGAATTCGAACGTGTGTGTTAAAGCCTTCCTAGGCTTCTCAAGCCAACGCGGTAACCACTCTGCTAGTGAAGAGCTTATGAACATGGAAGATTCTATAGATAATCTATTGTTTCTTTTCACTAAGACTCACACGGAAGCATAATATAAAGGGGACAAATGCAGCTTATATCTCCACTTCAGTCTAGTAAAATTTCTTTCCCTTGTTTGAGGTACAAAAACAAAGTAATTTATTACCAATAGTGAACATTTTTTTTTCATTATGATAATGATGTTGTCAGGTAAAAGTAAAAATAAATGCACAATTTCAGCTTGACCCTAGATTGGGTGTGGGAGAAATGACGTGTAAAATGTTTTGGCCAGACAGACAGAGTTGATATAAGCTTTGTAATTAAAAACAGGACTTATTTGGAGCATTCAGATGTAAGAATGTGATACATATTCTATGCAAACAATCATTTGAACAGCAGATGTAAACTTTTGTTCGTATTTCATGTACAATGAGAACGTCGAGAACATATTCTTCTAATACTTTTTTTTTTCTTCCGATCAGCGGCGTCACTCGGCACCTTGGGGTCACGGAGATCACGCGTCACTAGGGTGTGGGAGGGGTGCGAACTACGTCGGGTGACATTCATTAGGACATAACAGAAACAACGCGAGAAAAAAAAAGGGGGGGGGGGCGAAAGCGAAGCCACAACGACCACTAGCTAAGACAAAGTGGAAAGTAAATCTTCATTTAGGGCTAGAACACAAAGAGTCATGAATACTACGACATACCCCGCTGTGAACGTTTATTGTAGAGGGGGGGGGGGCTTTCTTTTAGGAGGGGGGGGAATGGTAAGTGGATAGTATAAAAAGCTAATCGCACCGGGTGACGTATACACGATCGACACTTCTGGGCTCGAGCTTCTTCGGTTTGTATTTAAGTGAGTCTACTCTTTTTTTTCTTTTTTTATCTCTACTTTTTTTCTTTATCTCTACTTTTTTATTTCTTTATCTCTACTTTTCAAATTCATTTATCTCTACTTTTTTTTATTTCTTTATCTCTACTTTTTTATTTCTTTATCTCTACTTTTTTATTTCTTTATCTCTTCTTTTTATTTCTTTATCTCTGCTTTTTTATTTCTTTATCTCTGCTTTTTTATTTCTTTATCTCTTCTTTTTTATTTCTTTATCTCTACTTTTTTATTTCTTTATCTCTACTTTTTATTCCTTAATCTCTACTTTTTTATTTCTTGATCTCTGCTTTTTTATTTCTTTATCTCTGCTTTTTTATTTCTTTATCTCTTCTTTTTTATTTCTTTATCTCTACTTTTTTATTTCTTTATCTCTACTTTTTATTCCTTAATCTCTACTTTTTTATTTCTTTATCTCTACTTTTTATTCCTTAATCTCTACTTTTTATTCCTTAATCTCTACTTTTTTATTTCTTGATCTCTTGGAGCAATTTTCTCTTTCACATTTAAACCCATCTGTTTTATACTAATTCACAGTTTTTGTTCTCAATAACGGATCTCAACTAGTCAGCGTATAAGGAAGGTCCTTTCTTTCCTTCTAGTCATACAGTCTACATAATGAGTCACTCAATGGCACACTGTTGCTCTGTGATAAACACGCTGTCACCATAAAAAACTTCCGGCTTTAAGTTCAAGGTCAAGTAGTCGACTAGTGTACAATAGGCAGGGATACGTGATTTCTTATGTGGCAGATTGTATGTATCAACGTCGCGTACATTGTCATAAAATGTGTTTTATTAATAGAGTAAGCCATCAACATACCTTGGATACGTCACTCAACATACAGAGGCGGCCTTAACAGTACCCGAGGCCCGGAACGAGTTCAATAACCGTAAGCGTTGACGACATACAAAGTACCATACCACATCATGCTAAAGGGCTTGTCCGCCTCTAACGCTGTAGGCCTTATTATTGTTATAAAACATAGTACCTTTGGTAGATATTGTACTATTGGCCGTTTGACTTAATTACTGTACTGTGTTATGCAGTTAAGATTTTGCTTCAATGTGTCTCCAGTCTGCTGATATTGATTTCATGGCCTTTAATCAACGTAACTAATGGAAAATTAAAAAAATAACTAAATAATACAAATTTTGTTGTCACCAAGGCCCAATCGGACGCGGGGCCTGGGCCGGTTGCCCCACTCGCCGCCCCCTAAGGCCACCTCTGACAACATATAGATCTATTTAAATAATCAAATACATGAGAAGCTGCTTTTACGTCTCATTGGCTTTCTAGAAATATCCATTTTGATTCGACTTTTAAAAAGTGGTGCAAATATTAAATGGGAACAAGAGGAATGTGTAAGCGGACGGAGGGGTGGTATTCATGTAAAAAATAATGTAACATGACTATAACATCTAGGCTGTCTCTAGGTATGTAACATGACTATACCATCTAGGCTGTCTCTAGGTATGTAACATGACTATACCATCTAGGCTGTCATTAGGTATGTAACATGACTATAACATCTAGGCTGTCTCTAGGTATGTAACATGACTATACCATCAAAGCTGTCTCTAGGTATGTAACATGACTATAACATCTAGGCTGTCTTTAGATATGTAACATGACTATAACATCTAGGCTGTCTTTAGGTATGTAACATGACTATCACATCAAGGCTGTCTCTAGGTATGTAACATGACTATAACATCTAGGCTGTCTCTAGGTATGTAACATGACTAAAACATCTAGGCTGTCTCTAGGTATGTAACATGACTATAACATCAAGGCTGTCTCTAGGTATGTAACATGGCTATAACATCTAGGCTGTCTCTAGGTATGTAACATGACTATAACATTTAGGCTATCTCTTGGTATGTAACATGACTAAAACATCTAGGCTGTCTCTAGGTATGTAACATGACTATACCATCTAGGATGTCTCTAGGTATGTAACATGACTATAACATCTAGGCTGTCTCTTGGTATGTAATATGACTATAACATCTAGGCTGTCTCTATGTATGTAACATGATTATAACATCTAGGCTGTCTCTAGGTATGTAACATGACTATAACATCTAGGATGTCTCTAGTATGTAACATGACTAAAACATCTAGGCGGTCTATAGGTATGTAACATGATTATAACATCTAGGCTGTCTCTAGGTATGTAACATGACTATACCATCTAGGCTGTCTCTAGGTATGTAACATGACTATAACATCTAGGCTGTCTCTAGGTATGTAACATAACTATAACATCTAGGCTGTCTCTAGGTATGTAACATGACTATAACATCTAGGCTGTCTCTAGGTATGTAACATGACTATAACATCTAGGCTGCCTCTAGGTATGTAACATGACTATAACATCTAGGCTGTCTCTAGGTATGTAACATGACTATAACATCTAAGCTGCCTCTAGGTATGTAACATGACTATACCATCTAGGCTTTCTCTATGTATGTAACATGACTATAACATTTAGGCTGCCTCTAGGTATGTAACATGACTATAACATCTAGGCTGTCTCTAGGTATGTAACATGACTATAACATCTAGGCTGTCTCTAGGTATGTAACATGACTATACCATCTAGGCTGTCTCTAGGTATGTAACATGACTATACCATCTAGGCTGTCTCTAGGTATGTAACATGACTATAACATCTAGGCTGCCTCTAGGTATGTAACATGACTATAACATCTAGGCTGTCTCTAGGTATGTAACATGACTATAACATCTAGGCTGTCTCTAGGTATCTAACATGACTATAACATCTAGGCTGTCTCTAGGTATGTAACATGACTATAACATCTAGGCTGTCTCTAGGTATGTAACATGACTATAACATCTAGGCTGTCTCTAGGTATGTAACATGACTATAACATCTAGGCTGTCTCTAGGTATGTAACATGACTATACCATCTAGGCTGTCTTTAAGTATGTAACATGACTAAAACATCTAGGCTGTCTCTAGGTATGTAACATGACTATAACATTTAGGCTGCCTCTAGGTATGTAACATGACTATACCATCTAGGCTGTCTCTAGGTATGTAACATGACTATAACATCTAGGCTGTCTCAAGGTATGTAACATGACTATACCATCAAAGCTGTCTCTAGGTATGTAACATGACTATAACATCTAGGCTGTCTTTAGATATGTAACATGACTATAACATCTAGGCTGTCTTTAGGTATGTAACATGACTATCACATCTAGGCTGTCTCTAGGTATGTAACATGACTATAACATCTAGGCTGTCTCTAGGTATGTAACATGAGTATACCATCTAGGCTGTCTCTAGGTATGTAATATGACTATAACATCTAGGCTGTCTCTAGGTATGTAACATGACTATAACATCTAGGCTGTCTCTAGGTATGTAACATGACTATAACATCTAGGCTGTCTCTAGGTATGTTATATGACTATAACATCTAGGCTGTCTCTAGGTATGTAACATGACTATAACATCTAGGCTGTCTATAGGTATGTAGTATGACTATAACATCTAGGCTGTCTCTAGGTATGTAACATGATTATAACATCTATGCTGTCTATAGGTATGTAACATGACTATAACATCTAGGCTGTCTCTAGGTATGTAACATGAGTATAACATCTAGGCTGTCTCTAGGTATGTAATATGACTATAACATCTAGGCTGTCTCTAGGTATGTAACATGATTATAACATCTAGGCTGTCTCTAGGTATGTAACATGACTATAACATCTAGGCTGTCAGTAAATGTGTAATATTACTATAACATTTAGGCTGTCTTTTGATATGTAAAATGACTATACCATCTAGGCTGTCTCTAGGTATTTAACATGAATATAACATCTAGGCTGTCTCTAGGTATGTAACATGACTATAACATCTAGGCTGTTTCTAGATATGTAACATGACTATAATAATAATTAATAATAATTTTATTTATCAAGCGCTGTTAACAAACAAAATGTAGGATCAAGGCTCTGTAATAACATTACAAACACAAACAGGACATGTAGAATGACAAATTATCTAAAAAAGTTTTAAACAGATAGGTCTTAATGTTCTTCTTAAAAGTGGTGTAGCATGTTGTCTGTCTGAGATCAATGGGGAGTGTCTTTAAAACTACTGTAATGACTCTATGTAGATAGTCACTTGAAGACTTTACTCACAAAAAAAATAGATTGTCACTAATACATCGAGAATATATTCGCTAAAACATCTAGAGGATCTATAAAACATCTAGAGGATCTATAAAACATCTAGAGGATCTATAAAACATCTAGGATGTTACTTAAATATGTAAACGATTTATAAAACATCTAATTGTAAATGAAATATCTAAATGATATTTAAAAAAGCAAAACATCTGGACCGCGCCATTAAAGAAATCATGATTGCCAGTAGGTCTAAGAACAAGCATTTAGTTCATTTATCGTCCTAGAAATCTTGGAGATTACAACACAGTCTACCCTTAGGTTGCTGGATATTCTTGTAAAATTCTTCTATTTATATTACTGCAACAAAGCTATGTTTTAAACTGTTTTGAAAAAAATGCTTATAGCCTGGCAGCCAAATACTAGCTAGAGTAAGACGAAGAAACCTGTTCTAGTGCCTATTGGAATTATTGTTCTCTTTAGCCTCCTACTTCTGTTTGAATCACAAAAGAATACAAGATCACCAGGATGTAACTCAAACTGAGTTGAAACTTCAGAAACATATAAACAATTGTAACATCGACACAAAGATAATCTCTTAAAAACTACAAGCCCTCTCAAACATAAAATTGCATTGAATACAAAACCAATATAAAACAAGATTACAAAGACAGTTTGTGTGGAAACACAAACTCAAAATCGGCCCCCGAAGTGGTCCACCCAGGCATGCTTCAATATTTTAAGAAAGAACATCCAAATGAAATTATATCAAAGACAAATGAGAGATAAGAATGGAGATAAGAAAGAAGGTTGACAGATCTTGTGTAGTGCCCAAACGGTACAGCAGATCAAAGGATATGTGCAAGTGAATGCAAAGTTAGATGTGAACCTGGCCTAACTAGTTCCCCTTTCAGACCTTGTGGTCTATAGGGCAGATGATGTAAAGTTCATCTGTTTTTGTGGCCTACGGTTAACGAGGGTGTAATGTAGCCAGCACAACGACCAACCACCTTTACTTTCCCCCAACAAATATCAGGTACCCATTGGAGCTGGGTGGACTCAGAGGCGCCTAAGGATTCCGAAGTTGAAAATCCCAGTCTTCACCAGGATTCGAACCCGCTTCGAAAGCGCTTTACCGCTCAGCTACCGCGCCTCTCCTGATCTAACTGAAGTCTTATAATAGATGTAATTGTTTTGAAAAGGCTCAATCTCTTATTCGAATGCTCAAAAAAAAAAGGAAATATTTCCGCAATAAAAAAATTCTTCACGAAAATGACGTTTACAAGATTACTATTCTGTTTAATATAGCTTACTTATAATGCATACTGATTAGCTTTTTCTCTTTAAAAAACTGCTTGCATAACGGATTCTAAAAAATAGATTTTTCGCTTTCAGAAAAAAAAAGTAGCCGTTGCATCATAACTTTGAATGATCTAAAATATTGTGATGTCGGATTTTCAATATCTTTTCTAGTTTACGAGATCTAAACGGGACGGACTGACAGACGGACAGACATTTCGCACAAAACTAATAGCGTCTTTTCCCCTTTCGGGGGCCGCTCAAAACAAACACAAAAAAAGTCTTCAGCTCTGCATTTTAAACTCTAAGACTCTTAAGAAATAGGATATAGATTCTAAATATTTACTCTTGTGTCATTCACTTCGTGCACTTTCATGCCTTATAAACTGAATGATAAAGTATTTACAAAATAGTACTTCTTCCATTCTCACCAATACAAACTATAAAAAACTATTTTTAAAAAAGTCCTTTAAAAAAAACGTATCTAAATCCGTCCCTATATCTACCAATAAATAAAAAATAATGTAAAAGTTATTTCCTTATTCGATACAAACGAAAAAATTAATTACCAATGACTAATAACTATTGACTAATTAAGAATTTTAGTTTATTGATTCATGTTTTGTTAGGTACACTATTAATAGTTTAAAATATCAGCTTGATCGGAAAATACGTGACGGAGAAATAGCGTTATCAATTATTTAAGGGAACTAAACCCCAACAAATTTAATCCCATCCGTGAATACTGGATTACTTTTTTTTCCATTGTTGCATATTAAACAAGTAAAAAATAAATACCAGAAATTGATTGTCTAATTGGTTACATTTATTCATGGTTTGTCTATGTCAATAAATAATTGCGCAAAGTTTCAACTTGATCCGAGAACGTGTGTGGGAGAATTAAGTGTACACATTTTTTACCAGACAGAATGCGTAAGTTGATGTTACTTTGTTAATTAAAACTTAAAACGTTATTTCAACGAAAAAAGGTAACTTATGTTAGGGTTACATTGTAAATGAATGGCTGCCAGATGTGTGGTTTGCGCACTGGACTGTCGTTCGAACTTACAGATAGCCATCCCCGTCGTTCTCCGGGAGGCTTGGGCTAGGAAGTCCATTGTTTTCAACTCTTGAAGGAACATCCGAAACAAAACATTTTACAAACAAAACATTTGATAAGCAAATGAAATAGCCGAGCTCTAGTAAAATAAGGTAATTATAAATATATTTGTCATTAAACAAGCTCGACTCCGAACTTTCATGTAAGTTACAAAACGTCAATAACAAGTTCTGCATGGAGTAGACAAAGTTAAGTGATCATCCGATGTTTGTGTATGGTTTTTTTTGTGAATGTGTATGTCTAGAGAGGAGGATTCGAGCAACGGAATATAGATGCTACAGAAGGATCCTTGGTATTACTTTTAAAGACCCCATCACAAACCAAGAGATTAGAGACAGGGTTACTGCAGCGATCGGACCCCATTATGACCTACTAGTTATAGTGAAAATACGCAAGCTCAAAACCTATGGCCATATTACAAGATCTTCGGAGCTCGCATAGAACTTCTTCAGGGAACAGTACCAGGAAAAAGGAGAAGAGGCAGACAGAAAAAAATATATGGGAAGACAACATAAAAGAATGGACGGGCCTGCCATTAAAAGAGGTTCTAAACAAGGCAAAAGACAGGGAGGAATGGAGAAAGACGGTCAACGAGTCTTGCTTGGTGCCTCAATGGTCCAACAGACTAAGGGATAAGTAAAGGTATAAGGTATGTCCGTAAGGTATGTACATTATTTTATATCGTGATTATTTAACATGAAAAGACTGAAACTTGGACCAAACTCGCTATGCTTCCATAATGAATATGTTAGTTTAATAACAAGACCATCTCAATAAAGAGCCCATACATTAAATCTACTTCGTAAAACACATATTTTTTTTTATTTCAACCTAATTTTCCCACTAAGTCTAGTTTTAAAAAAATCTTTTTATCCTTCAAATAGTTTACCTGCATAACTAATAGGCGCAGTTAGCATCGCTGAATCAGGCGGTGAACATTATTATTTTAAGAACTAAACTGTCTTCAAACGTTCCTGGCGTGCAAGATAAACAAGACCGGATTTACCAATATGCAATAAAAGCTATATATTAGGGGCCTTCAAGAATTATTTAGTATAGACATATATTATCTAATAGGACTTATAAAGGGGCCAAATTTCAAATGGCTTAGCGCCTTTTCAATTGTAACTCTGACACCGAAGAAAGTAATAAATGAAGATATACTTACATAGACATGAAAGCACATTTAGACACAAGAGATATTCCAATTTGTTCATGACTAGAGTTTTAAGTAGACCTATGATCCTGTATCAGAAAATAAGATGTAATTGCTACATTAATTCTACACTTGTCTAGCTAGGACTAATATAAAAGTGTGTAATATATGAGTGCACAATTTGAATTTTATAGAGAGTGACTATTGTTGACTAAAGTAAGATTTCTATAGATCTAGATCTAAGTACATACACTAGAACTTTTACTCTACATTAAAACTTGAAATGCACTTTTCGTTATAAGCCATTAGACAAAATTGCTGGCATTGATTAATCTATAAAGGCTACACAGAAGATCCTACGACTTCATGTGTGTAGCGGTGTAGCATCAAATAGTTTGGTCTTACCTCTGTATCAACACAGCACGCTAGTATCAGTTGAGCTATCAAGTGTTTGGTTGATATAACATTTCATGTGCCAGCCAGTGTGTAGGTGACAGGAAATTCAGCTAAAGAAATATCCTGTTTGAGAGCACGTTACCTGTGTGTGTTAGTGTTTTTGCCAGACTGTGTCCGTAGGTGTGTGTATGTATGCGTGTGTTGATGAGAGTAAGGTGTGCCTATTGTAATACTAATTGTCTCGTGGGACATCGTATTCTCTGAGGCCGGATTCAAATAGGATTAAAAAAATTTAGGGTAGCCCCTGTTTTGAAGAGTTGTATAAACTTCCCTTTTTTTAATGGGTCATGAATCATTGGATTACTTATCCATATGACATCATTTTTTTTCCTTAAAAAAAGAAAGCGTATATTTTTAAATATTGTTTTTTATTTATTGGTGGAGTGAAGCCTTTGGAAGCTGAACTAGTAAACTGCCGTAAATCTGGCTATATGAATCACAAAGGCTGATGTTGAATGATACTAGTTTACAAATACATTCCTAGTTGTTCTTTGTATATTTTTTAAGTTAATTAGGACCCCAAGTGAATTATTGAATGGGTGATGAGGAATATTTATACGTTGTACATAGACACATACACTCAGTCTTAAGGCGGATTAGTTAATTAAGGGATGTGTGTGTGTTTGGTCGTCTAAGTTCTCTCTCACAAACTTACCTTGACAGAGGTGTGTGTTTGTGTGTGTGTCTGTGTTGTTGTTGCAATGTTGACAACCAAAATTTCCCACTCCTTTCGCTAATAGTCAGCCGCACCAACGTGTAAGGCAGCGTCTTTCAACCTTTATTTTTTAATTAGGGACAACAATTTCAACTGCATTCAATTAGAAACTAAACACAAAATTAAGATGGAGAAATTAACTAAGAAGACTACAAAATACAAAAACCGATGTAATTTATATAATTTGTGTTGAGATTGATTACATAATAGGGGCTTTGAGATGTGTGTTGAGATTGATTACATGATAGGGGCTTTGAGATGTGTGTTGAGATTGATTACACGATATGGGCTTTGAGAGGTGTGTTGAGATTGATTACACGATGGGGGCTTTGAGATGTGTGTTGAGATTGATTACATGATATGGGCTTTGATGATGTGTGAGATTGATTACACGATAGGGGCTTTGAGAGGTGTGGTGAGATTGATTACACGATAGGGGCCTAGAGATGTGTGTATAGATTGATTACATGATAGGTTCTTTGAGATGTGTGTTGAGATTGATTACACGATAGGGGATTTGAGATGTGTGTTGAGATTGATTACATGATATGGGCTTTGATGATGTGTGAGATTGATTACACGATAGGGGCTTTAAGAGGTGTGGTGAGATTGATTACACGATAGGGGCCTAGAGATGTGTGTATAGATTGATTACATGATATGTTCTTTGAGATGTGTGTTGAGATTGATTACACAAATGGGGGCTTTGAGATGTGTGTTGAGATTGATTACATTATAGGGGCTTTGAGATGTGTGTTGAGATTGATTACACGATAGGGGCTTTGAGATGTGTGTTGAGATTGATTACATAAAAGGGGCTTTGAGATGTGTGTTGAGATTGATTACACAAATGGGGGCTTTGAGATGTGTGTTGAGATTGATTACATTATAGGGGCTTTGATTTGAGATGTGTGTTGAGATTGATTACACGATAGGGGCTTTGAGAGGTGTGTTAAGATTGATTACATAATAGGGGCTTAGAGATGTGTGTTTAGATTGATTACATGATAGGGGCTTTGAGATGTGTGTTGAGATTGATTACACGATATAGGCTTACAGATAAGTGGTGAGATTGATTAAATGATAGGGGCTTTGAGATGTGTGTTGAGATTGATTACATTATAGGGGCTTTGATTTGAGATGTGTGTTGAGATTGATTACACGATAGGGGCTTTGAGAGGTGTGTTGAGATTGATTACATAATAGGGGCTTAGAGATGTGTGTTTAGATTGATTACATGATAGGGGCTTTGAGATGTGTGTTGAGATTGATTACACGATATAGGCTTACAGATAAGTGGTGAGATTGATTAAATGATAGGGGCTTTGAGATGTGTGTTGAGATTGATTAAACGATAAGGGCTTACAGATGTGTGGTGAGATTGATTACATGATAGGGGCTTTGAGATGTGTGTTGAGATTGATTACACAATAGGGGCTTACAGATGTGTGGTGAGAACCACATGAAAGTATATCACTTTTAAGCCAAATGTGTACGTCAAGTTGTTTATATGCGCGTATAGCAATTGTCATAATACATTTCAGGAGTTCTGTGCCCTTGTCAAATAGAAGAAGTTTAAACTTCACGCAGAACACAAACACACATCTAGACATAGAAGTTCATAGAATTGTTTTCATTCAATGCGAAAAACATCTGAAGTCTATATTCTTATTTAGAAATAATTGTAGTACAACTCTTTAGAAATATCAAATATATTTGTTGAACAAATCAGATCCCCATTTAAACAGGTTTTAGTCTGATTTTTCTATCCATTAGAAGTAATCTTAGTTTGTGATGTAAGCTTGTTCCTATAATTTTGTTACAATAAAGGGTAATTCCTACTTAATTCGTTATAACAAAAATTAACTATAGTCACTTGAATGTCTAAGAATGGATCAAACTAAATGACACATTTAAAAAAAATGCTTAAATCTGAATAACATATAATAACATCTACATTCTTAACCAGAGCTTGTATTAATTAGAGAAACATGTGCCCTATTCATTTTTATTCATATTATTGTATTTATTTATTCAAATATGTAGCACACAGGTTGCTGACTAATGTATACCACATTCAGAGTATTTTCAATTGGGTATAGAAAACCTAGCATTCTTTATTCTTTGTAATATTTACTAGAAGTTCTACAACACTAGGTATTGTAAAACAAGTACTATAACTAACTGTAAAAAAAAATATTAAAGTTTCATCTTATCTTATCTTATATAATACAGACGTTACTTCAAAAAAGAAGATGATTACGTCCTACGCGTCATGCATTTAGTCACGCATATTAACCAATGACTTAAATTCTGCCAAGTCACTGGTTTTTCTGGCTAGCTCAGGCAACCCATCCCATGCTCTAATAGCACTAGGGGAGAAGGAGTATTTGTACAAATTTGTCCTAGCATATGGGACAAGGAATGTGCCATTATTTTTGTGTCTTTCAGAGTATTTTATTAAATTTTGTTTTTGTATTTGAAGATTATGGTTCAGTGTTTTATGTATAATTGCTACTTTACTTTTGAGTCTTCTGTCCTGAAGGCTTTCTAAATTTAGTGATTTTACTAATAGTGTTACCCTAGTCAAATGTGAATATTCGTTTGTTATGAATCTCACTGCTCTATTTTGTGTTTGTTCCAGTTTCTTAATGTTTTCTTGAGTTGAGGGGTCCCACACGGTGGATGCATGGTTAATTCCCTTTATTTTGTTTTCTTTGCATTTAAAGTTGGTTTTTTTTTGGTCGACGCTTGTGTCTATTTTTAGAATAAATATATTATTGATGTCTCTAGTCTAGATACAATATATATTGACATATATATTGACATAGGTTCTTTTGTTACAAACTGTGTTTGTTATTATTCAGGATAAGATTAAATGTATAGTTTTACTTCACCATGGCTTGCACGAGATAGTTAAACTGTGGTCAACAGATGAGATGTGTGAGTTTAAAGTTTATGGTGTCAGGACTATAAAGCTAGTTGAAGATTGGACAGAGAGACTGAATGTGCTAATATTTTCAGAGTCGGAGCGTTTAATTTGAGCTAGTCGAGAGTTGTGGCTGTAGGAAAATTTTTCCTTATCGTACGTAGTCCATGTCGTTGTATTTCCTTTGAATTGATGATCTACATTCGTACTACTTGGGAATAAGTTGAACAATAAATAAAGTGTTTCATAACAGATACTTTATAATAATCTGGGGCTTCAATGCTCGAGTGGGAAATGATTACAACATTTGGATGGGTGTCCTAGGCAGACATTGACTACAATACTTGGCCGGATGTCCTAGGAAGACATTGACTACAACAATTGGACGGATGTCCTAGGTAGACAATAACTACAACATTTGGATGGGTGCCCTGGGCAGATACAGAGTACAACATTTGGCTGGTTGTCCTAGGCAGACAGTGATTACAACACTTGGACGGATGTCCTAGGCAGACAATGGCTAAAACACTTGGACGGATGTCCTAGGCAGGCACTGACTAAAACACTTGGAAGGCATTTTCTCCACAATCATCTGACATTTTTTCTGATTTGGGAGGTGCCGTTAATATAGTTCAATCAGTACTAGAATACAAAGAACTAACACAGTGTTAGATGTAATAGTCTTGGGTTTAATACCTTCAAACTCAAACCTGAAACAAATATAAACTATAGATACAGAACTTACTGACCAATCGTGTTCGATATGTAGCGACCTCTTTCCTTCCAATTAGCATCTCCAAGCTTTTTAAAATATCCCCTTTCCATAGTTTCAAAGACATTTCTTGACCCTCCTTCCTTCTATCGTACTCTCTGTCTTAACCCTTTAGTAAGTTTAAGGTATTTATAGTTGTTTATGTGAGGGTCTGTAGATTTATTCTCCGCGATTTTTGTAACCTAATGTCGGTTAACCTTTCCCTGATTTTAAACTGTCCACCGTGAAGCTATACACACCTGTAACCAGCTCGCTATCTGCCCTGTAGTTTACACACTGGAATTTGACAGCATATACCTAAATATTTTTAAGCTAGGTAATGCTTCCAGGTATATTCAGATTGCTGGACTATAAGAAGCAGACACTGAAACTCCTTTAGCAAAACAGTCGCCTTTAAATAATTACACACTATTTAATCAATTTAAAAAAAAAAAGAAAAAAAAAAAAGTATGCCCACTGACTGAAAACAAAGGAAAAACATGAAGTGAAATCAAGCAAATACAAACAAAGTTTCTTTAAGATTACAAGGCAACCTGCCCAAACAGTGACAAGGGTTTACATTGCTACTGCAGTTATGCCAATACTTACATTCTCTTGCAGACGATAATTGCTAATTAATGATAATAATAATGTGGCATGTTTTTTATTCCGAAGATTAAAAAGGGATGCTGTATTTCCGTGGCCACGCAGCCCTAGCTGTGACCTACATATTTTGCCGCATCCAGGCAAGCACAACCAAATAGATTCTAATTAATGCTGCCTAAAATGTATAATCTTGATTCGAATAAAAAAAATTACATCAATTGTTCATAAAGCATTGATGTTCAAAAACAGACAATTTTAATGAGTGAGATAATGTACTTGTATCACTTGTGTTCTCCTCGTTTACTGCCTTCTACCAATGTAGGTCAGTTCTATGTCTTTCTCTGGTTTTTTCTTCATTACTGAAGGGGAAAAAAACTCGTATTAGTATACTGTAAATAAAACTTGCTTTTCTAACTATATTTCAAATCTAAACTAGCCAACAAGAATAATGTATATAATACTTTAAAAAACAAAAAAAAGGTTATATAAATTGTAATTGTATCAATAAGTTTAGATCAGCCATGTGATTATAAGTTTGATTGACCTAGACATGACAAATCTCTGCAATTTGAAATATTACCAAGATTGTTGTTTAGCTTTTAGCTTTCTCTAGGCCCTATGATCCTATCACCTGTCAGAACCAGTTGTAAAAGTCGAGCGAAGAAGGGGGTATATTTGTACATATTTACATGATCGTTTTTGAAATCCATAAAAAAAAAGTTTTATCAGGGCGCCAGAGTCCTAAAGGGGATTAATTAAACTTATACCTCCACATTTGTCAAGTACGATTTCTTTACCTTGTTCAAAACACAAAACATAATAATTAATTAACAATGTTTTGGTTAATTTTGTGTTTATTGTTGTCAGGTAAAAGAATCCGACTGGAACAAACACAAAATAGAGCAGTGAGATTCATAACAAATATATATTCACATTTGACTAGAGTTAACACCTATAGTAAAATCACTAAATTTAGAAAGCCTTCAGGACAGAAGACTCAAAAGTAAAGTAGCAATTATACATAAAACACTGAACCATAATCTTCAAATACAAAAACAAAATTTAATAAAATACTCTGAAAGACACAAAAATAAAGGCACATTCCTCGTCCCATATGCTAGGACAAATTTGTACAAATACTCTTTCTTCCCTAGTGCTATTAGAGCATGGAATGGGTTGCCTGAGCTAGCCAGAAAAACCAGTGACTTGGCAGAATTTAAGTCATTGGTTAATATGCATGACTAAATGCATGACGCGTAGGACGTAATCATCTTCTTTTTTGAAGTAACGTCTGTATTATATAAGATAAGATAAGACATTGGGTGTGGGGTAAATAATGCCTATACGTGTATTGTATTAGACAGACAAACAGAGCGAGTTGATATAAGCTTTGTAAAAAAAATGCGATCGCTTTACACAATATCCATATAAATTAAAACAAGAAAGCATTACTTCGATAACACGTCACTCTTGCGCTCATTTATGGTTGTGAAAAGAACTATTGTGAATGTTTTGTTAAAACTGAATTAAAGTAGACCTCTCTTTCATTCAAGTTTAACATTTTAAATTTGTTCTCCTTTTTTAAGTAGTTAAATACAGGTAGAGACACAAGGCACGGATATATACTGTGTAACTGTTATTGCTTTAGATCTAATATCTATGAGAGACAGAGACTTTTATGTTATCACTGTATTAAGTAAATAGAATCCAATGAACAGTGCAGAAAAGAAAATGGCTTTGTGATATGAAATGTTATTGATGAATAAAACCATACTTACAATATTTAATGATAAATGGAAGACATACAGATCCAATTAATGATTGAATGCATATTAAAATAATCAAATAGACCCAGGGCTCATCCATACAATAGTGATCGATTTCTGAAACACAAGGTGAAAGACTTATTTCTTACTTGTAAAGTTTTTTTTAATGGTAAAATGTTAGGCCATAGAGAACATAATGATTTCTATCTATATTATTTGCACAAGGGCCCTGATTCATTCATGTACTAACACGACTGGTGACCGGTCATTTCATCACCGGTCACTTCATCCCCTGCCAATTCATCAACGGTCATTTTATCTTTGGTCACTTCATCCCCGGTTACTTCATCCACGGTCACTTCAACCTCGGTCACTTCATCCCCAGTCATCTCATCTTAACCGGTCACTTCATCCTCGTCAGTTCATCCTGGTCATTTCATCTTTGGTCACTTCATCCCCGGTCATTTCATAACTAATTCTCCCAATAGCCGCGGACGAAAAAATACAAACTGACTATTATCGCTTTACACTGACCGGGCTATGTGCGAAATGGTAGTGCTAATACATCGGATGTAGCCCTGTCTGACGGTGAGAGGATGTAGCCCTGTCTGTCGGTGAGAGGATGTAGAATCGCGACTGGCCAAAATAGAAAAAAAAAAAATTAATTTCCAGAACACCGATTATTGACCTCGCGCTTTTACTATTTATGGTCGGTCTGACAATACAGGGCCGACTTTTTAGCGAAAGCCATGGTCCAGCCGGCATTCGAGCAAGATGAACAGTGCACTTATGAAGGTGTGTACGATCACCAGCTGATTGTTGGCACTTTGGTACGATGGCTGGGACGCTTCCAACAAAGGCTGTGAGCTTCGTAGGCAGTGGAGTAGACCAGACTTATAGGATGGTGGTGGCAACTTAATGTTGCGGAACAGGCCGTCGTTGCCCAGTTCCGAGTTGGTCACTGTCCCATTGGTGTTTACTTCGGACGATTTCGAGAAAAACAACGACACACGGTGTCGCCACTGCATCGAGGAAGGAGAAACAGTAGATCACATTCTTGTATGAATGTTACGTTCAAGGATCTGATAGAGAGCGATCTGGCTCGTGTGCAGCAATCGGGTCTATCTTTGTACGCGGACAAGGCGACCTTAAAACTCACCGCTCATTCCTTTCAAGTGTTCTAAGGAAGTAATCTAAGCATGTTTCGTTACTACTACAATAGGGTATTCAATAGTTCACATAGCTTTAATGCGCATCTGATATTACAATTAGAAAATGATTATCTGTTTGATTGTCATTGTACGATAAATGTTAATAGAAACAGGCTAATAAATATATTTCATTAGGTGTAAAAAAAATTTTATTTGGACTCCTTTACATAAACATACTCACTTGTATGTGTACATAGCAGTACACACTCTATAATAATAAACAACAAGTAAGTTGCACTTTGATAAATAGACATTATCTTCCATATGTGTACAGCTGTATCACCAGTATCTGTTGTAAGAATATATACACAAAAAAATGTTAATAGCTTCTATGTAGTGTATCTCTCATGGTTATAGCATGTCAGGTGTGATATTGTCCAATCTCTTTGTTAACCAGTTGGGAGGGGGGGGGGAGAAGGTGTATGTACTTTCTTGAGGCACTGCACAAACACAACTCTGCGCGGGTCGCGATTTCAACTTAAACCTCTTTGTTGGGTTGGTAAGCCGTGGCCAAGCCGTTTTGGCCTCTTCATCATATTAATTCATTATTCAAACTAAAAATTAGTAAAATTTAAGAACTGATACAAATTTTCAAGAGACAATATACAAGTTTTAGGCATAAATCAATATTTCTATCAAAGTAGAATGAATTAAATTTGAAAAGAGCAGTTCTTTTTTTTTTTAAATAAACGTTATAAAATAAATACATCAAGAACAGCTTACATTCTATAGAGGTAGCAGCGATGATGACTAGAATAATCTGAGCAATGACAGATACAAATAGAACGATCAGTAGAGGATTGATGGGCGTGCCGTTGTCTTTTAAAGCTGAAATAAACAAGAAACCCTACTAAAACCTTTTAGAATTATTGAAATTTGAAAAGTATGAATTTTAGTCTGTATATGACAAGAATGAACAAAAAAAAAGACAGTCAAAACCAACAACATATATGGAGAAATACTTGTAATACATCAACTGCTACATGCAATCTTATTAGTTACAAAATAGAAACAGGTTTCGCAGATGTTATAAATGTCAACACTACATGGTATATAGTGCCTGTGTTCCGATTCCTGCTTACTCTTTATTTCCTTACGTGAATCTTTCTCAAGCTTTTAAAAATAGTATTTTGTAACTACTAATGTTATACAATTTTAAATGTTCTTTTAGCGGCCCCCGTTAGGGGAAAAGCCGCTGTTAGGTCTATGCAAAATGTCCGTCTGTCCGTCTGTCACATTCAGATCTCGAAAACTAAAAGAAGAATGAAAAATATTATTTCACCATGCGATGCGGCTTGAAATGCTTTACTTGCAACGGCTAGTTTTGGTTTTCTAAAAGCAAACCGTTTAGTTTATAAAATTAATTATGCAAGCGATTTTTTCATAAAAATACACCAATTCTAAAACAATCAAATAAATGTAAGGGAGGTAATTTTACAATATGTTAACAAAGAAAGACGTTTCCTTTTTATTTTAGTATCATTAAGTTAAATATATGTATAAAATGTACACGAAATATTCATAACAAACATAAATATTACTTAAAGATGTTTTATTCTGGTCAACTAGCTGCTAAAATTAAAAGAAAACATTTATGTTTGTTTATAAAGGCTAAAAATGCGCTTTGTATATAAATATCACACACGTTTTTTAAAATGGACTTTTTATGCAGAGACTTAGCGTGACAAGCAGCAGCTATATATTGTACTAATCAGCTCCCTCAATTGATTTTAAATTATCAGATTTTATTTATTTTTTGTTTAGTGCCCCCATTAGAATGAAAGACGCTTTTTGTGCGTTGTATCTGTTGGTCGGTTCGTCCGTCACGTTTAGATTTTAAAAAAAAAACACTAAAAGGTATTGAAAAATTTGATTTAACCTTTAATGTTCCCTCCAAAATATTGCAATAGTTGCAAGTATCTATAATAGATTGTTCCGGATGTTTTTGTGAAAAACAAATCAATGCCAACGAATGTATGTTTGCTCTTCTAACTTATATTATATTTAATTTCCGTGCTTAAACGTTGCATAAACACATGATCAATCATATGCTGTTCCGTTTTTTTTAAAGTAAATATATCATATATATATATATATAAATAAATATATAAATGCTAAATGAAAAAAACTATACTGACTTATATTTCATTAACTATGAAGTTGTTCCGGATATTGTTTTATAAAAAAAAGTATGTCAAATGATTATATAAAATAGCATCATTGACTAACATATTACCCTAGTTTTCTTGGACAATAAGTCACTATAGTTTCATTATTGATATCAAATTATTTCTATTTCAACTTAAAACAAATTTATTTAAAATCACTTTTTATTTAAAAAATATCGACTGTAGCTTTTTCAGGATTTTAAAATAAGAAAGTAATTTACATAAAACGCTTATTGAAAAACACTTTTTAGACTAATTTATCATTGAATTTTCTTTCTGAGAAGTTTTTTTTTTTATCTGTAAAGAATTGGTTTTGAAAAAGAAATCAAACTACATTACTTAAATTTTTCCAACAAATCCTCGCCAAAATTGTTATATGAAAAATCTACTAACACAAATGACTATTTGAAATCTTATAAATAAAACAAATAATCATCTTCTCATTTACGGATATCGGCAGTTCTGGATTTTTATGAAAAACATTCTAACTCTATGTAAAATCGCATTTCTGTCGTACATTACATTTTATTTTCTAGCTAAAAGGTTTTAAAATATAATTATCGTTAATATTATGCTACGATTTTTAAGGAAAACAACTTCCTAACACCAAAGTATCTTATGAAAATCTTTCCACAATGCTATGGTGCATCAAATTTTCATGAGACCATTCCAAAAAATTTAGTTAACGGTATTAGATGTATCTAGAATTTTCTTTTTCTCTCACACTATATATACAAACATCCGGAACAATCTATTATAGATACTTAAAACTATTGCGATGTTTCGAAAGGAAAATTTAAAGTTTATCAAATTTTCAAAAGATTTTAGTGTTTTTTCTATATTAACTTGACAGACAGACTAACTGACAGACAAAATGCACTAAAAATGCGGCTTTAATCCTAATATATAAAGGATATATAGAGAGACATGGACACTATACAGGAAACATCTAAGACTTCTTGAGCGCTTCCAACAAAGATTCTTGCGCTCCATCATGGACATACCGTGACAAGACCGCACTACAAACAGCGATGTCCTTGCCAACGCCGGTATGGACAGTATAGAGGGACTTCTTATGTTCCGACAGTTGCGCTGGGCAGGGCACGTATCCTGTATAAAAGACGAACGTATGCCAAAGGCAGTCTTTTTTTGATGAGCTAAAAGGTGGTCGACGTAACAGAGGCGCCCCACGGAAACGCTTCAAAGACCAGCTTAGGCGTCAACTTTCCTTGGCTGACATAGAATAGAGCACCTGGTTGCAAGTGGCATCGTAAAGAGACAGCTGGAGGTCACTTACGAAGGCCGCGGGTTACACATTCGAGACAAAGAGAAAATCTGCTGCCGATGACAAACACAGACGGCGAAAAGAAAATCTAAATCGACCAGAAACTCCATTGACAACGAAAAACATGCTGAGAATTACTCCCTTAGAGCACGTGAGAGGAAAAGAGCAGTGAGTCTTAAGGTTGCCTTGTCCCCGTACAAGGACAGCCTTTGTGTCGGCCATGAACCAGTTATCTCTCTATCTAAACCTTGTCCCAATCGTCTTTCGTGCAGAACTCTGCATTCGTAAAGAATGTTTTCTATTGTTTCGTCGTCCTCCATGCAATGGCGACACAGTGTGTCGTAATTTTCCTTCCACCGTCTGAGGTAAGCACCAATTGGACAGTGTCCGATCCGGAACTGGGCTAGGACTGCCTGTTCCGCACGATTCAGTTGCCACATGCATCTCTTTTGTCTGGTCTACTCATTGCCCGGTGAAGCTCACGACACTTGTCCGAAGATTCCCAGCCGTCGTGCCAAAGTGTCAACATGCGTTTGTCGACCAGGGATCGCACACTTTGATATGTGCACGGTTCATCATGTTCGAGCGCCGTTGCGACCGCGGTTTTCGCGAGATGATTTGCCCAATTGTGGCTGACCACCCCACAATGGGCGGGCTTCCATTGTAAAGTAACGTTCACTCCGAATCGTGGGAGACGCCCTCCGACCGTTAGGACGTCCCATACCCTTCTGACACCTTCATCTAGCCTTTCTAGGGCATCTAGCGCGGCCATCGAATCCGTGAAAAGGACTATGTAGTTCGCTGACGCAGTCCCGTTACGTACCTTCGTTGCCACCCAGTCCAGTGCCTGGAACATTGCTTCGAGTTCAGCCTCGAGGCTGCTTTTCTGCTGACAGGATCCCCTGAGCTCGTCACTTTCGGGATTGCCAGAGAGTCGGACTACCGCCCCGTACCCAGCTTTCACCGTTCCCTCGAGCGTCTGCACAGAGCCGTCTGTGTAGATGGTGGTTACTCCGGCTGGATATGAAGCTATAGTCTCTCTGGCTGCTTGTAGTAGCCGTGTGGGGTGACTCTGCCTCGTCACCACTGGGTCAAGTAGGTCCTTCCGAATCGTCGGCATGCCGAGGGCCTCCATTGGGAAGATAGAACCGAACGGGGAAAGAGCAGCCCGCTCCACCGGCAGATTCGCCTCTCTGACCAACCCACGCGCCACATGCATGAAGCAGGGCCGGTTTTTGAGGCGTCTCCTACCCTCCCAGTTGTCGACCAGACTTCTGAGTGGGCATCCATCTTCCAGCCGCATATATCTCTCGTGACTTGTATGACGGCTCGCTCTCTGCGCAATTTTAAGGTGGAATATTTGCCATAATCTCACCAGCGGTAATTGGCGTTGTCCTAAAGGTTCCACGGATTAGTCTTATGGCTTGGTTCTGAACAGCATCTAGGCTTGCTAGGGTCGTTTGCGAAGCCCAGACCTGAACAGGAAGACTGTAGTCCAAGTGAGAGCTTACTGCACCCATGTACAGCCCTCTCAGCACGTCCGCTCTCGCTCCCCACTTCGTTCCAGCTAGTTTCTTTACGATGTTCAGCTTCTCGGAAGCTGTTTCCTTCACCTGTTGGATATGATCGCAAATAGTCAGTTTCTGATCGAGAATTACTCCAAGGTACTTGGGCTTTTTATCCCATTCCATAATCTTGCCATCCATTCGTAGCTCGACAGGTTTCTTCAATATATCACGGCCCAGCGTAAACCATAAGTAAACCGACTTCGAGTGGTTTACCTCAAGGCTCCACATTCTGGCGTAGCAGGATAGAGTTGTTAATGCCTGCTGGAGAGTGCCAATGAGCTGTTGACGATCCCTCCCTGACTCCCACAACACGATATCATCTGCAAACAACAGCTTCTGACATTGCAAAAGGGCCGGCAAGTCGTTGATATAGACCAAAAAAGCGTACAGCTGAATGCCGATCCCTGCGGCACCCCCTGCTCGAGTGGAAGTTTCCCCGAAACGTGCTTACCAACGCGAGTCTGTACCGTTCTTTCCGTGAGGAAATTTTGGATCCACTTAGGCATATATGAACCGACACCTTAGTTCATCAGTTTCAACAACAAACCGGGCCTCCATACTTTGTCGTAGGCCTGCTTGAGATCGATAAATACCGCTAGCGTCGACTGACCAGGTAAATCGACCACCTGCGGACAATGGTTATGCTTGCCCTGGATGTGGCAAAATATTTAGGTCACAGCTGGGACTGCGCAGCCACGGGAAATACTGCATTCCTCACTAGTATTCGGGCTCGAAGACTAGCCTTACTATATATTTCATCCCCGGTCACTTCATCCCAGATCACTTCAAACCCGGTCATTTCATTTTGTTTATTGATATTTATTCTTATCTAATGTGTTACACTTTTTGTCATTTAAATAAAAAAATGAATATATTAAATAGTGCTAATTTCATGATTTTTACAATTACTAAATGTTAGATAAAATGATCAGATGCTGAAAATGACCATGGGATGAAATGACCTTGGATGAAGTGACCGGAAATGAAGTGACCGGGGATGAAATGACCGGGGATGAAGTGACCAGGGATGAAGTGACCGGGGATGAAATGACTGGTCCCCTTTTTTTAAAATAACATTCCTCTTAATAATAATAATGATAATAACAGAAATTAATAAGAATTGCATTTCCTGATACATGTATTTCAGCCTAAACAATCAGTTCCATAACATTTTCATGCAAACCTTCTTGATACATGAACTAAAAAATACGAACATGAAAGACGTATAAATATTGTAGCGGTTATATTAACTCTTTCTCTCCGTATTTATTTACCACATTCTGGTTGAATCAACGTTAGTATCGTCAGTTAGGAGAGAAAGAGTTAAGGATTGCATAATACTTACTGATGAGTATACAGACTGAAGATATTAAAATCACTATAATAGTAATCACAACGTGGGTTAGAACAACATCCTGGCACATGTCCACACACGTGTTTTGATTGTCTGATACTGTAAGAAAGAAAAAAAAATGAAATAAAACAACAACTGTTTTAGCAAAGCTTATATCAGAAAAATAACCATATATCTCAATACTGCAAAATGTATTTCTTTTTTTTTGTATATCAAACAAATTAGTGAATTACCACTAATTTATTGATTAATTGGTTAATGTTTGTAATACTTTATATTTTGTTATCCGGGCATGCTACCTTGCATCATAGTGGCGTCCGGGTGGAAACGATCGTAGGAGGAAACGATTAGGCCAAAGGGTATCAAAACAGGACTTTAAGGGGGGTGCTAGAGCATCTTCATTGCACTGTGCGGAGTTGTAAAAAAAGTTCCCACAGCCGTGTAACAATCCAGGCGCCGTGCATGAAGGGGCCGTTACATAAATGGCGTGTCCTACACGGTTTAGCCTGGTATAGAGTCGCGAGTCTGGCCCCCTGTCAGACAGAACAGTGTTCTATTTTCTTATTCAAGCCGGTGAGAGGGAGCTCTTGTTCACTTTATCTGGCCTAGAGTTCTAAGAGCCGTAGGCTCTACCTGATATTTTCAAGAACAAGAAGATGGTTTGTTAGGTTCTACGAATAATAGTGCCAAGTTTCAACCTGATCCGAGAATACGAAGTGGGAGAGATAATGTGTACATAAGTTGTACTAGACAGACAAACGGAACGAATTGATATAAGCTTTGTACAAATAGAACATGTACTTACAATAAATAGTACACCTATAAGACTGATGCCTCTGACAATCGTCCACTTCAATATATGAGACAGTAACATTTTCAAAGAGCACAGCGGGGGTTAATGTATACATAACACAACCATTGAATGATGAGTTCAGTAAAATGCTAGATCTCGTAGAAATGTGTAGCGTGTAGTTTAACACACTTTGAACACACCAAGTGATCTCTACGTCTCTTAATTCTGTCTGTGTTGTGATATTGCACGCCTCTTTGTCTTGACTCTGTCCGTTAATCAGCAATGTTAAATTGACAGGCGCTGGAAGTAGACAGTATTCCTGATTAGTACAACAGTGTTACGTATTTGTCGGTGAACCGATTGTTTGTCAAACAAATGTCAGTCTGCAATGTTGTCATGTGAACCATTTGTCGTGAACTAATTGTCGGTGAACCATCTTCGATGAACCAGTTGTCTGAACAGTTGTTCAGAAAACCAGGTGAACCAGTTGTCAGTAAAAGATCTGTTTGGTGAACGACTGAGGATGAAAGAATTGTCGGGTGAACAAATTGTCGTTTGGCAATAGTCAGTCATACAGTATATCATAAGAATTCTGTTAACTACATAGAACACGCTCAATAGCAAGAGTTACCAAATGTTTCAATCTATCTTTGAAAATTGTTGACCTCAAGTAATTCTTCATTAGTATGAGGCGCAAGAAACTTCTTTTACTAGATTCCACTATTACGGGTAATGCATAATGCCGTTTTTTTATCGCGCGTAGGATTGGCATTTTCCATATTGAATGACACCCCAAAATGACAATTTTTGTCTATATATTTCAGGAGATTTGTATGAGTTTTCAAAAGATTTTTATAATTTTCGGATATTTCCAGGACTTTTTCGTATATTTTGCAATTTCAGGAGATTTTAGGAGGCTGCGGGAAATCTGTTATAAGTTATTAAATGGTTTAATTTAATAATCTATACACCTAGAATTAGCGCGGGTCCTATAAAAGTGCGGGGCACATTGCGGGCGCATAGATTGCAATGGCTTAAGGCCGGCCCTGCAACATGGCGGCGTAAGCTACACCACCGGTCGACTAGTTCATTATAGTTAGTCTAGAACTACTAAAAGTTAATTAAAAGATTGATTCGAAATAAGTGATGCAATGACACTCTATATTACATAAGTTTTTAAAAAAATAATTCTTTTACATCTTTGTTGAATTCTCTTCTTAGCTTCTAGCGCCAAGAATGGCTTGATCGGAAACTTTGCAAGTGTCGGCAGCTTACTTGTGGAGCTTGACTAGTACAACAAGTGCCAGTACAGGAGGGGCAAGAGCAATTTAGACCTACGTCGTTCACATTACTTATGTGGAATATTTGACTATTAATTTAAACTAACTAAACAAAAGGCTATAATAAAACTATTTACAGTATACTTTTGGTAACTGTGTTTCTGCAGTCATGTTCCAATCTGCACTTGTATCGTTGTTTAAAACGAATTGAAGTTTTCTCTCAGAATGCTCCAAGTTGGCAGTCATGTTCAGAATTAAACTGAGAACACCGTCATTATTATTCTTACAGTAACACTTGGACTTTGAGGGGTTACTTTCACACGAACTGTTCCACACTTTGACACTGCACATCTATGAGCGAGCCAGGGAGAAACAAAACATTTCAAACATTTTTTTATATGGCTAAAGATTCTAAATCTAATGAGTAAAAAAAGTAAAGTTTCCCTTTCAGATCTTGTGATCTATAGGTCAGATGATGTAAAGATCATCTGTTTCTTTTGGCCAATGGTTAACAAACAGGGTGTCATGTTGCCAGCACAACAACCAATAGCCTTTACTTTCCTCAATGTAAGTCAGGTAACCCATTAGACACAGGGGAGTCCAAAAAATCTGAACTGAGATTCGAACCCAGGACTCTAAGTTCGGAAGCCTAGTGATTAAACACTCAGTCATCGCGTCCCAAAATATCATCACAAAACAATATAAATAAACAGAAAACAAATGTTCCAAATGTTTTCCTGGCCTTATCAAGCAATACACCTTTATTGCATAATGTTTTAATGATATTAAATTATAAATATTAATGAGATTTTTACTATAAAAGTTAATTATAAAATTAATATTTTTCTGATAAAGTTTAAAACAATAATGTACTCTTTGATTTACTTTTTATTTAAAGATTATATTTCGGTTTTTTAAAATGAAATGAGAAAAGTGACTGCTCTATAATTGAACTTAATATTAAAGTCACCAATGAAAGAACGATTCATGGAATGATCACCGCTGCCACCTCAATACTAAAAGAACTGTCTGGGACACAAGAAAAGATGAAAAGTTGTTAACCCTGTTTCTGTGATGCTAGATAAACACTTTCAATATTCCGTACTTGAGATTAACTAAAAAAGAGTAGCTTTTTATTTATTCGCTTTTATAATGAAAATCCCCATTAAAAGCATTTATTTAAATTTTAAAATTATATACTAAAGCTTAAACTCTATTGCATACAGACACAAATTATAATAGCGATATTTTCAATAAGATTTTACTTGTTCAAAACTCTGGGACAATGGTTGCTCCATTTGGAAGTGAGCAACGTACAATTGAGACATTTTCAAATGTGATGTTTGAAGGACTGCAAGGTAGACCAGACTATCCGATTCATCAACGTATCTTTGCTGGCACGATGACTCCAAGGATGTTTTGTTATACTTGGATAACTTTATAATCTCATTAGAATGCTGAGCAACACAGTCTGAAGCAAAATATGTACGTACATTGTATTCAGGTTATACTATAGATGAAATGAGAAACGTGAATGCTCTATATTACTCTATAAAAAGTATAAGAAAAATATTTACGTAGATCAGGATCAAAAACTCTTTTGTTCCCCTGGCAATCAAATCATTAAATAGAAACAATTTGATATAAACTTTTCACACGTAAATTATGAGTGGGTCTGGTGTGAATGTTCTTTTTAGTTTTTTATAGTTACAATGTTTTGTTTGTTGTAATGCACTAATTGTAAGACAAATTTCCTTACGGACGATAAAGATTATTCTTATTATATATATATATATATATACTGATCACTCAAGCACCACGCCTCTTTCAGCATTAATGTTATAGAATGTAAACCACGCACATTTCCACATCAACACACAAACAAGTTGTTGCCAATGTATTTATAAAATATATAAACTTATTTAATAAATAAATCGTTAATAAAAATAAAATAATTATAATATAACTATTGCAGTCAAGTAATCTGGATTCAGCATATTCTGTTACGGCTCAAGCTAAAATTTGACATAAAAAAAACAATGTTTGTTTTTGTTTTTAGCTGTTATAAATATACTATAGTTATACATACCATTTGAACGATACTGTATGTTCAATTTATACAGTGATCTTATGTTCAGTGTGTAGGTTTAAAATACAAGACAACGAGATCGTCTAGATTCGCTAAGCAAATAATAGCATTACAATAGAAGTAAGTATGTTAATAAACATACGTTTGTAGATATATGTATTTGTTATTCTAACTAGTAAAATACAGTAGGAAAAATCCAAATAAATAACAGTTAACGATGGACTATGTGTGCATGCCAAAATGAAAATCAGTTATTCTCCTTTATCGTTCTGTAGCTACGAGTGGAATGTTTTCACCAACACATTTCCAGGGTATGACACGCATGGTATTTTGTGAATAATTTAGTGGGAGATAGTTGAAACAGAGCATTTCATGAGAGCGAACAGATACAGAACTCTGAGAATTAGAAAGAGAGCAAAAGAGAGAGAGAGAGAGAGTTGATGATAGAGAAGGAGAGCTGTGGAAAGTGAAAAATAGAAAGAAAGAAAGTTACAGGTATAGAAAAAAATTAAGCAAAATATAAACAAAAACAAAAAAACAGCTTAACTAATATGAGGTATTGTATATTTATAGCCATATGTATCAATACTGTAAGATTTATTTCCCTTAATCTATAGCAAACTAGTTAGTTACCACTAATAAATTGATCCATTTGTTCCATTGTTTTTGTATTGATTTATGTTTTGTTAGGAACAATGTTAACTTCATCAGAGAATGGGTAGTGGAGCAATAACGTGTATACACGGAGGAAGCGAAACGGGAAAGAAAGAGAGAAAAAGAGAAAGAGAGAGCAAAAGAGAGAAAAAGAGAAAGAGAGAGCAAAAGAGAGAAAAAGAGAAAGAGAGAGCAAAAGAGAGAAAAAGAGAAAGAGAGCAAAAGAGAGAAAAAGAAAAAGAGAGAGCAAAAGAGAGAAAAAGAGAAAGAGAGAGCAAAAGAGAGAAAAAGAGAAAGAGAGAGCAAAAGAGAGAAAAAGAGAAAGAGAGAGCAAAAGAGAGAAAAAGAGAAAGAGAGAGCAAAAGAGAGAAAAAGAGAAAGAGAGAGCAAAAGAGAGAAAAAACAACACATATTTATTTAAAAAAAACACAAAATGTGATGGGAAGACAAAAGAAAGAGATGTGAAAGAGATGTGAAATAACTAACATGAAAAGTGTTTGAAACAATCGATAAATGCAAGCATATATATATATATATATATATACTGTTTTATTTACCAATACAAAAAGAGATTAGGATGAGCTTCAGAAAACTTGACTCCTTCATTGTAGCTCCACCTTCTTTAGATTCTTTCAGAAAAGCTTATGTCACGGAACACAACATCTGGCTCTAAGCATGACAAGTCACTTGAAGAAGACTTTTTTTTTAGTTATAAAATCTTTCTAAAAATGTGCCGTTTTGAAATAAAAACAAGAGTCAAATACTTGCAAGAATATATATAATTGCTTTCATGTAATTCTAGCACTTCTGAATCTTAAACTATTTGTACAGAAATAAAACGGCATAACGTTATTTAGGAACGCAAACCTATATGAAGATAACACCTCATTTCCTCCACTAGATGTCTCCACTGAAATGCAAATAAAATTCTCATCTAAATGCACGCGCATATGTGTAGTATTATCATTTCTATATTTTCTTCTAATATATCTTTGACAAGGAAACTATTTTCATTATAAACGATGAATTCTGTTTATTCTTTTTAATTACAAACATATGTCAGACACCGTGCTTGACACGTATACTGTAAGGTGTCTGTGTACAGCAAGCTAAATACGTGCATAATCTAGATTTTCACCAGCTAAATCAAAGTGTTTCACAGAATGTACACGCAAATTCACAATCTTTATATCCACTGAAACTTGTATGAGCTATTCAAAACAAGTACTGGTACCAAATCTTCTACAACTACACCACGTGACCGGCCATTAAAAGAATGTTAATTCTAGTTGTTACGAGATATTTAAAGTTGTTTTTTTTCTTTTCAATAAAGTTAATTATTTCCTTTAATACGTGTTATCGTCTGAATTTCAGTGATTGAATACAAGTTTTAAAGACAAACTATAACGTGGAAATAAAAGCGCCATTCGTAAGTCATTTTGCGCCTACATAAAAATTCATGGTAGATCCGTTTTAACCTACACCCTGTGTGCAAATTTCTAAAACCAATAAGGCTAGTCATTGAGAATGAAGAGGGTGATGCATTCGGCTCATTTTAGAAATGGGACCGTACTTTCCACATGGGAACGGCCATATGTTTGAGAGCTAAGAATTCAAAGAAATTAGGTAGAGATACATATTTCTAATCATAGAATGATACATAGATTTAATACATACATAGATTTTGGAATGTGTAGAGGCCACATAATTAATTAACATGACATTGTCTACACAGGTTTCTCTTACCTAATTGGTGCTTAATTAAGAAACGGTTTTGATAGATTCGCAATATAAGTGCGGTATTTGCAAAAGAAATCACGTTGAAGTCCAACATATAGATAGATAGATAGGTAGATAGATAGATAGATAGATAGATAGATAGATAGATAGATAGATAGATAGATTAGATAGATAGATAGATAGATAGATAGATAGATAGATAGATAGATAGATAGATAGATAGATAGATAGATTAGATAGATAGATAGATAGATAGATAGATAGATAGATAGATAGATAGATAGATAGATAGATAGATAGATAGATAGATAGATAGATAGATTAGATAGATAGATAGATAGATAGATAGATAGATAGATAGATAGATAGATAGATAGATAGATAGATAGATAGATAGATAGATAGATAGATTTAAAAAAAACAGTAATGTTGTCAACAGAGTTCCTAGGACACACAATGAAAGAGAGAGAGAGAGAAAGAGAGAGAGAGAGAAAGAGAGAGAGAGAGAAAGAGAGAGAGAGAGAAAGAGAGAGAGAGAGAAAGAGAGAGAGAGAGAGACAATCTAAAAATAGCTGTCAGGTGAGGGTTGTTGTAGAAAGCAGAAAGGTAGAAATGTAAATGACCACAAATCAAACACTTCAGCCTCTGTTTGTTGAACTTAGTGACCTCCCCACTACTCTGAACATCTCGTTCAGATAAAACTTTGTGTCCGGATACGTGACAGCGTTAAGTGAACTCTTTGCAGTGTATAGCGATACATTCCTCTGTGTCTCCTACTTGTTTTAAAAGTATTCATTTTGTTTAAGAAATGTTATAAATATTCAGTTTAAGATTGAAACAAAGTTAGCCATACGGACGCTATGCAACTAAGTATCCACCAGTATTACATTTTGAACATAAAACAAAAATTTGTGTTTAAGTATTAACTCAGGTATGCCGCATCACACCATAGCTGACACAAAATAAAGCAGTGAGATTCATATCAAACGAATATTGACATTTTATTTGATAAGTACCTTTAAAAAAAAATAAATTTAGACACCCTTCAGGATAGAAAATTTCTACTTAAAGTAGCAATTATAAATTAAACACTGAGCTCTAACCTTCAAATACGAAAACGAAACCTATTAAAACAATCAGAAAGAAACAAAGATAAATGAATATGCCTTGTCCCATATGGTAAAACAAATGCATACAAACACTCCTTCTTCCCTAGGGCTATTAAAGTACGGAATAGGCTGCTTGAGTCAGCCAGGAAAAAAAAATACTTGGCAGATTTTAGGTCTTTGATTTTAAGATGCATGACTAGATTTACCAAGGGACACGCGTAAGCCATAATCATCTTCTTTTATTTTATAATAACAACGGCTACAGGTTACCCTAAAGAGTAGAAACAATTTTAGAAAGCCAGAATTATTCATTAATAAAGTGGAAAGTGAATTAACAGCTGATAAATAACTTATTTGTATGGGTGCTAAACGGAAAGCAACTAAGAACACTTGAACGCTTTCACCAAAGATGCATGAGCTCTAACATGTACATACGTTGGCAAGACCACACGACACACAGCGATGTCCTTGTGATCGACGTTATGTACAGTACAGGGGGACTTCTTATGGTCCAACAGTTACGCTGGGCAGGGTACAAACCCCTCACGGGGGACGTACGTATGCCAAAAGCAGTCTTTTTTTTTTTTTTGTGAGCTGAAAGATGGTCGACGTAATAGAGGTGCCCAGAGGAAGCGCTTGAAAGACCAGATTAGGAGCCATCTTACTTTAACTGAAATAGAAGAGAGCACCTGGCTTTGGAACAAGACATCTGGATATACATATGAAGCCAAAAGAAAATCCATTGCCGAAGGTATGTCTGCTCGATGTGACAATATATTTAGTTCACAGCTGGGGCTGCGTTGCAACGGGAAAAAATGCATTTCTCATTAATCTGCGGACTTGAGGACAAGCCTTATTATTAGTATAGAACAATTATTTTATTTTATTTTTAACTTTCTCACTTTTTAGTATTGAATTTCTATTTTTTTTATAATAGAAAAAGAAACAATGAAACGATATTAGGAACTACACGATGGTCGATTTGTTGACGTAGGAAGTCGTTATTGAAGGAAGTGTAATGGGACTCATATGTAAGGTTGTGCGTGCATTGGGATCTCTTTAGTAAGCTTATATCACTTCACTCTGTCTGTATGGTAAAAAGTTTGTACATATTTCTCCCACACCCAATGAAAGGCTGAAAATGTGCACAATTATTTTTTTAAACTTACAACACAAGAATAAATAATAATAAATAATAGTTAATCAACAATTGGTATTCATAATTTTATTTGTTATCTTAAACGAGGGAAAGAACTCGTACTTATAGATGTGGTGGTATAAGTTGAATTAGTCCCCTTGAGGAACGCTCATGTTAACATTCACGAATATACCCCCTTCTCCCCTCCACATTTCACAACTGGTCCAGACAGGTGAGATAGGATCGTAGCGCTTTGAGAAAGCTAAAAGTTAAACAATAATCTTGGTAAAAATAGTTCTATTGCACAGATTTGTATGTCTAGGTCAATCCTACATATATAATTAGATGACTAATTTCTAACTAATTGATACAATTTTACTTAATGTAAGCTTTGTTTTAATAAAAAAAAAGTATTTTGCTTATGTTTTTCTTGTTATGTAAATAAATGTGATGATACAAACAAGATGTTGTTTTTTACCATATACAACCTACTTATCTTTTATCTGATTCTTGAGAACGGGCCAACAGAGAGCTTTCTTCACGGCTAAATTTAGTATTAACTTTCGATTAGTTTGATATGAGTACCAGGTAAAAAGGAACAGAGCCTGGCTATGGTATGGTTACTATTCAAGTTAATTATTATTAGTTGATAGGCGGCATAGCATATGCCGCTGTTTTGCAGGGCCGGCCTTTGGCCACTGCAACCTATGCGACCGCCATGGGTCCCGCACTTTCGACTTTCGTAAGACCCGCGCTAATTCGAGGTGTATAAATTATTTAATTAAATCATTGTATAACTTATAACAGATTTCCCGCGGACTCCTGTCGATTTACCAGGAGCTCCTTGAAATCTCCAGAAATTGCAAAATATACGAAAAAGTATGGAAATATCCGGAAATTATTAAAATCTTTAGAAAACTCATACATATCTCCTGAAATATACAGACAAAAATTTGCATTTTGGGGTGTCATTCAATATGAAAAAATGCCAATTCTACGCGCGATAAACAAAAACGCATTGTGCAGTACCCGTAATTGTGTCATGTGGTGAAAGAAGCTTATCGCGCCTCAAACTAATGAAGAATAACTTAAGATCAACAATTCTCGTAGATAGATTGGAACATTTGGTAGTTCTTGCTATTGAGCTTGATCTATGAAGGAAACAGAAGTCTAATGATATGCAGTATGACTTCGCTACACGCATGGCTCGTGTAGTAACTCTGTGCGTAGTAGAGAATGACTAAAATGCAAAGAAGAATTTATTTTTTAATACAAACTCTTAATTTTCACTTATTATCCGTATCCCTACCCAAACTGGGCCCCGCAAAATCCATTTCGCATTGGGCCGACAATGGTTAAGTCCGGTCATGCTATTTAGTGACGGGTAAATACTACTTGTTCTCCACCCACCCCCTCTTTTTTTCGCCTCTAAAATTACGTTGGGTAACTCTAGTCCGTCCGGCTTGCAGAAATAAAAGAGTGATCTTTTCATTACTTTGGTGTCCAAACTCTTGAGCCATTAAAAGAATTATATAAATAGATTCTAGCCAGCGGGTACAAATATCAATCATATTGAAAGTATAAATATTTTTCCTTTACTTAGGTTCAAAATAGCTAGGTATACTCCGTATGTCCACAAGATGTACCTGGTGGTGCCTTATTGTTCTGTGAATTTTTACATTAAACAATTATTTTGGACGATGGCAAGTGATTGCTATTTTTCATTGCCACTGATAGTATAGGATCTAGGTATGTCGACTTAACCCAAGTATTTCTGATAGAATCCGTACTGACTTTGAGGGACGTAACTCTAACATACTGTTTTTGTTTTTGGTGACTTCCCTTGCTACTTTGTTTACACAGTGATGTCAGCTGTCTCCAAGGAAGCATTTTTGTACCGAATCGTAACTTACCAAACCCAAAAAAACAAAAAAATCTTTTTATACGGTCGAATCCTTTTGATAGTACAATCAAGTGTCAATTTAACAATGGTATTTTTTCCCCCAAGCACTAGTGCTACAAAATCAGTTATTACATATATAGAAATGTGGGATAACAAACACATTGCACTCTATCCAGAAGAAATGCTGAATCTAATAGTGAATAAATAAATGAGAAATGAACAAGCTCTCATTCAAATCACAAAAAAGATGACGCCTACTAAATTAAATTATGGCTTTTTTATATCGCTACTTTCATGCTTATAGCATGCTCAGAGCGCTATGCTCCAATCTCAGTTGTGGACCAGCGTGGAGGGGGTATCTAGGAGAAGATATTTCCGTGCTGCTTTTATGCGCTCAATAAACACAACTCTGCCCGAGTCGGGTGTCGAACCTCGAGAGCCCTTTCATAGGTAGCCAATCCAAGCCAAGTTCAAGCGCACTTAGCCTCTCGACCACGTTTATTATATATAAGCTATAAGTTATAAGCTATCCCGACATAACCAACATCTAATCTTTCTACTCAGGACCGGACACAACAGAATGGGACAACATATGTACTGGAATCTCAAAAGTGGAACTAGTGGACTATGCCCATGTGGAGTGTCACCAGAGAATGCTGGCCATGTCCTTCAGAACTGCACTCTTTACCAAGAGACCCGAACAAGACACTGATCCTAAAACACCCCAATAGAAAGAAAACTATATGGAGAGCTGTCTGATTTGGAAACCACTGCCCAGTTCATCACATATATCGGTCTAGTCATCTGAACGCTCTTACAGTTCATCTCATATATTGGTTTAGTCATCTGAACGCTCTTACAGTTCATCTCATATATTGGTTTAGTCATCTGAACGCTCTTACAGTTCATTGGTCTGGGCATTTGAACGTTCAAATCTTTAAATGAGAACGATGAAGAAGAAAAATAAATAATAACAATATACAAATAGCATAATCAAAATAATCAAAATGAAAACTAAGAAAAGTAATAATGCAGTAACTGGTATATTACAATAGAAATAATAATAATAATATAAATAATAATAATAAACAACCGGCTATCTAGGTTTCACTATGTAGTTTTAATATTGATAGGGATTCTGCAGTTTTGAAACTACTATTTATTCCTCAGTTTCAATGTTAGCTGATTTGAGGTTCCGTTTTATTACATCCATGTAAAGTAGGTGGGGGCGACCAGTTTTTTCTTTAGCCACCTTAACCGTTTGATCGTCTAAGAGCTGAGCCGAAGGCTTTTCGAGCTCCAAGTTTGAAAAAAAAAACTGTTTGAGCGTAAAACAGTAAAAAAAAAAACAACCTGCGTGAACCGCAGTTCTGTCTGGAAGAGACCCAAGTCAATGCCTATGTAAAGCATTGCTATTTCTGACATAACTGGCCTCTGGACACAATGGGCTAGACATGGCCAAAGGACCGAGTTTACCGGGAACCTCCGCCATCTTCCTATGTTATACCAAGCTAACCATGGGGGGAACTCGCCATTAATGTAACGGTCCCTTGAGGAACGGCGCATGGATTATCGACAGGGTCGTGAGAGCTCTCTTTCAACTCCGTCCGTGCAATGGGTTTTGCCATTCATTTAGCCTAGTTACCCCCTTAAGTAACCGTTTCCACTCGGGTGCCACGTTGAGGCAGAACAGCGTACCCGGGGCCAAAAGGGGCGGTAGGGGGGCACTGGGCTAAAAAAGAGCGCTAAGGGGGGCGCTGGACACATAAGGGGCGCAGAGAAGAAACTAACATACTTTGAAACAAAAGAGAATAAAAAGAAAAACCTTTCAACGTTAGGCTTCAAAGCGGTACTGGCGAAGTATATATAGACAAATAATCATTTTATTTTTTGAATTTCGGGAATTCCTTGTTTCTATGACTTATAAAACCAATGGCTATTTTTGTTCTTACTGCAGCAGGAGGTGTGTATTTTCGATCGCAGTTTTAAGCGCGTAAAACAGTGTGTAGATTGATAAATAAACAAGGTAATAAGCTTTTTTAAATTATAGTTTATTATATTTACAGTAATAGTTATATAATAAATATTATTATACAATGTATATGCTGTTTGGTTTCAATAATAAAGCAAGCGTTAAAATAAATGAGTGTAACGTTTATTTTACAGTGAAAGCATTGACAATGTCGACCAAGAAAAATACTCGCCAGTATTCAGTCAATTATCTCTCCATGGGTTTCATTGAATCGCCTGAAGATAAACGTATTCCAATGTGTCTACTTGCATGAAAACATTTTCCAATGAGGCGATGAAGCCAAGTCGGCTTCAGAAATATATAAATGCCTTGCATCCTGACAAAAATGACTAGTCCATTGAGTATTTCAAAAATATTCATGAGCAATGTAAAAAACAGCAAAGCAGAAGACGGTTAGATTGCCTCTTACGAAATTGCAGAGTTAATTGCAAAAAAATCAAAAGTCACATAACGTTGGTGAAAAATTTATAATCCCAGCTTTAAGATAAGTCATTTCCACTGTAATGCATCAAGAGCCCAATGAGATTTTGAAAGTATTACCGATAAGTGACACTTCGATTCAAAGACGGATTGATGAAATGGCCAGTGATGTGAAGCAACAACTTTTAAGGAAACTTCAAACTAAAAAGCTTTCATTACAAATAGATGAGTCAAAGTTAATTGATAATTCTTCATTATTATTTGGTTATGTGCGATATTTTGATGATGATTTCAGTGTTAATGAGGAGCTTATCTTTTCTGAAAAACTTACCCTCGACACAAAAGGGGAGTCTATTTTACCTTAGTAAAGACATTTGTTGCAAATAAATAAATACCTTTGCAAAATTTAGTAGCTTGTGCAAGTGATGGAGCACCATCAATGGTTGGACGCCACAAAGGCTTCATAAGTTTTATGAAAAAAGAAAATCCAGAAATGTTTATAATTCACTGTGCAATTCACAGGCAACATCTTGTTGCTAAACAACTTAGCCCACAACTTCATTCATCTTTAAATCTGATTATAAAAACTGTAAATAATTAAAAAACCCATGCCAAAAATGAGCGCATCTTTCAACAGCTGTGTGAAACAAATAATGAGCAACATGTTAAACTCTTATTATACACTGAGGTTCGCTGGCTTTCCAAAGGGAATTGTCTTGCTCGTTTGGCTGAACTCTTCAATACAATTTTTGGAATTTTTTGAGCAACAAGAAGATTTATCTGTTTGCAATGACTTGAAGAAGGTTAAAAAAGATTTATTTTACATGGCTGGGATCTATCGTAAAATGAATGAAATGAACTTGCAGCTGCAACGAAAGAAATTAACCCTTATTTATCATTGTCTCTTTCATTGAGAAATTGAATCTCTTTTACCACACTATTTCCAGAAAGGAATTTTACAATCTCCCAGAACTCGCTTTGTTGACTAATGAATTACTGCCTGAGGACATTGACGTCTATGCTACTCACCTGAACATGATCAAGGAAGAAGTGACAACTCGCTTCCAGGATGTCATAAATTTAAAAATTGAAACATGGATGATTAATCCTTTTGAAACATCTGTCAGCGATGTTCAAGTTGATTTGCAGGAAGAAATGGTAGTTACAAAATGATATCACCAGTCAAATGAATTTCAAAAGAGGAGGCACAGAAGAGATGTGGCTGCAGCGATTTGTTCCTGTCAAATACCGAAAACTGGTCAAAAATGGAATTGCTATTTTTAGCTTTTCCTTCAACTTATATGGCTGAAACAGGATTTAGTGCAGTTACAAACATAATGAGTAAACAAAGAAATAGACTGGATGTAGCCACTAGAGGAGACCTTATAGACTTGATGTAGCCACTAGAGGAGACCTTATAGACTGGATGTAGCCACTAGAGGAGACCTTATAGACTTGATGTAGCCACTAGAGGAGACCTTATAGACTTGATGTAGCCACTAGAGGAAACCTTATAGACTTGATGTAGCCACTAGAGGAGACCTTATAGACTTGATGTAGCCACTAGAGGAGACCTTATAGACTTGATGTAGCCACTAGAGGAAACCTTATAGAGTTGATGTAGCCACTAGCGGAGACCTTATAGACTTGATGTAGACAGTAGAGGAGACCTTATAGACTTGAAGTAGCCACTAGAGGAGACCTTCGCCTTGTTTTGACTCATTTAAAGCCTGACATTTCTAATATTGTTAAACTGCATGAGGCACAAGGTTCCTATTAGTTCAAGCTTGTTTACATTTGGTGGATTGTGTATATTAAATATAAGAATAAATGTAAAATTTTAATGTAAAAAAAAGTAGTGTTCTATAATGTAACATCCATCCATCCATACTAGTGGCGCTACATCCCATGGATGGCTTTGACCTGCTTCAACACATCTCTCCAATCAGAATTCTCCTGGACCTTTCGTTTCCACGCCTTTTGGTTTTTGCCTGTATACAATTTTCTCTCCTCTGTTATCTGACATTCTGACAGTTTTTGTGGCCTACGGTTAACGAGGGTGCCATGTAGCCAGCACAACGACAAACCGCCATTACTTTTCCCCAACTAATGTCAGGTACCCATTAGAGCTGAGTGGACTCAGAGGCGCCCAAAGATTCCAAAGTTGAAAATCCCAGTCTTCACCAGGATTCGTACCCGGGACACCCGGTTCGGAAGCCAAGCGCTTTACCGCTCAGCCACCGCGTCTCTCCTGGCATTTAGATGTCTTATAATTGATCTAATTGTTTTCAAAAGGATTAATCACTAATTCGAATCCTCAAAATAGCGGCAGTTTAATATTAAAAGATTCAGGAAAATGTTGTTTACAAGATTACTATTCGTTTTAAATTAGGTCTAACTTACAATGCATACTAATTAGCTTTTTTTCTTTAAAAAACTGCTTGCATAACTGATTTTAAAAATTAGATTTTTCACTTTCAGAAAAAAAAAAGTAGCCGTTGCATCAGAACTTTGAATGGTCTAAAATATTGTGATGTCGGATTTTCAATATCTTTTGAAGTTTACGAGATCTAAACGGGACGGACAAACAGACGGATAGACGTACAGAAATTTCGCACAAAACTAATCTCCCCCCTCCCCCTCTAGCCCCCCTCCCTCCAACCTGCATTTAATGGCCTAATATCTTTATGTCACGGTCCAGCGATATCGCGAGATGTGCCTCACAATTTGGAGACGCAAGTACTGACACTAGCGGATCCAGAACTTTGGAGTGGGGGGGGGGGCGTTTTTTTCCAAACCCTAACCCTTACGCCCAGAAAAACCTAACCCTATGCATAAACGTGAGTACAGCATAAATATATATATATGTATATATATATATATATATATATATATATATATATATATATATATATATATATATGAGAAATAAAAAAAAGCAGTGTTTCTCAACTTTCTGCGAAGAAAAAAACTCAGACATGTTGAACCCTTTCTCTTGATAATTCGGGGGTCTGAGGGAGCGCTGTAAAGCTCCTTAGTGGGGTTCGCCAAAAGCGTTTTTTAGCATTCTTCACTGCAGAAACGCATTCTCCTGACATTTACAGCTAATTATTCATCAGTGGGGTTCGGGCCAAGGCCCCGACGCCAATAGCATTTTCTTGCATTTTTCAATGCTGAAATGCATTCTCCTGACATCTACAGTTCATTATTTATCAGTGGGGATCGGGGCAAAGTCCCGACGCCAAAAGCGTTTTTTAGCATTCTTCATTGCAGAAACGCATTCTCCTGTCATCTACAGTTCATTATTTATCAGTGGGGATCGGGGCGAAGCCCCGACGCCAAAAGCGTTTTTTAGCATTCTTCACTGCAGAAACGCATTCTCCTGACATTTACAGCTAATTATTCATCAGTGGGGTTCGGGCCAAGGCCCCGACGCCAATAGCATTTTCTTGCATTTTTCAATGCTGAAATGCATTCTCTTGACATCTACAGTTCATTATTCATTCTTTTAAAAATGACATTTTTAATAATGTTTTACTTGAAAAAATATTCTAATATGAATTAGAAAGGCCCTTACTACATTGCAAATAAAACAATTTGAAGATACCCCACATATTTAGATTTAGGTTTTGAAGATCGCCGTCGAAAAAAAAAATTAAAATAATAATAATTTTTTTTAAGTTCATTTGCAAGAGAGATATTTTGTTCAAAAAGCATGTTTGTAACTTTGTTTTGTTACAGAACTATAATTCAAAGCTCTAACGAAAAGTTTCGGAAGTGGGAGGAGAAATTAAGTGGACCAATTAGACTCTACTCTAAATTTGTTTGCATTTTTATGATTAAAGCATAAATTATGAGCTATATTCCCAAATTTATTTAACTAGAAAAATAGCAAATTGAGTAAGGGTTGGAAAAAAGCGACCAGCAAAAGAATATTTGGGTTCAGAACTCATCTCAATTGTTACTCTCTTATCCTGAAACATTTCGTATGAATTCTAAATTTTCCAAAGCAAATTCTTTCGTTAAAAAGTATGATAAATTTATGTGACATTACATAAACTCTGTTGCCATATTTGACTATTTAGTTTTAAAACATCATGTTTTCGTCTGGAAAGGGAAGGGGCGGTAGAATGAAAACGATTAATCCTCGCTCCTTTTTATAATTTGTGCTAATGATTGCATTTGGCATTAAAGAATAGGGGTTGTGCGACTCGATATAAGAATTTATTTCATAGCGCATATAAAAAATATTAGTGACAGATCTTTCTAATAATTTTGTAATTTCTTAACTATAATTCAAAAAGAAAAGCATTGGTTTGTCCGATGGGCGGAAGGCGATTGCATGTATCGCCCCTTCAACCCAGTACAACCCTTTTTCATTTGATATTTACTAATGATAAAATTTGAGATTAGAGTGTGTGCGAAATAATATACAAATGGGTTCACTTATCAATACGTAGCTAATATTATATAGATATTCAACTAATTTTATTCACAAACAAGATTTCCCCATAAAAGTAGGACCGCCTTCCCACTCAAAGGGCTTAGGTAGGAATGGCAGTAGATGCATTCGCCCCCCCCCCCCCCCACCCAATCGGAAAACAGGGGAACAACATAATATAAAGATCGGTTAAAACATCAATAACACGTTTTAATCATATAGATATTTAATTGATTCTGTTAACAAGCTCTGATTTCTACAAATTTATTGAACCGCCTCCCCACTCGAAATTTTATGGGGTGGGGGGGGCGGGATTTATGCCATCGCCCCCACCCAACCCCACCAAATCGGCCAAAATGCCTGAGGGGGGGGGGCAAAATAATCTAAACATTTGTTGAAATATAAATAATTAGCATATATTATTAACATAAGTAATAAATTCGTATACAAATTGTGTGAATTTTATACTAAAATTCGTCCTCCCCCCCCCTTCGGGTGGGGGGGGCGATTGCCCATACCGCCCCCCCCCCAACAGGATCCGCCAGTGAGTACTGATAAAGTTGTATAAGTTGAATTAGTGCGGGATATTGTTTGTAGAAAAAAAAATCACTATTAATAACTATAAAACCTAATTTTATAAGAAGCTCCATGGCTATTTAGTTCACGTATTTTCCTCAGGAGGCATCAGCCCTAGAGTTCGAATTCAGGTCGCTCACCTTTTTTTTATAAATACATTTAAAAGCGACGGCCCAGACACCCCGTTCTTTCTCCCCCTACCCCTTTCCAACTGGTCAAGACACGTGATAGGATCAGAGCGTAGTGAGAAACGTAAAAGCATGAAATTACACTAAAGAAGAACAATTGATAAAAATATTTCTAATCGCACAGATGACCTATTGCTTTGCATTTTTATTATTATTATTATTGTTTTATTATTATTTTATTATTATTTTTTTGCTGTTGTTTTTTTAGACAGATTTGTACGTGGATGGATAGTAGTGATGGGAACTAAACTAACCTTTAAAAGTTAAACTAAAACTAGTTATCAACTAAAATAAAGTAGTTCAACTATTAGGTTATTATGAATTTCAAAATATAGTTATTTCTTTAGTTTGTCATTGGTTAATATGCATGACAAAATGCCTGACGCGTAGGACGTAATCATCTTCTGTTTTGAAGTAACGTCTGTATTATATAAGATAAGCCGCATTGACACACTGTAGTAGTGATATGAATGAAATTATCGTCAGATTTCATAATGTTGCGCATTATAAAGGCATATTATTAAAATAATAAACTACTAACATAATACAATTTACTTTCCATTGTGTTTTTAAATTATTTTACCCTACATCTACCGATTAAATTTAATTTTAAGTCTTTTTTTTTCAATTTACTTTTTTCATTCATATTTATTTATGCACACGTAGACCTCTTACCAAGATAGTATACACATATACATTTGCCGTGTTGACAAAAATTTTACACCTTTCATGGCGCGGTTTCTAGGTCAACACTCTAACCTACTGTATCTAAGCTATTTTCTAGGGTAACACGAAGTGTATAGTCTTTTACTATAAAGGCTCAAAGTTCTTTGTATTGACTAGACTACTGTAGCATTCAAATTGTTTAAATTCTAGATCTAGATCTAAATAAAATTAAACTTACAATGTTATTTAAACAATTACATTCGCGCCTCCGATTTTATTATTAAATTTTTTTTATTGCTTTTTGTCAACTAAAGTTTACAGTATTTACCAAAGCAACACGTATTGAGGTCATGAACTTTCGGCTCTAAAAAAAAAATTAAAAACAGATGTTGGCTTTTGACTAATAAATTGAATAAACTCTATTTTGAGTTATTTTTAGATTTAAATCATTGATAGTTCAATATTTTACTCTCTTACATATCGGTTAGGAGAATACACATTTAAAAAATAAATCTAAAACCTACTTTCCTTTATTAAAACGTAAACAAGACAGCGAGATCTTTACTAGATCTAGATCTAGATATATCTTTACCAATTATAGATCTACACTATTATACAGAAAACATTTCAACTTCTATTTGTCTATTCATAATTGAAACAAAAACAAACAAAAACTTATTTATTTTACAAGTAGTTCTAGGTCTATAGAAACTTTACACAACCTAAGTTTAGATCAAATCATTAAAAAGCCAACTAGATTAAACAACACATTAGATCTCTTCTTAACCAACAGACCTGGATTAGTAGTTGATTATGATATTATCCCTGGTCTATCAGACCATGATATCATAAAAATACACAGTCAGATAAAAGCAGTAGCCAATACAAAACCCGAAAGAAAAATCTTACTCTGGAATAAATGTAAACTAACACAACTACACCAAGCTGCATTAAACTTTCAACAAACATTCTTATCAGAAAAAGACATTAACCAACCAGTCGATGACCTCTGGAATTTCATTAAAAACCATCTTAAAAGCATTATAGAAAAGCATATACCAACTAAATACACATCAAACAAAATAAATAAATGCTGGTTTAATAATAGACTAAAGAAGCTTTGTAAACAGAAGGAAAACCTATATAGAAAATTTAAAGAAACCAAGGCAGAAAGAGTTTACAAAAAGTATATAAAAATTAAACACCTAACCCAAAAAGTAAGCAGACAGCTGCAGAGTAAATACATAAACAATGTAATATCTAAAGATAACAACAAAAACCTATGGTCTTACATTAAGTCTAAGAAAATGGAAACAACAGGCACAGCGACATTTAAAGATGAACATAACATAATACATAATGATAATGAAACTAAAGCAAACATCCTAAACAAATACTTTGCATCAGCATTCTCAGCCCCAGGAGACAAAGACATATTTCTTAATTTGAACCAAGTAGACAACATAGAAGATTTAGTAGTACAAGAAAATGGAATTCAAAAACTATTAGCCAACACCAAACCAAATAAAGCGTCTGGAACTGATGGTATTCCAGCTAGATTACTCAAAGAACTAAGCAATGAGCTAGCCCCAGTGCTCAAAATACTCTTTCAGGCATCGCTTAACCAGGGCAGAGTACCAAAGGACTGGAAAGAAGCTAATGTCACCCCCCTATTTAAAAAAGGAGAAAAATCTGATCCAGGAAACTACAGACCAGTATCACTTACCAGCATCACATGTAAAATCCTAGAACACATAATATGTAGCAACATCATAAACCACTTAGACAAACATAATGTCCTCACCCCATACCAACATGGCTTTAGGAAATATAGATCATGTGAAACACAACTAATAGGACTAATTGATGATTTTTCAAAAGGTTTAGATAATAGTGAACAAATAGATGCTATCTTACTAGATTTTTCCAAGGCTTTTGACAAAGTTCACCACCATAGTTTGCTTAAAAAATTAAAATATTTCGGCATTAATGGTCCACTGCATCAGTGGATTAAAGATTTTCTGATAGGGAGAGAACAAACTGTAATAATAAATGGCTCTAAATCAACACCAATAACAGTAAACTCAGGTGTACCTCAAGGAACAGTCTTGGGTCCACTACTATTTTTAATTTACATAAATGATTTACCAAATTGCATTAGTTCAGGAACAAAAGTCAGATTATTTGCAGACGATTGCATAATATATAAAACAATAAAAACAATACAAGACACAGATATTTTACAAAGAGAATTAGATGAATTACAGAAATGGGAATCAAATTGGAGCATGTTTTTCCACCCAACAGATGTTGGCTTTTGACTAATAAATTGAATAAACTCTATTTTGAGTTATTTTTAGATTTAAATCATTGATAGTTCAATATTTTACTCTCTTACATATCGGTTAGGAGAATACACATTTAAAAAATAAATCTAAAACCTACTTTCCTTTATTAAAACGTAAACAAGACAGCGAGATCTTTACTAGATCTAGATCTAGATATATCTTTACCAATTATAGATCTACACTATTATACAGAAAACATTTCAACTTCTATTTGTCTATTCATAATTGAAACGAAAACAAACAAAAACTTATTTATTTTACAAGTAGTTCTAGGTCTATAGAAACTTTACACAACCTAAGTTTAGATCAAATCATTAAAAAGCCAACTAGATTAAACAACACATTAGATCTCTTCTTAACCAACAGACCTGGATTAGTAGTTGATTATGATATTATCCCTGGTCTATCAGACCATGATATCATAAAAATACACAGTCAGATAAAAGCAGTAGCCAATACAAAACCCGAAAGAAAAATCTTACTCTGGAATAAATGTAAACTAACACAACTACACCAAGCTGCATTAAACTTTCAACAAACATTCTTATCAGAAAAAGACATTAACCAACCAGTCGATGACCTCTGGAATTTCATTAAAAACCATCTTAAAAGCATTATAGAAAAGCATATACCAACTAAATACACATCAAACAAAATAAATAAATGCTGGTTTAATAATAGACTAAAGAAGCTTTGTAAACAGAAGGAAAACCTATATAGAAAATTTAAAGAAACCAAGGCAGAAAGAGTTTACAAAAAGTATATAAAAATTAAACACCTAACCCAAAAAGTAAGCAGACAGCTGCAGAGTAAATACATAAACAATGTAATATCTAAAGATAACAACAAAAACCTATGGTCTTACATTAAGTCTAAGAAAATGGAAACAACAGGCACAGCGACATTTAAAGATGAACATAACATAATACATAATGATAATGAAACTAAAGCAAACATCCTAAACAAATACTTTGCATCAGCATTCTCAGCCCCAGGAGACAAAGACATATTTCTTAATTTGAACCAAGTAGACAACATAGAAGATTTAGTAGTACAAGAAAATGGAATTCAAAAACTATTAGCCAACACCAAACCAAATAAAGCGTCTGGAACTGATGGTATTCCAGCTAGATTACTCAAAGAACTAAGCAATGAGCTAGCCCCAGTGCTCAAAATACTCTTTCAGGCATCGCTTAACCAGGGCAGAGTACCAAAGGACTGGAAAGAAGCTAATGTCACCCCCCTATTTAAAAAAGGAGAAAAATCTGATCCAGGAAACTACAGACCAGTATCACTTACCAGCATCACATGTAAAATCCTAGAACACATAATATGTAGCAACATCATAAACCACTTAGACAAACATAATGTCCTCACCCCATACCAACATGGCTTTAGGAAATATAGATCATGTGAAACACAACTAATAGGACTAATTGATGATTTTTCAAAAGGTTTAGATAATAGTGAACAAATAGATGCTATCTTACTAGATTTTTCCAAGGCTTTTGACAAAGTTCACCACCATAGTTTGCTTAAAAAATTAAAATATTTCGGCATTAATGGTCCACTGCATCAGTGGATTAAAGATTTTCTGATAGGGAGAGAACAAACTGTAATAATAAATGGCTCTAAATCAACACCAATAACAGTAAACTCAGGTGTACCTCTAGGAACAGTCTTGGGTCCACTACTATTTTTAATTTACATAAATGATTTACCAAATTGCATTAGTTCAGGAACAAAAGTCAGATTATTTGCAGACGATTGCATAATATATAAAACAATAAAAACAATACAAGACACAGATATTTTACAAAGAGAATTAGATGAATTACAGAAATGGGAATCAAATTGGAGCATGTTTTTCCACCCAACAGATGTTGGCTTTTGACTAATAAATTGAATAAACTCTATTTTGAGTTATTTTTAGATTTAAATCATTGATAGTTCAATATTTTACTCTCTTACATATCGGTTAGGAGAATACACATTTAAAAAATAAATCTAAAACCTACTTTCCTTTATTAAAACGTAAACAAGACAGCGAGATCTTTACTAGATCTAGATCTAGATATATCTTTACCAATTATAGATCTACACTATTATACAGAAAACATTTCAACTTCTATTTGTCTATTCATAATTGAAACGAAAACAAACAAAAACTTATTTATTTTACAAGTAGTTCTAGGTCTATAGAAACTTTACACAACCTAAGTTTAGATCAAATCATTAAAAAGCCAACTAGATTAAACAACACATTAGATCTCTTCTTAACCAACAGACCTGGATTAGTAGTTGATTATGATATTATCCCTGGTCTATCAGACCATGATATCATAAAAATACACAGTCAGATAAAAGCAGTAGCCAATACAAAACCCGAAAGAAAAATCTTACTCTGGAATAAATGTAAACTAACACAACTACACCAAGCTGCATTAAACTTTCAACAAACATTCTTATCAGAAAAAGACATTAACCAACCAGTCGATGACCTCTGGAATTTCATTAAAAACCATCTTAAAAGCATTATAGAAAAGCATATACCAACTAAATACACATCAAACAAAATAAATAAATGCTGGTTTAATAATAGACTAAAGAAGCTTTGTAAACAGAAGGAAAACCTATATAGAAAATTTAAAGAAACCAAGGCAGAAAGAGTTTACAAAAAGTATATAAAAATTAAACACCTAACCCAAAAAGTAAGCAGACAGCTGCAGAGTAAATACATAAACAATGTAATATCTAAAGATAACAACAAAAACCTATGGTCTTACATTAAGTCTAAGAAAATGGAAACAACAGGCACAGCGACATTTAAAGATGAACATAACATAATACATAATGATAATGAAACTAAAGCAAACATCCTAAACAAATACTTTGCATCAGCATTCTCAGCCCCAGGAGACAAAGACATATTTCTTAATTTGAACCAAGTAGACAACATAGAAGATTTAGTAGTACAAGAAAATGGAATTCAAAAACTATTAGCCAACACCAAACCAAATATAGCGTCTGGAACTGATGGTATTCCAGCTAGATTACTCAAAGAACTAAGCAATGAGCTAGCCCCAGTGCTCAAAATACTCTTTCAGGCATCGCTTAACCAGGGCAGAGTACCAAAGGACTGGAAAGAAGCTAATGTCACCCCCCTATTTAAAAAAGGAGAAAAATCTGATCCAGGAAACTACAGACCAGTATCACTTACCAGCATCACATGTAAAATCCTAGAACACATAATATGTAGCAACATCATAAACCACTTAGACAAACATAATGTCCTCACCCCATACCAACATGGCTTTAGGAAATATAGATCATGTGAAACACAACTAATAGGACTAATTGATGATTTTTCAAAAGGTTTAGATAATAGTGAACAAATAGATGCTATCTTACTAGATTTTTCCAAGGCTTTTGACAAAGTTCACCACCATAGTTTGCTTAAAAAATTAAAATATTTCGGCATTAATGGTCCACTGCATCAGTGGATTAAAGATTTTCTGATAGGGAGAGAACAAACTGTAATAATAAATGGCTCTAAATCAACACCAATAACAGTAAACTCAGGTGTACCTCAAGGAACAGTCTTGGGTCCACTACTATTTTTAATTTACATAAATGATTTACCAAATTGCATTAGTTCAGGAACAAAAGTCAGATTATTTGCAGACGATTGCATAATATATAAAACAATAAAAACAATACAAGACACAGATATTTTACAAAGAGAATTAGATGAATTACAGAAATGGGAATCAAATTGGAGCATGTCTTTCCACCCAGAAAAATGTCAGTTGTTAAGAGTAACAAAAAAATACAACAAATTAATTCCACTTATCTTATTCATGGCAAACCAGTAACACAGACTAAAAACGCAAAATACCTAGGTGTTATAATAAATGAAAAACTGTCATGGAATCCACTTATTAATGAAACTATAAAAAAAATCAAACAAAGCATTAGGGTTTATTAAAAGAAATTTCTATAAATCAAATAAGAACATAAAACTAAAATGTTATTTAACCTTGGTTAGGCCAATAATAGAATATGCATCCACCGTTTGGGACCCCTCAACTCAAGAAAACATTAAGAAACTGGAACAAACACAAAATAGAGCAGTGAGATTCATAACAAACGAATATTCACATTTGACTAGAGTAACACCATTAGTAAAATCACTAAATTTAGGAAGCCTTCAGGACAGAAGACTCAAAAGTAAAGTAGCAATTATACATAAAACACGAACCATAATCTTCAAATACAAAAACAAAATTTAATAAAATACTCTGAAAGACACAAAAATAAAGGCACATTCCTTGTCCCATATGCTAGGACAAATTTGTACAAATACTCCTTCTTCCCTAGTGCTATTAGAGCATGGAATGGGTTGCCTGAGCTAGCCAGAAAAACCAGTGACTTGGCAGAATTTAAGTCATTGGTTAATATGCATGACTAAATGCATGACGCGTAGGACGTAATCATCTTTTTTTTTTAAGTAACGTCTGTATTATTTAAGATAAGATAAGATAGAAGATAGATCTGTACACAGTCATTGTCTGCTTGGGTAAACCATGTATCTCTGTCATCTATGTAGTCTTTAGATGATACGTATAACTAGAAATATCTAGATTCTACATCAAGAAAGTCTAGATCTACTTTTTAATTTACACTAAATACATAATAATAAAAAAAATACATTCTTCAATAGCAGTCAAGACAAATGCCCCGACCCAATAGATAAACTGGTACAAAATAAAGTTTATTCATTTTATACTTTAATCAAATATATGTAGGCCTACAAGCAAAAGTTTTTATTTGAAAAAATGGATTTAGGTTGATTAGCTTGATTGCTCCATTCATACTATTTTTACATTTACGCATCCCGCATACGCTTTACTTATGACATTATAATTTAGTTTAATTGTTTACAAAACACTCCCAGGGACTGCATCGACAGTGATACGCAAACTAAGACCAGAGGGTCGCGGGTAACATATCGCTAGTATATATATATATACATATATATATATATATATATATATATATATATATATATATACATATATATATATATATATATATATATATATATATATATATATATATATATATATATTATAGCTCTATCTATCTACATCAATCTATCTATCTATCTAACTATCTATCTATCTATCTATCTATCTATCTATCTATCTATCTATCTATCTATCTATCTATCTATCTATCTTGCTCTTCCTTTGTGGTTGAAGTTGAGCACATTTTTCATTTCCTATGGACTCGAAGATAACTTTTAAGTCCAATCCTAGCTTTAAAAAGCCGGCGCACACGTGAAATGGGTGGGCTAGGTCAGTTGCAGATAGGCCTGCTTTTTCTCTTAGCCTTTTTGTTGGTTCGGCGCCCTTTCGCCCTGGCCACTCTTCTTGCTTCAAATCTTGAGACTCTGAGACACAGCTTCACTCCATGAGTAGCGATCGAGAGATATAGCTTCTTAGCCTTGAATATCGCATTCCTTAAAGGAGCTCTTGAGAGTGTCTTTGTAGCGCTTGTATTGGCCTCAATGGGAGCTCTTTCCTGCACACAGCTCCCCGTACATAGGTCGTTTGCCTGGCGATTGCCTGGCATGCGAACTACTTGTCCCGCACATCAAAGTTGGGACCTTTTTACTGTCGCATTGATACTGTGCATGTTGGACAGCTTTAATATTTCTGTGTCTGGTATGTGGTCGGACCAACGCACCTTATGGATACTTCTTAGACAGCGTAGGTGGAAGGAGTTTAGCTTTTTGGTGTTGCTGGAATTTAGGGTCCAGGACTCAGATTCATATAAGAGTGACGGGAGAACTACAGCACTGCATACTTTCAGTTTGTGGATATGCTCCTCTCCGTTTCCACACTTGTTCTTGAAGTCTTCCAAAAGCAGCACTGGCACAAGCAATACGGAAGTCTACCTCATCATCTAGGTTGGCGTTTGTCGATATGGTGCTTCCCAGATAGAGACACTTTTTGACGTGTGCTAATATCTGGCCATCTATGAGAATGTCTGGTTATGTGACAGATTTATTTGGAGGAGGTTGGTGCAGCACTTTTGTCTTTTTTACATTAACGGTGAGGTCAACATTTTTGCAGGCATAAGTGAAGAGGGACAGGCTCTTTGGTAGGTCTTCTTCGTTTGCGGCATTTAGGGCACAGTCATCTGCGTATAGCATGTCTCTGATGCAATCGTAGTTTACCTTGGTCTCATGAGTCTCTGATAATTGAATAAACTTGCATCGATGCGATATCGTATGCCAACTCCAATGCTTTCGGTGCGAAAAGCATCTTTCAGCATCTATCTATCTCTCTCTCTCTCTCTATCTATCTATCTATCTATCTATCTATCTATCTATCTATCTATCTATCTATCTATCTATCTATCTATCTATCTCTCTATCTATCTATCTATCTATCTATCTATCTATCTATCTATCTATCTATCTATCTATCTATCTCTCAACTCAAGAAAACATTAAGAAACTGGAACAGAAACAAAATAGAGCAGTGAGATTCATAACAAATGAATATTCACATTTGACTAGAGTAACACCTATAGTAAAATCACTAAATTTAGAAAGCCTTCAGGACAGAAGACTCAAAAGTAAAGTAGCAATTATACATAAAACACTGAACCATAATCTTCAAAAACAAATCAAAATTTAATAAAATACTCTGAAAGACACAAAAATAAAGGCACATTCCTCACCCCATATGCTAGGACAAATGTGTACAAATACTCCTTCTTCCCTAGTACTATTAGAGCATGGAATGGGTTGCCTGAGCTAGCCAGGAAAACCAGTGACTTGGCAGAATTTGTCATTGGTTAATATGCATGATTAAATGCATGACGCGTAGAACGTAATCACCTTCTTTTTTGAAGTAACGTCTGTATTATATAAGATATCTGTCTGTCTATCTATCTATCTATCTATCTATCTATCTATCTATCTATCTATTTATCTATCTATCTAAACCAGAGAACGCAGAAATAAAAAAATAAATTTGTTGAGACACGCATATTTTATTAATGGAGCCGAATCTGATTAGTATTACAATAAAAGATTAAAAAAAAAGAAATAAAAAAATCCCTTTAGAATCAATAAATTCACCACTAGACCAGTTCCTCCACTTTTTCAAGCTGCTTGAAGCGGTCAATACTGTGTAATTATTCATTGATCTATCACACAGCAGTGTTGGTTCAGTTTGTTGGGACAGAATTAACAGAATTGGATTGTACATTGTAACAGGATATAGAAAGCTCTGCATTAAAATATCAAATAATTCAATACATATTTAAAACACACTTGAACAAGACATCTAGACGTAGGCCTACGATTAAGGTGAGATGTATCAAACTATTAGATCTAGAGCTTCTTGATATATAAGTTTACATAGTCTCGTTAAATATTATCACAGCTTTTCAGGAATTTCAGAATAATTTATAGTGAAAATACGTGAGGTCCAAAAAGAGAGTCAAATGATAAAGACATGTTTGTGTGAATTTTGTAGCCTAACAGTATAAAATCTAATCTGTGATAAAGAGGTGGAAATATGAAATCCACCACGTAAAAGACAATATAAAAAAAAATCTGACATCTTTTGTAGTTGAATGCGGACCAGTTCTTTTCTTTCAGGTGGCTGATGGATTTGTTCAATGCGGACCAGTTCTTTTTTCATGGGGATGAGGGATTTGTTCAATGCGGACCAGATCTTTTCTTACAGGGGGGCTGAGGGATTTGTTCAATGCGGACTAGTTCTTTTCTTTCAGGGGGATTAGGGATTTGTTCAAAGCAGACCAGTCCTTTTCTTTCAGGTGGCCGAGGGATTCAGGCTTCGCGGAAAACTAGAGTTCCACGGAACACATTTTGGGAAACACTGAACTCTAAAATAATTTTACTCCCACCAATGCGCGGTTATGGATTGTTCTGCTTCCTTTTTTTTTTTTTTTTGTCACGCTACCGATCACCAATAGGCTGCCGTACAGCCCAGGCTTTGTTGGAGTCCTGGCAGTGTTTATGCATTCCCTCTTTTATGTACTCTGTGCCTAACCCTGTAGAAACGTGTTTGATGCTTAGAGATAGGCTGTGGCCTGAGCTTCCTATCTGGCAAGTTGTAAGGAACAAATGAGATGACATTGGGCACCTTACACACTACAAGATGTCTTTTGAGAATGACTTGACCATTTGATACGAACATTACAAACAAATTTGCTTATTCCTTGAATTTATCTGACAATTCAGTATCAACCCGTTCAACGCTTTTGTAATTTGACTTTTTTCACACTAAATCTTATCTTACCTATAAGAAATATTGCGGTATTGACCAAAGGATAGTGAAATTTTAAAGCTTACACAAGTTACATCGCCAGAAAATGCTTGGCCGTGCAACTGTTTGAGCCACCGGTATCTATTACCAAAAGAAATAGTGCGTGATGTCATGTAATCTTAATGTTAATAGTGAGAAAAAGAATAAGATATTTAAAAAAATGTATATAAAAACTATTAAAACGATTGGATCTTACTTTGCTACTATTACCTAATTTAATCAGAGATGTTTTATAAGAAAGCTTTATTTTGTTTTGTTTATTCAATATAAAATTTGCTATCAACTGCCACTTGTGTAATCTCGAATCAGAGCAGTAATTTCACAATAATGGTCTCTACAGTTTTTTAATGAAATATGATTGCCACCCCTCTTCTAAAATTCGAAGATTCTCATTTTTAGATACTCTGACAAACCGTTTTAGCTCACTCAAGGTATCACTCAGGTCTAAGCATTTAATTAATTTATTTGCACGCTATTAATCATCACTTTTACTAATTTAGCGATCAAGCGCTAAAAACACAGCCACAACCCCTCCAATCCAACCCCACCCCCTTTGGCATCGATGTCACATTTTACTATCCCCACCTTGACACGTGCCACACTCGACTCTTGACAAGAGTACGCTCCCCTTTTCCTATCTTGGCAAACATCCGTTGACCCCCCCCCCTCTTGTGGGGAGCGGCTGGTTCAAAGAGCCCATTCAACTCTACGCCTCGGGCAACGCTGTTCGTCTCGCACTAGCCACTATCAAGGTATAATCTCCCTTGATCCGGCCGAGCTCTGATAATCCCCCCCTTTTATATCCTCTGACCACCTGGGCGAACTCCCTGAACTTTCAACTCGCGCCTTCGCGCGGTGTCTATCTCCCGGAAATGCCGTCACGGTCAAGCGACGACATCTTTGTCAAAGACGCCAGATATTCTGGACCACCTTTGCACTTATCTACCGCCACTCCCCCTCCCCATCTCCACGTGTATATGGACAAAACTTCATCGTCCGATCTCATTCTCCCTGGAGAGCTGACAGGGAGCACATGTATCTCTTGCTTGAGCTCTGGACTATTTTCATTCCCTTATTTTACTTTGGATTGGCGCTTTTATTTATAGGCAACATTCGCCTAAAATCTTAGCAACCTAAAGCTGATAACAGATTTGTTGGCACCAGATCTGAAGATATCAATCATACTCATCTTACAAGAGTCCCAGTAACAACGCTAGCCACAGACTCGTCACTGGCTTAACTGATTGGTAGACGCAGCTTAGCTCTGCAACCATACAACGTTGGACTGCAACCGGAGCCTGGATCGACTACGCCAGCTCACCAGCAGACAGCATCATTACCAACCACACCCGTCTCATCAGTGCAGCACCGGACCAAAAGCTAAGCAACCAGCCTAATGACACTCAGACCACTTGGTTCTCATATCTGATGATGATAGTCTCCTACATGTAAATACGCCAGGTCCCATCCTAGCACCTGTACAGCATTTCACCTTTTTATTATCTTTTTCTGTATAATAAACCTTACATAAGTTTACATCAAAGTATTTGTTGCCTGCATTATAACGCTGTGCTTGTAGTTATTATGTGCAAGTGTGGGTTCTCAAACCATCAAATCCCCTAGACACCTATAACGGATAATACTTTAATCCAACTTGTCACAGATATCTCTTTTGTAGATACCTCATTTCTAGATGCCTCATTTCTAGATACCTCATTTCTAGATACCTCATTTTTGGACACCTCATTTCTAGATACCTCATTTATAGACAAATCATTTCTAGATACCTCATTTATAGACAAATCATTTCTAGATACCTCATTTATAGACAAATCATTTCTAGATACCTCATTTCTAGACACCTCCATTCTAGATAGTTGGTGGATAGTGTTTCTTAACTGTAAAACTATCTTACTAATTGTTACCCCTATGACTGCTGTCAAATTACAGTCAATCAACATTGACCAGTTGTTTAGTTTCCACAAAAAATGCTTGCTCACTGAATGAGACAATATATGTTCCGGAAGTTAAATGTCGGGACGAGCGAAGCCTACCCTTGTGGAGCATCACCAGAGAATGCTGACCATGTCATTCAATAGTGCATACTAAATCAAGGGACCCGAGCTAGACTCTCCAAAGACTATTCGGAGAACTGCCTGATCTGGAAACAGATATAGGATTACTTATCTGAACCCTAAAAACATGTAAAATGAGAATGAATGAGAAGAACAGATGTTTGTGTACACAAATAGTGTGAACAGCAGAAAAGGTTTTTTAAGTGTGGAAATACAGCTTCTGGCACCCATAAAACTCCCGTGGTCGTGCTGAATGGAACTTCTCTTTGCTTTGAGTTATGTCCTCTGGAGCTGAATCGGCTTCTCTTAATAAGTGTTGTACTTTTAATCATTTCACTAAAGATAGTTTCACCTTTCAGCAAATGAAAACGACAAAATTTTTTTTTTACTTGCCTGTAGAAATGGATCTGACGTGTACGTAAAGATTTAACATGCACTTACATTTCATATGTAAACAATCAATTGCACTTCTATTTGAAGGAAAGATGAAATTTTGTCTTCTACTCTTCATTACAAATATTGGTAACAAGGTCACAGTCATTGTCCTTCAATATAATTATATTCTTCTCATTTGCCTTGCCCATGCTAAGATAGCGGATACATTGGATTATTTATTCATAAATCAGAACTACCCGTGGTTAACTCCCCTGGTTCTAGTAAGTTTCGTTTCTGCTAGTATATAAATCATTAAATGTATAACTTATATGCAGCTTTGTGCAAACTTTTCTGTTTCAAGTTCAAGGTTCTCAGTCAAAGATCGAGCTTCATCAGTTGTTACACTTGCCATCTTGTTCCAAGCCTACCCAACACTCAGACATTGTGTCTTGAGTTGAGTGTATTGATGTATAGCCAATAAGTATAATCTTCGTTTGCTTAAAACTTTTTATAATGAGACAGTTTCAATAATTAATATAGATATTTTTTTTTATATTTGCATTTTTATATCTATATAATGTGGGCACACCGCATAAAACACCTCGATGGGCCGCATGTGGCCCGAGGGCCATAATTTGCCCACCCCTGTCCTACATAGATCACACTCAATAGCAAGAATTACCAAATATTTCAATCTATCTACGAGAATTTTTGAGCTAAAATAATTCTTCATTAGTTTGAGGCACTAGAAGCTTCTTTCATCAGATTCCAAAATTACGCCATAATGCCGTTTTTTTTATCGCTTGTGACATCGGCATTTTCCATATTGAATGACACCCCAAAATGACAATTTTTGTGTTAATATTTCAGGAGATTTGTATGAGTTATCTAAAGATTTATATAATTTTCGGGATATTTCCAGGACTTTTTCGTATATTTTCCAATTTCATGAGGTTTTCAGGAGCTTCAGGTAAATCGACAGGAGGCCGCGGGAAATCTGTTATAAGTTATACAATGATTTAATTTAATACACCTAGAATAATCGCGGGTCCTTTGAAAGTGCGGGGCCCAATGCGGTCGCATAAGTGTGGAGCCAACTGCGGTAACCTAAGGCCGGCCCTGCAAAATAGAGGCGTATGCTACGCCGCCGGTAGACTAGTATATATATAATTCTCTTTATGGGTCAAGAGTTTGGACGTCAACAAGTAAAGGAAAGATCACTCTTTATTTCTGCGAAAAGAGTTATCCCATTAAAAACAAGATGGGGGAGAACAAGTAGTATTGACCCGTCAAATAATAGCAGGGCAAAAAAGTCATGAAAAGATCACTCTTTTTTTTTTCTACCCCACATAGTTTTAGCGGAGAAAAACAAAGAGGGGGGGGGGAGGACAAATTATCTACTCTGTATTCACCCGTCACTAAATAGCAGCGGCTAAGTTTGGTTAGAGATACGAATAATAAGTGAAATTTAAGAGTTTGTATTAGAAAATAGATTCGTGTTTGTCTTTGATTCATTCTCTACTACGTACAGAACTACTTTACGAGCCTTGCGTGTAGCAAAGTCATACAGTATATCATAAAAATTGTATTTCGTACATAGATCACGCTCAATAGCAAGAATTACCAATGGTTTCAATCTATCTATGAGAATTGTTGACCTCAAGTAATATTTTAATAGTTTGAGGCGCGAGAAGCTTCCTTTACCAGATTACACAAATAGGGGTAATGCATAATGCCGTTTTTAATTATCGCGCGTAGGATTGTTGTTTTCCATTATGAATGACACCCCAAAATGTCAATTTTGTGTATATATTTCATGAGACTTGTATAAGTTTTTAAAAGATTTTTAAAAATTTCCAGTGATTCCCAGTTAATGTTTTTTTATATCTTGCAATTTCAGGAGATTTCCAGTAGCTCCTGGTAAATCGACAGGAGGCCGCGGGAAATCTGTTATAAGTTATACAATGGTTTAATTTAATAATTTACACCCAGAATTAACACGGGTCCCATGAAAGTGTTGGGCCTACTGCTGTCGCATTGGTTGCAGTGGCCTATGGCAAGCCCTTCAAAATAGCGGCGTATCTTATGCCGTTGGTTGACTATAAAAATAATTCTCTTCATAGCTCAACAGTTTGGACAAAAAAGAAGTAAAGGAAAGATCACTCTTTTATTTCTGCAAGTCGGAAAAAAGTTACCACAAGTAACTTTGGCTGTGAAAAAAAGAGGTGAGAACAAGTAATATACTCTGTATTCACCCGTCACTAAATAGTAGGGCCGGACTTAACCGTTGTGGGGCTCAATGAAAAACGGAATTGAAGGGCCAAGTTTGGGTAGGGATACGAATAACAAGTGAAAATTAAAAGTTTGTATTAAAAAAATTAATTATTCTTTGCATTTTATTTATTCTTTATTACCTACAGAATTACTTTACGAACCTTGCGAACATTGCGCGTAGCGAAGCAATACAGTAAATCATAAGAATTATGTTTCTTGCTCAATAGCAAGAATTGTTAAATGTTTCAATCTATCTTCGAGAATTGTTGAGCTCAAGTAGTAGTTAGAGTCGCGAAAACCTTCTTTCGCCATATTCATCAATTAATGTCTTTTTTTTTATCGCGCGTAGGATTGGCGTTTTCCATTTTAAATGACACCCCAAAATGACAATTTTTGTTATTTATTTCAGGAATTATTGTTATATTTTTTTTATTTTTTTTTGAGTTTTCAAAAGATTTTAATAATTTCCGGAGATTTCCATGACTTTTTCGTTTATTTTGCAATTTCAGAAGATTTCAAGCAGCTCCTGGTAAAATTGAATAATTTACACCTAGAATTAGCGCGGGTCTTTTGAAAGTGCGGGGCGCACTGCGTTCGCATGGGTGGCATTGGCTTAAGGCCGGTCCTGCAAAATAACGGGTGATGCTACGCCATGCTTTCACATGACCCCATTTCTAGAAAGAAGTATAATAAGGTCACAATATCGATTCGTGGCAGTACACTTTAGAGAACGCGCTAACGTGTTAGGTTTTGGGGTCAAACATAGTGACCTCAATCTGTCACGGTGAACGGGTACAATATTAGGTAGAAGCGACTTTAGGTAGTGACTATTTTAAATACACGCCCGGGACTAATTGCAGATATTTTGAATTGACCTTATTCACCAATCGTAAACAAACATTTAGCCACGTGATAAATTCATAAAACAACGAAAAAAAAACTGTCACCTAATAGCTATTGTATAATAAAAATTAGATCGTAATTTGTATAGAAGAGATAGAGAATCACGTGGCTAAATTTTGTTTGTTTACGATTGGAAAATGAGGTCCATTAGATGATATATTCTATTGTGATTTGAACACATTTATATATTAGCCTTTTTACTAAGTTTTGTTTTTGTTGTAGACGTTTGGGCTGAGGGAGAGACGCCCCTTAGGTGTCGCTCCCGTGCGCCAGTTAAGCCTCTGTATCGGTTTAGTAGAGTACATGTGTAAAGTAGAAGATGATTAGCTCATTCTGAATTACTGTATTGTATATAAGTTAATGTTGTCGTAGACATAACGGTATCTTTATTATTTTTATTACATCAATCCATGTCAAAGATTATTGCTATATGTTTCTTATAAGGAGATACAAACTGTGCAGGGATGATATAGATCTGATGCATTGATTAGTGTATGATAGAAAGAGAATGAAAGAAATATTGCCACGAAAAAAAAATGAGTGGAAGATAGTCATAGAAATAGTAAATTTACTTTCACACCAGTAATATCAAATGTGCGAAACAGGTCTTACAAGAATATCTGAGAACAATAGCTAATTAACTTTTATGATCTAGTCAACATTTGTGCCCCGAATTTTTATGTGATTTCAGGAAAGATTTATCTATATATATTTACTATTGGGCAGGGTTTTGGAGGATTTTTTTCTCTCCTCCCCCCCCGCCAAAAAGATTATATTATACATGTGTGTGTGTATGTGTGTGCGTGTGTACAAAATTAATCTTTATTACATTCTTACACTTCATTCTTTTGGAAGACGTATATTGTGCCCTAGAATAGGCTCATCCTGGATTTAGTGGAAAAAATTGTAGTCTTCCAGCCCTAGCTATCAAGGGGTTCTAGAGTAGCTCTGAGAACTCTCCAAGCGCGGGGCGGAGCCCCGCCCCTAAACGCTATTTCCGGTATTGAAAGCCAACAAAATGCATATTCTGAGGCATGTGCAGTGCATTATCCTGCTATTAAAAAGTTTTTTTTCAAAAACGTAATCTGCTATTCCTACTGACTTAGATCCTCCCATCCGTTAGGCGCATTGCGCGGCAAGCTGTTTCCACAAAAATCTGTCACTGACAATGTCTGAAGCCTCTTGCCACTTGCTCTGAGGACCTCCATGAACTTTTGGTGCCAAGTTGTATTTGGATGTCATCGCAACTCGTAATTCATTTTGTCGGAGAACATGACCCGCGAACCTCATGCGACGCTCTGTCACAAACTTACTAAGGGATCGACTCCCATTTCGGAATAGGTTTTCCTTGATTGCGACCCGATCTCTATAACTGACTCCTAAAATCCGTCTCAGCCATCTTTGTTGAGCCACATTTAGTGTTTTTTTATTTTATTTTGGCAGATGACTATTTACTGCGCTTTATTAATGGAGCCCAGCCACTGGTAGAAATGTGTAACCTCTCTTAACTACGCTCTTGGAATTGTAGTTTGCTTTAGATTTTATATCGAAAAGGAAAGTTTTATCATCAAATCATCTGTTCGGGGGTTTTAAACCCAAAAACACTCTGGAGTAGGTTTTTATTTAATTGAAAACCCATTTAGCTACGATCATAGAATTTGGTGACTGTAGTTTGCTTTAGAATACTATTGAAGAGAGATTTTTTCAACCACTAAACTCTATGTAGGTGGATTTATAACTCAAAACAATCTGGAGGGGTTTTTAAAATAAAAAAAGGCATCAGAAGCAGGGGGATTTAAACTCAAAAAACCCCATTGGCTTGGCTACGCTCAAAGAATTTTAGTGAGTAATTATTTTCTTTTTTAGATTGAACTGGTATTTTTTAGCAATAACCTCCTCTGAAGGGGTATTTGAATTGGCTACGCCATAGCTTTTTGAGTGCGTAGTTTGCTTTTTTTTATATTGAAAAGGTATTATCTGCTTCAGACCCCTCTTAAAGGGAGTTTAAACTCAAAACCCTTTAGCTGCGCTCATAGATTTTAGAATGTCTAATTTGCATATTTTAATAATGACGAGGTATTTTTAGCTGTAAGCCCCGCTGAAGACTAAGACTAAGACTGCTTTATTGATCCTTAAGGAAATTTGTTGTAATTACAAAGACTCTTTTCTCATATATAGACAACACAACAGAAAAATACACATAAATACAACAGACAACATAAAGATTTTTTTCAAGGGATAGTAGTTATGAATTTAGCTTCTATTATTACGGATGATTGAAGCCAAGCAAAGTAAAAATTCTCATTAAATTTATTTTTATCTTGCCTGTATATGAAATTAGTTTTATTATATATAAAAAATACTAACAGTGTTCATATATTAGTAGTCATACATTTAGAAATTTTCAATTATAGTTATCAATTCTAATTTATAAATGTCCATTAAGTATGTATTGTTTATCCCTCTACAATTGATACGTCTGCCCACACTATCATATTGTTACGATCATCAATAGTGCTAGATGTTACAATCAAACTTAATGTTAAGATGTCATGTTGAAGCACAATCAATGATCGTAATTGCCGAGGACCTTGAAGTCGTCTTTAATAAGATGATCGTATAGAAGTAGCTAGGTCTAGTTGACGATACGATTATTCAGGATGTAGCCAGTTGATAAGAGGATTATCTAGAAGTTGCCAATCGCTAAGTCGATCTAAGTATGTTACTATATTCAATGAAGAAACTTCTCTTCGTCTAAAACAAATGCTTTAATTCAAAAGCTTGGAAAAGCTATTCACAAATAATTACAATGGTTAAATGTACTTGAATAGAACAGAATAAATATAATTCTGCTAAATAAATGATCTACACAATAACGTAAAATATACATCTGAATCTTAACACATTCCTAAAAATCTAGAATCTTTCCCCGGGTATCGCGTTGACACGTGTCTAACATCCCCTCGTTGCAATGCCAACCAATAAATGCAGCTCAATGTACAATAATTAATATTTCAAAACCAATCACATTTATTCTGACACATAGCCCTGCCGCGTGATGGAATTCCCCGAGCTAACAAATTCTGGCTGGTAACATTGGGCGGCTAAATATAGATACTTTGTACGTGACACATATATATGATTATAATCATAAATGCCATGTTTAACTGAGCAAATACGTCTTCATTACTTTATTGGACTGAAAGTGGGTAAAAAGTGTGTGTGGCGCAATCGAATTAGAAAGGGGAAAAAATCGGTGCAGGGAAGCAAAAGGTTGGCCACCCCTGGCCATCGCAGATACCTTTTTTTTGTTGATAACCTAATGAGCACTGGCCAGAAGTTGGGCCTCAGGGGCAATCGCCCTTCCCCTGTAGCTGCCCCATCTAGATCATTTAGCTGCTTATGTAAGCGCGAACTACATTCACTTTTTTTCTATAGTGACGTAACACGTGAAAGATTTTAGTGACCTAACAAGTAAAAGGTTTTGAAAGAAAAAAATATCCACCACAAAAGTTTTGGCTTCATGCCAGCTCATTTGTTTGAGAAAGCCTGGTAGAAAACGGTGGATTAACAAAGGTCGTCACGCGAGGCTGGTTCCTCCAAAACATAGTTGGTCTCACTGAGCGGGCTTCATGTTATTCTTTCACTTAATACCCTCGACCCAGTTTAATGGTGACTTTTTGGCAGTGGCGTAGCATCCATGGCGCGAAGGGGTTCATTGAACCCGGGCCCACGACTATATAGGGGCCCACGCCCGATAGTGTAACAACCATGGGGCCAGGGTCGGATTTAACTCTATGCAATATTATCTCTAGCATAGGGTCTCCAAGAAATACTTAGCAGTTACATACATTATCTGAACTCATGTAGGCCCCATATATCTAATAGTTTAAGGCCTTTTTAACTCTAAATACACACTACGTAGGGGTTTCATTACTTATGGGGCCATGACTAATGACCAATTGTGGCCTGCCCTATATGAGCCATTGTGGTGCGGGGGGGGGGGGGATACAAGAAAGTGGAGACAAAAATGACTTCAAATTTGTCAAGAAAATGGTTGACAACAAAAATCCTACGTTTCCTTAACATTTCTTGCACGTCAAATCCAACTTGATATTCACTTCAAAACATTAAACGTGGTTTCACCTAGAGTCGGTGTAAGGAAGCTGCTTTCATAGTTTACTATTGTAATGTGGTGACGGTGCGCTGGTGTGAAGTTTGGGTCCCATTCTTTGTTTTTTTGTGTGTTTTTTTTCAACCTATGTTAGTTATACCTTTGATTGTATTACATTTTTTTCAGCTTTTTTTCATTTTTCTATTACCAGAAAGATTTAGACTTAAAATTAGCTATTAAAGAAGCAAAAAAAAAAAATATTGTTTTAGCTAGGGAAATGTTAAAGATGTTGACTTTTTAGCTACTAATCATGAATGAATTGTGGAGGAGGTTTATAACAAAACTTTATAAGATTGAGCGATAATGACATTTATCATGGAATAGTGTCTTACACTTGAACGGCTACCTTTTCGTCTGGTATGTGCTTTAGACAGTCATTCGGATGGTCTCGATGGTCTTGGGTTATGAGGCGTATACACCGAAACAGCATTAGTGTTGTTTGTTTTCCAACTAAATCGTAAAAAAAAAGAAAATGATAGGCCTACTAATGATTGACTAACTTCATCTACAAGCTTACCAATTAAAGAAGTTGTCAATTACTAACCGAATTTAATTCATCGCATAGTAAATGTTAGCTTTAACTTTAGTATGCACCAACCTTTTATTTGGTGTTCATCGCGAGATTATCGTTTAGGTGACACAAGTAACAACGACCATTTATCTGCAGTACATAAAAAAAAAGAAAACAGAACCCCTGACCTCGACCCACAGATTCAAAAAGAGATAATATAATAGACCTGTTGGGCAATGCAATTATCGCAAATCCAATCTGTGTCATTTTTCTTTATCATGTTGATACTCAAGAAGTATTAAAAGTTTATTAAATTAAAATTATTTTCTGAAATACTTTAGTGAGCTTCGATGACGAACTACCCAAAGAAATTGCAGAGAGTCATTTGTAGGTCATTTGTAGGTTTTTATATTTGTGAGAACCAGAAGTCTGCAGGGTTGACTAAACAAGTACTCTAAAGAGATAAAATATCACTCTATGTTTTTGTCACACAAAATATTTGTCACACGGAAGGTGAGGAGCTCATCGACATATTCTTGAACCCGGTTCCACAGTTACCTAGCTACGCCACTGCATTTTGGATTTAGAAGCCTGTACTGTGCGTGTCGAACATTGAAACCAATATATAATTAAAGTCTAAATACTTTGGTTAAATAGCGTATACTAAAACCTTAACCTACATGTTGGAATAAAATACAAGGTTTTCTTAAATCGTAAGTTTATGTTTATTTTTATTTTGTTAAAATATTATAATAAAATATTATAAACGTGTCTATTTTAATAAATTGGAATCTGAGATTTGTTAAATCACGCACATCGTTTATTCTTCATTTCAACTCAAATATACTAAATTTTATATTTCTTTGTTAAGTATGAAGGTAGTAGAGCACACCGTTGTGTATTTATGTTTCCTGTTGTGTGTTGTGAACTGATCTGTTCTAGTGTGTCGAAATGTCATGGTGTCAGGTCAGCTTGTGTGTGTGTGTGTACTTGTTATTGTGAACTGTTTTGCCATTCTTGTTCAATAAAGCCTAGCTTCAAGACATGTTTTGCTGTAGTGTTTTATTAGGTCACTACACACACAATACTGAAAATCGCCTTGTAATTGTTTAGCTTAGACTCTAGACGTTTTCAAAAGACACACCCCATTCCCAAGAAATGTAGATATGTTTGGTACTTTGACCATTTCACTAAAAATAGTTTCACCTTTCAGCAAAGAAAAATGACAAAACCTGTTTTCACTTGCTTGCCTGGAGAAATGGGAAAGATTTGTTTGGAATTTATTTAACATGCACATACATTTCATATTCAAACAACTTATTGCAATATCTGCTATGAAGAACATTAAATCCGTCATCCACTCTTCATTAGAAATTTTAGTGACATGGTCACAGTCCAATGTCCTTGTAGGAACATAACAATTTCTTCCTTGAGATTTTAAAATCTCATTACTTTGCCCATGATAACCCGCAGATTCAACAGAATATTATGTTTCAAAATCTACAAGTACTTTTTCGGAATTGTCTGATCACTTAGTTATGTGGGTCACTAATATGTTGAATAGGGGTGCACCGGATAGTTCCCTCCGGCTCCGGCATCTGCCGAATATTCGGCACTTTTTCACTATCCGGCACTATCCGGCTCCGGTCGGATATCACTACCGGATAGTAAACCGGATAGTAAAAGCTACACCTCTATTTCTATTAATATTGTTATGCGCCTTCGCGCTAAGTCTTTTCCAGATACGCAAAACGGAGGTAACGCTAAAATATCGAAAAAACACAGGCGAAAGGCAAACAATATAAAGGTAATCGATGCTGATAAATGTCCAACAAGAAGTTTGAACTAAATCTCCATGTTAATAAAAATAAACCAATACTCTTAAAGTGGACATGAATCAATAATGTCAGTTCTGAAATACTTTAACGTTTTTGTTTCAAATAAAAGGATTTGTTTTTAAAACTATAAACTATGACTATGCACCAAATATATTTCAGTACGAAGATAAGGCATGTTAATCTAAATAGAAATAAGACTGCACACTATAAATTCGCATTACATACGTAGTAGCGATGTCTGGCACATTTTAAAAGCTTGTCTTGACCTTTGAGTGGTCTAGTAAACATGTAATATTTCCTAACTATGTCACGCTGATAATCTGTCTAGATGTGCGGGTATATTTCCAAAAGTAGAGATGAGCAACCCCCCCACCTCCTTTTGTTTTTTTAGTCCATAACATCGAGTTCACTGATAGGCAGCTGACCACATTAAGCCAAAATGTCAATGTGTTGACAATGTCTAGAGATCACATCTTCTGAGAGAACTAAGTTTTGTTTACTTGGAGAAGAATTTTTTATTAGAGTCGGGACTACAAGCATAATCTCTATAAGGTTAATCTGGTATGAGTTTATTTATTATGAGATAGGTTGTCAATCAAGGGTCTGGAAACAAGCAACACTTTTTATACTATTGGCCGGGACAATAAGTTTGTTTACTTTAAGTCTCAATTAGGAGGCTGGACTAGAAGCCAAACAGACACTGACCAAGGGTATCTTTAAAGGGAGGGCTCAAACCCCCAACTTCTTATTTGTTTAATCCATGACAATGTATTGATAGACATTGACCATTCTTAAGCCAGAATGGATTAACGCAGATTGTTGAGAAATATTGACACTGTCTAGAGGTGACTAGATAATGAGACTAAGTTTGTTTACTTGGAGAGAAATGTCACTTAGGGCGCTGAACACACGTTCGTTGCACAATAAAATAAAACAAATATGTGCATGTGTGCGTGTATGTATTTTTCCCCTTGTATTAAAACCTTTAGAAAGAAAACTAATTTCATTGTTTAATTCTATTGACTTAATATATAAAGGAAAACCTTACAGTTACATTTAGCATCGCAGAAAAAAAAATTGATCTAAAGCACCACAATTAGATCTAGCAAACAAACAAAAAATATGCTGGAATGTTAAGAAACACTTGACCTCTGTAACTAAGGTTCAGAGATAATTTATCCAAATGCTTGACTGATCATGCCAATGTGTTATCTTTTTTTGCCTGCACACTAAACACCATTGCGTATGCCCAAGGAAAAAAAACGCGTGAAGGTCAACACCATCAACCATACACACTACACCAGGACTACATGTGTAGTCTCACTACGTCTATCTAACCAGGTTGTTAGAATCAGTCGAACATAAAGTCTTTTTATGTTTTTGTTTGGTAAGGAGGGTGTGGGTGAGTTTGTTTTTTTCATCTATAGTTGGTTTTCCTAATTCTCTTAGATCTATTTAACAGTAGATCTAAACATAGATATCAATAATAGGCCTACAGACTACAATTAAATCTATGCTTCGCAACATTTAAATCTCAGGCTATGAGTGGGTATAATAGATGTTCCTGCTGTTAATAAAATATCGTTTGCCGCAAATGGATTAATAAATATATGACCTACTACGCTTCAGATTCCAACGATTAACTAACAGCTATCAGTATTAAGCCCTTGAAGCCAGAACCAGAAGCAGCCTTTGGACTTAAAATTACAAGTCTGATGACCAGTTGTTGGTCAGAAATTATTGAACACATACATCTAACCACCATACAAGCCAGGTGAGAGATTTACATTAGTAACTAGTTAAATATATACTAACATATTTTACATTGACCCTCCAACACACAGCCTATATAGTTGGTGGCCTCGTACATACACACAGACACGCTCATGCTACACAGATTAATTTATGTTTATAAATATTGTTAATCTTTAATAAATCAATCAGTAAAAGAGTTTAAAACAATAAGGTATATAAAAGGAAAACAAAATATTACCAACAAATATAGGTATGTTATTTAACGCTTTCGTAAAATGCTCAGCAATACAAGCTATTTACAAGACACTTAGGTATTCGGCTCCGGCTACGGCCCCGGCCGAATATCAAATTTTACTATCCGGTCATATCCGGCTCCGGCTGGATATCAAAAAGTACTATCCGGTGCACCCCTAATGTTGATATATGTTGTTGTTATATGGTCGGGATATTCTTTATTAAAAAAAAACAACAACTGTTTTTCGAAGTCAAAGATCGAGCTACATCAGTTGTTACAATTGCCATCTTGTTCCAAGCATAGCCAACACTCAAAACACTACTTCAGAGCATTGAATTAATACTGACCTGTGATTGTGTCTTTGACTGAGTGTATTGGAGTATAGCCAGTTTGAATATTCTTTGTTTACTTAAAACTTTTTGTAATGAGACAGTTTCAATAATTTATATAGCTATTTTAAATTATTTTTAATATATTTGCATTTTTATATGTATTTACTATGTGCACACCATATTTCTATAGGTGTTGGCGGGCCGCATAAAACACTCCGGCGGGCCACATATGGCCCACGGGGTGTAATTTGCCCACCCCTATACTAAACGTTAGTAATAATAATATTTTCAACAAAATCTAACTCAATACAATACCACATCTTTTGTCTCACCGCTGACGACAATGACACCTATCGTGCTTCATTTATAACCAAGCACACTTCATAACACGTACATCTAAACATTCTGTACAATCTATATGCACTTGGCCAGTAACATATATAAAGCATATATAAATTAATTAAAACACATTTTACATTTCTAACATTACAGGTCAAATCATGGCATTGAACATATTAAGAATAAAAGCATTTCTTTTCTGCATCGCCGCTTTGGGATTAATAGTCTTCATTGCTCTTACCAGCAAAGGCAGCTTTTTTCTAAAGACCACAATGCCCGCTGATTTTAAAGAACTGAGAGAAAAAGGTTTTGGAGACCCGTTTAGATTTAATACTTCGGGATCAGACTTTGAGACTAGCTTTGATGTCAACAGTTCTGTTCAAAACATTCAAGACTATTCCTATAGCCAAAGAATCAGTTTGATTTCACGGGGAGAAACTGTAAACATTCGGTCAAGTTCTGAAGACAAGAAGAGTTACAGCTGTTCCCCTACTACTTTTGTGAAGTGTGACAAGCCTACTCGCAATGTAACACCAACTAATACATCGTATGGAGTCGCTATGCTCAGGAGGCCAAATTGGATGTCCATCCCCGCCATTTTCGACCTGACCAGCTGTCAATACACTAACTGCTACTTTCAAGATACAAACATTAACGAATCTACCAGCGTTGTCATTATATACATTATAAACCTTGACGACAGTTTCAAACCTATTAAGAGATGGTCTCATCAGTTGTACACCGCTTTGACATGGGAAGCCCCTCCTTACACGAATGCACATCTGCTTAAAGGTGAGTAGTTGCTAGATTTGAACAGACCTCATTGAGTTCGAATAATGATATAGATGTAACATGTTTAAGTAATATTTTAATAAAAACAATGACACCGTACTGTTTTATAAATCCAAGATCACGTGACAAGCATTATGTCTCACTATAAATGACTTATTTATATACCAGAGACACGGCGAGAGTACGCGATGCATGGTGCAACAGGATTACGTGATGCATGGTGCAACAGGAGCACGTGATGCATGGTGCAACAGGAGCACGTGATGCATGGTGCAACAGGAGCACGTGATGCATGGTGCAACAGGAGCACGTGATGCATGGTGCAACAGGCGCACGTGATGCATGGTGCAACAGGAGCACGCGATGCATTTCAATGAATCGAAATAAAAACATCGAAAGCAATTAGCTTTTAAAAGCAACGTGACTTTAGAGCTAATTGACTTGAAATCAGCTTTACAAGAGAAATACCTGTCACTTAATCCAACCTTCCATTAATCCCTATAATGTTATCCCTGCAACTTTATACCTGTAACTTTATCCATACAACTTTATCCCTGTAACGTAACCCCTGTAGCTTTAGTCCTATAACTTAATCCCTTTAAATTTATCCCTATAACTTTATTTCTATAGCTCTATCCTAGTAACTGTATCCCTATAGTTGTGGGAAGCGTGGTCGAGAGGCCAAGTGCGCTTGAACTTGGCTTGGCTACCTAGAAGGGGGCTCGAAGTTCGACACCCGACTCGGGCAGAGTTGTGTCTACTGAGCGCCTTAAGGCAGCACGGAAAACCAACAAGTAGCGATCCTAAAGTTGTTTACTTATCTAATTATATTATATACTTTACTTTCAATAGATGGAAACACTTACTGGAACTCTGTGTTTAATTTGACTGCCACTTACCGTATGGACGCAGATATCTATGTGCCTTATGGAGATATTCAGTTTAAACCGATTCCTATTGAAAAAAGACCGAATTACTGTAAGTACATAGAAATTTAAAAGCAAAATGTTTCTCTTTGTTTCTTTATTAACTTGATTTATTTATGTCAGCACAGCACTTCTGTATTCCTCTGAGACAATACAAGGCATCTAAAGTTCCTGCAACGCTTCCATTGAATATACCTACACTATCTTAGCGGACATAATTAGAAAAGACTACCTTTCATACATATGTTTATGATGAAAGCTGATTCTGACACCTATCCAGTATAGGGGATCACAGATGCGAACTGGGTGTCAAATTCATAATCATCATGTTGCTTTTTAATTTTTTGAAAGGATAAAACTTACAAGTATAAATGTAAGTAAATTGCGATCTATGTGGCCAGCAACAACCAACTGCCTTCACGTTTCCCCTGTTGGATGTGGTGTTCGTTGAAAATGTAGATCTAGAATGAAGTCTTTCTAACTGGAGTTCGATTCAAACCACACAACATATATTTAAGTCTATGAATAACTTGATAAGACTTTATAAACTTGAGAAATATTATGTAATATAACAATACTAGGGCGCAGTCCTATTGTCACAGTTCTAAAACACAATTAATGTCCTGCTTGCTCAAGAGTGAGTTTTTACTTAACCGTCATCTTCCCATAATTCCTTATTTTGTTAATTTCCCACCATTCCCTAGTTCAGTCTAAAATAGTCCATTTATATTCTCGTCACTCCAAAAAAATTCCCGATAAAACTAAACCTAAAACACCCCCCCCCCCCAACTATTGTCAGGTATCCATTAGAGCTAGGTAGATCCCAAATTTAAAAAAAACACAGTCTTCACCAAGCGCTTCACCACCCATTCACCACCCTTTTTGTCTAAGGATATTGGATTAGATTATTTCGAAAAAATGCGTTTTATTAAATTGGTATTACACTGTAAACGATTTTTTTGATAGCGACCCTCAAGAGTCACTTTCATAAGAGAATTTTATAGAGACGCTTTTTAATAAGTGTCATAATGACATCCTCGAGGCCCTTTAGGTGGCCCTTACATGCCCATTTTGGGTACCTGCCCACCCTGTATTTGCTTTACTACCTATTTAGCCAGCCCGCCCCTGGGGGATGACCACATTCTTAAGGTGATCTTTTTGGCGAGCTTCAAATAAAAGAATACTACCCAATAGTAATTCGTAAGCGATATAAACATTAACAGAAACTCCAGTTGGCCTTCACTAGCAACAAGGAAAGTAGCTGGTAGTAATTGGATTCTAAAAGAGACAGATGAAGAGCTCGCACGAAGGCTGCAGGACACGCATTTAGACCTAAAAAAGAAGAACCCTTGCCGAAAACAAGTGCAGATGAAGTGAGGAAAACTTAAATAAACTCTTGACGAAGAGGCTTGGCATCAGTCGAAGGAAGATTGCAACGGGGCATGCAAAAACAGTCATCCTTAATCTTCTATATAGAGGTAACACGGCATAAATATTTTTAGGTAAAAATTTATACTTACGAATTTTCGCTTTAATCAACCAACCGAGGAAAAAATTTTATTTCATTTTTTTTGTAAGAAAAAGCTTGATTTCAGCATTATTTGTATGCTTAAGTCTGGCCAGAATCATGGTCACCTTTTCAAATATTCATTTCACTTGGCCGAAGATATTCACAGAAGGCAAAAAGTAAAGTAAGGTAAAAGTAAACTGTTCTTTCAGCGGTCTATAGTGCAGATGATGTAAATTTCATGTTTCTGTGGCCCATGGTTAACGAGAGTGTCTTGTGGCCAGCACAACGACCAATTGGCTATATTTTCACCCAATTAATGTCAGGTACCCATTTGAGCTAGGTGGACTCAAAGCGCCATACACATCCCTGAAATTAAAATAAACAAATATCTTCACCAGGATTCGAAACCAGGATCTCCGGTTCGGAAGCCAAGCTCTTTATTACTCAGCCACCGCAAATCTAGAATGCAATGATAGAACTTTAAATCGACAGCCGAAAATAACTGCGTTGACTGTTGTTTAATTTGTAGAGGACAAAACATTAATTCAACCTTGCACAGAAAAGTTAGGCTAAATGCTGTACTTCTCCTCAATCTTTGGATTCAAAGACGTGCTTAATTTATTATACCAGGTCGTCAAATTTGTTTCTTAAAATTTAAAGTGAGCTTGGTTATGACGTGGGTAACTTTGTTATATATAGAATTAATTTAACTTAGACTTAGGTCCTCCCTTCACTCTACAGAGGTCGGTCAGAGGCGAAGTTCCCGTACTGTTCCAAGCTTGTGCCCATAGAATTTAGGTCTTCTAGGAAGGTGTTATGCTATTTTATATGGCCTTTCTTTCTATTTCCGTCTCGAATTCCATGTTGTGGCCGACTCTGATAAACGTGTTTGGTATTGTCTAAGGGACACTACTCTATTGGTCACATGATCTTTTTGTAGACATATAGTAGAATACATAATTTAAAAATTGTTTTATTTATTTGACAGACGAAATAGCCAGAAATAAGAGCAAGTCAGTTGCCTGGTTCGTCTCTAATTGTAACACTCCTTCAAGAAGAGATAAATATGTGGAACAAATGAAGGTAACTTTTTGGGGGGTTATAATATAATCATATACTACAGGGTGGTCCAAAAGTAGAATTACAGATATTAAAATACTTTTTTAAATGGCTGAAGCTACTTGCTTAGTAATTGTTAAGTCCGTTTCGAGACTCTTAATCTTACAAGAAACAGACTCATCAATAGTAGATTATGAGAACTTTAATCTTGGTTCAACAAATAATAATGTGTCTTTAATAGCCTTGTTTACATTCCTTCCTATTCAAACCCAACTCTCTATCTTGCTTTTAAGTCATCATAAACAAACACCATTGAGCCACGTGATTCTCTCTTTTCTATACAAATTACGATCTAATTTTGAATACACAATGGCTATCACGTGATAGTTTTTTCGTTGTTTTATCAATATTATTACGTGACCGTTCTTTTTTGATTGGTCAACAGGTCAACATTTCTAAATGTAGGTCTACGAAGTCTTATGTGTTTGATTTTACTATATAAATTAGAGGTAAAAATCCTTGACCAGAAAAGAAAAGTAATTAGTTCGGTGACTAACGCGCGTTTTGGAGTCAATGTCATTCTTGAATGTTTGTAATACTTTCGTTCTGCTAATTTAATGATCATTTCGTTAACTAATTAATTAGTGTTATGATCTCTACATTGTTGTAACGTTTAGTTTTAGGTTATTATTATGTAGTAGATGGTATCTGTCAGGTTTAGGATAGCTGTATAGAATTAAGGTCCCGGGTTCCACCTGACAATACATCACTCACACACAGTCATACATAGAGTGACCAACTATGTGAATAGTTTAAATAACAAAATTAAATGAATTTAATTGTATGAAACTGATATATGTGTATGTACAATGAAGATGATAAATAGACAATATATATATTAGATATATATATGTATATATATATATATATATATATATATATATATTATATATATATATTTATATATATATATATATATAATATATAAATATAAAGAAATTATTTAACAATTAATGTAAGCACCTTTGCTACTGCTATCAACTTGTCACCCTGGTTTCATAGTCCACCAGACTCTGACCGACAGGCGTCACAAAACTGCCAACCTCGGTAATAGTAAAGTTAGACCTCAGATGATCGCCAATTTGACAATGACACTGAAAACTGTAATATATATTTCTGAGACAGCAAGCGACGCCCACACTAGCATAGACTCGAGCCAGTAAATACAATTCCAACACTGGCACCCTATAAACGAAATAAACACAAAACTTAAACTTCTACTCTAAAACTAGAAATAGTGACAGCCTCATACAACATACAATAAGAGATATCACAACCGAATAACTCACCCTAAACAGGGGTCCAACAATCCTACTGAATAATAAGTCCAAGAAAACTAGTACAGACTATAGATATAATAACCTTTTACGGACCAACACACCGTCCGTTCCAACCAAACTCAGAGGGTGACCAATAGATGTCACCGGACTTTGTGACGTAGCAAAACAATTCAAAACACAACTATAAGACACTCACGCCCCGTACAAGTAGTACGAGTAGCGGACATACAAAAAAAGAGTTAGGAGAACTACGCGACAGTATCAAACATTTAAAATAGTTATATAAATAAAGATATTTATGTTAAATACTTTTTATTTATTACAAAGCTGATATTAAGTCGATCTGTCTGTCTGTGTGTCTGTCTGCTTTTTATACTGTATTTCTCCGACAACAACTTCGTATCAAGCTGACATTTTGCACAAGAATAAAAAAAACAAAACAATTAGTTAACTATTAGTGATAAATTACTTTGTTTGGTATCTAAAACATGGGTAATGAAACAGTACTTGATTTAACTGTTAGTATAATCTGAATGAATCACCTTTCCAATGAAAACAAATAGTATAGCACACTTAATTAAAGGAATTTTCGTTTACTTTTTTTTTTACGAAAATTATTTTTTGAGGAGTTAGAGATTGACAATTCCCAAAGCAATTATATCAATTAGATATTTATTATAAGACATCAGTTAGGCCAGGTTCGCATTTAACTTCACATTCACTTTCACGTATCCTTTGGTTTGCTGGACCTCTGGGGCACCACACTAGATCTGTCAACCTTCTTTCTCCATTCTTCTCTGTCAATTGTCTTTGATCGAATTTAATTTTGATGTTCTTTTTGAAAATATTGAAACCTGTTCATATTACCTGCCTGGGTGGACCACTTCGGGGGCCGATTTTGAGTTTCTGTTTCCACACAAACGGTTTTTGTAACCTTGTTAAATATTTGTTCTGTGTTTTGCTTGTTTGTTCTTATTGTTTGTTTAATGGTGGTTGAGACATGGTGTATACCATACAATACGTGAGTATCCCTCATGTATACTCTCCCTAAAGTTCAAAGGCTTGTACATATTGAAAACAAATTTAAAACTTCTGTGCCGTCAGCACGACATTAATTTGTCTAAATATTTCCCCAACCGGTTGATACAGAAAATGGTAGGCAAACTGTAACTGAACGTCTTGAAGAGGAACACCATTTTAATTTTACTTTAGAACAAGTAAAAAAAAAAAGAAAATTTTTCCTTTAGAAAGCTGATGACTTTTTTTTTTGTAAGAGCGATTACTTTGTTCTTATTTATTAATCAATAATATGTATCAACTAGATATAAAATACCCGAAAAAGAAACAACTGATTAAGCGCATCTACTCAACAGTTAATAAAATTTTAACGGTAGGACAATAAATCAAGTCGAAGAAAAATGTATTTATTTATTTAACTCTTTAATGCCTAAATACCCGCTGACAAATTTTTGTTTAAGATATAGAATGTCTAGACCTTTAGCCAAATTTAAATTATGTTTTTGTTATATTTTGAAAAATTGTATAAGTCAAACCGGAGTTTTGCCAATGTGGCCGATCAGCTTGCATTGCTTTTCCAAAAGATATACACTAACTGTCAAATATCTAGCCGTTTTAAAAAACCATGTCCTAAAAGTTTTTTTATTTTGACCCAACGAAAAATTCGCCAGCTTAAGAGCTTAAGGAGGCTTGCATCTTGAGTTGGAATTCAAGTCGAACACCTTTAAAAAAAAATTGCTCTAAAAAGAGACATCATTTACACTTTCTCCAAGATCACCCCACTTTCCCCACCACCCTACAACTGGTCCACAATAGTAATTGGACCACAGCGCAATAAGCATGATGAAATCATGAAATTTCTCTGAAAAAAATTATTAATAAAAATATTTCCAATCACAAAGATGTATTATTAATCTTGATCTATATATAACTGGGCAGGGCACGTATCCCGTAAAGGAGGCGAACGTATGCCAAAGGCAGTCTTTTTTTTTTGTGAGCCAGAAGGTGGTCGACGTAACAGAGGTGTCCCACGGGAACGCTTCAAAGACCAGCTTAGGCGCCAACTTGCCATAGCTGACATAGAAGAGAGCATCTGGTGGCATGCGGCCTCAAAACGAGACAGCTGGAGGTCACACACAAAGGGCCGCGTGATACAACACAAGCAAGACCAAAAGACAATCCGCTGCCGAGGACAGACGCAGACGGTGAAAAGAAAATCCAAATCGACCACCGGCGGACAATGGTTATGCTTGCCCTCGGTGTGGCAATATATGTAGGCCACAGCTGGAACTGCTCAGGCACGGGATATACTGCATTCCTCACTAGTATTCGGACTCGAAGACAAGCCTTATTATTATATATAACAGATTAATTAAATGATTGATTCAAAATATCTAATACAATTACACTTAATGTAAGCTTTGTTATTTTTTTTTGATGATTTTATTATATTTACTTGTTTTTTTTTTTTTTTTTCAGAAAATTATTGATGTCGACATTTTTGGAAAATGTGGAAAACCTTGTCCTACAGGCGACTTCCTGTGTTCCCCAGATATCCCTGTACAGTACAGGTTTTATTTATCGTTTGAGAATACTTTTTGTAACGATTACATTACGGAGAAATTCTTCAAATTGTATACTCAAAATACATTCATCGTGCCAGTAGTTAGAGGTGGATTCGATTACAATAAATATCTTCCCACCAATACTTTTATAAATACTGCAGACTTCAGAAGCGCAAGAGACTTAGCTTTATATTTAAAGCAGCTAAGTGACGATTCGATATCTTTCAGTAAATATTTAGAAAACAAGAATTTGTATGACTTTAAAAAAGGTTACAATTTGGGCTGTCAGACCTGCACATTTTTAAATACAAAGAAACATGAAGGACGAATTGATGATTTAAAGAAATGGATGACTGATGATATATGCCATACACCAACAGATTTGTAGCACTGGAATTGTTTGAATCTTTGAAAATCAAAGCAGCCAGAAGAATCCAATGCCAGCAAGGGACAGTGCCGATACCTAGCTGTCTGCAGCAGTACCTGATAGCAGTGCCTGACTGGCAACTCCATGGGTACTACACACTCTTGAACTGTACGTAGAAGACCGACCAAAGAGGTGGCACCCTTGAACTGTGTGTAAAAGATATACCAAAGGTATTACGACCATGAACTGTTTTAAGAAGATATAATAAAGTCTGTGCGACCGCTGTTTGTGCATACTGCTATTCAAGTCCATAACATACTAATTTTAATTGTAAATAAATATACTTTATACTTTAAATCTTTTTGTTGAACCAGTTTAGTACTCGTATGTTACTATCCCTTATTACACCACTAAACGTAGTAATAATATTAAAGTAGAAGAATTTAGTGTAAGCTAAGGGTTTCCTTTGGCTTTTTATATACCGTAATCCCCACATTTTAATGAAGTCTTCGGTCCTGAAAGTTGCTCCAATGCTTAAGTAATAGAACGTCTCTGAGTCAAGCTGTAACTGGAATATCCATGAGACAAGGTTGGGTTGGCCAACGGTCTATCTTGGCCTACTACAGAGGTCTCCAAATGAAATTATCTGTAGTAAGGGAGTGTACTGTGCCCCGGGAATAACATGTAGACTCGTGACATCCTTGGCCCAGGCTCTTTCTTGCTATCAATTCACCAGTTCCAAAAATCATTATAGTAAGACATAGACCTCCGTCTAGAGTAGTGGGAAAAGTCTGCGATTATTCACGAAACCCGAATGGAAAAGGCTGTATGGTTATTTTATCCTTTGTCATTTCAAAGATCCCGAAACCCACACTTTTGAATATTGCACAAATTACGGGTTTGGTGTAATAGATTTCCTTCTCCGAGATAGGATGCAATATTAAGACTGATGTGTTCAATCAACACGAAGCTATCTGTTGTCAGCGCTTCCGCTGTGTCTAATGCAAATAAATCAAACGAAGGTATCACTGAACAAAATCCAATAACACTGGCTGAAACAAAGGCCGAACAATCGATAGAAGTTAGTCGACGCTGATACTGAGCAAGAAGTTAATTAACAAAGAAGGGAACCATCAAATGTCAGCTAACTCTCTACGTTCATCACAAGCTTCCTATCTAAAGGCGTCCTGGAAGTAGTCTGTTTACATCGGCTGATATTTCGCTCTGCCTAAAACCTAGTCTTGTTTGTCTCATATTTCCGAAACAATTCATTAATTTCTAATCGTGCCAAACATTCACAATCCTATACTTTTAATCGAGCAATTCTTATAGGTATGTAGTACCAGGTGACTGAGCCTCGCTCAGTTAAATAACTTGTTGAGGTAAGATATTTACGTATTTTGAAAACTTTTTGTAATGACCAAAAATAAATCGATAGGGTAAAGACTAGAATTAAGTTTTAGTTCTTACTGTCAATGTACATGGCGATTACAATAGAACGTCTTCTAAGTCCCTATGTTGAACACGCGCAGGAAGTAATCATCTTCCTTCTTTTTTGAAGTCACGTCTGTAACATCCCTTAACCTGGTAGACCACTTCACATATCTAGGGAGCATGGTATGCAATGACGCATCGTTTTCAAGGGAAGTTGATGACCGTCTAGCCAGGACCAGTAGTGCTTTTAGAGATGCACTCCATTGATGAGTTGGAGAAATAAATCCCTCCACCTGCCTGCAAAATTGTCCGTGTCTACCAAGCAGTGGTTCCTCAACCCCTATATATGGATCTGAGACAGGGCTACTATGAAGAAAGCAATCAAGACTTCTTAAACGCTTACACCAAAGATGTTTTTGCTCCATCATGGACATCCGGTGGCATGACTGCACTACAAACAGTGATTTTGTAGCGAACGCCGGTATGAACAGTATAGAGAGACTTCTTAAAGTTCGACAGTTACGCTGGTGACAGCACAATCCCGTATGGGGTGACGAACGTTTGCAAAATGCAGTCTCTTTTTGTGAGCCGAAAGGTGGTCATCATCATCATCATCATCAAACTCCATTTGAGTGTGATTTCTTAAGAGGCTCAAATCCTCTCTTGCAAAAGCCCTGGACAGAAACCCTGCTGTCTTGCGTAGTGCATACATGTCACCATGCAGGTCGAAAATTTACAGTTTCCCAGACGGAGATCAGCTATAAGGTGGTAGACGTAACAAGATGTCCCACAGAAACGCTTAAAAGACCAGATTTTTTTCTAAAGGCCGCGGGATACACAAAAGAAGAGCCAATGCTAAAGACATACGAAGACGACGAAAAGAGAATCTAAATCGACCACCGGCATATAATGGTAATGTTTTCGTTTCATGTGGCAAACTATGTGGGTCGCAGCTAGTGCTGCGTGGCAACGTAAAATACTGCACTCCTCCTTAATCATCGGACTCGAAGACAAGGTTTGTTTAGAGGCATCAAGGAAACCTGCGTCCAGATACCCCTTCTCCACCACCATAGAGTTTGAACCGTAGCACTCTGTTATTGTTATAAACATAAAAGTAGCACTTTAAAACATTTATTCAATAATTACAATGGCTTTGGATTTTCTTTTGTGTATCCCGTGGCCTTAATAAAAAAAATCTCCAGCTATCTCGGTCTGAAGCCGCCTGCAGTTAGATACTCTTTTCTATGTCAGTTAAAGCAAGTTGATGCCTAAACTTAAAGCGTTTCTGTAGGACAGCTGTTGCGTCTACCTCCTTTCAGCTCACAAAAAAGACTGCCTTTTGCAAACGCTCGTCCCTCCAGTACGGAATGGTGCTTTCTCCAGCGTAACTGTCGGACCATAAGAAGTCTCTCTATACTGTTCATACCGCCGTTGAATTAAAAGATTTTATTTTCTAATCGCCATGTACTTTGACATTTAGAGCTTAAATAAAATGAAAGGAACTTTTCGAGTTGGGATTTTTTTACCCAATCCAACAGTAAGTAAATATATTTTCTCAACATATTATTCAAACGAGAGAGGCTCGATCACCTGGCACTAAATATAAATATAAAAAATTAAAACAAAGATAACTTAAACTCGTCAGCCCAGGCCCTTGGTGAAGATATATTATGTTCGTTAGCTCAGGCCCTTGATGAAGATATATTATGTTCGTTAGCCCAGGCCCTTGATGAAGATACATTATATTCGTCAGTCCAGGCCTTTGGTGAAGATAACATGGCTTTGTCATCCCAGGCCCTTGGTGAAGATAACTTTAATTTGTCAGCCCAGTCCCATGGTGAAGATAACTTTTATTCGTCAGCCCAGGTCATGTCATCATTTCGTGAAGATATTACTTATGCCTTAGCACAGATTGTTTGGTTAATACTATTGAGTTTAGTTTCATTGTAGCATCAGATATAGCACTATTGCTGTGGCTGCAGTGGAACTTGTTTGTGACGTATCCGTTGGCGAAATCGGACAGCAGATCTATTGACAGACAAGGACGCAAAGCTGGAATCGTACTTGTGTGTCAGAACAAAGGAAAGTCAAGCAGTTATAAGTTCATGTCTTTGTTATATTTGAAAGATATATTCGAAAGATATAGGACAACTCAGGTGACCCAGTGGGTCTTCAAAGATAGAACAAAAACGTACATTAGTTGACATAATTCAATGTTTTAGAGACTCCGTCGTCTTGTCGGTATACATCGTAGAACTAGACGTTTTAATTGCTTTGGTTTTCGTTGTCAAGTAATGTGTCACATTATATGAATGTGTCACTGTGTCAGATTATCTGTATATGTCAGATTATATGTATATGTCAGTGTCAGATTGTAATTACGTGCCAGTTTACAGTTTGGCGTTTACGGGAGGAAGGGGGGAGGCATCTCTATTACGACTTCTTCCTTTAAGCTCGCCAAAGAAGATCCCCTTTGGTTGTCTCCCATGTGAGATAAGTGTCCGACCTAGCGCAGCTGTCAAATGGTTGTTAGTGCTTCAATACTGTACACATGGGCCTCCAGCAGAACAGTTATTTGTAAAGGTGAGACCTATTCTCTTTCTCTGAACATCGCGTTTCACTGTGCTGCCCAGGTACGTAAAGTGGTCAAAAACAGTAAGAAGATGGTCATTCGCATAGATTTGTGGATCTGGATTAGTTCCCGTTGGGGATTTCTGAAGCATGGCCTCCGTTTATGGTAGTATAATGGACAGACCAAGCGAGGCAGCCTCCTCAGCAAAGTCATGGACGGCAAGTTGAAGCTCCTGCAAGAAAGGTTGGTCCGCATAGAGCTGCTCAGTAGCAATCATCTATTTAATTTTTGTATAATAAAAATATAAAATTCTGGTGATACTGTCTATCGAAATAGCAATACCTCCTTTGTACAACTTATAGAGCGATTGTTTTTCTCTTCATAACTCATAAATGTTAGAATAAAAACAAAATACATATTTTACCCGCCCCTCACCCCGAGAAAGAGCCCTTGTTAAGTGAATGTATGGATCTACTACACTTTATAATATTTCAAAGATATATTTTTAGTTCTACTCTTAGAAGACGATGCGCAAAATTTTCCTGAACATTAATTTATTAAAGTCTTGAATCAATAAGCCTTAGATTTGGAACTTCCCCTACGCGACAGTCATTACAAGAACCTGATAGTTCTTTCACAACTAGAATTGGATCTAGACCTAGATCTAGTTCTCAAGCCTAATTTTTTTTTGTACTTAAACTAATATTACGATTAAACTGGAGTTTTCCCCGTGTGGCCAACGAGCTTTTAATTCTTTTCTGAACGATATCAATCAATTGTTAAATTTCTAAATCTTTAGAGCCGTTTTTGACACATTAGCGCCCAGGTTCATGGTTTCAGGTTTCATGAAGTTCTGACAAGCCTCTGACTGCAATAGACCAGTAATCATTGTAACCAAGATTCTTATAAAATAAGATACCTTGAGCTGAGATTGAAACCTGACACTGAGACCCTATAAAAAGATAAGCAACAAATTCTTCCAATCTTCTAATCTAATTACAAAATACGAATACGATGGAATCCAAATAAACAAAAAATAACTATACAATATGAAATAAAACTCACCCTAAACAGGGGTCAAGATAATCCTTTAAGAATATCAACCAAGTCCAACGATAAGGCTATCCAATACCATAAGCACAAGTAAATTCAAGAGCTGAACAGAATAGAGCCTGCTTCAGTCTAGCAACATGGCGTGAAATGCACCAAACGATCTACGAGGAAAGTCTACGTCATAAAAAAAATATGACGAAGCAAAAAGAGGACATCACCTACTGCACACAATAAAAAAAAGCGCGAATTACGTCATCAGTATACATGAAAAGAGTAAAAGTTCCTTTTTCAGACCCTTGTGGTCTATACGGCAGATGATGTAAAGGCCATCTGATTCTGTGGCTTAAGGTTAACGAGGGTGTCATGTGGCCAGCACAACCGCCTTTACTTTACCCCAACTAATGTCAGGTACCCAATAGAGCTGGGTGGACCCAGAAGTGCCCGAAGATCCCAAAATTAAAAATCCCAGTCTTCATCAGGATTCGAACCTCGGCCCCGGTTCGGAAGTTAAGCGCTTTACCGCTCAGACACCGCGCCTCATGTCACTTGATGCCACGTGAAAATTGTCATGTGAAGAACTGCATAATATTGATGTTGATAGAACTGTACGAGATGATGAATCATGAACAAGAAAATTCAGAAGAAAAAAAAAATAGACACATTGTTTTTCTAAAAAGGGTAGGATTTATAGTGTACCTATTATTTATTTTAACGACAGGGCATCATAAATCCTAGCTACGCTACTGCAAAAAATACTGGACTGTGGCCCATTCTGTATTAAACCTGTAAATCCTTGAAAGTCGTGGACTTGGACTTTTCACGTTTTGATCTTGTGAACTGTTCTTGTTTTCACCATTATGCACTTAAATGTATCCCACTATAATATACATAAATCTTATGAAGAAGTTACATCAGTGAATAAAATACAAAGGGAGGACTACAGGAAAACTATCTTTCCATAGTTCTAATTGGATCCATTTAACCAAGTAAACGATTTTTTATATAACAAGGGCTTCGTGATTTAAAATACTATATTTAGTATTAATAAATATGTCACATTTTACAATATCTCAGCGACTTGAAACAGTCAATACTCTGATACAATGCTATGATAATAATTTTGATTCATCTCTTTTCGCTCTTTGTCTTCCGAGGCATATATCACCAGATTAACTAAATTCTATATTGTAACTTGAACAAGAGATTTCTGCATTCAAATAGCCAACATTTTAAGGTTGAGTTAGAAGAGATTGCATAATACGGAAGAAACATGGACTTATGGTGTAGGTGAGATATGTTAAGCAGTTAGATGTTGTTTTAGTTCTGAAATTTATGAAACAGTTTGATGTTGTTTGTTATGGTTCTGAAAGTTATGAAACAGTTAGATGTTATTTTTATAGTTCCGAAATTTATGACACAGAAATTGTTTTGATTGTGAAATATATGATACAGTTACATACTGTTTATTATAGTTCTGAAATTTATTAAACAGCTAGATGTTATTTGTTATAACTCTGAAATTTATGAGACAGTTAGATGTTGTTTGTTATAACTGAAATTTATGAGACAGTTAGATGTTGTTTGTTATAGTTCTGAAAGTTATTAACAGGGTCTGTCCTACAGATTGCGGGGCTCTATTCAAAACGGATTTTCGGGACCTTTTCTGGGTTGTGATAAGGATAATAAGTGAAAATTACGATTTTGTATTAAAAATTAATTTGTCTTTGCATATTATTCATACTTTACTAAGTACAATATCAGTGTCAAATTACCTTTACGAGCAATCTACAATAGATGGTAGTTTTTCAACAAAAAGCTGATAAACATTCAGATCTGCCTTTTCGATTTACTATCGACTAGCAAAATATTGCTTTTTTAAGAGGCCAAGATAGATTTAGATCTATATTTGTATAGTAAATTTGTCTTTTTCTTAAGGAGATGTGCGTACGTTTTCAAAAGATTTTAATAATTTCAGGAGATTATCATGAATTTTTCGTACATATTAAAATTTCAGGAGAAATCAAGAAATCCTTTAATAATAAGTTAAAATGGCTTATTTATATAATTTAAACCTAGAATTCGCGCATGGGGCCTATGAAAGTGCGAGGCCCACTGCGGCCGCATAGGTTGCAGTGGCCTAGGATCGGCCCTGGTTATTAAACAGTTAGATGTTTTTTGTTATAATTCTGAAAATTATTAAACTGTTAGATGTTTGTCTGGTATAGCTCTGAAAGTTATGAAACACTTAGATGTTGTTTGCTATAATTTAGAAAGTTATGAAACAGATGTTGTTTTTTTAAATAATAGTTCTGAAATGTTAAGTTGTTTGTCATAGTTCTAAAATTGTACATTCATTTCCAGGTAACGAAAATGTATTCAGTCTAAATATAATTTCAAGTCCAATGAAAAAAAAAATTGGTATTGATTGTAATATTATAAAATCTAAAATACGATGAGAAGTTTTATTAAATCTACCACATAGATAAATATTTTTTTAAAAATCTAAGATTTTATTTTATCTTAAAAGCTGTCCATTGCCATTATTAGGAAAGACTACAGGATAGGTTTCTTATACTATTTTTACACGCGGTTAGTGTAGCCTATATGTTCGCTAAATCTTACAATCTGTCCATGCTGTCATCGATAGGGAGATATTGGATTTTTTTTCTCTTCTGTTTCTTTGTCATATATCTCGCCACAGCTTGGCGTTATCTTTTTATCTTCGACGATAGTCGTGCCAATATTTTATTCACATTTTCAAGATGGATTCAATAATGTCCTGGACGCTGAATTGAACTTCTTTATCGCCAACTAAATCAAAAAGAATTCACATATAATTTTGAGAACATCACAGTGCATGGCGGTTAATCTTCGTATCAAATCTCAATTTGTTATCGATAGTGGCCTAGGCATTATATCCAATGCATAAAAACGCCAGGCATGGTACAATGTTCTACTTTACCTAGGCATTGTATAGAATGGCAAGGCGCTCTCCGCAATGACTAGAACTAATTGAAGCAATGTGATATTTGAATTACTTTATTAATAATAGGCCTATATATTTCTCGGAATTATATTTCCATTTGCCAGAATGTAAATTGTTTAAATCTGTTCTTCGCACTTTGCAGGTTATATTAATAAATAAATAAATAAATATATGAATTTATGTATACACACGTGTATGTGTGTGTACTTGTTTAAAGTGAAAATTTTAAAAAGTCATCCCCCCCCCCAAAGCGTAAAAGATCCTGGTTCTTCCCATGATCAAGGACATGATATAGAATGATCATTTGTACCAACTCAATAGTACAAAGTACTCAGTGATAGACGAAACAAAGCTTTTAGAGATGTTGATTGTTACCTCAAGAATTGCTATTTAGCCGTTTAAAAATATACAATTAAGAACTCGATGAAAAGTATAAAGACTCGAGCTAGAAACTTTGAGTCAAAATACATCAAGCTATTTTAGAGTACAACTTGACCATGCTTTTCTTGTAAGTTATTTCTTTAGATACAATAAGACACATTTATATTTAAATCGTTGTCTAACTCCAGGGTGTGTCGCATAACATTTGGCTGTGACAGTAACAAAAGAGATTGACTTGAAACAAAATTCCAAGTCCATGAGATGAGGAATAAAAGCAATGGATGAAAACTTGCACAGGAAACAAAGGACATGATCAGAAACATTAACAATTTTAAAGTTTAAGTTTGGTCAGAAATATGAGGTCTTGTCAGCTTAATGTTTGCTACGATGAATTCATAATTCATGAACAGCGGCCCTTATAAACCAATGAAAAATTATCCTGGACGAAGATTTTCTTATAAAACCCTTTGAAGTAGTCAACATGTTTGTCTGATATGCTCCGTAAGAGATTTAGATATTCACTGAATGAAAAGAAAATTTGTAGCTAGACCTATATCTGTTCAGATCATGGCATTCTACAAGCAACTTAAACCAATGCTTTACTGTATCATCTTGTTGGAATTTGTAGTCTTAATAGCTCTTACCAGCACAGACAGCTTGCTGCTTAAGACCACAACGTCAGCTGCATTTAAACACATGAAAGAAAAACTCTTCGATGACCCGTTTCATGGGTTTGATGCTTCCGGATCGAGCTTTGAAACTATCGTTGGCATTAATAGTCCCATTCAAAACACCAGAGACTATTCATATAAACAACCTGCTAATTTTAGTTCACAGGGAGGAACTGTAAACATTCTGTCAAGTTCTGAAGACATAAACAAAAGTCTCAGCTGTTCCCCGACTACTTTTGTGAAGTGTGACAAGCCTACTCGTAATATAACACCAACGAATATATCGTATGGAATTGCTATGCTCAGACGGCCACACTGGATGACCATCAAAAACAGTTTCAACATGAGCAGCTGTCCGTACACCAACTGTTACTTTCAAGATAGTAACATTAACGAATCCACCAGCGTTGTTTTCATACACTTAGTACTACTGAATGACGAGTTCAAACCTATTAAAAGATGGACACATCAGTTGTATGCGGCATCGATATGGGAAGCACCTCCTCTCACAAATGCACAGCTGTTAGAAGGCGAGTATTCTACTGTATTTTATCCACTCTGACTGTCTTTGTAGTAAAGTACTGCGTCTTACTTTAACTCTTCTCAACTTACATAGAGCCGTATTCCGCTCAACTCAGCTGTTCCGAGTCGTACTCAACTCTAACGAATCAGAGCCTTATTCCGCTCAAGTCAGCTGTTCCGAGTCGTACTCAACTCTAACGAATCAGATCCGTATTCCGCTCAACTCAGCTGTTCCGAGTCGTACTCAACTCTATCGAATCAGAGCCGTATTCCGCTCAACTCAGCTGTTCCGAGTCGTACTCAACTCTAACGAATCAGAGCCGTATTCCATTCAACTCAGCTGTTCCGAGTCGTACTCAACTCTAACGAATCAGAGCCGTATTCCGCTCAACTCAGCTGTTTCGAATCGTACTCAACTCTACCGAATCACAGCCGTATTCCGCTCAACTCAGCTATTTCGAGTCGTACTCAACTCTAACGAATCAGAGCCGTATTCCGCTCAACTCAGCTGTTCTGAGTCGTACTCAACTCTAACGAATCAGAGCCGCACACGTCTTACTTTAACTATAGCGACTGTAACGACCCAAGTCCACTCCAGTTAACTTTACCCTAATTAACTTGCGTCGAGTCGTACACATCTCTTCTACTGTCTCACACTGTAGACAACAGTACCGACGAACATACCGACGAACATACCGACGACTGACTTATCACATTAAATCTCTGGTTTATTTAGAATCCCTAATCGTTTCTCCAATGTTGCACAAACACCGATAGTACCTTCTGGAACATTAATTGAAGATACGTCACATCCTGTCTTTGTTGATACAATTACATTCCAGAAAACACTCGCTGCTGTGTCGGGGTTAAACTAAGTAACCTCTACCTGCCACTGTTCTTTTGTAACAATTTATACTGTCATATTATACTGTCATATTATACTGTCATATTATACTGTCATATAATACTGTCATATTATACTGTCATATTTTACTGTCATATTATACTGTCATATTATACTGTCATATTATACTGTCATATTATACTGTCATATTATGCTTTTATATTAGACTGTCATATTGTACTGTCATATTATACTGTCATATTATGCTTTTATATTAGACTGTCATATTATACTGTCATATTATACTGTCATATTATACTTTCATATTATACTGTCATATTATACTGTCATATTACACTGTCATATTACACTGTCATATTACACTGTCACATTACACTGTCACATTATACTGTCATATTATACGTAACTATAGATGTTAACTAAATATTTATTTTTAAATGCTAATTTGTGTCCAGAGATCGTAATTTCAATCATTATTGAATATGGTGTTCTTTATTTCGCCGTCTTCTTTGCTATGTGCTTTGATCAGTTCAATATCCAACAGTAAGAGTCATCCTAGACGTTATAGTCATCAAGAGCTGATATAACGTTCGTTACAATCTTAATCTACAATATAAAGTACCGTGAAAACGAGTTTACCAGATTTGTTAATTTGTTAAAACATTTCCTTCTTTAATATATATATATATATATATTCATGTTTTGGTTCTTCCGGTTGTGGAAGGGACATTAAGTATACACTGCAATCTAACGAACTTTTATCTTGTTTTAACTAGATCTAGATCTAGATTCTAAATTAAAGTCATTTTAGATTTAAGATGTAGAATTTCTAGATCGTCTAAAATTATAAAGACTATATATCTGTTTCAAGATCTAGAATTTCCATTATATAATTTCAATAGAATAAGAGCCTTACGGGAGGCGCGGTGGCTGGGCGGTAAAGCACTTGGCTACCGAACCGGGGGTCCCGTGTTCGAATCCTGGATAATACTGAAATTTTTAATTTCGGGATCTTCAGGCGCCTCTGAGTCCACCTGACATTAGTTGAGGAAAAGTAAAGATTGGTCGTTGTGCTGGCCACATGACACCTTCCTAAACCGTAGGCCATAGCAACAGTTGCTAATTTTTCGGCCATCTACTGCACCTAAACTCGTCCCCGGACGCCTTGACCAAATCTAGCGTCTGATAAAGCGTGGGCTTTAGGGCGAGAGAGTGACTTCGAAATGTTGCGCGAATCCTCCTTACTTTAACAAACATTTTCAGCGTTTGTAAAAAAAAACGCAAGCTTAAAATCTATGGCCATACTACAAGATCTGTGGGGCTTGCACAGACCTTCCTTCAGAGAACAGTACCAGGAAAAAGAAGAAGAGGCAGACAGAGAAAGCGATAGGAGGATAACATAAAAGAATGAACGGGCCTTCCATTGAAAGAGGTTTTAAACAAGGCATAAGACAGGGAGAAATGGAGAAAGACGGTCGACAAATCTTGCTGGGTGCCCCATCGGTCCAACAGACTAGGGGATAGGTAAAGGTAAAATTGCAATTCGAACATTCGATTTATTTTTCAAACAATGTACTAGGTATCTCCAGTAACTTATGCGCAGTCACCCTAACCCAGTAACTTAATGAAGAATCTTGTTTCTGTAGTCACATGATCCCAGTCGCGTACCCGTATTCTCATGACCCCAGTCACTTAATTGCAGTCACAGATTCGCAGTAACATGAATCCAGTTACTTGATCCACAGTCACGTATAAGCTGTCACATGACCCGGGACATGTATCTGTAGTCACATGACCCGGGGCACGTATCTGTAGTCACATGACCCGGGGCACGTACCTGTAGTCACATGACCCGGGGCACGTATCTGTAGTCACATGACCCGGGGCACGTATCTGTAGTCACATGACCCGGGGCACGTATCTGTAGTCACATGACCCGGGGCACGTATCTGTAGTCACATGACCCGGGGCACGTATCTGTAGTCACATGACCCGGGGCACGTATCTGTAGTCACATGACCCGGGGCACGTATCTGTAGTCACATGACCCGGGGCACGTATCTGTAGTCACATGACCCGGGGCACGTATCTGTAGTCACATGATCACAGTCAATTAATTATAGTCACATATCTGCAGTCACATGAACCCAATAAGATAATCAGTATCACATGATCACAGTCACGTATCCATTGTCGCATGATCCCAGTCACTTAATTAAGTCACTTATTCGCAATCACAGTCACTTAATTCACACTTTTGTATCAGTAGTCACATGATCCCAGCCAAGTGTTAGTGACAGTGAACGTAACATAAGGATCTAACGCTCTGAACGTCTTATACATCTTATTCAAATCTTATAGATCGAATTCTGATTGTTTTTTTCTTCTATAGATCGGACCTCGTACTGGAACTCTGTGTTTAATTTGACTGCCACCTATCGAGTAGACGCAGATATCTTTGTGCCTTATGGGGAAATTCAGTTTCAACCGATTCCTGTTGAAAAAAGTCCAAATTATTGTAAGTACGATTGCATTCATAAAACCTAATGTGAAATGCATGAATCCAAAAGATCAGTATTAAATGTCTCTTTGGTAAAATGTTAATATAGAAATAAGAAATATATATAAAAAAAACAACTGTTCTGTTTTTTTTAAAAAAAGCTTAGTGTAATTGTATCAATTAGTTTTGATCATTTATCTAATTACATTTTAATAGATCTAGAGTCTAGACTAACAATAATAATATGTGCGATTATTAATATTTTGACCAATTGTTTTGTTTAGCGCAGTTAGATGCTAAAAGAGTTCTCAATGCGCACTGATCCAATCACCAATCTAGATCAGGTGGTAAGGGTCAGGGAGAAAGAAGGGGGATCTAGGAGAAGTCTACCGTGATAGCTTTTACATTTAGTGTATGAAACAAAAGTTATACGATTTGAATTTGAACACGAGGGCTCTTGCCCCCTTGAGCCAATACACTAAACTCTGTGTCATCAAAGTGCTTACGAAATTAAAGTTTTTTTTTAGTTTCAAGCCTTACGCGACGACCTAATCCTCTAGAGAAATTATAAAAGGGAATAAATAACTCATACTATACATCTGTCAAGTACAATTGCTTTACATTGTTTGATACCAAACAAAATAATTACTGACCTATACAATTTTTTATTCTTAATTAAACAGGTGCAAGAAATAAGTTTGCACAAATTTTAACTTGATTTGTAATTTGGTTTGAGAGAAAAAAAAGTGTCCAAAATGTGTTCGTGACAAACAAATGTTATGAGCTGATAGAAGCTTTGTAATAAACAAAAAAGCAAAATATAAAAAATCCTTTTTTTTTTAAACAAACAAACAATGCTTATCTAAAGGGGAAGAACTCCGTACTTCAAAATATTGATACACAACTTATTACCAGTATTCAATATCAAACACAATAATTAATTAACAATAATTAAATGACTAATTCAATACTTTTGTTTATTAATTTATTTTTCACTTCGTACAATAATTAATTTGTTTAAGATATAAACTTGATCGGAGAATATGTGAGAGAGAAATACCGTTGACAATTATTTTAAGGGGACTAACCCCAACAATGAATGGAATGACGTAAAACATTAACTAGCCTCTCTAAAGCTAACTTTTAATTTTTGACCGCTGTACAGGTGACCAGCAAACAATAGTCGCTGCACCAGCGCTACACCCAGCGGCCTCATAACTTTTCACACCTATTCTCCCCCCCCCCCCCCCCAGGATACGCATCGCTCTAAGATTAGCATTGCGCTCGGGCTGGACAGATACATATTCGCTTAAGACTTTACTCTCACGGTATTCAACGAAAATTGACCATAAATCTGACCTGACGTCTGACATCTCCGGTACATCGATACATCTGAGAGAATCACCTAGCTTTCTTCCCCACCTGTTAAACAAAATGCCCCAACTATATATATAGAGAGACCAAAGCATTCCAAGTTAGGACCGCTAGAATTCATTCAGTCTCCTCTGTTAGGAAGTTTATTAGTGAGGTTTCATTAGGGACAAACGGCCTGGTTGCTACTCCTGGTTGCTACACACGATTGCTACACCCGATTGCTATAACTACCAGATCTCCATAGAAAGCTGTAACCGGAGCAGACCACACCAGATACCCCCCCCCCCCAAATTTTATACCTGTTAGCAAGAAGGCTTTGCCTGCTGTCCTTGGTCTTAGAATACTGCCCAGTGTCCACAGTGCCTTATACTGCCCAGTATCATCTGCCCAGTACCCGGCCCAAACTGTCCACTGCCCAATAGCTATTGCCTAATGCCGACTGATTAGAGCAACCTTCGCTGCAGAAGATAAACTGGTGTTGAGTTAGCACGGCTCTCTACGAGCTAGAGATCACAGCTGAGAGATCGTCCCCTACAACTTAGTCTGCAGCGCCAACCCTCTCTACTGCTAAACAGGCAGCGGCCTCACCCTAGAGCTAGCTTGCCTACAGCATAGAGACTATCCCGAGCCGACGTCCTAAGACAGAGCCGGATGAATCATCCTTCTGAGTGCCAGTCCTTCGACCGCCAGAAGACGACCCACGGGCTAGCAGCTAAGAAAATAAGTAGCTAGACCTAGGAACATTCTTCTCTTGCAATCACTCACCAATTAGCAATCCATGATGAGCAGTTATGTTACATATTAGCACTTTCATTTAATTTCTCGATTATAATTTTATTTGATCATTTATCTTTTGTAAACTTTCATTTATTAAATTATTTTATTTATAAACGTATAATATTGGTCTATTCTTACTGTTAGTTGCGGTGTGCCTGTACAAAATCTTATATGCGAGCGGGATAAATTATTAAAAGCTCCCCTAAACAAACCCGCCAAAAATTAACAAATTAAACATCTCGTCACAATTAGGAGTCAAAGTAAAAAACTATCTATGCAAAGTGTAGTTTTTAAAATTAGATCTAGATCTAGATCCTTTCGATCTTGTCTCTGTAAACATGGCCTAGATCCATGAAATAATAACACTTTCATAGAGTTGGGTAACTTTTTTTTTTGAAGATCTTAAGTTTATTTTAGGGCTACTATGCATACGCTAAGGTTCCAGTTTGTACACAAGGAACATTTTTGTACAAGTTTTATCAAGATTGGTCAAACGGTTTTGATTTCTATGCGGGACATACATACATACGCCTTCCATTATGATATATATATATATATATATATATATATATATATATATATATATATATATATATATATATATATATATATATATATGTATATAAGATAATGATTCAGATGAATTAATAAAAATAACTTATTGTCATCTTAGGAAAAAATTATTATCTAGAAAAATTTGTATGAGCGAATTTCAATATAAGAAACATAAATGATGACGAATTATTAGGTACTATCATCTTCATAATGAAGAAATTGATTTGACTTTTTTGTTACTCACTTAGATGTAGAAAATACCTAAATGTATCCTTTTTAAATAGTGCAACTGTTTAACATCCGGGTAAATCCGTTTTCACGGTATTTAATATTTATATTTGATCGCATGAACACGTGGGCAAAACTGTAAACCTATTTTCATACTCTACTTTTATTATCGTGGCAAAATAAAAGAGTTAAGAGAACATTCGCCATGTTTGACATAGGTCTAAATCAAATCGCCTACATCAGTAATACTCCAACTAAGGCCCACAGGCAGCGTGTAGTAATTGGCTAGTACTTAATAAAGGGAGAATCCGTGTTCAAAATAAAACCAGAGTTTTCCCTGTAGGCCTATTATGTAGATTTTTTCTTTACTCAATGATATGCATAATCTTCTCAATTTCTAGAAACTTTGTTACAGCCAAATTCGAAATATCTGTCCATTTAGTTTTTATTTTTAACCCATGAAGCGTTGTCAAGCTAATAGCAGGAATTGTATTAGATATGTATGGCATAGACATACAGATATTATTAGTGACAAATTATTCCGCCTTACTTCTTCAAAAATGTCACGCTGTTGAAGCTAAAAAGAAAAAGTGTCCAATTATTTGTTCCTAAATGACAATGACAGTACCTGATTTATGCAATACATAAAGTTAAATGGCAATGACGGTTGCTCCCTCGCGCTATACATAAAGTTATTATTTTGCTCTAATTTACTTTTGATTGTGGATACTAAAAAGGTTTCACTAGTTTGACTAGAATGGAGGTATATTGTAATATGAGAAATGTCTACAAAATAGTCTGACAAGGAAATGCGCTTCTTTGCCTACAGATTCTAACAGTTATTTTTTAAGGAATATATTTTATGTTACTGGTCATGTACTTGGTTGATATGTTGACCACAAGCAGCACAGAGTACACATTTAAAAAAAATACTTTAAAAAAAGCTTATATTAAGCGCTTTGTATCAATAAGTTTGGGTACTTACTGGAATGAATAGTAGTTATCCATTGTAAGTTTCAACATTTTCGCTCCAATAAATATAAAGGGAATAATTACATTAATTAGTGAAGTCAGTCAAGTAAATGTTTCCCTTGTTCGAAATGCTAGCAAGATAATTTATTACCAAAAGCTGATTAACTAATTAATTATTTTTTAAATTGAATCTTCTTTTGTGAGTTAAAAAAAAAGTGTGCAAAAGTTCAGTTTGATCTGGTTTCGGGTGTGGCAGAAATAATGGGTACACACATTTTATTAGCCAAAGTGAGTTTATAAAAGCTTTGTAAAAACTAGGTCTACGTAGCTCCATGAAATGCTGCGCTTCTATTAATATATGGTAATACCAAGACAGATCTTTTTATTCCTTTGTATTAATGTTGTTTTGTAAAGAGAACATGCTTATAATGTTTATCTCCTTGTTAGTTTTCTATTTATAGCCAATTATTAATTATTAAAAATCAGCTTCTTTTTAAATAAACAGACGAAATAGCCAGAAATAAGAGCAAGTCAGTTGCATGGTTCGTCTCCAACTGTCACACGCAATCAAGAAGAGATGAATATGTGGAACAAATGAAGGTAATTTTTTTTATAATATACTATATAGAATCAACCATTCCGTATGTGGCCAATATAAAGATATTTGTTTTACCTTATGTGTCACACTCGACCGCTCAATTGATCAAGAATCCAAATATTTGTATTGCAAACATCTACGGTGCTCGTTAATTGACGATTTTGATATTTTGTCAATCTTATCTCTGAAATTTGTGAAAATTCGCAAGATTTGGATTCAATGTGTGTAGTTTAGTTAATGTATTTACCCCCCCAAATGGCCAACAGTTTATATGTTAAAAGCATAAACAGCAATGTCTAAAAACATGTTTTCTCTTTTCTGCCTACATATGAACTAACTGTTTTGTATGCGTGTGTTTGTGTTTACAAAGTTATAACAACAAAATGAAACGTATGTATGAATCTTTGTATTTCTGTGTTGCGGGTGGGGTAAAACATACTAGAATTCTAGGGTTAAAAGCTTAAACTAAAAAGCATTACAACTAACAAAAAACAACACTGAGCCTATCAAATAACAATCAGTAATTGCTTGTAGGAACATTTATTTTGTCCAGCGGTGAGGGAAAAACAAACACTTACACTGCCATGTCCAACCCAAATAATGTTAAATAAACTGAAGAGCTGGGCGCCCTTTTCTAGAGAGGTCAAGCATTTTCCGATGAAAGTGGACCAGGTCGATGGACAGTCCAACCTATGCACTCAAATTGTAAGCGACATAGCGATAGACTTAGTATCCGGTATATCTCTCTTCACTAGAAAGTGGGTCGGTAAAACTGGATCGCTTATTTTATAGCGCTCTTGTCGTTAGCACCGCCTTCCCTAGACACAGACTTAGAGAAGCCACTGGTAACATCTTCAGTTCTTCTCATACGTACAGCTAATAAACAGAAGAGCCTGAGCCTGTAATCGAGTGCATGGAGCTTTTTTGTTAGCTTTTGCGCCCCACTTTGTATTGGCCAGATTTGTAAGGGACACTTCTCTTATGCGTATCTTTCTACTTCCGTGACGTGCAAGTGGTTTGCCAAGCTAGATGTGTGGGCGTATTTTCGTGTCTGAGTGGCAGCCCACTAGTTTAAGCTCAAGTGGGGAAACAATAATTTTGATTTCTAGTCTAAACTGGTTATTTTTGGTAACATTTATCCGAACCTACCATTCATTGCAATATAAGATGGTGTAAAGGTCTTCTGCCTAACCTAAGCTCAATTTCTAAATGGTTCTAGACAAAATATTATGTGAGCATAAGTATACACAGTATTTACTTAAAAAAAGGTTTGCTGCGGGGTAAACACTAGCGCAACCGAAACTCCAAGTCTATAGAATTTTAACACATTTTCTTGACTGAAAATACTGATGAACTTTTGTTTTTTCTTTCCTTCCCAGAAAATTATTGATGTTGACATCTTTGGCAGATGTGGAAAACCTTGCCCTACAGGCGACTTAATGTGTTCCCCAGATATCCCCGTACAATACAGGTTCTATTTGTCTTTCGAGAACAGTTTATGTAAAGATTACATCACGGAAAAGCTTTTCAAATTGTACACTCAAAATACATTCATTGTGCCAGTAGTTAGAGGTGGATCCGATTACAATAAATATTTTCCAAACAACACTTTTATAAATACTGCAGACTTCAGAAGTGCAAGAGACTTAGCTTTATATTTAAAGCAGCTAAGTGACGATCCGATATCTTACAGTAAATATTTAGAAAACAAGAATATGTATGACTTGAAAAAAGGTTTCGACTTGGGCTGTAAGACCTGCACATTTTTAAACACAAAGAAACACGAAGGACGAATTGATGATTTAAAGAAATGGATGACTGATGATATATGTCATACACCAACAGATTTGTAGCCCTAAGGATGTGTTCTTTCATGAAAGTCAATTAGACAGAGTTGTTCTTGATACTTGTGCTGACCAAAGACTTGACCCCAGCTTTGTGTGCGTGTGTTGGAGTACACATCTTTAACGCATTATTGGGAAGAAATGTTTGTAAAAATTAAAAATCTTTTCGTTAAGTTACTTTTGTACAAATGTGCAACTAGGCGTTATCTTGAATCATAAGTTATGTGATAGTTGTATGATGTTCAGTTTGTAGTGTATTATAAGAATATAGTCATTGTCAAGTTGATAAACTCACCCACATTGTAAAAACGTTTTTTATTTAATTATCTATCTTAATAAAATTAAGGCATTCATTATATAATTTTTTCTTGCAAAGGGCAATTATCTTCGCTATCGATCCAAGCTCTGTGTCTCCATCTCGAAGAAATGTTTAGGACATTTCTTCAGGCGATGGAACTATCACCTATTTTATTCCTTCCTAAAAAAAAATCAACAGTTCTGTGTTTGAAGTACTTAAAAAATGGCGTCCTGTTGGATCACAAAAGCAAGACCTTGAAAAACGACCATGGCGCAATTTTGTATACCCATAATTCCCTTATCTATGGCAATAAGAAATGTGCCATTGAAGAAACTCTGGTGATGCTACATAAAAGTCTGGGCGAGCCTATTGTCTATCCATGTAGTGGTAGCAAGATCTAGATTATCTGATAAGTCTGCACATGTAAATATCCAATAGCTTAACCCTGTTTTGTTTTTATATTTGTTTTGTTTTACATGTGTCGGATGTTCTTTCAGAATTGAAGCTTATTACATCCCACAGGACATACAATGTACACTAATGTACAGTCTTGTGGATATTTATGAAATTCTAAAAAAACATTTTTTTCTGTACAAGGACTTCAAGATATTGTAATTTGAAGATATTGCTCAAGGTTAGTACGTATTAATTTGTGAGGTGATAGTTATTAAGAAGTACGTTGTCAATGAAACATGAATATATTGATACGGTCTCATCCGTAAAAAAAATACTGGTCTGCCCAAATGTAACTTTGTTGGCTCAGCAGCAGATCAATTAGTTGTTCAGTAAGAAGGTAAGTCACGTGGACACTCTGGAAACTTCTGTTTCCTACTAGTATTAAGAAAAGTTCTTTTAAACCTGGTCATTCGGTAAGCATTGGGAAGGCGTGATCGAGAGGCTAAGTACGCTTGATCTTGGCTTGGAATGGCAACTTATGAAGAGGCCTCGAGGCTCGACACCCGACTCGAGCAGATTTTTATTTACTGAGCACCTAAAGGCAGCACGTAAAACTTTCTCCTAGATACCCCCTCCCCCCCCCCCCCCCCCCCCCACTGGGCCACAAAGGAGATTGGACAATAGAGCTCTTAGCATGCTATAAGCATGAAAGTACCCAATATGAAAGATATCCTTTAATTTTAAGTCAGGCATTTCTATTGTACTAGTATTACTACGTCCTAACCAGATTTCTAACAGAGGTTGACGTTAACAGGGGCAGGAACTCGTTTAGACCAAAGGTCTATGAAACGACAACACCGCCTAGCACCTAGCTTCACATCTATATCCTACGTTAACAGCTTACTTGCTTATACTCACTGAAGCTTCTATACTCACTGACCTATATTTTCGTCGCATTTCATTCACTGCTTTCTCTCATTTAAAAACTTAGTGCTGCTGTTCATTTATGTTCGATATGTATGTATCGTGGCCACATTTTTATATGCTTTTGTGTCTTGGACTGCACAGCTAGAGAGAAGGATGCTAAAGGAGTATCCTAGGTATCACAATTAAAGACCGCATCACAAATCAATAAATTAGAGACAGAATTACTGAATGATGAACTGCTAACTATTGTTAAAAAAAAAAAACTCTAGCTAAAAATCTATGGGCATATTACACGGTCCTCGGGGCTCTCCAAAACCTTCCTTCAATGAACAGTACAAGGAAAAAGTAGAAGAGGCAGACAGAGAAAGCGATGGGAAGAACTTTAAATGAATGGACGGGCCTACCATTGAAAGAGGTTCTAAGGTAAAAGACGGAGAGAAATGTAGAAAGACGGTCGACAAATCTTGCGTGGTGCCCCAATGGTCAAACAGAGTAAGGGATAGGTAAAGGTAATGTAAGTAACATTCATTTGTCTCAGGACATAGCTTCACATCTATATTTACATTCACAGCTTAATTGCTCACACTTACTGAAGCTATATGTGGTGTATTTATGTTGTCCACTTATCTTTATGAGAGATACACAACGAGAGCTATTGTTTGTCTTATACACGCCTAACGGCTGTGTCGGCTCTGTTGAATTTGTCAATGAATACGAATGTGGCGAGGTGAAGGGCTGGGCTAGCTAGGGCATGGGACCATTGACCACTGGGGTGGTCATTTGCATACGACCATAGTACTGTATGCTTCATGTTATAAAATTATTCTTATGCTTGATGTTGTATTGGTCAGGGGCCGACTGGGTGTCGAAATCGGCCCAGGCCCAAGCATTACCATACGATATGGCCCACAACTTGATTGCACATGATATACACACAACTGAAAGCATGTATGCGAACGTGAGTTTCAATAACATGGTGTATTTCTACATGTAAATAAAAAAAACACACTCTTAAGTTCAATCGCAATCGTAAGTAGTTTATTACATTACTTTTGATGTAACTAAAAAAGTCAAGCTAAACACTTCATAGCTGCCGTGTGTTATGCGCTCTGGAGTGTCGTCTCGATGGTCCCGGGTTCGAATTCTACCGCCCACTCCTCCCACTCCCCTTCTGGATGTGCTGTAAGGTGTTTGGGCTATTTGGAAGAAACAACCAAAATATGTGAAACAAAGCAGAGAGACATTTGAAAAGGAAGTAACTTGTAACGCTCTTGCAACAGAAGTGTCCACATGTACGGGATAAATAGGAACTGCTCGCGCTGTAAGATCACGTGTGCTTGTGGGCAAGACCCTTTCTGTTGAACGTCTTCTATCACCAGGCCTTCTACATGGGACAATGTGTAACTGTTCGTGGGCCATGATGCTTTTTAGACTATTCTTTATATGTAGAAACGTGCCAAAATCTTAGTTCACAAGTTACGTATTTTACAGCATGAGATGTAACTCAAAAGCCTAGCGGATGATTTCAAAACACACTCCCACTTAGTAAATGGTACCCTGAATTCATTAATAGCCACTGAGACAGTTATTAGAAGACATTACTCTTTGCTATAAAACCATGGGGGAGGGCCCAAACCCCCCCCTCCCGAAATACATTTGTGAATTATTTTTACTTTTATTTTGTTTATTTTAGATACGATTTTAATGTTTAACCATCACTTGCCCCTGGGCATCCAAGGCGGGTGGGGAGTTGAGTTTAAAACCCCTTTCTTCTATAAAACAAAAAAAAAAAATGCAAACGACAGTAACCTAATGCCAAGAGAATTTGAGGATTTAAAGTTTAAAACTCCCTCCGAAATTTTGTTACGATAAAACCCCCTCTTCAATATAGGACTTCAGCATATAACGGTCACCAGATTCTAATAGTGTAGCCAAGAGAGATTTTGAGTTTAAAAAAAACTTTCAGAGGGCTTTAAGTTAAAACCTCCTCCTAAGGTTTTAAGTTTAACCCCCCCCCCCTTCAGCTGGGTTTGAAGCTGAAAACCACCTTTTCTATGTAAAATGTAAAGCAAACTACAGTCACAAAATTCTATGAGCTTAGCCAAGGGGGGTTTTGAGTTTAACTTTCCCCTGCAGAGGGCTTTAAGTTTACACCCCCTCCAGATGGTTTTGAGTTTAAAACCTCTACAGAGAGTTTTGAGGTATAATTCTAAAGCAAACTACAGTCACCAGTTCGTTTAAAAAAAAAACTCCTGAGATTTTTTAGTTTAACCCCCCCCCCCCTCCAACAGATGGATTTGACGATAAAATGTCCCTTTTTGTTTTTTATAAAATATCTTAAGCAAACTACAGTCACCAAACTCCATGAGCGTAGCCAAAAGAGGTTTCAAATTTCTACCAGTCGCTGGGCTCCATTAATAAAGTGCAGTGAATAGCAGATTTGGTTTCTGAACTAAAATAATATCAAGTTAAGGCACTGTAGATTCCTCAGAATATGCATTTTAGGTTTAATTGCTGCAAATAGGGCTCTGTTCCGGACCCGCTCACAGCTCATCCTTAAACCCCTTGGCTGGCAAGAGAGGAGTGTCTATAGTCTTTACACTAACTCCTAACCAACAATGAATGCCAACAATGTTTTTTCAATCTGTGCCAATCTTTTCTTACTGTTTACACCAGTTCCACTATCCGTTTAAAACCATACTCGGTGACCATCAACAGCTACAACTGCGCTCATCCTTTTTCTTTTTGCGGTTCTCTAAGAACATCAACTATTTGTTTTTAATCATCATGACTTTATCTCATGTCTCCGACTGTAGCTGTCTTTCATCGACACACATAGTCTCTGACACCTGCTGAATTTTTTTTGCACATCGGGGCAAAATAATGTCTCCCCTATACGGTAGGCACATTGAACTCCAAGCAGGGCAACTTCGCTTAGCGTAGTAGTAAATCCTTCAACAATACACGGATTGTCTTTCTGTACTTTTGCCTTCGATGGCGTCGCTACATTATCAATATCTGCATACACCGCCTTTTGAATTATCTATAAACATGGGGAAAACAGAAGTTATGTTCCAGAAGTCATTCCATAAAACCTACTCATCTCTAAAGAACACCATAAATGGACAACCCCTTAATGTGGTAGACCACTTCACATATCTAGGATGCATAGTATCGAATCATGCATTGCTTATAAAGTGAAGTTGATAACCGTCTGGCCAAGGCCAGTAGAGACGCCTCTAAGCGAGAGTTTGGCAGAATAAATCGCTCCGCCTGCCAACAAAAATCAGCAGTGCCTACCAAGCAGTGGTTCTCTCGATCCTTTTATATGGCTCTGAAACATGGGGTTTATACTGAAAGTAATTAAGAACTCTTGAGCGTGTTCACCAAAGATGTTCATACTCCTCATGTACATACGTGGCAAGACCGCCGCATAACTAACAGTGGTATCTGGCGAACGCCGTTATGGACACTATAGAGGGATTTCTTATGCTACTTCTAAATGGCGACCTTTCAAGGCTAATTCAGGATATACCACCACATCACTCAAGTACATTTTTTCCCTTGTTCAATACCAAAAAAAAATATTAACAAAAGTTAATTATCTGATTAGTTAAATTTTTTAAAATAATTCGTGTTTTATCAGGTAAAAGAAATAATGGTTCTTGATCCGATATAGACTGTCGAGAAATGAGGTGTATAAACGTTTTACCCAACAGACAGACAGAGTTGATATAAGCTTTGTTTTAAGAAACATTTTGTGGCTGGAGAAATAAACTTACTAACTTCGGCCCCCACCTTTTGTTTTATCAGGATATCTTTGTGAGGACGTTGCTCCGCAGTTTGAGAAACTCTGCTGTATGGGTTTGGATTTCAGTGTGGTATTTTTGTAGATATGTTTTTCCCTGAATTTGTTACATTGAGACCATCGACATAAATACATTTATATCTATGATTGAGACTTATTGCATGATGGCATGCTTTAAATTAAAAATAGATCTGCAAAAAGAAATATAAAAGGAAAAAATCAAATTTTGACAAATAGAATGTGTTGACCATAAACATATTTACATATGTTTACGGTGTTAAATTAGAATAGATAAGCGGGTACACATATCAACAATAAAGAAATAAATTAATTAGTTCGTATTTTACGGCAATTTTGTTTTGTTTTGTTTTCTACAAGACTAGATTTCTTTTTTATTTTTTGTAAAAATTACATTTCCGGCGTACTCAATTTCTAGCAAAATGTTCCAAGAAATATATACAAACAATAGGAATTTAAACCCTTTTTTATCTGGAGAGAAGTAATGTTTTTCTTAATTATCATTTGGATAATCTTGCAATGCGAAGGTAATTTTAAGTAGATATTTTATAATAGATGTAGCAATTTCAAATTTGACATAGACATGTATTCTAATCATACGCTTAGTCACATTTTCATGATTTTGATATATGTAGATCTAGATCTAATCTTTTACACCCAGATCCTCATAAGTAAGAACTCGTCTTTAATTCAGAAGACTAAGGATGTTTACAGTATTTCATATGGACACGCAAATCCATAAGCGACTACATTTGACTAGAGTAAGAGTCTTAGTAAAATCACTAAATTTAGAAAGCCTTCAGGACAGAAGACTCAAAAGTAAAGTAGCAATTATAAAACACTGAACCATAAACTTCAAAATACAAAAACAAAATCTAATAAAATACTCAGAAAGACACAAAGATAAAACGCATTCCTCGTCCCATATGCTAGGACAAATGTGTACAAATGCTCCTTCTTCCCTAGCGCTATTAGAGCATGGAATGGGTTGCCTGAGCTAGCTAGGAAAACCAGTGACAGCAGAATTTGGGTCATTGGTTAACAGGCATGACTAAATGCATGACGCGTAGGACGTAATCATCTTTTTTTTTTAACTAACGTCTGTATTATATAAGATAGTATATTTTGCCTCATTTTATTGGAGCATATGAGGCGTTCTGACTGCCCCTCCCCGAGGTTATGGAATATATTATAGCACAGTACAGGACGGACCATTTTCCAGTTGGCTCACATTTCAATAGTCTAAGGTCAAACTTTCATTTACGGTTCCCATAGTGGGGAGAATGAGGAAACCGTATTTCATTTTTTGTTTGTTCCCCCCCCCCCAACATTTCTCTATATTTTAGATCCGATGCAAGTTTTGCAATTCTCTACCCATACATGCAATACGCATCAAAACGGGGTATTAATCAAGGGCTTTCGCAAGTGAAGATTTGATTCTTTCAAGCCCTCACTTAAATGGAGTTTGATGATGATGAGAAGGGACCAAAACCGATGTCCCCCCCCCCCCCAAAAAAAGCCCCCAATTATATAGTCAAATATAATACTGGTACTACATTAAATAACAGAGTTTTTTATGCTGAGTGGCATCATTGCCCAACGACTAAAGAAATAGGCGCATTATTATTTTAAATGGATATTTCAATTTAAGCTGAGCCACGGACAAATTCCCACAAATCTCTTTTCAATTTATACTCCCAGAATAGGATGAGCAAAAGAGATTTGAGCAAACTAACACAAGATCTTTATAAAAGCTTTTGTAATGAAAAGTAGAAATTATATGCATTCGTTGGCTTTCAATATATTATGTATATTTTACTCGAGATCAAAGCTTATAGGATTAAGTGAAATGTTTCATTTGACTACACATGCGCATTTGCGATCAACATTTATTGTCACATCCCTTGCAGACTAAGCCATTGTTTAACCGATTTCATGCTTTTTAGTCCATTAATATCAGACGCCAATTACTTAGGCGATCAGAACTTTTTAGCCTGTTCCGTAGTCATACTGAGAGCTCACATTTACATTTTGACCCTATACCTATCTATCTATCTATCTATCTTACTTACTATCTATCTATCTATCTATCTATCTATCTATCTATCTATCTATCTATCTATCTATATCTATATCTATATGTCTATCTATCTATCTATATCTATATCTATATGTCTATCTATCTATCTATATCTATCTGTCTATCTATCTATCTATTTATCTATCTATCTATCTATCTATCTATCTATCTATCTATCTATCTATCTATAATCTATCCTTTGGCTATAAGGCCTTTCTTTTTATGTTTGTATATTTTTATAGATCTTAACTTTAAAATTAATCCAAAAAAATGTATTTTTCGCAAAGACAAAAAAATGTATTTAGTTATTTTCATTACAAAATAAATCAATAAAATATCAACCCATAACGTTTTCTTGCAGAAGGCATTTCATTTTTTTCAAAACTTGGTTTAATATATGGTCCAGCTTTGAGAATTTTTGTATTTTTAATATTGGGGCTTATATCTTTTTTGTATCCAAGTAAACACGCGAGTATGGAAAGCTATTAACGAAAAATTCGCTTCTTTTATCTTTTTTTCGCAAAACTTATATCAACTCACTTTGTCTGTCTGGTATATCAACTCACTTTGTCTGTCTGGTATATCAACTCACTTTGTCTGTCTGGTATATCAACTCACTTTGTCTGTCTGGTATATCAACTCACTTTGTCTGTCTGGTATATCAACTCACTTTGTCTGTCTGGTATATCAACTCACTTTGTCTGTCTGGTATATCAACTCACTTTGTCTGTCTGGTATATCAACTCACTTTGTCTGTCTGGTATATCAACTCACTTTGTCTGTCTGGTATATCAACTCACTTTGTCTGTCTGGTATATCAACTCACTTTGTCTGTCTGGTATATCAACTCACTTTGTCTGTCTGGTATATCAACTCACTTTGTCTGTCTGGTATATCAACTCACTTTGTCTGTCTGGTATATCAACTCACTTTGTCTGTCTTGTATATCAACTCACTTTGTCTGTCTGGTATATCAACTCACTTTGTCTGTCTGGTATATCAACTCACTTTGTCTGTCTGGTATATCAACTCACTTTGTCTGTCTGGTATATCAACTCACTTTGTCTGTCTGGTATATCAACTCACTTTGTCTGTCTGGTATATCAACTCACTTTGTCTGTCTGGTATATCAACTCACTTTGTCTGTCTGGTATATCAACTCACTTTGTCTGTCTGGTATATCAACTCACTTTGTCTCTCTGGTATATCAACTCACTTTGTCTGTCTGGTATATCAACTCACTTTGTCTGTCTGGTATATCAACTCACTTTGTCTGTCTTGTATATCAACTCACTTTGTCTGTCTGGTATATCAACTCACTTTGTCTGTCTGGTATATCAACTCACTTTGTCTGTCTGGTATATCAACTCACTTTGTCTGTCTGGTATATCAACTCACTTTGTCTGTCTGGTATATCAACTCACTTTGTCTGTCTGGTATATCAACTCACTTTGTCTGTCTGGTATATCAACTCACTTTGTCTGTCTGGTATATCAACTCACTTTGTCTGTCTGGTATATCAACTCACTTTGTCTGTCTGGTATATCAACTCACTTTGTCTGTCTGGTATATCAACTCACTTTGTCTGTCTGGTATATCAACTCACTTTGTCTGTCTGGTATATCAACTCACTTTGTCTGTCTGGTATATCAACTCACTTTGTCTGTCTGGTATATCAACTCACTTTGTCTGTCTGGTATATCAACTCACTTTGTCTGTCTGGTATATCAACTCACTTTGTCTGTCTGGTATATCAACTCACTTTGTCTGTCTGGTATATCAACTCACTTTGTCTGTCTGGTATATCAACTCACTTTGTCTGTCTGGTATATCAACTCACTTTGTCTGTCTGGTATATCAACTCACTTTGTCTGTCTGGTATATCAACTCACTTTGTCTGTCTGGTATATCAACTCACTTTGTCTGTCTGGTATATCAACTCACTTTGTCTGTCTGGTATATCAACTCACTTTGTCTGTCTGGTATATCAACTCACTTTGTCTGTCTGGTATATCAACTCACTTTGTCTGTCTGGTATATCAACTCACTTTGTCTGTCTGGTATATCAACTCACTTTGTCTGTCTGGTATATCAACTCACTTTGTCTGTCTGGTATATCAACTCACTTTGTCTGTCTGGTATATCAACTCACTTTGTCTGTCTGGTATATCAACTCACTTTGTCTGTCTGGTATATCAACTCACTTTGTCTGTCTGGTATATCAACTCACTTTGTCTGTCTGGTATATCAACTCACTTTGTCTGTCTGGTATATCAACTCACTTTGTCTGTCTGGTATATCAACTCACTTTGTCTGTCTGGTATATCAACTCACTTTGTCTGTCTGGTATATCAACTCACTTTGTCTGTCTGGTATATCAACTCACTTTGTCTGTCTGGTATATCAACTCACTTTGTCTGTCTGGTATATCAACTCACTTTGTCTGTCTGGTATATCAACTCACTTTGTCTGTCTGGTATATCAACTCACTTTGTCTGTCTGGTATATCAACTCACTTTGTCTGTCTGGTATATCAACTCACTTTGTCTGTCTGGTATATCAACTCACTTTGTCTGTCTGGTATATCAACTCACTTTGTCTGTCTGGTATATCAACTCACTTTGTCTGTCTGGTATATCAACTCACTTTGTCTGTCTGGTATATCAACTCACTTTGTCTGTCTGGTATATCAACTCACTTTGTCTGTCTGGTATATCAACTCACTTTGTCTGTCTGGTATATCAACTCACTTTGTCTGTCTGGTATATCAACTCACTTTGTCTGTCTGGTATATCAACTCACTTTGTCTGTCTGGTATATCAACTCACTTTGTCTGTCTGGTATATCAACTCACTTTGTCTGTCTGGTATATCAACTCACTTTGTCTGTCTGGTATATCAACTCACTTTGTCTGTCTGGTATATCAACTCACTTTGTCTGTCTGGTATATCAACTCACTTTGTCTGTCTGGTATATCAACTCACTTTGTCTGTCTGGTATATCAACTCACTTTGTCTGTCTGGTAAAAAGTTTGTTCACTTTATTTCTCCCACTACCAATCTCAGATAAACTTGACAATATGTACACTTATTTCCAGTGACTGACAAAATAAGAATCAATAAAATAAAGTAAACAATTAGTTCGTTAATTATTGGAAATTCATTATTTTGTTTGACATCGAACAAGGAAAAGAACCTGTACAGACATGTATGGTGGTATAAGTGCATAGGTCTTCTTTAAAGTGTGTGTAGAGAATTAGGTCGTCCCATAACAGTTTGAAAATAACAATACATAGCTAAGAAACATTCTATTTTCATAAGCACTTCAGTGGCACAGTGGTTAGTGTCTTGGCTTGAGGAGACTAGAATCTTCGAGCTCGATTTCAAGGAGTACAAATTTAAAAACAAAAAAGTTGAAACGGTATAGCCTTAGTCCCACTAATCTCCCACTTCCCCCAAATCATGTTCCAACTTGTTCTCTAGACAAGTGAAAGGATCCTATCGGTGTCATAGCCAATTAGATCAAGCATGACATTAGTTTAAACAAACAAAAACAATATGTAAAAATATTCAAATTTCACTGATTTATTATAGTTAATCTAGATCTATTACAATTATATTACTTTACTATTTGATAAAATCACACTTAATATAAGATTTTTATAGTTTTTTGTTTTTGTTAAGTTTTTTTTTCCTTATTATTATTTGCGTCATATTTCAGAATGGTGTCGAATTCAAGTCTCTACAGGTAATTCAAATCCTCCTCTTTTCCTATCTCACTTACAAACCGCTTTCTTCTTCTTTCCACTCCTCTCTGACTCTTCCGCCAATCTTCCTCACCCTCTCTAATTTCTTCAACCGTCTCTCTGTTTCTACAGCTTTCTTCTTTAGTCCTCTTCTTATTCCATCTCTCTCTTTCTTTCTCTTTTTCTTTTTCTTTTAACCTTTTTTTTTGGTTGTGTCTTTGTAGAATAGACTGCTTGATTACCTAATATGGGGTAATAATATGGGGTAATAATATGGGGTAATAATATGGGGTAATAATATGGGGTAATAATAATTAATATTTCATGTAAGAAAATTATGTGTAAGAGGAGAACATTAAAAGGAAAAGAAAGATAGAGAGACACAAAAGAGAGAAAGCGAAGATAGAGAGAACGGCCATTTTCAAGTAAATAAAACTAATGCTAGAATAAACGGGATTAAAATCTATTATTTGGCGAAGCGTTAAAATACGAGCCTTAAAATACAGTCTTCCCCCCCCCCTTCTTTCCGAAAAAAAAACACTTCATAAATAAAGCGTGTCAACAATTCAACAGACGTAGCAGGTAGGTAATATTAGCACTATTTAAATGTTTATTCAGTTTACCTTTGTATATTATAAAGCACTTTTGTGATCAAATCGAGTACTCTACATTTCAGAGTACTGTGAAAAAGGAGCTGAATATGTAAATAATAACTGCACTGATTGTGACATTGGGTTCTACAAAGCACTTCCAGGAAATGATTCTTGTACAAAATGTCCTCCTGGTTACACTACATTAGGAACAGGCTCTACATCTAATTCTAGTTGTAATATCCGTAAGATTGTGTGTCTATCTGTCTCTCTCTGTCTCTCTCTCTCTCTCTCTCTCTTTAAAACACAGAACAAAAAAAAATATTCATTTTTTTCTTTCATTGGCAGATCAAAAAAATAGAAACTGAGATTATAATTTAACAAGTATACATGTAATCAGGGCCGCCGTCACCAATTGTGCAATGTGTGTATTGCAAGCAGGGTGACGAACTTAGGGGGGGGGACCAATTCCAAGGTTCCCTATTTTTTTTCTTTTACATGTTGGGGGGGGGACCAATCACAATTCCAAGGTTCCCTATTTTTTTTCTTTTTCATGTTGGGGGGGGGGACCAATCACAATTCCAAGGTTCCCTATTTTTTTTCTTTTACATGTTGGGGGGGGGACCAATCACAATTCCAAGGTTCCCTATTTTTTTTCTTTTACATGTTGGGGGGGGAACAATCACAATTCCAAGGTTCCCTATTTTTTTTCTTTTACATGTTGGGGGGGGGACCAATCACAATTCCAAGGTTCCCTATTTTTTTTCTTTTACATGTTGGGGGGGGGACCAATCACAATTCCAAGGTTCCTTATTTTTTCTTTTACATTTTTTTTTAATAATAAAAAAATTACTTAAATATTTGAGATAAATTCTAACGATTCCCTTATCCTTTGAAAACTTAGAAAGGGGGTGGGACGATACTCGTACAATCAATGGTTTTTTGTAGATAATAGGTCCGGTACTCAATGATAAATTGCCTATTAACTACTAATAAATTAGTAATAAACGTTAAAACGCAAGAAAAGTAATAATTTGAAAAAGGTACCATTACGCCGTACCGGTGAGTACCGTCACAAAAAAGCACTGCGTACCATAAGAAGTTATTTTGGAAACTTTATACTTATACAAAAAATAATTAAAATAAATAAATAAATTGAGTGGTGCGCGAGAGTTTCCTATGATTTTTTTATATTGGCGCCGACTCATTTCTGGTCTTAAATTTTCGCGGGTTGTTTGTGATATTTGTTCAAGTTGAAACCTGTACGTTGATCTAGTAATAATAAAGTCAATTTTAAAAACATTTTCCATTTTATTTTAAATGGCTTTTAGTTTAGAATAGAATATTTTTGGCCGATTATGGAGTCTAGATGTTGATCCACATAAAGTTCATTTGCTTTCTAGTTAAAAAATGCATTTTAATTATCTTCTTTTCGTAGTAAAATCTATTTTATTAATATTTATTAGATCTACTTAATATTGAATTGTATATATATAGGTTGGGGCGGCGCGACGTCCTAACAAAAGAGGGTGTTATAGAGTGTGTGTGTTTCCCAGGCGACGGTAAAAAGGGATTTAGCACTTGATTGATGGTTATGCATTGAGGATGATGAAATTAGCGTCATGCAAATTTGAAACTGCAGACGATCTTGAGACATCAAAGAGTAAAGATGGTTTTTTGTTGTGAGCTAGATTCTGTTTAAATATCATTTTATTTCATTACTATTAGATCTATAATTCATCGCAAGTTAAATCTGTGAAGATTGTAAAAACAGTTAAATTGAGTTTTTGCTCACATAAAAAGTTTGATCAAGTTTTTTAAAGTTTATTTATTGAAAATATAAAGCGCCTACATTGGTTCAGTTGTACAAACTGTTTGGAGCAACAAGCCAACGACCAACCAACAACAAGGGGAGGGGGTGGCAAACAAAATGTTTTATTTTCAGTGTAATGTATCTGAATATTAGTAAAATTACAGTACTACAATGGTTTAAACATCCAAATATCTGAAGCAGGAGATGTCGTTGTATCTTCCAATAGGACTTTGTCAAATGTAGACCTTTTCCTTGCGAGATGTGTCTGCAACAATAGAAGTGAAAACGTTTTGAAGAGAACATTGGATAACGTTTCCGCTAGTGTGATTCTTCGGGATTTTGTATTTGTTTCGGAACGGTCGAAATTCTTACGACAAACGCACTTCATTATGTTGACGACGTTTGTGTAAAATAAGATCCGCGACAGAGAAGTCTAACTTAACACCAAGACTATGTTTAAAAAGATCCGCGACAGATAAGTCTAACTTAACACCAAGACTATGTTTAAAAAGATCCGCGACAGATAAGTCTAACTTAACACCAAGACTATGTTTAAAAAGATCCGCGACAGAGAAGTCCAACTTAAGACCAAGACTATGTTTTAAAAGATCCGCGACAGAGAAGTCTAACTTAACACCAAGACTATGTTTAAAAAGATCCGCGACAGAGAAGTCTACCGACCAAGACTATGTTTTAAAAAGATCACGCCCAGTACCAGACATCCGAGCGCTTTATGTTGGCCTTCTTTCTATTAGTAACGAATCTCACTATCCAGGCTCTCTGCAAACTGCACCACACGACACCAGCAACTTGAAGAACTTACTATACAATTGGCAGCACGTAACAAACACTGTACAAAAGCTTCACACTCGGGCGTATCAACTCTGTAACGCTGTATCAACTCTCCGCCTCTTCCTAGACTTGCACCTGATTCTATGTTCCGGGTCGACTTCACCTAGAATGGTTTTTGACTCCGACTTCGACTCGTACTTATGGTTCCTACTGGCCTACTGACGGAACATTGCTCGACCCTTCAGGTTAATGACATGACCACATCCCTCATGACGCTCCTCAGCTCTATTCACTCTAGATGTTTCAACAAACTTCGCCAGTCATCGCAGTTGACCATCTTGGCTCTTCACGGTTGACCGCTCGTCTAGCGCTGGGCGATTTGTGTCGGCTGTCAAAATACACAACTGCCCCTACCTGTGTCACCACCAGATTTATTACAATATATTAAAAACAAGGTGAAAATCGACATTCAGAACTTCATACTGAGTATGACATTCATGAGCTGCCCAAGCTTTATTGCTTGTGAAAACTAAAATCAGTTGATCATTGTGCTGACCACATAACACCCTAGTTAATCTATTCTGCCCCCCCCCCACCGGCCGAAAAAAATTTGCTTTACATTATTCGAAAGGTCATAATACAAAACCGCTACTTTTAATATACTGGAGAGAGTATTTTACGGAACACTTTGTTTATTTTTGTAGAGAGATTAATTCACGCGTTGGCCTAGTAGTTAATTAATTATTCCAGTAGCTCACAGTAGCTCATAGAACACCTATTAAGACCTTGTTTATTATATTCTCTGTAAAAGTTTTGATTTTTATTTATATGCCAAACAGTACATTGTAAACAAGGATTTTTTTCAAGAGATAACATTTCCTGCTCTATTTGCCCAAATGGAACCTATAAAAACTTGACTGGAAATCAGCCATGTGTAAAATGTCCTATGAACACAACAACGACAAGAGGCGGTGGTACTGACATCAAAGATTGTTCTCTGGGGAAGTTTTCTTTCCTTTTTTTATAGTTTAAAAAAATTAAATAATGAAAAAATATCCATATTAAAACTACTCATTTACAGTAATTAAACAAAGATTCGTGTCTTTTTCTTTGACATTTTCTTTTTTTTATAAGAACTCCAACTTTACCGATTCAGAAATGTCACCTTAGCTCTGCAATTATTGTATTACACTAGCTGAGACCCGGACCCTTCCTACGCTACATTTGAAATACTTGGTATATATATATAGCAATCGTGTGTAGCAAACAGGCTGGGGATAAGACAGACAATTAGGAACCTCCTAAAGGCATTGAGCTGGGATTCCCATATGCCTTGCAATCAATCAGATGTAGGCATTGGTATCAATCCCAATAAGGCATTTAAGACAATTAAATATAAAATCTTAAAGCATGCATATAACTCAATAACAAAAAAGATACAAGTAAGATAACCACAATAAATGTGTCATCATACAATGTAGGATGATACTAGTCAAGATTCATCCATTAAATTTGATTACGACGATAAGTAATCAGTTATAGTAAAGTGGTGAATGAGCATAGTATACTAAAGATAAGATGAAAATAAAATTCTAGGGATCGAGATACAATGATAAGGGTTTGATATAATTAATCAAAATTAAACTCATCCAAGGAACTGTAAGTACCCAAGTGTGTGACACATAATAATATGTTTGAGGGATATAATAGAAATGTGAAATGATTAATTTCACACGGGCTTTGTAAGTTTAGAGCACTGTGATCTAAGTTCTTTGACAGTAATTAGATTCACGAAAGGTTAGTGTTTACATCAATCACTAAGATACAGGAATGGATGAAACATAACAAATCAGATATAATAACTATGGCTTCAAACGTAGACAACCTTAGCGGCATTAATAATACTTTATGAAGATATAACATTGACATAAAATAGTACAATGTACATCCATCATAAAGTCATAATGTAATGACGGGGAACGTGGTTGTGTACTAATGTGTACTCACACATTCCTATAAGATAAAATAAGTATAGTAAAATATTTACACTCACCCGTTTGTCCCTAATGAAACCTCACAACTAAACTTCCTAACAGGGAAGACTGTATGACTTCTAGCGGGCCTAAATGTCAGGCGTCATGTCCGATTTATGGCCTGTACCGTGAGAGTAAGAAAATTAAGCGAATATGTATCTGTCCAGTCCAGAGTGAAAAGTTTATAGGCCGCTGGGAAAAACTCAAATAAACTTAAGTATGCAAGTTTCATATCGTCACATAGGGTACACATTCTTTGTCTTTTTTTTCTTCTTTCTTTCATCCTTCAAACGAAGGGCCCACAAACTTCTATTAAAGAGTATGCACCAAAAAAACCTAGGCCCATTAGTTGTAGCCTTCCAACTCCCTGCACAATAATGCCACCCACACATACACACACACACTATATTTAAATGGAACCCTCCCCTTCCGTGTAACAATGTGAACAATAACATCACTACTCACATAATAGTTTATTTGGATTTTGTCATGGATCATGGAACTTGAACACAAGTGTAACCTTTTTTTAAATAACCCATCTTCACAAGCCGTATTAAACAGCCCCTTTTAAAATAGCAACAAATCACACGGACGCACACTTTTAATATGCTCTCACATTCACTGTGCCAATTGGATTTGTTAATGTTTATACTGAAATAGAAGCATACTTTCAGATCTAGATCTAGTCGTTTTAAACTTGTCCTACACACACGTACTTTCATACAGATGTAGAAACACATTAAATAATCACTATGAACTAAGGACAACCCATCACCTACACTCTGACAATTATCTCCACCTAAAGGAGAATTACATTAAAGATCTAGATCTATAAAGAATAATACATAAATAACGACTTCGAAAACAAGTTACGCACCTAAAAGTGATCATAACTGCTTAAGCGGAAGGAATTATTGTTGTGTACTTTAGACAGAACTATTTCGGCTGTCACATACACATACATAGTTTGTAAACATTGCGAATAATAAAATCGTTTTTGGTAAATTTATCCACTGCGGTTTTGATCTAGAAAATCGCTTAGTTTTCCTAAGCTTTAGTTAAATGTTAGATTTTTAAAAATAAATTGGAAAATGTTTACCCAGCCCCAATCTTCCTCCCCCGCGACAGAGTCCTGATTAAGGGAATGTATATCTAATATTCATATGACATACCTTTAAATCTAGCCTTAGAAGTGGTTGCGCAGAATTGAATTTTATGCTGACATATTCAAAGACCTGTCAAGAAATACAATTTTTATTCTCTAGTGTAATTGAAAAGTATTTTTATATTTTCAACAATGATGATGGTCGCACTAGAGTTTTCCCAACTCTTTTCCCAACGATATAATCAACTGTCAAATTTCTAAGAAATTAGTTAGAGCCGTTTTCGAGATCCTCGTCCAGGGTTTTAAGCCCAACCACCTTGAAGGTTTTATTTTCCACAGAGGTACGAGTTTAATAAATGCATTGTAAATAAACAAACGCGATAGTCCTCAAGAACGCTAAGTCCTCAAGAACGCTATAGTCCTCAAGAACGCTTTAGTCCTCAAGAACGCTATAGGCCTCAAGAACACTTTAGGCCTCAAGAAGGCTATAGTCCTCAAGAACGCTATAGTCCTCAAGAACGCTATAGGCCTCAAGAACGCTTTAGGCCTCAAGAACGCTATAGGCCTCAAGAACGCTATAGTCCTCAAGAACGCTATAGGCCTCAAGAACGCTATAGTTCTCAAGAACGCTATAGGCCTCAAAAATGCTATAGGCCTCAAGAACGCTATAGGCCTCTAGAACGCTATAGTCCTCAAAAACGCTATAGTCCTCAAGAACGCTATATAGACTTTTCAAAACCGATGTTGATCTAGACCTAGTTCAAGAAACCAAATAGAAATTTATTTGTATTCTATAAAATATTAGAAAAGTCAAAATAGAGTTATGGCTAACGGGCTAGTATTTTTTTTTTTAAACACCATAAGTTAACAAAATGTATTAGAAAATCAGTTGAGCCGTTGAAATATCCTTGTCCACTTAGATTCAACCTACACAGGTTCCTCCATGACATTCCGACTTCAATAGAGGTACAGGTATTGTAACAAGAAAATGACGCTAAACTATAATAATTATATTACATGGGTTAATTACAATTTTAAACTTACAAACAATTTTTACATCATCTTATTATTTATAGAATATAGAATTTTCATGCTACGAGGACCAGAAATTTTATTATCGATTTTTTTGTTCTAACGAATCACTTTGTAATTTGTATGCTTATATCATGCACATATTTTATTGGAATTTAGTTTCCGTACATTAGTTTAAGTTATTTTGGATCCAGTACAAAGTTTCTTGTTTAGTTGTGATACTACACTAACAAATCAACAACACCAAGGCTTGTATTGTAGATTGATACAAGTGATCCTATGTCATTAGCTACAAATGTAAATACAGACTACTTTACAAACATTTCTATTAAGCGCAAAGTCGACCTTTAATCGGGCTATTGCGTTTAATAATACAAATTAAATTAAAGCGCCAAGTCAACCTTTACTCAAGCTATTATGTTTAATAATACATAATGAATTAAGCAGAATCCTTATACTCCTCAACCATTTCAAGACCCACTATAAGAGCAGATGTCTGGCTCTATTGTTAAGATTGTGTATATAGGAACAAAATTAGTTTCAGCTTATATTCAATCTAAATCGTTGTCGTTCTGCTATCTCATCTAATTCCTTTTGTTCTTCTAATATACCCTCAGTTAATATTTAAGTTAAAACGTTATTAACTAATGCCGCAATTTTCGTTCTAGAGCACATAACTTTGTCTTGTTCTTCTATTAGATATAAGCTATCTATTGTCTGTTTTTTCAGCTTTTCTTAAAAAAAATAATATAATGATAATATTTTGTTTAGATTGTCCGACCATTTGCATACCAAATGACCCGTGTAAATCTACAGGGCCCAGCAGCTGTGTCTGCCAAACTGGATATTATGGACAACACTGTTCAAAGCGTAGGATTTTTTTTTTCGTTTGCTTATATTAGTGGAATGCGTGGTCGAGTGGCCAAGTGCGCTTGAACTTGGCTTGGCTTGGCTACCTAGAAGGGGGCTCGAGGTTCGACACCTGACTCGGGCAGAGTTGTGTTTACTGAGCGCAGCACGGAAAACCAACTCCTAGATACCCTTCCGCCCCCCCCCCCCAACGGTCCACAAATGAGTTTGGACCAAAAGCATTCTATAAGTATGAAAGTAGCGCTATATAAATGCTATAATAATAATATTAATCGCCTGCTGACACATCGGCGTACAACGATTTTTTATAATTTTTTAACCGATATCGATCTTTTTGTTTTTGTAGGATTATGTTGTTTGTTTTTTTTGTAAAATAATTTCGTCTTTAGATTTTTTTTTCATACCTCACACGAGTCGTCAATGTGCTTGTGACCTAACCTTGAAAGCTAGTTACTGCATTGAGTAGAATGGATTTATGTAGACATTTTTTTTCTCTCAGCGAAAATAATATATTTTTTAAAAAATCTAATGAAAGGGAAATAACTGCACATTTGAAGCCATATTTTTATGTGGTATGATTTTCCCCCCTTTTTATATTAGATACTTGTAATAAACTAAAATTTATAGAGCTAGATTACAATAGTATATGACCATTTGCCAAGAATAACTTACGACCATCGTAAACTGTTTTTTCGCCTATTTTTTCATCAATTTTTTGTGTGTGTCTTTTCTAACTTTCTACACGCACTATTGTTTCATAGACGTGTTGACATTGACATTTGGATACATAAGAGTCAATACAATACATTACAACTCGGTTAATACATATTTAAGAACACGGACATGTTACCAGAGGATTCAGAAGACACTTGTAGTTTTAGTTTGACATTTTTTCATTGGTAGTTACTTTTTTTTTATTTCCCTTTTTTACAAAATATAATCGCCATTCAAAAAAGATATTGCCGACATTGCAATTGAAGTAGCACATAAATAGTTTGAAATGACTGTCCATCAAACGCGTAGATTTATTGCGGGATCAAACAATATTTCAATGGTGAAGATTTAAGCAAGTCGTGAAGTAATTCAAACTAGTAATACGCCATCGTTGTATAGAAAGTAATATATATGTACATTACAGAACATCCCCCCGGGGGGGGGGGCATAGATCTCGAAAAAAAAAAAAACGTTCGCTAAGAAAATGTAATGGCGAATTTTTTTGCGGTTTGTTTTTATTTCAATAGTTCCATCAGGAATTGAAAAACTTCCATGCATCATTTGTACTGAAGTTTGGCCTGTATGAAGAGACGTCCGAGCTTTGTCGATCAGGACATTGAGTATTTTAGTTTTACAGCTGACGGAGTCAAGACATACAGACTTAACTCAGGTGGCAAACAACACAATCAAAACATAGCGGCAATTGAAGATTCATATTTGGTTGCTCTCAGAATGGACATTGTTCGAGCTATGATTGAGCCGTATTCGATGCTAAATTTAGTGCAATTTCCTTATCTAATGACATTTTTCACAGGAAAGTAGTTGACATGTCTGCTGATATTATCATTAGATAACTCAGGAAACGATATCTACTCCACCGGCAATATTTAGCATCCAGCTTGATGAATTCACAGACACTGAACATTGTTCACAATTACTGGTTTACGTGATTTTAAAGACAGGTTTTCTATTTTGCGTACCTTTTGAAACAACTTCTACATCACGTGATATGCTTGACAACGTTGGTTCATTTGTTAAAAGAAGTGCACAAATCTCATAGAAACATAGTTCTAGTTTCTGCATAGATGTTTCTCCATGTATGCTTTGATGTCGGTCTGGATTTCAGCGTTTAGTTGGCTACAGAATGAGCCACCAAAAATTGTCATCGAAACTCACTGTATAATGCATGGACATATATTAGCAACGAAGCCACAATCACAAGCATCGCATCAATAGCGATGCAGGTAAAAATTATTTACTTTCAATAACATTAAAACAATTCCGAATCAAGTGCTTACAGTCATATCCCTATTCTAAAAAAAAATTTACGCCTTCTTCTTCCAACAAGATATCTTTGCGAAACATCTAGTTTGTGAGCTATCAAGTCTAAATTCATAGAGGGACTGGATGTTGAAGATGACTTTCGTTGCGACCTTAGAAAACAGAAACATCCTCAACCTTCGTACTGACCTGGGCGTGTTGGCAAATACTGTTGCAACAACATTTTTGAAACAATGTAATTTACTGTTTCAAAGACAGTACGTTTTCCAAACTTAGACCGACTTATCAAATATTCACTTAAGTATACAATATATATATATATATATCACCCTCAACTGTTGTATCCGTCTAATTTCACGCCCGAATTCTATACTCTTGAATCAAATGCCCAATGCTTTCAGGCTGTAGCCCAGGATGTCTCAACGATTCATGTCACAAAGCCAACGGCAGATGTGATTGTAAGGAAGGGTATTACGGTGACAAGTGCTTGAAAAGTAAGCATTTCATAAATATGCGAGGTTTTTACAAAGCTTATATCAGCTCATTCTTTCTTGTAAAATGTTTCGACTCTGGAATGAAGCTGAAGTTTTGCACAATTATTTCGTTTAACTGATAAAACAAGATTAAATCAAAACAATTTTTTTTAAATTTCTTAATTAACTATTGATAATTAATTATTTCTTTCGGTATCTCGAACAAGGGAAACAAACTGTACTTGACTGATGTGTAGGTATTAGAAAAATTAGTTTCCTCTATACTTGGTAGAGAGAAATAGGCATAGGCGTAGCTAGCAATGTGCCGGTGATGCTGGCCGCTTTTAGGTATCAAGTGGTAAGGGGCGAAAATGCCAGAAATTTGAGTAGCGCTCCTTGCCAAAAACTCATTTTGTATGAATGATAGTGTTTTCGATAGCACGTATCATAGTGGCGCCTGGGTGGAAACTATCGTAAGAGGAAACGATTAGGCTAAAGGGTAGCAAAACAAGACTCGCGTGGGGGTGCCCAATGGGGTGCGAGAGCATCCTCATTGCACTATGCAGAGTTGCAAAAAAGCACCCACAACTTTGTCACAATCCAGGCGCTGTTCCTCAAGGGGCCGTTACATAAATGGCGTGTCCCGCACGGTTAGCCTGGTATAGAAAAGGAAAATGGCGGGGGTCTTAGTGTACGCGGTGTTTTGCCGCGAGTCTGACCCACCCGCAGACAGAACAGTGTACACTGTATTCATCCAGGCCGGTGAGAGAGAGCTCTTGCTCACTTTTGCTGGCCTAGAGTTCCAAGAGCCAAAGGCTCAACTCTACCTGACAGTTTAAGAAGAAGAAGAACACATTGATCCTCGCCCTAAAATATCTTTTACTTTCTTTTTATTTTCATTCCTTACCAAACAGCGTAGACACCTCAGCCTCTAGAGACGAACTTTCAGCTTTAGGGAAAAAAAAATATTTCTATTTTGTTTGGTTTGTTCAAATGCGTTTCGGAAAATCCTTCAAAAAGAGATTAGAACTTCCTAGACAAGACCGTGAAGATCAGAAAAAAAATGGGTTAGTTTGTCTTGAACTAGGGACCAACAGATCGTACACATACCACGATCATGTAGAAAATTCTTAGCTTCTAAGTAATCTATTGCTACATTAATTCTTATTAAGTGAAAATCATTTGAGATGTTTAATAAGATTTAATGACTATTTTGTACACAAAAAAAAAACAGCTGGTATCCTGGACCAAAGAAATAAATGGAGCAGCCATTGTAAGAGAAACGGCTCAGAAGAAAAACATTTCACATCGGACCATTGCTCCATAGGCTGGTTTAGTGAATCATGTCAATACAGTGAGTGCTGAATTTGTATCACAATTCATTTCTTTTTACATTGTAATTTTTTAAACCTTGAAATTATAGCAACAATTCTGTTCTTAATGTTTATATATATATAAGGGGCGAGGTTGTGGAAAGCACAAAGTTATTAGAGATGTCACCAAGTGATAAAATACATTGCTTTTTTAGCCCCCGAAAAGGGTAAAGACGTTATTAGTTTTGTGTGAAGGTCTATCTGTCTGTCTGTCCGTCCCGTTTAGATCTCGTAAAGTAAAAAAGATATTGAAAATCCGACCTCACAATATTTTAGACCATTCAAAGTTCTGATGCAACGGCTACTTTTTTTTTCCTGAAAGCGCAAATTCTAATGTTTAGAATCAGTTAAGCAAGCAGTTTTTTAAAGAGAAAAAGCTAATTAGTATGCATTATAAGTTAGACCTAATTTAAAATGAATAGTAATCTTATAAATTTAATTTTCGTGAACATTTTTTTTTATTTAGCGGAATATTTATTTTTTTTGAGGACTCGAATATGAGATTGATTAAGTAACTAACACTTGAGGATTTATTCTGTGGATTACTTGTGTTTCTGTTTTTTTTTGTGATTCTGTGGATTTTTGTGTGCTACTGTTTAGAGTGGACGGCGCGAGGGTTGTGTAGTAAAATACTGTGTAGTTATCGTCTCTTTTCTTTCTCTACTTGTGATAAGCCCTTGTAAAAATGTCAGTGAAGACATTTTTTATTGAAAAAAAGGACCTGGATGGTGGACCTGTCCACGCCCCAGGTACCTTGCTTGTAAAGCTGTCAGGCCAAGGGGCTGTTAAGGCCACTATGGTGAGCCTAATAGAGTGCCTGAAACTAACACTGGACGAAGTGAGTTCACTCTATCGCTTCGAGAACCCCTTTGTCTGGTTCCTGTTCCCAACATGCGCCCGAGTGAGAACCAGTATACTAGGAAAATCATTCGGGAATGATAAGGACTTCAAGGTAGATGTCTGTACCTTGGAAGACGAAAAAATCAGGGTTACCCTTCACTGGGTAGCACCAACCATAAACAAATCAAAGATAGGAGAAATCTTTGGAGCCTTTGCAGAAGAAGGCTCCAAGATAGAGCCAATCAAGCTAGGCAACTCAGATAAGTGGGCGGCTTGGATAAAAATTCGCAAACAGACTGAACTCCCCCATTATATTCAGTTACGATACGAGGACGATCCGAGGACCTACAAGGTTTTCGTGACCATCCCGGGACGTAGACAACAGTGCTGGCATCAGCACTGGTCAAACCAGTGTCCAAATAGGGCGAACCCCAGACGGGACCAAAACCCCACAGAAGGTGCAAAGGAGGTAGGAGGGAAAATCTCCTATGCCATGGCCCTTAAAGGTGAGGGAGAGAAAAAGCAATCCGAGATTGATCAACAGCTAAAAAAAGATGGGTTCACGATGGTTGAAAGCAGCAAAGGAGGGGGAAAAAAACAAATAGAAGCTATGGGAGCTACTCCAAGTGGTCTCCCCCCACCAAACAGCCCTGAAAACAAATCTAAGCAAAGTAAAAAAATTAAAACATCCGGAGGGGCAAGTTCAGCACCCACCACCCCAACCAAAATAACAAGAAAGAGGGCCCTCTCTCTCTCTTCCTCATCAGAGGATCTAAACTAGGATCCCCGGGTAGAGGAGGAGAAAAGAGAGGAAGAACAGTTCAAGCTCGAGCTGAACTTTCCAGACTCCCCGTCAGTGCTAGTCATAGATGAGGGCGAGGACCCTAACACACATTCAAACACATAAACAACAAAGCAACTCTTAAAGATAAAATGCATACACACACAATAGAATAACAAACACGCAAACCAATCTCACATACTCATGACAGACATCAAAATTTTGACACTCAACATCAAAGGGCTTAACAATAAACACACATACATAGCACACCTCACAAGGAAATACAATCACGATTTTATCTTTCTGCAAGAGACCAACACACAGTTAGAGTACAAGGCCAAAAAAGCAGTCTCTCTTATGGGCCTCCGGGAGGGTTATTTTAGTTTAGGTAGAAAGCCACGAGGGACAGCCATTTTACAAACATCCAATAGGTTATCAAACACACACTCATATCAAGACAATAGCGGGAGGATAGTAATAATTAGGACAAGCTCACAAAAACACACATACACGTTAGTCAACATTTATGCACCCGCTCAAAAAAAAGAGAAGCACGAGTTTTTTGGAATGCTAAGTGACATTCTACACACTCAGTACGCAGGAGAAAATTTAATGGTAGGGGGTGATTTAAATTACATTGATTCCCAATTAGACAAGCAAAACACAAACACAGAGGGTCCTGCTCCTCATATAACAATTAAAACGCATGACTATTTGGGGGGAGTCATACAGGCATTCCGGTTAGTAGATGCCTATAGAGAAGTAGAGGTCACGGGCCGGGTCACCACGTTCAGGGACAAAGCACACCAAATAGAAACACGAATAGATAGAGTGTATGTGCCAAGGGCGTGCAAAACAAAAAGTGTAACACATCTCGTAGAGACGTTACAATATACAGATCACAAAGGAGTCTTAGTGGAACTGCTGAACCCAAAACTAACAAACAAAAAACAAAAAACACCGATCTGGAAACTTAACAACGACCTCCTAAATGACCCGCTCTATTTAAAAACAATCGCAAACCTCCTAAAAATATAATACATGACTCAAACACACCCTATTTCAAAGTCACAGAAATATGGACGCTAATTAAAAGCTCCATTAAGCAGCAAAGCCAAATACTGGCCACACTAGTCAACTCAAAAAGGAAAAAAGAAGAGGAAAGACTTAAAAATTTACTAACTCACGAAGAAGACGAAGCAGCCAAAACACACATACTAACACAACTAGAAGAACTATTTAACTATCAATACAAAGGAGCGGAATTGAGGTGCAAAAGTAAAAAAAAATAACCGAAGGGCCGAACAAACTTTTTTTATCAGCAGAACAAAACATTCAAATTGACAGAACTATTGACAACATTGTTGATAGTAAAGGAGAAACTATACACGACATGGACAAAATAACAGACACATTTACTAAACACTTTACTAATTTGTATGACAAGGAACAGACGGACGACAACGCACAAAAAGTATTTTTACAGAACTGCAAAGAAATACCAATGACAGAACAGATAGAGACAGACGCTCCCTTTACGCTAGACGAACTGAGAGCTGCTTTAGATACAACACAAAACATCAAATCCCCTGGCCCAGACGGTCTGACGTTTGAATTTTACAAAGCCTTTTTTCCCCAAATAGGACCCCTACTATTAAACCTATACAGCGACATGTTAGAGACAGAACAGTTACCTAGAGATTTCAACTTAGCATACATCACACTTCTACCAAAAAAACAAGAAAACAACACCCCACATAGCGACTTTCGACCGATCTCACTTCTAAACACCGACTACAAACTCCTGACGAAAATGATTTTTCTAAGATTAAAACCCCTCATACCACACTTAATAGGACAGGATCAATACTGTAGCAACCCAGACAAAAACATCGACGAACTTAACCATTTTTTAAGAGACATTATATATTACTGTAAAGACAAAGACTTGAAAGCAGCCCTCTTTTCTATTGACCAGGAAAAAGCCTTTGACAGAATAGACCATGACTACCTTTACAAAATACTAGACAAGACGAAGACAGATGGAAGAATGTAGAAATACATAAAGCTAGTGTACACTGATGCCACAAGCAAACTCATAATAAACCAAACCCTTAGTGGCAGTATCCCTATTAGAAGATCTGTAAGACAAGGGTGTCCCCTTTCACCCTTTTTATACACCCTTTGCCTAGAACCCCTTTTAGAAACCATCAGGCTAGATAGTGGAATCACGGGGAAAAGAATCCCAGGCCCCACGCCCGTAGTTAAAGTTAAAGCATACGCTGATGACACCACCCTTTTTCCCTCCTCAGAAAAAGACATAGCCGCAATCATAGATAAGTTTATTCAATTTGGGAGGGCAAGCGGGTCAAAAATCAACATAAATAAATCTCGTATTATGGGATTGGGCAGGTGGGAAATCCCCTCAAACATCCCCTTTAACCTTAAAATAGAGAAGGAAATTAAAATATGCGGCATCACGTGGACAAGCAACCCAACATATTACCACACACAGCAGTGGGAAAATATTTTAAAGAAAACCAAAAACACACTTAAAAGATTTCACTATGCAGCAACTACTATATTTGGTAGAGCAATACTAGTAAACAACCTGGTCATCCCGAAGATAGTTTATTTAGCAAACATCACAGAACCTCCACCAACTTTTATACCAAGCATAAACACAATCATTAGGAATTTTATATTTAAAAGCACTATCAGAAACATTAAACACACAACACTTATACAAAACAAAGAGGATGGGGGGATAACTTACAGGACATCAGAACCAAATTACAAGCACTTAGATTAAAATACATAGGACAAGTAGCCAAGAACCCAAACAATTTTCCATTAACAATATACTACTACGGCTCAAGGTTAAATAAAATAATTCCAATAAAAAATGACACCCCACACCACTTTGGTACAAACACACATCCATTTTACAGATCCATATCAAGAATACTCCCCGGCAATGAACATCTAATACACAGTAAATTAAAAGACACATATACAACACTTAAGAAACAGTTACAAGAAAGATTATTCAATAGGATCAAATGGAGTAGAGAGTTAGGTGTAATAAATTTCAGAGACACTTTTATAAATCTACACAGCAAACACATTACACCCAAAGCCAGAGAAATAACATACAGACTAATCTTCGGGATGACCCCTGTAGGAAGGAAGAAAAGAAATGTACACACATGTGTTTTATGTCACACAGATAATGGTAACAATGAAAGCCATACGTTTTTAAAATGTAAAATATTTGATAATGTTAGATGCACTATGAAAGACCTACTAGAGGCAAACTGTAACACCAATGTTAATCTTAACCTAGCTATTGTTTTAAATAAATTGCCTAAAATCAAAAGTAAGATGATTCATAAATTTAATCTAATAATAGTGAGTGAATACAGAAGTCTTGTGTGGCACAGTAGAATTATAGTTGTTAATAAAAATGTATCTTTAAATCCTTATAATCTAGAGTTAATATTTAGAAAAATAATTGAACATAGAATTGATAACTATACTGGTTAGATAGAAATTGCAATTATTGTATAATTTATTGTCCTTGACTAAATTGTCAGACCTCAGATATAAAAATCTAAATACTGTAATCAATCTGTAAAGCTACTCTATTGGTATTATGTCAATTAGTTGAAGTGGTTATGCGAGTGTGTGAGAGTGTGTATGTACCTGGGTTAAAGAGAGTTTGGGCTGAGAGATGCGGGATAGGAATCAAATTGAACTTTATTTATCTATGGAAAACTACTAAAGAACTGTCTTGTACAGGGAAGTCAACACTTTTGAAGAATTATTTCTCCCTCGTGGTTACGTCCTCTTTGATCACATGATCGGAGAGCATGTCACAAGTCAACATCAAGTGTGTATGTACTACACTCACAGAACACGGCAAGCCCGTGGAAACGTAACAAGAACACTATGACAATGTCGATATCTTAGCGGCAGCCTCATCCTAGACATACTGGGAAACAAAGGAACAAGAAAACAAGACGCAACTGAATGGAGCCTGCGAAGAGACTAGAAACAAAATAACCAAAACCAATCATCTTAAAGAATATAGACAAGGGCAGACAATTGAAAGTCAAGAATCTTTTATGAATAATGTAATATTTTAAGACAAATTAACTATTTTTTATTTATTTATTATTTTTTTTAAACCCCTCGTAATGAGAGGAAAAAGAATCTTAAATCGACACCCCTATCCTGAAATAATTTACACATGACCCTCCTAACAGAACCCTGAACAATTGTGCTACAGCAGTACCTTTGCTTGGTTAACTATTCCAAGAATGACTCTAACAGACCCAAGGGCCACCTTGATGATGCCAGAGTAGCCCTCTTACATCTCAAGGAGACGTTTAAAAAATTGTCGTGAGAGGGATTAACCTGGTCCCTGATCAGTCTTTTTTTTTTAATACATAAGGCATACAGGGCAGCTGTATACAACCCTTTATTAGCTTGCCTTGCCTAATTACTTGCTATTACCTGGGAACATAGCATTGCTTCAAAGTCAATTTCCTGAAAGATTGTTAATGTTACCTTAAAGTGACAACGACAAATGCCAAGTGCTTAAAAGGAAAATAAACTAATTGGATACAATTACACTACAGAGTTCTTTTTGTTTCGTTTAATTTTTTGAAAATGTCTACAAGATAAGATAACTTAAAGTCAGTTTGACTACAATTGACAACCTTAGCGTTGTCAAATTAGTAGATATTAAATGACTTGTAATTGCTTGACCACTCATTTTTTATTTTTATAATTTTGAAAATGACTACAAATTAGTAGATATTAAATGAATTGTAATTTCTTGACCACTCATGTTTTATTTTTATTTTTTTAAAATGTCTACAAATTAGTAGATATTAAATGAATTGTAATTTATTGACCACTCATGTTTTTGTTGTTTTTTTTAAAATGACTACAAATTAGTAGATATTAAATGAATTGTAATTTCTTGACCACTCATGTTTTATTTTTATTTTTTTTAAATGTCTACAAATTAGTGGATATTAAATGAATTGTAATTTCTTGACCACTCATGTTTTAGTTTAATTTTTTTAAATGTCTACAAATTAGTGGATATTAAATGAATTGTAATTTCTTGACCACTCATGTTTTATTTTTTTTTTTAAATATCTACAAATTAGTGGATATTAAATGAATTGTAATTTCTTGACCACTCATGTTTTATTTTTATTTTTTTTTAAATGTCTACAAATTAGTGGATATGAAATGAATTGTAATTTCTTGACAAAAAAAAAATTAAATAAAAATATGAGATTGAGCCTTTTCAAAACCGAGGGTCCAAGGTTCGAATCCTGGTGAAGGCTGGGATATTCAACTGCTAAGTCTACCCAGCTCTAAAGGTACCTGACGTTAGTTGGGGAAAAGTAAAGGCGGTTAGTCGTTGTGCTGGCTACATGACACCCTCGTTAACCGTAGGCCACAAAAACAGATGAACTTTTCATCATCGGCCCTATAGACCACAAGGTCTAAAAGGGAAACTAGTTAGGCCAGGTTCACATCTAACCTATCCTTTGATCTGCGGGACCGTTGGGGTACTACACAAGATCTGTTAACCTTCTTTCTCCATTCTTATCTCTCATTTGTCTTTGATATAATTTCATTCAGAAGTTCTTTCTGAAAATATTAAAGCCTACCTGGGTGGACCACTGGTCGTAAGATTTGCACGCTGGACTGTCGTTCGGATTTATCGTCGGTCAAAGGTTCAAACCATGTCTGCTCCCATCCCTCGTCGTCCTGCGGCAGGTTTGGACTAGGAAGTAAACTATCTTCAACTCTGAAGGATTATCCGAATTATGTAAAACATTTTACTTCCAGGACCGATTTTGAGATTGTGTTTCCACACAAACTGTCTTTTGTAACCTTGTTTTAAATAAGAAATTTTTTTTTTCTAGGAATTTCCCATTTTTAGATACCAAATAAAACAATTTCATAACTATGTTTTATATTTTGTTTTTGTCTTCTTTTAAAATTCTTTTTCTTTTAATCTTTACTACGTACAGAATTACTTGACGAGCCTTGCGTGTAGCAAAGTCATTCAGTATATCATAGTAATTCTGTTTCCTACATAGATACCAAATGTTTCAATCTATCTTTGAGAATAGTTTTTCATATCGAAGTGCGGATCCTTTGAAAGTGTGGAGCCCACTGCGGTCGCATAGTTTGCAGTGGCCTAAGACGGCCATGCAAAATAGCGTCGAATCCCTCAACAGTTTAAACGAGAAGAAGTTAAGGAAAGAGGCGAAAAAAAAAAGACGGCCAAGTAGCAAGTAGTATTCATCCGTCACTAAATAGCAGAACTGGACTTAACCATTGTAGAAAGGATTTCGCGGGGAAAAGTTTGGGTACGGATACGGATAATAAGTGAAAATAAAGAGTTTGTATTAGTAAATAAATTCGTCTTTGCATTTTATTTAAACTTTACTACGTACAGAATTACTTTACGAGCCTTGCATGTAGGGAATCATACAGTACATCTATTTCTTACATAGACCAAGCTCAATAGCAAAAATTACCTATTGTTTCAATCTATCTACGAGAATTGTTGATCTCAAGTAATTCTTCATTAGTTTGAGGTGCAAGAAACTTCTTTCACTAGATTCTTTAATTGCGGGTATTGCATAATGCCGTTGTTTTGTTCTTTTTTTTTACACGCGTAGGTGTGGCGTTTTCCATATTGAATGACACATCATTATGACAATCTTCGTCTATATATTTCAGGAGATTTGTAATTAGTTTTCAAAAGATTTTAATAATTTCCGGATATTTCCAGGACTTTTCCGTATATTATGCAATTTCAGGAGATTTCTCGGTCCTCATGTTAAATCGACAAGAGGCCGAGGGAAATCTGTTATAAGTTATGAAATTGTTTAATTTAATAATTTATACACCTAAAATTAGCGCGGGTCCTATAAACGTGCGGGGCCCACTGCAGTCGCATAGGTTGCATTGGCGTTAGGTCGGCCCTGCAAAATAGCGGTGTATGCTACGCCGCCGGTCGACTAGTACTAATTTATTTTCTTATAAAACTCTTAAATTTCACCTATCTAAACTTGGCCCCGCCAAATACGTTAATGCTATATAGTGACGGGTGATAGAGAGTGGTTTACTTGTTCTCTTTGTTGGTCACAACGATTAAGTCGAGCCCTGCTATTTAGTGACTGGTTAATAATACTTGTTCTCCCCCCACCCCCTCTTTTTTTTTCGCCTCTGAATTTACGTGGGGTAACTCTAGTCCGTCCGACTTGCAAAAATAAAAGAGTGATCTTTCCATTACTTAATGTCGAAACTCTTGAGCCATGAAAAGAATTACATATATATAAATTCCTACTGTATGAGTCTGTATGCAGGTGTCTTTGACTTGTTTTTGTTTTTTTTCTTCCCACTTCCAATCCTCGGATCAGTCAAAATTTTGCACGTTTTTTCTTTTGTCGAGACCAATACACGAAATAATAAAAAGTAATTAATTAATTAATAAAGCATTTACTTGATGAATTATTAGTAATTAATTATTGTTGTTTTATGTAGAAAAATGGGAGATAAGTGTGTGTGTGTGTGCAGCAGTGAGAAATGGAAGTTCTGAAGACTAATAGACTAAAGAAGCTTTGTAAACAGACGTAAAACCTATGAAGAAAATTTAAAGAAACCAAGGCAGAAAGAGTTTACAAAAAGTATATAAAATTAAACACTTAACCCAAAAAGTAAGCAGACAGCTGCAGAGTGAATGCATAAACAATGTAATATCTAAAGATAACAACAAAAGCCTATGGTCATACATTCAGTTTAAGAAAATGGAAACAACAGGCATAGCGCCATTAAAAGATAAACATAACATAATACATAATGAAAATGAAACTAAAGCAAACATCCTAAACAAATACTTTGCATCAGCAATCTCAGCCCCAGGAGACAAAAACACATTACTGAATTTAAACCAAGTAGACAACATCGAAGATATAGTAGTACAAGAAAATGGAATTTAAAAACTTTTAGCCAACACCAAACCAAATAAAGCGTCTGGACCTGATGGTATTCCAGCTAGATTACTCAAAGAAGTTAGCAATTAGCTAGCCCCAATGTTCAAAATAATCTTTCAGGCTATGCTTAACCAGGGCAGAGTACCAAAGGACTGGAAAGAGGCTTATGTCACACAATCTGACCCAGGAAACTACAGACCAGTATCACTTACCAGCATTACATGTAAAATCCTAGAACACATAATATGTAGTAACATCATAAACCACTTAGACAAACATAATGTCTTTACACCATACCAACATGGCTTTAGGAAATAAAGATCATGTGAAAACACAACTAATAGGACTAATTGATGATTTTTCTAAAGGTTTAGATAATAGTGAACAAATAGATGCCATCTTACTAGATTTTTCTAAGGCTTTTGACAAAGTTCACCACCATAGTTTGCTTAAAAAATTAAAATATTTCGGCATTAATGGACCACTGCATCAGTGGATTAAAGATTATTTGATAGGGAAAGAACAAACTGTAATAATAAATGGCTCTAAATTAACACCGATAACAGTAAACTCAGGTGTACCTCAAGGAACAGTCTTGGGAGCACTACTATTTTTAAATTACATAAATGATTTACCAAATCATTACTTCAGGAACAAAAGTTAGATTATTTGCAAACGATTGCATAATATATATAACAATAAAAACAACACAAGACACAGTTATTTTACAAAGAGAATTAGATGAATTACAGAAATGGGAATCAAATTGGAGCATGTCTTTCCAGACTTTCTACCCAGAAAAATCACATTTGACTAGAGTAACACATTTAGTAAAATCACTAAATTTAGAAAGCCTTAAGGACAGAAGACTCAAAAGTAAAGTAGCAATTATATATAAAACACTGAACCATAATCTTCAAATAGAAAAACAAAATTTAATAAAATACTCTGAAAGACACAAAGATAAAGGCACATTTCTTGTCCCATATGCTAGGGCAAATTTGTACAAATACTCCTTCTTCCCTAGTGCTATTAGGGCATGGAATGGGTTGCCTGAGCTAGCCAGGAAAACCAGTGACTTGGCAGAATTTAAGTCATTGGTTAATATGCATGACTAAATGCATGGCGCGTAGGACGTAATCATCTTCTTTTTTGAATAAATGTCTGTATTATATAAGATAAGATAAGATTCTGTGCTTTCCATTATATAAGCTTTGTTTTTTAGTATTTCTATATATATATACATTCGCATTGTTTGAAGTATTGGTTTACATAGGTCTTTATTTATGTTTTATTTTTATATCTTCCCTTACAGGAGATCTGGGTGTGCTAGCCATCATGGACTATAAAGTTCTGAACGACAACAACGACAGGACCTGTGTGAAACAGAACAGTGTTAGAATTCTCTGGAACCAAGAGATACAAACTATCACATGGATTAGATTGGTATTCCAGAGCAACGGTAACAGAGTTCTCACGGCTCATAAAACGATAGCTAAGTGTTGTATTGAGTTAATAGTGTTGTAATTCTTAAAAGAAAATTATTTTTTTTATTCAAACTTCATTTTTTTTTAAATAATGCTTGAATTGCCAGGTTAGCTTTAATAAATAAGAGAAGGGATTTTAATATAAATTCAAACCTATGACGCTTTGTCGCGAAACGAAAATTTGGTCTTTACGCGTGGCTCAGCTATTGTGTTATGCGGAACTGTAACCACTAATAGAAGAACTGACCAAATCGAGTAACTGGCGCCTAAACCATCTTCGGACGTAAGGGTCTTGATAGCCTTGGATGGCCACCCACCTGAGACTATTCCTAATCACTCTTGAATCAACAATGAGGGAAAATTAGAAACTAGTGAACCTTAGGCAGCTTGCACCACATAATGCAATAGTCATGCTGATCTTCAAACTATAATCAGCAGCCTTCTTTTTTTGCAAATAAGCTATGTTGGCAACATCGTTCTGATAGTAGCAATGGCAAGACTTTCATCTCATATTGACAACTAAACTGCCGATATTTTATTTTTATAAAGGTCTCGTAACAATAAAATAAAACTACGATTTATATGTCGGGGTTGTAATTTCGGCCATGGCTCGTCTGCCTGTAAATGCATCTGTCCTTGGGCTAGCTGACAGGGCAGCTTTTTTTTTACTTTCTCTTGACTGGTGCAGCTTCGTTTCTTTTGCTCACTGCCAAGTTCGTACCAGCATGGACAAACAGACCACACAAAATTAATAGCGTCTATTTTCTTTTTGGGGGTTTCACATCATTGTTTGTGGCATGAATTAGTGGGAATCACGAAGAATAAGTTTTTGTTGTGTTTCACGTGAAAGTGAAACCTAATCGAGATATATGGGCAGAAAATCTCGTTCTGGTTAGAGATTCAATAGTAGTCGCCATTTACTTAAAATAGATGGATGTCTTACGTAGTTGTTTCAATAATTTAGTATCAGTTGTGCACTTAGAATATGTCATTGAATTTGTGTAACATAATATGTATTTCTTTATGGTGGAATTTGTCAGTTTAAGGTGTATTCTATTTTATAGTCAACTGGCCTGACATTACCTGCAGCCTGTTTACTAATCGTGTGGATTGGATTTCGATGTATTGAAAACTTAGCTAATGATCCTTTCAAGTTTTTCTCTTTCGCTACGAAGATAAAATTAGTTTAGCGAAAATGGGTTTTCCCGAAGCCGATACATTCATATCTATTAAAAACGAAAGGAGCGATACATGAATAGGATATAAGGTACAATTTAAACGGGTTTACCCGATTTGTTAAATGAATGGTATTATAAGTAAGTCAGGACGTTCTTAATTCGCAGATATATGGAACGAATTTATGTAAAAGTGCTTTTGAAACACAAATTAAGGGTTAATTTTATTAAATAATGAAATCAATACACTATATTTTGCACTTTCATGTGTCAAAGTAAAAAAACTATATGTGCAAAGTGTAGTTCTTAAAATTAGATCTAGATCTAAATCCTTTCGACCTTTTCTCATGTCAACATTGTAAACAAAGCCTAGATCCATATAAATCAATAGCTTTAATAGAGTCGGTCAACTTTTTTTTAGAGGGTCTTAAGTTTGTTTTAGGGCTACAATACATACACTATGGTCTATGTTAGTACCCAAGGAACATTTCTGCCAAATTTTATCAAGATTGGTCAAGCGGTTTTTATTTCTATTCCTAACATACATACATACATACATACATACATACATACATACATACATACATACATACATACATACATACATACATACATACATACATACATACAAACATACATACATACATTCATACATACATACATACATACATACCATAATACATACATACATACACACATACATACATACATACATACATACATACATACATACATACATACATACATACACCTTACTTTCTACTTTATAGTATAGATGATATAAATGTCTGCAACGTAAAGACTTCATTGATTACTATTAATATTTGTTGTTCTGTGCTAATGGTAGTAGACATATGAGATAAAAAGAAGTACAGCAACTTAAGTGAAACAAGACATCTTTAATTGCTTTAATATACACGATCAATTGGCATTGAACATGTAGAAGCACATATAAGAACATATTAAAGCAGAAACGCATTTAATTCTCGTGATTCATTAAAGCCTACGTTTAAAGGATTTTTGGGGGCGTGGTGGCAAGTGGTTAAGTGCCTGTCCTGGGCTCGAATCTCGGTAAAGACTGGAATTTTGAATTTGGGGTTTTTGAGGTGCGTCCAACCTACTTTAAAGAGTATCTGACTTGGGGAAAAGAAAAAGCCCTAGGCCAAAGAAAGACCTTGACATCATCTGCCTTATAAATAGCAAGTTCTGGAAAGGGGAACTATAAAACGTATTAGCTTCATCTAGAACACAAGCTACAATGCTAACCTGGGATTTTCCAACAAAGTAAAATTCCGCCTAGAATATTTCTTTCACATAGGCTAATCCAACAGGGGCTGCTTGTGAGTTTGAATAATAACACAATCAGTCACTTTAATCTTGTTTAATGTATGCTACTTTTATATAAATAATTTTGGTAAACTTTGACATACGGAAAAAAAAACACACTATATAAAAAACATTTCAAAGTTGTTGTTTGTTTCCGCTATCGATTATTAAAAGTGATATTCAGTCAGATCTTGAAACAAAAAGGAACATTTTATATGTATTATAAATACAATATTTTCAATGTGGTGTTTCAGAAGATGCCGATGAAATAGCCATACATTATTATGATGAAATGTTGAAAAGTACAACTTTAGTCTGTGGCCGTACTGACTTAAGATATCACAAGTATGGAAACACATCAATAGATTTCAATTGTGAATACTCGTACTTCAGTGGTGCACTCCTCATAACTTGGCAAAGTGACAGCCCTCTATGCTCTGTGCATGTTAGCGGAGGTATATAATTTGTTCAAAAATCTATTTATGCTTTTTTTTTAGCTTTCCCGAAAGAGGAAAAGACGCTATTATGTACACATATTGCCTCCGTCGGAGTAAAAGTCGCTATTTCTTTTGTGTGTTTTGTTTGTCAGTCTGTCTGCCCGTCACGTTTAGATACCCAAAAAAATCAACTATTGAAAATTTCTGATTTAATTATTAATTGTTATTCCCCAAAAAATCACATATGTATACATATATGTATGTATTGAAATTTACAATACTACTTATACCTCTAGCAGAAAAAAGAAGGGAAATATGTGACGAACCTCTTTTAGTTTCAGACCAGCAGTTTCGGGAAACTCGCTTCAGTGAAAAAAAATTGAGGTCTATAATGAATAATAAATTTATATTAATTTATATATATATATATATATATATATATATATATATATATATATATATATATATATATATATATATATATATATATATATATATATATATATATATATATATATATATATATATATATATATATATAAAGAGAGAGAGAGGGGGGAATAGATAGATAGATAGATAGATAAATAGATAGATAGCTAGATAGATAATATATAGATAGATAGATAGATATATAGATAGATAGATTGATAGATAGATAGATAGATAGATAGATAGATAGACAGACAGATAGATAGATAGATAGATAGATAGATAGATAGATAGATAGATAGATAGATAGATAGATAGATAGATAGATAGATAGATAGACAGATAGATAGATAGTCAGATATATAGATAGATAGATAGATAGATAGATAGATAGTCAGATATATATATAGATAGAAAGTTAGATAGATAGATAGATAGATAGATAGATAGATAGACAGATAGATAGATAGATATTCAGATATATAGATAGATAGATAGATAGATAGATAGATAGATAGATAGATAGATAGATAGATAAATAGATAGATAGATAGATAGATAGATAGATATTACTAATTTTCTTATAAAAATTAATTTGTGTGACTTCAAAACGTTTCCCAGAAAGAAATATGGCCACAGCTGCGAGACAAGTCAGATGGAAGCATATAGGCAAAAGATGGACACCCATTGAGACACTAAACGACGGTTACTATGGCAGCGATGGCTGTTTGACAATGAATTCGAGTATAGCACTAGAATTTAATTTCTGGAATGACATTTTCTCATCTCAAATCATAATGTTTACAGGTAGAGTTCTTTACTTTCACATTTTTTTTACAAATCAATAAATATAAAGAACAGAGTAAAGCGTATGTATGTATGTGTTTTTGTATGTATGTAAGTATGTATTTCGCGATGTTGTCATTCGCCTATGCTAGATCTAATACTATGTTCTACGTTTCGCGAACATTAATTTTTATTTTTACACATACACATTTGGAATCGTGTCCATTCATTATATTATTTAATTAATGAATATAAACCTTAACATGTGTGTTTCGAAAAGATTTTTACATAAATTCGTTGGCTAGAAATGTGAATAGCTTTAGCCGATTTGACCTACATTTTCATAACTTCATTCATATCTCGCGCACCATTACATGCACCGCGTAGTGATACTAACGTTACAGGTCATTATACTGCGCAGAATAATAGCATATTATTGAATGTTAATAATAAAGTACTAACATGATTCAATTTACTTTACATTGTGTTTTTAAAAGCTTATTACAATTACACATTCTATTTAATTATAAGTCTTTAGTTTCAATGTAATTAAACACATTCAAAATACCAATTTGTAATTAAATCTGTAGGAGGTGCGGTGGCTGAGCGGTAAAGCGCTTGGTTTTGGAACCGGGGATCCCGGATTCAAACCCTTGTGAAGACTCGGATTTTTAATTTCGGAATCATTGGTCGCCTCTGAGTCCACCCACCTCTAATGGGTACCTGGCATTAGTTTTCGAAATAAAAGCTGTTTTGACGTTGTGCTGACCACATGACACCCTCGTTAACTATGGGCCACATAAACATATGACCTTTACATCATCTGCCCCAGAAATCGCAAGGGAAAACTTTACTTTTTTTAAATACTTTATTTACACCTCTTAACAAGATATTTACAGCTATGCACATAACAGTGTAAGCGCATTAATAACGTGTAAACAATGATGCCAATATGATTTGACACGGCAAAAACTCAAAAACTTGATATGATGCTCTTTATGGTTGATATTAAATATACTAAAATAAAATACTTAATTAATAAGCTTATTTCCCCTTCCATTCTTTCTAAAACTGATAGATCAAGAATGTTTAGTGAAAATAGATCTAGGTCTACAACTCAGTGGTGTCACTAGGGTGCTCGGGGGTTCGGGCCGCACCGGATGATACCCGGTGTCACGTACACAGTATTTATATTTAGCTCGTCAACGACCTCGGGAAATTCCTTGACGCGGAGAGCATTGTGACAGAATGGATGTGATTGGTTTTGAAATATTAATTATTGTAAATTGGGCTGCATTGATTGGTTGGCATTGCAACGAGGTGCGTTAGACACGTGACAACGCTATACCCGGGGAAAGGGTCTAGATTTTTAGTCAGTCCTGTATGGAACAAGGAAGTGAGAACATGTACTAGAGTTTTGTATTAGAACTCAATTATATTATTGTGTAGATCTATCATTGTATTCAAGTACATTTAACCATTGTAATTATTTGTGAATAGTTTTTTCAAGTTCTGAGCTAAAGTAAATTTTTTAGACGAAGAGAAGTTTCTTTATTGAATATAGTAACATACTTAGATCGATTTAGCGATTGGCAACTTTCTGAATGATCGTATTATCAACTAGGTCTAGCTACTTCTATACGATCATCTTATTAAAAGACGATTTCAAGATCCTCGGCAATCACGATCATTGATAGTGTGATATAGATCAAGATAATCTTCAACGTGACATCTATCATAGCATCTGCATAGATCTGTGACATCTGACATCCACTATTGATGATTGTGACACCCGGTATGATGTGACACCCAAGTGGTAAAAATGCACTTTTAGCAACAACAAAAAAAAACACACAAAAAAAAAACCACAACAGATAACTTAAAAAATGTGTCAGTAAAAATATTCAAGGAATTAGATTGTTTTTTAATATAAAATTTTACATAATGACTAAAAATTCTAAAGCAATAGTTTTTTAAAACTTTTGTTGTTTTGATAATAAGTGGACATGATAAGAATAAGAAAATCACGAGAAGACTGACGAACCTTTAACATCCTTTAAGATGTGTAAAACAACACTTGGCAGGGAATCATTGCTATAATTCACGTAACGAAGAGAAAAATAAAGAGGAACATCTTGCACAGACTGCTTGACATCACAATGTTTCTTGAAAAGAGTGCAAGGCAACGCTGTGCACTAAAATGTTATAAATTGTTTATAAATGTTTTAACAGACCCCGTAAAGCGACAAATGATACAAAGTACTGTGGTCTCTTGTATCCTAGCACACCTAACATTGATCTCTGAAGTAATAAGGGATTAATTTTAATATTAGCATTGGTAGCGTTCAAATGACAGAAAATGTTTTAGGATTTTTCTCTTTAACGATAACCAAAGCTGATGTTACCAATTCTGATATCCTAAAATGCTTGGTCCTGACTTGTGATGTGTTAAGCTCATGGATATGATAATGTAGCTACAATATATGGGAGTTAATGAAGGGGTGCAAGCAATTTAAAAAAAAAATCAGAAACGCAATTTTTAATGATGTGTATATTGTTTCTGACTTTAAGTGGTCGAAATTCCGAAAATACTTCCTGCATGACTTTTTATGTAGTCTTAAATAAAATCTTTCATCGCTTTTACCCCTCGAAGCGCTATTTTAATTATTCATACTGGAGTAACATTAAAATGGCTCTAAACAACTCGCTATAGCACTCGTCATACTACCATTAGAACTGTCAAAGAATGTTCTAATGTTTGAAGGCGATTTGGGGGATGACACCCTGAACTTACCGCACCGGGTGACACCCACGCTAGTTACGCCACTGCTACAACCAGATAAGGCCTCTTAACTTTATTTCGGATTTCATTAAATTTAGATCAACGTGTTAAGTCATTAACCATTATATATCAGGGAGATTACATTTTTCAAAATTATGAAATAGGTTGCAGGATATCATCCGCAGCCTGTGGACCTACGTTTGGGTGTTATTGCTCTACTGTATTGGATTAAGATCTATGTCAAACTTTTAGAATGTTCTCTTCATATTTAAAAACAAAATTGCCATGAAAAAAAAGTAGAATGAATGTGAAGTGAACACGGCTTACCCGTTTGGCCAGCATATTTAAATAAATATAAATGAGTGTGAAAACGGGTTTACCTAATTTATTAAAAAGATTCGTACTTTAATAGAGATACAATTAGGTACTTTTGTCTATTGTTAGTGTCTTACGGTTGAAGTAGTGACATTAAACTTAGACTACGGTCTCCGCCATGATCTAAGGAACATTTATGCCAAGTTTTATCAGGAATGGTCAAATAGTTATTTATACATACATAACATACATAACATACATAAGATACATAACATAACATACATAATATAACATACATAACATAAAATAAATAACATAACATAACACAAAATACATAACATAACATACATGACATACACAACACACATAACAATATATACATAACATAACATACAAGAAATAATATACAAGACATAACATACAAGACATAACATACATAACATAACATACATAACATACATAACTTAACATAACATAACATACATACATACATTACATACATACATTACATACATACATTACATACATACATTACATACATACATACATTACATACATACATTACATACATACATTACATACATACATTACATACATACATTACATACATACATTACATACATACATTACATACATACATTGCATACATACATTGCATACATACATTGCATACATACATTACATACATACATTACATACATACATTACGTACATACATTACGTACATACATTACATACATACATTACATACATACATTACATACATACATTACGTACATACATTACGTACATACATTACATACATACATTACATACATACATTACATACATACATTACATACATACATTACATACATACATTACATACATACATTACATACATACATTACATACATACATTACATACATACATTACATACATACATTACATACATTAGATAGGCGTTACTTCTGCTTTATTTTACAGATTGAGCAAAATTCACTTTACGCTAAATAGTTTAACCTCTTCTTGCTTTGTAAATATATGTACAGGAACATGCTTTTAAATATACATTATGTTGTGAACAAATTCACGAATGAATGTCTTATGTTTCAAAGACTTTTCACGAGAGGATGGACATGGAACCTTCTCTGTGCAGCTCCTTGACAAGGTTGAAGATACTGCGTTTAACACCTCGACCAGCAGAAAAGATGTATTTGTCCAGAAAGCCAATTTTGGAGCAATCTATTCTTTTAGGTCTGTAAACATAAGAGTATTGAGTGGGACATTGCATCTTTGTGAAGTGGAAATCTACGGAGGTAAAAAAATTTGCATTTTGTTTGAATAATTTTAGTGTTAAAGAATTGTTCTTGAAATATTTGTTTCTTGCATTTTCTCTTATTCCCTATATAACTCATTACAACCAGTCCAAAATGACTCTAACGACTATAAATTTGTTAAGTTGCAATAATCTATGTATATTTCTGGGGAAAAAATACTAGCTAACAATTGTATTTGGAAATATCCCATGGCACCGCCGTTGTTTTGTGTTTTCCTCCCTGGCTATATATTTTTATTTTACCATGGACCCCCCTCTCATTTTTAAAAAGCTTATATAAACTCACTCTGTCACTATGTCTGTCTGTCTTATGTCTGGTAAATAATTGAAACAAGTTATTTGATCCACACCTAATCATTGATCAAATTGAAAGGTTGCACAATTATCTTTCTTACTTAACGTAACAAGAATCAATTTAACCATTTAGTTAATTGATTATTGGTTATAAATAATTTTGTCTTGTATGGAACAAGGGAAAGAAATTTTATTTAACTGATAAGGCGGTATAAGTATAATTAGTCTACTTTATACTTGATCGCTTAAATGATGAAACTAACAATAGATGTTCTATTTTTATATTTATTTCGCTGGCATATTGTTTAGTGTATTTGCTTCAGGAGGCTTGAGTCCTAAACTTGAAATAAAACAGCACAATTATTTTTGTTTATCAAATACATTTAAAAAGCTTTACCCAAATGGCAACCTTTTTAAAAAATAAATGGATAGAATTATACTAAATATAAGCTTTGTAAATAAAAGGACTTTTTATACTTGTTTTTTTCTTGTGTATAATATTTATTTATTTGATCAATACACAATGTCACTATCAATCTTTAACTTGATCCATCAATGCTAAATCTCCAACTAGATAGTTCAATACTATATCTCTAATAAGATAAAGTATTCAGTTTATATTACTGCCTTAAAGTGTTTACAATCTTAGTTCTGTATATCCAAACTTGAATCTTTAAATAATGCTCACATTTTTTCTTGAAGGTTTTGTTTAATGTCTAGGCTGAAGATCATTGGAAATATTTCTGGCAATAATGAAACATTTAATGAAATATATAGAATAAGAAACAAGGTTACAAAGACAGTGTGTGTGGAAACACAAACTGAAAATCGGCCCCCGAAGTGGTCCAGCCAGGCAGGTAAAAAGGCAGGTTTCAATATTATCAGAATGAAATTCTATCAAAGACAAATGGCAGAAAATAATGGAGAAAAAAAAGGTTAATAGATCTTGTGTGGTGCCCCAGCGGTCCAGCAGACCAAAGGATAGGTGAAAGCGAATGTGAAGTTAGATGTGAACTTGGCCTTAACTGATATCTTATAATGAATATCTAATTGATCTAGATGTTTTGTAAAGGGCCGATCTCTTATTCCACAAGAATAAAACATTTTCGTAATAAAAAAAGTGCAAAAAAAATATTTTTTTTCGTTATTTTGTTAAGTGTTCTAATAATAGAGTCTGCCATTGCAGGTCAAACTATAATATGAAAAACTACGTATTAGTTGTTGTTTTAAATTATGCCTGACTTATATGCATACTAAATAAATTTTTTCTCTTGAAAAAAAATAGTAAACCTTTTTTGTGTGAAAATATAGTACTTAGTATAATAGAACTTACATGACTTAACAATACAAATATATAAGAAAAAATTGGCAAAAAATCTACAACCTTTAGCATAAATGTGTTAAAAATATGGTATTTAGTCGGCTCTCCTAATAATAAGCCTCAAGAGTTTATTACTATTAATAGGGACTTGTAGAAGTGGTGTATTTTATGAAAATGCTGCTTGCATAAAACATTCAAAAAATTAGATTTTTCAATTTCAGAATAGAAAAAAGTAGCGCTGCATCAGAACTTTGAATGGTCTAAAATATTATGATGTCGGATTTTCACTTTTTTTTCTAGTTTTGAGATCTAAACGGGACGGACGGATAGACATGCCAACAAAACTAATAGCGTCTTTTCCCCTTTCGTTGGCCGCTAAAAATGATAGTTCTCCATAAGGTTTATAAAATATAAAATGATTTGTGAAAATATCTTGTTCACAGATTGCGAGAAGCCATATTTCGGGCCCACTTGTCAAGATATATGCTACCTGTCATGTCTAGATCAGGTCTGTACTTATGAAGGTGAATGCTTCAGTTGTGTGCCAGGACACAGTGGTATTTACTGCCAGGACCGCAATGATAGTGAATATGTATCTCTGGCAGCCAGAGCAACTGCTGTAGCCGATGATTCCAGCCATACAGAAGACTATTCTTTGAAAAATATTTATATTGCAATGTTAATACAAATGGTTCTGTTAATTTGCGTACTTTTCATAGGGAAAAAATATTTTTCTGCTCAATCTAATCCACAAGCGGATGCAGCCCTTTTGAGTCGGGGGCCCAGAGAGACAAAACAGTGGTCTATATTACAATAATAGCAGCGTTTTTCAACTTTCGTCAGGAAAAAAAAACAAAAAAAACTAATAGAGTTGCGTTGGGTGGCTCTTCTTTTTAGGCAAAGAGCTTAGAGTTTTTTTTATTTCTTACTCTCAGAAACGCATTCTCCTGACATCTAAATCTCATTAATCCCAATGAAGACAAGTGATAATAAGTAAAATAAAGAAACATGGAGTCAAGGCCTATATTCGAGGTAGATGTATCGTAATTATATCTGTATGATGCATATTTATATTATATTATCTCATGCTCAGCTAGACCTCTTGTATTCAGCCTGGTTTTTGGTAAGAATCAGACGCTTAAAAGAAGGATGGTTAAACTCTCTTTTTGACAATTTTCACGCGCGCAGAATGTCTAAATTTTAATAAATGTTTTTACTTTTAAAAAATCTAATATATATTTATTGGCCAAAACTTCATTGAAATACAATCAATTTGTTCCTTAAAAAGAAAAGTTAACTCACAGATTTAGAATGTTCATTTAGACAAATAAAATGTGACCTAAAAATATTTGAAAAAGACGTACATGAATAAATAATGAATGTTGTTCAATACACCTGATGGTAACTGAATCTTTGCTACAGAACTATAATGCTGAACACAAAAAGTTCGTCAGAAGCACGAGAACTGAAGTAGACCAATTAGATTGTATCATAAATGTGTAGATTCTCAATGTTATCAATAGAATTGAAAAATCTTAGATTGTGGAGATGTTCCACTTTGAGAATAGATAACAAAATAGGTTCAGAACTTATCTCAAATGTTACTCAACTATTTAAAATTTTCTCGTGAATTCTAAATTTGCCAAAACAATGGCTTTGGTTGACTAATTTTGACTTATTCACGCGCTATTACCTAGACTCTTTCGCCATATATGACTATTCTGCTTTAACGGTCATCTTTTGATCTGAAAAGGGGAGGGTTAGGGTTAGAGTGAAAGTGATTAATCACGTAAGAATTATCTCTCCATTTTATAATTATTGCTAATATAAAGAAATGGGGTCGAGGCGATTCATAATTGAATATATAGCATATATAACTTATAATCATGACATTTTTTTATATACAAAAGAAAAAAGCATTGATATGTCCAATTAAAAATAGATTTAAATATCAATGAGCAACTTATATATATTCAACCAATTTTGTTCAAAAACTCTGATTTCTGCATCCAAAATGGACTGTACCCCCCTCAAAGGGTTAAGGTGGGGAGGGCAGTAGATCGACAACCCCCCCCCTCCGAATCGTCCAACATAATAGCGTGGAACCTTACGGCTCTACTAATTTGTCTCTGTAGAAAGTTTATAAAAAATAATATTTTGTTTTATTATTTTATTAGTGCCACCGTCAGGAGAAAAATCGCTTACTTTTGTACATTTTGTCTGTCGGTCTGTCTGTCCTTCCATTTAAATCGCAAAAAAAGAATAAAATAAGAGAATATAAAAAAATCTGATTTCACGTTAATATTTCATTCCAAGCCATTGCAAATATTAATTAATTTCTATAATAGTTTGTTAGGGTAGTGTTTGTGAAGAGCTTATAAATATCAAAGAATGTTTGGTCTTCTATCTTGAATTTAATTTAGTTTTCTTGCTTAGACGTCGAAGAAACTCATGATCAAGTTGTGCCGGATTTTTTAAATAAAAAACATGTAAACGCTAAATGAACATTTCTGTACTGATTAATATTTCATTACCTAAAATGTTGTTTCGGGTATTGTTTTATAAGAAAAAATACGTTTTAGGACTGTTTGAAATCGCACTTGTGACTTAAATTACACCAAATATTCTTGGACAATATGTCACTTTAGTTTAATTATAGATTTCCATTTTTATTCGGATTTTTAATTTAAAACAAATTTATGTCAAATAGGTTATTTTATACAAATGTCGACAATAGGTTGTTGAGGATTTAAATAGGAGAAATTCATTTACAACAAACGGTTGTTAAAAATCACTCCTTAGACTTATTTTACTTATTATCATTATATATATTTATATATATTTGCTGAAAATTACAAAAGAATTTTTATAGTTAAAAGAATGTTCCGGATTTTGTTTTGAACAAAAAAATTACATTCGTCGCTAAAATTTAATTAACAAAGAAAGATTATTCCAATTTAAAAAAAATGAAATTTTTACTAACGCCAAATGACTTTTTGAAATCGATCTATTTATATATAGCAAATAAAAAAGATATTTTTCTTGCTAAAACGTCGTAGAGACTTATCGAAATGTGATTGTTCAGGATAGTTTATGACAAACATTTGGACTCTATAGAATAGTTTTAAAATCGCCCTTCTAGCTTATACTACTTTGAATTGACTTGCTAAAACGTCACACAAATCTCATGATTGTGAAGAGTATGTTCTGGACTCACGTCAAAAGTGGCGCATTGCACAATTACAAGTGGTGCATTTCAAATCAAGAAAAAGCATATTTGATATATGTTCGCAAACTCAATTTAATGACCGATTTATATACAAAATGTTTTACAGAAAATGTATTTATTAGCTATTACAATCGATGTTTATATGTTAGTTTTAAGTAATTGTTTACATCATTTATTAATTTGTAACCACAATGATGTTCTCTTTTTGTTAATCTTGGACAAATCTGTTGGAGTTTTTTTTATGTTACTTGGTTTTTGTTTTTTTCATTATTTGAGAAATTGATAGTATCTGAGTCACTTTAAGGAAAAACGAAAGTATGTTATGTCATGTCAGCAATTAAGTTTTAGTAAACTAAAACCCGTCAATGACTTCTATAGTTACTGGAAGTAAAATAATTCTTGAAAGTTTGTTTTTTTTACATCGCCCTCTTCTATATACTCTATATCTGGTGTACACAAGAAGATACGTGTTGTCAAATGTTAATGTGTAGTTTGTAATGGACACCAGTAGCAAAGTTCTGAAATAAAATTATGAAAAAATAGGTTTACCAGTAGAATATTAAGAGAAATGTGTGACTTGTTTGATCCTTTATTGCGAGTTGCGTTCACTTTCTAGAGTCTAGAGGAAAGATGTCATAAGAATTTGAAACGGCACAAATCTCGCACATGAGTTTCTAGACAAGAAAGATGTGCTGCCAGAGAAAAAGAGGCGTTCAAAGTGATGAATATTGAATGTTTGATTAAGCATTTGTATTTGACACTATTCGACATCTTAATGAATGTATAACTGCAAGGCAAAGACACGTTGTTTTCTAGCTTTGTCAATGCTATCACTAATTCAAAATGACGTTAAAACTCTTGGTCTTTTATTTGAACAAAAAAATGATTCGAGTCGATTATAATATTGAGAAAAACAAAGTACCTGTGTACGAAATTTGATGCGAATTCATACGACAGTTTAAGATATTTCTGGATCAAAAGAGAGGAAATTTTCTTTCAATTCAAAATTAATCTATTTATTTCTTCTAAAATATAACATGCTTTTAGATATGAGTATTTGTTATTAATAAATGGATCTTTATTAAGGTTTCGAAAGGTTGTAGTGTCCTCCACAAAAGTCTAGCCCAAGAACCTTACATTCAGCTCTGGGTTTAGACGTTTTTTTACTTTTCTCTGCCCCTTCTCCTGACAGTGCTAACAATTTCTTCGTGACCCAATATCTGACCACACTCGAGGTTAAACGCTTCCATTTAAAAAAAATAATAATTGGTAGTTTAGTGCTATTATTTATTACCAATCAAATTAAACTAAACTTTAAAGTTTCCAGACATTAGCCTATAAGAGGTTAAAGATATCTAATTTAAATTTTAACCCGATGACCTCGAAAAAAAGGCATAGCGTAACTGTAACTCCAAGTCTGTAAAATATATTTTAACACATTTCTTTGACAAAAAAAGTTATATAAAATACTGATGAGCTTTTCTTTTTTTCTTTCTCAGAAAATAATTGATGTTGATATTTTGGGAAATGTTGAAAACCTTGCCCTACAGAAGACTTCTTGTGTTCCCCGTAAAATAAAGGGTTTTCTTTTGTCTTTCGAGAACATTTTATGTAACATCACGGAAAAGTTCTAAAAAGTGTATACTCAAAATACATAATTTGTGCCAGTATTTAGAAGTAATCCTATTACAATAGCTATTGCCCAAACAACAGTTTAATAAATACTGCAGACTTATGAAGTACAAGAGACTAAACTTTATATATTTTTCTTTCTGTACATTGAACTTCTATGGTTTCGCTATATTCTCAATGATTGGAGGATCGGATTGCATTTAGCTTATCACTTTGCTCAAACAGAACTATGCAGCTTGCAGTCAACAAATTTGTAAACACTGCCGCTTCGTTTTAGTTTATCTATAAATCTGAGAAAAACAGGTTAGGGTTAGTCATGTTCCAGAAGTCATTCCATAAAACCAGCTCATCTCCAAACAACACTGTAAATGGACGTCCCCTTAATGTGATAGACCACTTCACAAATCTAGGAAGCATAGTATCGAATGACATATCGCTTACAAGGGATGAGGATAATCATTTTTTCAGGGCCAGTAGTGCTTTTGGACGCCTTCACGCGAGAGTTTGGCGGCATAAATCACTCCCCCAGCCTACAAAATTAGTGTCTACGAAGCAGTAATTCCCTTGACCTTTCTATATGGATCTGAGGCATGGGTATTATACAGAAAGCAATTAAGACATCTTAAATGCTTTTAGAAACGATAGACGTACGTGGCAAGACCGTAATACAAACGGCGATGTCTTGCAGACGCCGGTATGAACAGTATACAAGGACTTTTTGTGGCCCGACAGTTATACTTGGCAGGGCACGTAGTCGTATGAGGGACAAACCTATGACAATGGAAATTCTGATTTTGGTAAGCTGAAAGCTGGTCGATGCAACAGAGCTGTCCCGCAGAATAGCTTTGAAGACCAGCTTAGGCGAGAAATTGAACTTACAAGAGAGAGAGAGAGAGAAACATCAAGATAGCTCTTAAAAAAAAGGTCGTGGGTTACACATTTGAGGCCAAAAGAAAATCCACTGCCTAGGACGGACGTAGACGGAGATAAGAGTAGATCGACCACCCGCTGGTAATGGGTTGAATGGGACTTCCGTAGACACGTGAAATACTGAACTCCTTATAATTTTTGGGACTCGAATACAAGCTTTATATATATATATATATATATATATATATATATATATATATATATATATATATATATATATATATATATATATATATATATATATATATATATATATATATATATTTATATATATTTATATATAATTTTTGCATCCTCTATAAAGTTTTTACATAAATTGAAGACAATCTACGCCCAACCTCTCTTTGGAAAACGGGGATAGCAGTGGGCAGGTATGAACCCTTGTTTATCGAGACTACCAAACGACAGTCCAGCGCGCATTCCGCATAACCAGATAGAGATGCAATAGATTCTTTTTACATTCAGCATAAGTGTCTGGGGGGGAAACGCTGCAAGTTCCCGCAGCAGGAATTTTCATTCATTCTGAGTTTCAGAAGTTGTTTTTCGAGGCATCTCCTAGTAAAATAGTTAAAGTAAAATTGGATGGTAGGTCAAATACAAAGAAATGTAAAGCAACACAAATATAAGCAAATATGTAAAATGTTGTATATGTTTCGGATGTTCCTTCAGAGTTAAATATAATCTACTTTCTAGTCCAAACCTTCCGCAGGACGATGGGAATGGCAGCGGGCATGGTATGAACGAGAGACCATCAACATGTCCTAATGACAGGCCAGCGCGCATACCGCACGACAAGGAAGCCAATTAGTTTTAATCAGTTATGCAAATAAAATTGATCTAGTCTAACAAATAATCTGTGCAATAAGAATTATGTTTACCAAAACCAGTTACTGATCTGGGCGTATTAAAAACATATTTTGCATTATTTTTCCTGTAAAATTATAATTATTTATTAGTTTTAGTATAAACAGCGGAGTTGAACAAGGATGTGTCCTGGCCCCAACCCTCTTGAGAATACTCTTTTCTTTGCTAATCTACATAGCGTTTGACAAATCCACCGATAGCATCTATCTCAATTCCAGATTATAAATATTGCCAGACTGAGGGCCAAAACTAAAATCAGAACCACTATCGTAAGAGGTATGCTATTCGCGGACGATGCATCGGTAGTGGTACACTCACAAGAGGAGCTTCTGTCACTAATGTCCCGCTTCTCTTTGGCCTGTAAAGAGTATGGCCTAACAATTAGCAAGAAGAAAACGACTGTTATGGGACTACATTCTAAAGCACCAACATCCATCCTCATTGACGATATCAAGCTGGATGCGTAAATATCTACAATTCAAGATGACCTGTCTCTGGAAGAGAAGATAAAAAAAACGCGACCAAAATAGAGGTTTACAACTCATGTGTTCTGAGTACGTTATTGTACTGCAGTGAGTCTTGGTCTACCTACACAAAGCAAGGGAGAAAACTAAACTCATTCCACTTAGCCTCTGAAAGATTTTGAAAATCACATGGGAAGAGAATGTGCAATACTGAGATCCTTGTGCGAACGGACCTTTCCAGCATCTCTGCAGTCCTCAGACAACGCCGCCTGCACTTGTTTGGTCATAATTTCCCGATGGAGAACAATCGCATCTATAAAGTAATTCTCTACGGGCAACTAGCGTCTGGCTCAAGAAAAAAATGGTTGTCCCCACCTGTAATAAAACGGGATGTCAAAACAGTGAATATTGATTCTGACCATACATAGCCCTAGACCGCACTAGATGGAGAAAGACAGTGACCAAGAAAGACAATGAAAAACATGGGTTTCAGCTCTGGAAGAAAAGCGTGCTTACGAAAAAGGGTGGACTCCTCTACCATCAAAGCTGAAGCCACCTTAATTAGCGATATGTATGAACTGGAATATCTCTCCAAATTAGGGCTCCGTGAAAAAGTTTTCGAGATGAACCACAGTCGCCCTTCTACTGAAGGAGGCCTGAGATATTTATTTTTCCTTTCCAGAATGAAGGTACTATAAACAAAGAGTACCCACATGACTTTGTCTGACAGAAATAATGAAAAGTATTGTCTATGTAGCCTATACAGTGAGTTATTTTTAGTTACGTAAAAATATAAGATATACATTTAACTAACACGGTACATCAATCATAATGTAACCATGCGATTTGTTTATATTCATAAGGTTATAAAATATTTATCGTGATTTTGAACCAATGTCTTACAAAGGCTGCTAGGAGAGATCATGTATAAACTTTAGGTGAAAACACGACCCCTTCAATTAAATAAAGAAAACATTAAGAAACTGGAACATACACAAAATAGAGAAGTGAGATTCATAACAAACAAATATTCACATTTCATTAGAGAAACACCTTTCCGAATATTAATACATCTAGTGAATACATAAGGTCTTTTTAATATCTAGTGTTAGTTTTACGCTTTTAAGTGGCGACCTACAAAATGAATAATTCAGCTTTTACCAAGACATGTTCAATTTCTTTCCCTTGTTCAATACCAGACAAACTATATAATTACCACTAGTCATAAAACTAATTGTTTATTTTGTTTGGATTGATTGGTGTTTACCAGGTTAAAGAACTAATTGTGCCTAATTTGAAGCTTGCTCCGAGATTGGGTGTCGAACAAGAAACATGTAGGCCCTACAGACGTTTTATCAAACAGACGCAGTGAGTTGATTTAAGCTTCGTTAACAGAAATATTAGAAGCCTGGAGAAATAAGTTGACTGGCTTCAGCACCCCTGCTCCTTTTTTACCAGGATGTTTCGGCCCCCATGAGAGGACGTCGCTTCACAGTTTGAGAAACGTTGCTGTATATGTTTAGATTCTTAAGTGGAATTTTGTACATATTTTTTTCTCTATCTGTTTCAATGATACTTATGGCGTGATGATGTGCTTCAAGTTTAAAAAAAACCAGATCTGCAAAACACATAAAATATGAAAGGAAAAACTTAATTTCGACACTTACAATTTGTTGAGCTAGCATAGATGAGTGGAAATATCGACCATAATGCAGACATTTAATTAGTGCGTATTTTACGGCAGTTTTTTAATTTTTTGTTTTGTATTCTTTTTAACTAGACAATACTTCTTTTTTTTTTTTTTTTTTTTTTTTTTTTTTGAAAATTACATTTCCGGCGTACTGAATTTCTAGCAAAATGTATAAAGAAATATACATACAGAATAGAATTTTAGATCTTTTTTTGTCATGAGAAAACTAATGTTTTCGATAAGTATCATTTGGATAATGTTGCAAAACGAAGGTAATTTTATGTAGATATTTTATAATAGTTTGATTTAGCGCTAGCACATTTGACATAGAAATGTGTTCTAATTATACGCTACCGCTAGGCTAGATCACATTTCGACATAGTACATACTATTGACAACAATATGATGACATAGATCTAGTCTTTTATACCTAGATCTTTATAAATATATTTATACTGTATTTCACAAGACCAAACTAACCCAGATGCCACGTCACCATTTTTACTCATTTAATGGGAGCATATGAGGTGTCATCACTGCCCCTCCCCGAGGTTGTGGAATTTATTATAGCATAGTGCAGGACGGACCATTGTACTGTTGGTTCATATGCGGCATAGTCCAAGGCCAAACTTTCATTCACTATTCCCCCCGCAGCGGGGAGGAAGAAGAAACCCTGTTTCATATTTTATTTTATTTAATTTTTGAGCCCTCGGGTTGTCTGATCTCCAACTTTACAAATCTGGAATGGGCCATAGTGCTCTATGATTGAGATCTGTTACCAAATTTTGTAACTTTTGGAGGCCGTAGATGGCTGCCTAGTTTGCCTATGCCTGAGGACGACTCTGTCTGGGAAACCACAAATTATAGAAATAAAAAATTCTCCACCACAAATTCTCGGCCACGAAATTTCGACCACAAATTCTCAATCTACGTCCCCTACATTCAATACTCATAACATCGGGGTATTTGTCAAGGGCTTTCGCGAGTTAAGAGTGAACCTTTCAAGCCTTCACTCAAGTGTAGTTTGATGATGATTATGTTGGGACGAAAACCGATGTCTTCTTTTTATGTCCTTGACCCCTTGTAGTGTAACTGAGTTGATTTTCTTCGTGCGTCTAGCGTGTCAGAAGGTCATGTCCAGTGTGTGTGTGTTTGGTTATAGTACTTCATCAGTGTTACGTGAGACGTGCTTGTTTCATTCGCTGTTTACTGTAGTCTAATTTTGTCGAATAAAGCCATGTTATTAGTATACTAGTAGTTTTTGTTTCACTACAATTTATTGGACAAAATTATGTATCTAGATTAGTGTTGGATTTCTTAATCTACTCAGACCGAATGAGTTGAACATTGAGTCTAATGCTCCTCTGGCCTCAGAAAAATGGACTCAATGGTATGACACATTCAGAAGAATTTAAAACTAAAGTTGTTGAAAAATCACGTATCTGCTACGGTTTATATGCTCATCAGTGATGTATCGTCCTATTCGATGACCATAGACACACTCAAGACAACTTATATTAAGGTGAAGAATGACATTTTTGCTAGACATTTGGTTACTACATGTAAACAGCCGGGCTAAACGGTAGAATAATTTATGCTAAGGTTGCGAAGCCTGGCCAGTGACAGTGACTTTAAAGAAGTAACTGCAGAACAGCACAGAGACATTTGCATTAGAGACGCCTTCATAACTGGTCTGGCATCCAACACTATTAGACAGCGGTTACTGGAAAAGACATCTCGTACTCTACAAAGTGCTTATGACGAAGCCAGAGTGTTAGAAACAGTCACAACGCATGCGCAGGCTTACAATTCAACGAACGAAATCTCTTGTGAGGCAAGGAAAACGCCAACTCGCTCCCATCTAGAAACATCCAATGAAGACCAGGAAGATACAAGATACTACAAAATTTTTCTTGCTGGCAAAATAGAAATCTATTTTTACCCAACAATAGCCAATATCAGATGTCTAGATAAGTTATTTGGACTATACGGAATGCCTGACTATGTACACTCTGATAGAGGTACCTCATTCATGTCAAAAGAGGTGCAGCAATTTTACACGAGATAGGGGTGCCCACAAGCAGAACGATCCCTTAAAATCCCAGAGGAAACTCTCAAGAAGAAAGGCTAAACGGCTCATTATGAAAAACTATAATCCTGGCCTTAAAAACTCAAGAACTCCCGGTTTTCAAATGGGAGCAGGTGTTAAACCAAGCCCTGCACTCTCTTCGTTCTCTGCTCTGTATCGCTACAAACGAGACACCTCACGAGAGGATATTTAATTCTGATAACTGTATTGTCATGCAATGCTTTTCAATAGAGTAATTCTGTAAGTATACTGTAGGAATACTTAGGCCTTCACTATTATTTACATGTTTATGTTCCTATAACTTTTAGGCGGGGTGACAGTAGTGTAACTGAGTTGATTTTCTGCGTGCGTCCAGCGTGTCAGAAGGTCATGTCCAGTGTGTGTGTGTTTCATGTCCAGCAGTGGCGTAGCTAGGGTATATGATGCCCTGCGCGACAGCTTCTCGTGATGCCCTACCCCACAATCCTTCTAAATTAGGAAATAAGATAGCGAAATGGATTTATTTCGAACTAATGTGTATTTATTGTTAAAGTCTTACTAATTTGCAAAAAAAAAAAAAACAATTTTACAAGATACTACAAAATCTTTCTTGCTGGCAAAATAGAAATCTATTTTTACCCAACAATAGCCAAATTAGTGAGTCGCAAATTTTTCGGCGTTAATTGCCATTAAGTAATAATCAGTTTGAGTCTGAAAAAACTTTGCTCACATAGAACCTCACTTACCACAATTGTCAGAAAAATAAAAATAATGACAATATTACAGCTGAATCATATAGCCAACATTTTTAAATTTAAACTCAATATCTTAATTAGGAGCTTGTTTCAGATATTCAAATGCTTCTGACGAAATTGCGACAAATCGTTGAAGTCTCTAACCAGATGAAATTCATTTTTGTCAAATTTGCTATGATGCACTATCGAGATTGATTTCGATCTGTGGATTCAATAGTTGGTTTGGCGACAAAAATTTATATTTACCTATCATATCATGATATTGCTCATATCAGGTTATTATTTCTTGAAATATCCTCTCCATAGAGGTACACATTTCCATCCGTAGCTCTTTTTTTGTGTGTTAATACAGAATCTTCACCTTTTTCGTCTGGCATCTTGTCTTTGGGGTTCTGCGCTATTCACCAAATCTGAGCACATGCATTCTGTAAAGATAGCACTGGCTTCAGCGATGTTCTCCCTACTAGAAGTTAAGAATGTTTTTAATCTTCTCCGTTTAAGTGCGCCGTCTCGAATCAACAATCCCTTGTTTTTGAAGGTAGACTAATTAAGGGACCAAAAACCCTGCGTAGGTGAAAAAATGAAGACTGCATAGCAACTAACAATCAGCCAACTTCAACCTAGAAGACGAGTTTTCATCTGTTCTAGTCAATGTCTCTAGAGTTTCTATAATTTTTAAATTGAATCCATAACTATCTTAACGACTTCTCCTCTGGCGCTCCAGCGCGTTTCAACCAAGCGCTTAAGGTTAGTTTCAGTTATTTTGTTGAGGGCGTCCTAGCGGTGTGTTGAAGTCGATAAAAAGGTCTGTAAACGCTCCAGTGTACCGAAAAATGTTACTGAATAGATTTCAGCATCAGCCCGAATTCCAGCCAAAGTCAGAGAATGGTTCGAGCAGATAATGAATGAAGATGATGCCAATGAAAGACTACGAAATGTGTACTACGTCAGTACTCATGACAACGTAAACTCAAGATTTGGAACAAATGATCGAGTTTTTGTGATGTTAGGTGAACTGTTTTAAAAATCGAAAAATAGTCGGTTCATTATCACCCAAAATTACAATAGGTTTGTTTTGTATTGATGGAGACACGTACGTGTTAAGTCTGGAACTAAGTTTAGTTCGAAGCCAATGTTATCTCAGGAGTGGATTGTACTTGAATAGTAATGTCACAAACCCCTAGAAATTACCTAGATTTTGTCTTTCTCAATCTTCTTCCACTTATTCGCGATGCCCATTGCGTGCCAGATTCTGCTATTTTAGAGTTTAAGGTATAAATTTATAAGCTCTAGGTCTAGAAGAAACCAGCGTACTGAACAATGGAGTAACAAAATGTGCGTGAGAGTGTATAAAGAACAGAGGACATTAACAAAAGTAGCAAAGCAAATTAATTTCTACTAAACTTTTCAAATTCAGTAGTTTGTTTTTGTTCATATATGTACAATGAGTTGATTTAAGTGAGAACATTTGTCCTTAGTTTGATACCCCTTACCACTTCATGCCCCGTGCGACTCGCACCACTCGCACAAGGCTAGCTACTCCACTGATGTCCAGTGTCTGTGTGTGTTTATATTACTTCATCAGTGTTATGTGAGACGTGCTGGTTTCATTCACTGTTTACTGTAGTCTTCTTTTGTCAAATAAAGCCATGTTATTGGTCTACTAGTATTTTGTTTCATTACACATCCCCCCCCCCCAAATAAAACCAAAAAAAAAAACACAACTATATAGTGAAATAAAAAGCTGACAGTGTTTTTCGTGCTGAGTGGCATCACTGCTTAACGACTAAAGAAATAGGCTCATTATTATTTATAGTTGATATTTCAATTGAGCTCAGCCACGGAAAACTTCCCAGAAATCTTGTTTTAATACATACACCCAAATAGGATGAGCAAAAGAGATCTAATCGAATTAAAACAAGATCGTTATAAAGGTTTTTAAAATGAAAAAGTAAAAACTATAAGCATTCGTTTGCTCTCAATTTAGTCTGTATACATTTTACTCGAGATCAAGGCTTAAGGGTTATGTGAAATGTTTCATGTGACTACGCAGGTGCATTTGTGATCTACATTCTGTCACATTCTTTGCGCATTATTCAAAGAATATACAGTTTTCTAGTCCTCTTTCTATCATTATCAACATCATCACTCCTTTGACTTTCTCATGGAACATTGGGCCTCGACAAAAACACGCCACTCTCCACGGTCTCTTGCTAGTTTTTTTTTATAGTTTCCCAGCTCTTCGCGGTCTTCTCTGCTTCTTCAAGTACACTGCGTCGCAATGTTCTTTTTGGTCTTCTTCTGCGTCATGTTCTATGGGGGTTCCACTCTAAGGCCTGCCTAGCTCTGTTGCTAGTATCTTTTCTAAGGGTGTGACCAATCCATCTCTACTTCCTCTCTAAGATCTGCACTTCTATATTTTTCTGTCCACTCATCTCCCACAGTTTGGTGTTTTCTACTTTGTCATACCAGTGTATCAGAACTTTTTAGCTTGTTCATTAGTCATCATCTATCTATCTATCGATTAAGAGCATTGTTTCTTTATTTGTGTACAGTATTGAAATGGGACAAGAAGGCTTAATTTTTTTATGTTTGAATTTGTAGTGTAATACATACATAGGGAGCACGGTGGATGAATGTGTGACGTACAGTCCGAAGGATTGTATTAATAAGTTGACGAATTCATATGAAATGTAGAAAGAAACATCTCTCTGTATTTTCTTCAAACTTCTTTAATAACTTCTTCAACTTTCACATCAAAATTAACTTCTTAATTCAATAACAACTTGACTTGATACTTCATAAATAAAACTTAAATGATACATGAAACTTCACTTAGTATAACTTCAACTTCAAATACTAAAACTTTACTTTTAATGGATCCGCTAATATCACAAAACTTATTACTAATCGAAGACTGTGTGAGGACCAACGCTCTACAAGATCTACTACTATGCGAGGACCAACGCTCTACAAGAACTACTACTATGCGAGGACCCCGTCTGACTGACTTTCCCTTAATTTATACTTTCTTTGATCGTACGTTCCAGAATCCTGGAACCTTCTCCGATAATTATTTTAGTAACTTTGACCTTCTAGAAGCTGACGTGTGCTATTTTTTCCCTTAACCTCTTTCTTCGATTGGATATCTAAAATTAACTTATTTACGCTGGACACTTGCACTATTTTGACCTCGAGCTTCTAGAAACTGGTCGAAATAGGTCACAGACTCGACTCGTGACAGAGTGTTCCGAACCTGGAGTCCTGGGTTCGAATCTTGGTGAATACAGGGATTTTGTATTTTGGGATTTTTAGGGCGCTCTATGTTCACCCAACTCTTATGGGTACCTGACATTTGTAGGGGAAATTAAAGTTTGTTAATCGTTGTGCTGGCCATATGACACCCCGCTCGTTAACCGTCAACGTTGTCCAATGAAACAGATGACCTGAATGGGAAACTCTATTTTTCTAACTTTTTAGCGATCTAAACTTGAAAATTAGTTAAGAATAACTGCATTTATAGCTAAGTAAAACAAAGAACAAAAAAAAAAAGACATAACTAGCGTGTATGGAAAGTTAATAACAAAAATACACTTCTTTTATCTTTTTTTGAAAAGCTTGTATAAACTCACTCTGTCTGTACTGTCTGTCTGGTTAAAAGTTTGTAACGTTTTTTCTCCAAACCCAATGTCGAAAAAAATAAAAATTTTGCACAATTATAACTAGTACCTGACAAAATAAGAATCAATAAAATAAAGTAACCAATTAGTTAATTAATTACAGGAAATTCATAATTGTGGTTTGATATCGAACAAGGGCAAGAAATTGTACATATGTGGTGGTATAAGTCAATTTATAATTTGTGTAGAGAATTAGGTCGTCGCTTAAAAGTGTGAAACTAATAACAGATAGCTAAGAAACATTCTATTTTCATAAGCACATTGGTGGCACAGTGGTTAGTGTCTTGGCTTAAGGAAGCTTTAGTCCTTAAGTTCGAATCCAAATAAAAATATAGTAAAGTTTCCATTTCAGACATTGCGATCTATGGGGAAGATGATCTTAAGGTTATCTGTTTCCAAGTAGAATAATTTTCTATCTTAAAATGTTTACGGTAATCTTAACCTAAATACACCTTATTTCTCCCCCCGCCTTTTCCAAACTAGTCAAGACACATGAGAGGAGCATAGTGTATTAGTAATCTAAAAGCATGAAATTTGTCTTAACAAAAACAATAAGTAAAAATATTTCTAACTTCATAGATTTAATATTTATATTTATATATATATTTCAATTTAATAACATGACTAATTGATAAAATCACACTTAATTTAAGATTTTTTTTTTGTTTAATATTTTTTTTACATATATTTTGCTTCAACTTTCAGAATGGTGTATAATTCAAGTCTCTGCAGGTAATAAAAATTATATATCTCAGAAGCCAGCTGTTTAATTTATTTTTATAAGAGATATTAAACACAAGACACAATCAAAATTGTGTGATTTTATACTATATTTATTCTTTTTTCTCTCATTTGAAAAAAAAAAGACTTTTAATGAAATTTAAAAAAAACAAAGTATAATTCAAATAAAAATAAAGTTCACATTTTTGTCTTCTCCTCCAAGTTCATTATCCTCCTCTTTCCCTCTCTCACTTTAAAACCCTCTTTCCAGCTCTTTCTGTCACTTCCGCAAATCTCCCTTACTTTTAATTTCTTCTTTTGGAGAGCCTCAAAGAACTTGTAATACTGCCATACAGTTTTAGCCAATAAAAATACTAATTGGTATTATTTTGTTAAGAAGGAACGTCTTTAATTTATAAGCAGAGACCTGCACTTCTTTTTTTTTTATTAAAAAAAATATTGCAGGATAATGCGCTATCGGCCAAATAATTAATGCTACGAGTAGCCAGACATGCCTACCCACAAGACCAAGAATGAGGAAAGCTCATGATAAAAATGTGGTATTTCAGAGAGCCTTAAAAAGAAACTTCAAGGCACAAGTGTTTAAGCTCTATAAGCGGCCTGTACCTCCCAACGGTCGACCAGCTGTAAAAGGTTAAATGGTGTAATGTTGAAGAATGCTAATGTCGTGGAATGCTGGGATCGTGCTGCCTGCAGTACTCTTGACACGTGACCATTCAGCACACAAATATAAAGTTTATTTTACAACATAATAATACTGCACTCCTTGTTAGTGCTACAAGTCAAGAAGTAATAAACAATCCTATCCGCACAACAGCGGTGTCAAATGTATCCAATACGTTAAACTCTTCAGATTATATTACAAATCACGTCCGCATCTCAGCGGGTAACACTGTACAGAATCATCCAGAATAACAATATATGACTCAAAAAGACCACTGGCATCAGCTGCCTACAAGATACTTCCTAACTGTAAATACTGCTCGACTTTTCTAAGTCGCTTCTGTCCATCCCGGACCAAAATATTACTTGACCACCTGGTCTAAAGGACACCACTTGACTTCTTTGACTGACTTGACTGAACTCAAAGTCAACTTTATTCATTCTACTTCCTGTTTTCTCCATCAAGAATTCCACGTGAACTTGAAATCATGCAATGTCAACTGAGACTGTGACAAAAAACAACAATTGTTAACGTGGCTATCAAAACAATCAATCACTTTATTAATGAATAGCGTCTCGTCGCGATAGACAAGCTGGCAAAGAACGCTTGTCTTGCAGTTCTGATGTTTCTCTTTACGTTACAGATCATGCTGGAGTATAATTAGTTCTTGCAAAATGAGACGTTAATGACAGAAATAAAGAATTAAGTTACAGAACATGCTGTGCGTCTCTCCTAAACAACAGGCAGTACGTCTCTCCCAACAACAGGCAGTACGTCTCTCCCAACAACAGGCAGTACGTCTCTCCCAACAACAGGCAGTACGTCTCTCCCAACAACAGGCAGTGCGTCTCTCCCAACAACAGGCAGTGCTTCTCTCCCAACAACAGGCAACACGTCTCTCCCAACAACAGGCAGTGCTTCTCTCCCAACATCGGGCAACACGTCTCTCCCAACAACAGGCAGTTCGTCTCTCCCAACAACAGGCAGAGCGTCTCTCCCAACAACAAGCAGAGCGTCTCTCCCAACAACAGGCAGTGCTTCTCTCCCAACAACAGGCAGTACGTCTCTCCCAACAACAGGCAGAGCGTCTCTCCCAACAAAAGGCAGGGCGTCTCTCCCAACAACAGGCAGGGCGTCTCTCAAAAAAAACAGGCAGTGCTTCTCTCCCAACAAAAGGCAGTACGTCTCTCCCAACAACAGGCAGAGCGTCTCTCCCAACAACAGGCAGGGCGTCTCTCCAAACAACAGGCAGGGCGTCTCTCAAAAACAACAGGCAGTGCTTCTCTCCCAACAAAAGGCAGTACGTCTCTCCCAACAACAGGCAGGGCGTCTCTCCCAACAACAGACAGGGCGTCTCTCCCAACAACAGGCAGGGCGTCTCTCAAAAACAACAGACAGTGCTTCTCTCTCAACAACAGGCTGTGCGGCTCTCCCAACAACAGGCAGTGCTTCTCTCCCAACAACAGGCAGAGCGTCTCTCCCAACAACAAGCAGAGCGTCTCTCCCAACAACAGGCAGTGCTTCTCTCCCAACAACAGGCAGCACGTCTCTCCCAACAACAGGCAGTGCTTCTCTCCCAACAACAGGCAGTGCGTCTCTTCCAACAACAGGCAGTGCGTCTCTCCCAACAACAGGCAGTACGTCTCTCCCAACAACAGGCAGTGATTCTCTCCCAACAACAGGCAGGGCGTCTATCCCAACAACAGGCAGGGCGTCTCTCCCAACAACAGGCAGTGCTTCTCTCCCAACAACAGGCAGGGCGTCTATCACAACAACAGGCAGGGCGTCTCTCAAAAACAACAGGCAGTGCTTCTCTCCCAACAAAAGGCAGTACGTCTCTCCCAACAACAGGCAGGGCGTCTCTCCCAATAACAGGCAGGGCGTCTCTCCCAACAACAGGCATGGCGTCTCTCAAAAACAACAGGCAGTGCTTCTCTCCCAACAAAAGGCAGTACGTCTCTCCCAACAACAGGCAGGGCGTCTCTCCCAACAACAGATAGGGCGTCTCTCCCAACAACAGGCAGGGCGTCTCTCAAAAACAACAGACAGTGCTTCTCTCTCAACAATAGGCTGTGCGGCTCTCCCAACAACAGGCAGTGCTTCTCTCCCAACAACAGGCAGAGCGTCTCTCCCAACAACAGGCAGAGCGTTCTCCCAATAACAGGCAGTGCTTTTCTCCAAACAACAGGCAGTGCGTCTCTCCCAACAACAGGCAACACGTCTCTCCCAACAACAGGCAGTTCGTCTCTCCCAACAGAAGGCAGTACGTTTCTCCCAACAACAGGCAGTGCTTCTCTCCCAACAACAGGCAGTATGTTTCTCCCAACAACAGGCAGTGCTTCTCTCCCAACAACAGGCAGTGCGTCTCTTCCAACAACAGGCAGGGCGTCTCTCCCAATAACAGGCAGGGCGTCTCTCCCAACAACAGGCATGGCGTCTCTCAAAAACAACAGGCAGTGCTTCTCTCCCAACAAAAGGCAGTACGTCTCTCCCAACAACAGGCAACACGTCTCTCCCAACAACAGGCAGTTCGTCTCTCCCAACAGAAGGCAGTACGTTTCTCCCAACAACAGGCAGTGCTTCTCTCCCAACAACAGGCAGTATGTTTCTCCCAACAACAGGCAGTGCTTCTCTCCCAACAACAGGCAGTGCGTCTCTTCCAACAACAGGCAGGGCGTCTCTCCCAATAACAGGCAGGGCGTCTCTCCCAACAACAGGCATGGCGTCTCTCAAAAACAACAGGCAGTGCTTCTCTCCCAACAAAAGGCAGTACGTCTCTCCCAACAACAGGCAGGGCGTCTCTCCCAACAACAGATAGGGCGTCTCTCCCAACAACAGGCAGGGCGTCTCTCAAAAACAACAGACAGTGCTTCTCTCTCAACAATAGGCTGTGCGGCTCTCCCAACAACAGGCAGTGCTTCTCTCCCAACAACAGGCAGAGCGTCTCTCCCAACAACAGGCAGAGCGTTCTCCCAACAACAGGCAGTGCTTTTCTCCAAACAACAGGCTGTGCGTCTCTCCCAACAGAAGGCAGTACGTCTCTCCCAACAACAGGCAGTGCTTCTCTCCCAAAAACAGGTAGGGCGTCTATCCCAACAACAGGCAGGGCGTCTCTCCCAACAAAAGGCAGGGCGTCTCTCAAAAACAAGAGGCAGTGCTTCTCTCCCAACAAAAGGCAGTACGTCTCTCCCAACAACAGGCAGGGCGGCTCTCCCAACAACAGGCTGTGCGTCTCTCCCAACAGAAGGCAGTACGTCTCTCCCAACAACAGGCAGTGCTTCTCTCCCAACAACAGGCAGTACGTCTCTCCCAACAACAGGCAGTGCGTCTCTTACAACAACAGGCAGTGCGTCTCTCCTAACAACAGGCAGAGCGTCTCTCCCAACAACAGGAAGGGCGTCTCTCCCAACAACAGGCAGGGCGTCTATCCCAACAACAGGCAGAGCGTCTCTCCCAACAACAGGCAGTGCTTTTCTCCAAACAACAGGCAGTTCAACTCTCTCAACAACAGGCAGAGCGTCTCTCCCAACAACAGGCAGAGTTTCTCTCTCAACAACAGGCAGTGCGTCTCTCCCAACAACAGGCAGTACGACTCTCCGAACAACAGGCAGTGCGTCTCTCCCAACAACAGGCAGTGCTTCTCTCCCAACAACAGGCAGAACGTCTCTCCCAACAACAGGCAGTACGTCTCTCCCAACAACAGGCAGTGCTTCTCTCCCAACAACAGGCAGTGCGTCTCTCCCAACAACAGGCAGTGCTTCTCTCCCAGCAACAGGCAACACGTCTCTCTCAACAACAGGCAGTACGTCTCTCCCAACAACAGGCTGTGCGTCTCTCCCAACAGAAGGCAGTACGTCTCTCCCAACAACAGGCAGTGCTTCTCTCCCAACAACAGGCAGTACGTCTCTCCCAACAACAGGCAGTGCGTCTCTTCCAACAACAGGCAGTGCGTCTCTCCCAACAACAGGCAGAGCGTCTCTCCCAACAACAGGAAGGGCGTCTCTCCCAACAATAGGCAGGGCGTCTATCCCAACAACAGGCAGGGCGTCTTTCAAAAACAACAGTCAGGGCTTCTCTCCCAACAAAAGGCAGTACGTCTCTCCCAACAACAGGCAGGGCGTCTCTCCCAACAACAGGCAGGGCGTCTCTCCCAAAAACAGGCAGGGCGTCTCTCAAAAACAACAGGCAGTGCTTCTGTCTCAACAACAGGCTGTGCGGCTCTCCCAACAACAGGCTGTGCGTCTCTCCCAACAAAAGGCAGTACGTCTCTCCCAACAACAGGCAGTACGTCTCTCCCAACAACAGGCAGTGCGTCTCTTACAACAACAGGCAGTGCGTCTCTCCTAACAACAGGCAGAGCGTCTCTCCCAACAACAGGAAGGGCGTCTCTCCCAACAACAGGCAGGGCGTCTATCCCAACAACAGGCAGGGCGTCTCTCAAAAACAACAGTCAGTGCTTCTCTCCCAACAAAAGGCAGTACGTCTCTCCCAACAACAGGCAGGGCGTCTCTCCAAACAACAGGCAGTTCGTCTCTCCCAACAACAGGCAGAGCGTCTCTCCCAACAACAGGCAGAGCGTCTCCCTCAACAACAGGCAGTACGTCTCTCTCAACAACAGGCAGTGCGTCTCTCCCAACAACAGGCAGTACGTCTCTCCCAACAACAGGCAGTGCGTCTCTTCCAACAACAGGCAGTGCGTCTCTCCCAACAACAGGCAGTGCGTCTCTCCCAACAACAGGAAGGGCGTCTCTCTCAACAACAGGCAGGTCGTCTATCCCAACAACAGGCAGGGCGTCTCTCCCAACAACAGGCAGTACGTCTCTCCCAACAACAGGCAGTGCGTCTCTCCCAACAACAGGCAGTGCGTCTCTCCCAACAACAGGCAGTGCTTCTCTCCCAACAACAGGCAGTGCGTCTTACCCAACAACAGGCAGAGCGTCTCTCCCAACAACAGGCAGTGCTTCTCTCCCAACAACAGGCAGTACGTCTCTCCCAACAACAGGCAGGGCGTCTTTCCCAACAACAGGCAGGGCGTTTCTCCCAACAACAGGCAGTGCTTCTCTCCCAACAACAGGCAGAGAATCTCTCACAACAACAGGCAGTACGTCTCTCCCAACAACAGGCAGTGCGTCTCTCCCAACAACAGGCAGTACGTCTCTCCCAACTACAGGCAGTACTTCTCTCCCAACAACAGGCAGAGCGTCTCTCCTAACAACAGGCAGTTTGTCTCTCCCAACAACAGGCAGTGCTTCTCTCCCAACAACAGGCAGAGCGTCTCTCCCGACAACAGGCAGAACGTCTCTCCCAACAACAGGCAGTACGTCTCTCCCAACAACAGGCAGTGCTTCTCTCCCAACAACAGGCAGTGCGTCTCTCCCAACAACAGGCAGTGCTTCTCTCCCAGCAACAGGCAACACGTCTCTCTCAACAACAGGCAGTACGTCTCTCCCAAAAACAGGCTGTGCGTCTCTCCCAACAGAAGGCAGTACGTCTCTCCCAACAACAGGCAGTGCTTCTCTCCCAACAACAGGCAGTACGTCTCTCCCAACAACAGGCAGTGCGTCTCTTCCAACAACAGGCAGTGCGTCTCTCCCAACAACAGGCAGAGCGTCTCTCCCAACAACAGGAAGGGCGTCTCTCCCAACAAAAAGCAGGGCGTCTATCCCAACAACAGGCAGGGCGTCTCTCCCAACAACAGGCAGGGCGTCTCTCCCAAAAACAGGCAGGGCGTCTCTCAAAAACAACAGGCAGTGCTTCTGTCTCAACAACAGGCTGTGCGGCTCTCCCAACAACAGGCTGTGCGTCTCTCCCAACAGAAGGCAGTACGTCTCTCCCAACAACAGGCAGTGCTTCTCTCCCAACAACAGGCAGTACGTCTCTCCCAACAACAGGCAGTGCGTCTCTTACAACAACAGGCAGTGCGTCTCTCCTAACAACAGGCAGAGCGTCTCTCCCAACAACAGGAAGGGCGTCTCTCCCAACAACAGGCAGGGCGTCTATCCCAACAACAGGCAGGGCGTCTCTCAAAAACAACAGTCAGTGCTTCTCTCCCAACAAAAGGCAGTACGTCTCTCCCAACAACAGGCAGGGCGTCTCTCCAAACAACAGGCAGTGCGTCTCTCCCAACAACAGGCAGAGCGTCTCTCCCAACAACAGGCAGAGCGTCTCTCTCAACAACAGGCAGTACGTCTCTCTCAACAACAGGCAGTGCGTCTCTCCCAACAACAGGCCTTACGTCTCTCCCAACAACAGGCAGTGCGTCTCTTCCAACAACAGGCAGTGCGTCTCTCCCAACAACAGGCAGTGCGTCTCTCCCAACAACAGGAAGGGCGTCTCTCTCAACAACAGGCAGGTCGTCTATCCCAACAACAGGCAGGGCGTCTCTCCCAACAACAGGCAGTACGTCTCTCCCAACAACAGGCAGTGCGTCTCTCCCAACAACAGGCAGTGCGTCTCTCCCAACAACAGGCAGTGCTTCTCTCCCAACAACAGGCAGAGCGTCTCTCCCAACAACAGGCAGTGCTTCTATCCCAACAACAGGCAGTACGTCTCTCCCAACAACAGGCAGGGCGTCTTTCCCAACAACAGGCAGGGTGTTTCTCCCAACAACAGGCAGTGCTTCTCTCCCAACAACAGGCAGAGAGTCTCTCCCAACAACAGGCAGTACGTCTCTCCCAACAACAGGCAGTGCGTCTCTCCCAACAACAGGCAGTACGTCTCTCCCAACTACAGGCAGTACTTCTCTCCCAACAACAGGCAGAGCGTCTCTCCTAACAACAGGCAGTTTGTCTCTCCCAACAACAGGCAGTGCTTCTCTCCCAACAACAGGCAGAGCGTCTCTCCCGACAACAGGCAGAGCGTCTCTCCCAACAACAGGCAGTGCTTCCCTCCCAACAACAGGCAGTACGTCTCTCCCAACAACAGGTAGTGCGTTTCTCCCAACAACTGGCAGTGCGTCTCTCCCAACAACAAAGAAAAAAAACAATGAAGTAAAAAAAACAATCAAAGACATCTGCTCAATGTCTTGGATATCTGCAGTTTTATCACTGAACTATCCAGCTAATGTAATCAATTGATACTAATGATGCTCGTATTGTTTGGTTTCTGATTGCTCTTTGTGCTCCTTCGGTACACATCAAAACGTTTTTAGTTCGATGGCATGTGATGAACTTTTGAATATCTTTTCCATAGTTAAACAGGTGGACATGTTTTATCTGCTTTTTTTTTGATCGAGCACTAACCTCAACCGGAACGTCGCCAGACGTAAATACATTGAACCAGATGTGACTGCACTCTTCACACTGGTTCAACGAAACTTTCACATAGATCACATCGAAAGTCAGCTGGAAATGACTCATCCTTCAAGGGAAAAAAAAACAACAACAAAAATATTTATCATATTCTAAGCTTTAACTAAATGTAATAATTGTTATTATTGTGTGCTAATGAAAACGAATCCTCACGACTTGCTGTAGAAAATTTAATTGCAAGCCTATGATAAAGCTTGAATGGTTGGACATAAACTACAGATTACCTATTTTCAAGTTTATTATAATAATAGAATATACACCTAGCAAAAATGGCAGCAACACTTGTTAAGTTACTACTTGGCTAAAGTTAATTGATTTAAAGGTGTAAAAAATAAATCTAAAATTTGGCTACTCAGACTTCAGACGGGTGCATGGTGCGTGTACATGATCAGCCAGCAAAGTCTTGATCAAGTCTAAGTTCATCGACTGCAACATTCACTTTCAAACTTCCGTCATCAGTGCTAGCACTAAACTTGTTCATCTGAAACAGAGATTTGAAGTCATTTTATGGTGCAGAAAACGGCCAGAATTGAGATTCTCAGAATCCAGAGCGATACATGTGCACACCCTTGCACACCACTGCGGGCGCCCATAGAACATAAGCCAAGTACCATTTATCTCCCTTGTTCGACATACCAAACAAACAAAAAATGAATACCAATAGAAAAATAATTTATTTTTTTCGTATAATTCTTCTTTTGTCAGATAAAAGAATTTGTATTCAAATGTTTCAGCGGTATCTGTTATTGGGTGTGGGAGAAAACACGTATACAAACCATTGACCAGACAAAGTTGATATAAGCTTTGTAAATACATGAACTTACGAAATTATACCAATGACTAAGTGTGCACAGTTTCAACTTTACCCGAGAATGTGTGTGGGAGAAATAACGTGTACAAACTGTTTACAAGGCAGACAGAAAGACTGAGTGACTTGCTGTAAGCTTTGCTCAAAATCCTATTTCAGCTGGTTGTGGTCTAGGAAAGGAATTTAGAACTTCTCGTTGCTATAACTGTTATCAAAATTACTACAAAGATACTGAAGGAAATACTGCCTGTATAAAGTGTCCTCGTCACAAAGAAACATCTATAGATGGAGCTACCTCAGTTTCGGATTGCAACGTTGGTAAGCTAATTTGTTTGTGAGAACTCCGTAATTTTTTTAACACAAATTTTTGTAAGTGTACATAAGATAAGATAAGATATTTTTTTTTGATCCAATAAAATGGAAATTTAGTTCGACTGCAATTGACAACCTCGACGTAACTACTGTACAATAACAAAATAGATACAAATACGAACAACATTCACACATGTGCTTTGTTTTGATTAATGTCTAAGCCAAACTTCTGGCCTGCAGCAGACTGTCAACAGGGTCTGAAGTCTACCAGCAGATTCAGTAATAATTTTGGATTATCTTAATAGACGAGTTCCCTTTTTAGCTTTGGTTATTGCCCCCAATCTGGATACATACATGTTTTTGCCAGAGAAATATACCTTTTTTTGATCACGTTAGAAGCAATAAAAAATATACCAAATAGAGTAGGTGAATGTTTGTGTTACTTTTTGACACCGCTTCTAACCAACAAAATTGTATAAAAACTAAATGAAACCATGTAAAAGTATACAGGTTTGTATGACTTTTAAGATATATAAATAGTTCCTATCAAACTGCACATATATGGTTATTCCGGCAACCTAAGAAAAGTCAGTGATTGTATGTTCAATTATTTTCAGGCGTGGTTACAAAATGGGTGTCGGTGAGAATAATAAACTAAAATTTTAAGCCAGAAGTTTGTCTGTGTGTGTGTTGTAGGACCCTACAAGTGGGCCGATCTCAATCAACGTGAACGAAGCTATAAATCATGGGCCAGATAATTGCTAGGGAAGCATTACAATTTGTGGAGAAGAATTTGGTCAACAATGTATGTGATCATTGGATTCGCATGAATCAATAATTCTAAAAACAACTGGCCAAATGTATTATAGAGCCTTTCATATATCTCTCTGCAAAGAACATTAAAAAAAAAGGTGGGGGGGGGGGGGGTCGAATCATGTTGCTGGAAATTGAAATCACGAGCTACAAAAAGTGTTGTTGTTTTTTTGGGAAAATGGGGGACTGTTAGAAAGTGGTTCGTTCAAATTCGACACGACATTTTTATCGGCCCTAGAAAGAGGCTGAAAGACGCTATTAGTTTTGTTTGGAATGTCTGTCCGTTCGTCCCGTAAACTATAGAAGATAGTGATTATCCTACAGCATAATATTTTAGACCATTCAAGGTTCTCATGCAACTGCTACTTTTTTCTTTTCTGAAAGCGAAAAATCTAATTTTTTAAATCGCTTATGCAAGCAGTTTTTCATAAAAATACACCACTTTTACAACTATTCACTATTAATGATAACAAGCACTGGAGGCACTTTAGTTGGGGAGGAAATTAGCACCATATTTTTTAAACATTTATGCAAATAATTTTGTCTCAACATTTTTTTTTTATTTTACATTTCTATTGATAACTTATTTAAGCTCTGTCATACTAACTTCTACTTATAAACAAAAAATGTTTTTTATTTTTTTTAAGAGCAAACAATCTTTTTAGTATGCATATAAGTTGAACATAATTTAAAACAATAATTAATAAGTAGTTTTTCATTTTATCGCTATTTAAGAGCTTAACATCCGCAGCTGTGTTTTTTTGTTCAATTTAAATGAGGAATTGGATTTTGTACATTGGAACTTTTAGGGTGACCCTGTGTCCACCCAAATTCTAATGGGTATCTGACTTTCGTTGGAGGAAATTAAATGCGGTTGGTCGTTGTTCTAGCCGCATGACTACCTGCTCGTTAACCCTTACCCAAAGAAACATATGACCTTAACATTATCTGCCCTTACCCAATGAAAACATATAACCTTAACATTATCTGCCCTTACCCAAAAAAAACATATGACCTTAACATTATCTGCCCTTACCCAAAGAAACATATGACCTTAACATTATCTGCCCTTACCCAAATAAACATATGACCTTAACATTATCTGCCCTTAACCAAAAAAACATATGACCTTAACATTATCTGCCCTTACCCAAAGAGAACATGTGACCTTAACATTATCTGCCCTTACCCTAAGAAACATATGACCTTAACATTATCTGCCCTTACCCAAAGAAACATATGACCTTAACATTATCTGCCCTTACTCAAAGAGAACATGTGACCTTAACATTATCTGCCCTTACCCAAAGAAACATATGACCTTAACATTATCTGCCTTTACCCAAAGAAACATGTGACCTTAGAGACAAAGAGAGAGAGAAAGGCCATTTCTAACTGAACGCAACTAATGCTACAATTCACGGGCTGAAAATTAATTATTTGGGGAAGGGTTAAAACACGCGCCTTTTCTTTTGTCTGGAAGATTTAAATAGAAAAAAAGCGGTTAGATTCCGTCCCCCCTCCCTCAACATAAAAAAATAATCCCTTAAGTAAATAATTATGTTTTTTCTAACTAGTAAAAAATCATGTCGATGTCATCTTTTTTCTATAAAATGATTATTGTTTTAAAAACTTTGTAAAAAATTATTTGTCAATGAATCGACTTCATTTTTGTCAGTTATATACAGAATTGAATGTATTTTTAAAAAATGTAAATATCATTATCATATATTTATTTGTTTATTTTTTGTCTACTTTGTGAATGTGAATTATATAAAATTTTAATTATGGAAAAAAATTTTATGACAAAATTATTTCTTAAAAAAAAATATATTTTAAAAAAGATTTCAAACATAAATAAATTTAAAGACCTTTCAATTTCAAACAATTTGATATATGACACTAAAAAAAATACTGTAATTTAACAAAGTTATGCCCTGCCAAGTAACAGACCCTCAGCCGCTGACAAATTTCTAGAAAAACCTGCAGTCTGTTAAGAGTTAAATAAAGCATGTGAACAAGTCAACGAACGTAGTAGATAGACATTATAATAATAATAATAATCTTTATTGTCCGTAAGGAAATTTTTCTTGCAATTTGTGCATTACACCAAACAAAACATTGTAACAATAAAAACCAAAATGTACATTCTTAAATACTTATTTAAATGTTTCTTAAAGTTTGGCTCTGTATATTAACTTATTGTCAGCACCTGGGAAAAGACGGGGTTTTATCCGGTTGGTAGAGTCGACAACGAAAATTTGGTTTGTGTTAGGACAAAGAAATTGTGAATATAAAATATTTACAACAGATTTTTTATTAAATAAATAAATTATTAATATTTTTCCATCTCAACTGCGAGAATGGACTTTGTTTTAAATGACTTAACTGCATACAATTTAGCTCTTGAGATATGAGGAGGGAATAGCAGGTCAGGGATTATGGGCACGACATGGCCTAAATTGTGGCAATGTGCCTAAAACCACAAAATATCAAATACTAACAGCAGATACCCTATTTTGATATTGCGTGTCTAATCCGCAGCTCATGTTTCTGAAGGTGAGCACTTTAAACACTGAGCTAGGCAGAGTTAATTGATAGCAGTCAGCATAAAAGAGTCAGTTTTTAAGTAAGAGTTGTTGTTCTTGTAAGCAGTTACTTCATCATTGGCTTCCTTCAGTCGTGAAACGACTATAGTTCATCTCGAACACTTTTTCCTATGACTGTGGAGCCCTATTTTGGAGAGCCACTTCCGTCCACGTATATTATTATCATTATTATAGCTTTTATATAGCGCTACTTTCATGCTTATAGCATGCTCAGAGCGCTTTGGTCCAATCTCATATTACATGTCAAAGTATCTTTCGCTTTGGTGGTAGAGGAGCTGGGCATTTTCCGTGTGGCTCGCTTTTCTTCAAGAGTCGAGGCCCATGTTGTCTCGCTGTCTATAGCTTTCTTGGTCTCCGTCTCTCTCCAACTAGTGCGGTCTAAGGCTATGTCACTATAGAGTTATTATAAAACGTTAATTGACAGTTTATAAGTTTTACTATATTTGTCAATTAATTCTATAATTTTTTTTTGATAGTTTGTCATATTTCCCATGTGCTGTTATTGTATATATTAAACGTATTGTTATGTCTTGGGATTGAACTAAAAAAAATTACCGATTCTTAGGTCGCTGGTATATCTTTGATTGCAGAAGTACAAACCAACTACGATCAATCAATATTCCCGGTTTAAAAAATTTGTCACTATCTCCAAATCAAGTTTACATATCCCGGTTCACTAACACAAATTATAGAAATCTATCCTCAATTCTCAGTCAAAATATCAAAAAATCATAACTAAAGCTTCTTAACACATTAAAAAAAAAAAAAAATAGGTCATTTACGCCCAACAGCATAAACAAAAGTAACCTTACTTAGCACGTGGAAAAAATGGTTAGTCAGAAGGGAATAGGGTTACAGCAGCGGTCCTCAACCTTTAAAGCTCGGCGACCCCCTTTTTACAATCGCCTACTCTGCCGCGACCCCCCAAACACACACACAGCAATAGAAGAATAGACAAAAACAATCCATATTTTCGATGGTCTTAGGCGACCCCTGGCAAATCTTCATTCGACCCCCAAGGGGTTCGCTATCCACAGGCTGAGAACCCCTGGGCTAGAGCATTATTATTTTTGTCTGCCATGTTAAGTGTTATGTTTTCATTTACGAGAGAGATATGAACGTGCTAGTTTACATCCTTACAATGCCTACATATAACATTTTAAAATTAATATCATCCAATGACCATCTAGAATAGCCTGGTGACACGTATTAACTCTTTCTCTCCTAACTGACGATACCAACGTCGATTCCACCTGAATGTGGTAAATAATTACGGAGAGAAAGAGGGAAGCACATTTGTGATAAAACAGAATGCTCTAAATTGCAGATTACTGTGACAAAGGAGCAGAATATTTGGATCAAATGTGTTCTGATTGTCTTGTTGGATTCTACAAACAAACTATGGGAAAGTATCATTGCACAAAATGTCCTGCTAATTATATTACATTAGGAAGAGGCTCGACATCTGGATCTGATTGTAATATCCGTAAGATTTCGTGGTCTCTCTATCTTCCGTGTCTCTCTCTTTTTCTGTCTATCTCTGTATCTATCCGTCTCTCTTTCTCTCTCTGACATATTCTGTCTGTTTCTCTTTGACTCTCTCTATCTGTCTCTCTCTGTCTTTCTCTTTCTCTCTCTCTCTCTCCCTCTCTATCGTTTCTGTCTCTCTCTCTTATAATCTATGTCTATCTATCTCTGTCTCTATCTCTGTCTCTCCCTTTCCCTCTCTCTCTGACTCTCTCTCTCTTCCTCTCCTTGACTATCTGTCTTTTTCTGTTTCTGTCTCTCTATCTCTCTATCTCTGTCTTGGTTTCTCTCTGTCTCTCACTCTCTCTGTCTCTTTCTCTCTCTCTGTCTGTCTATCTCTGCCTCTGTCTCTCTGTCTAATAATAATATAATAATAATAATAATAATAATAATAATAATAATAATAATAATAATAATAATAATAATAATAATAATAATAGTATTATTATTATTATTTTGTTAGAAGCGCAGCAAGTATTCATTCTCTGGTACTGCCAGGGTCGAGTTTCGCTAAAGAGAAACAAAATTCATAGCAGACCTTTATCAGTGTCCACTGAAGAATTTTCTGGTGATGTGGCAGATCTGAAACAGCGAACCAGGACGTTTTGGCGCAACCGTTTTGGAACATCCGTTTTGGCGAAAAGATCGTTTTAACGCAGTCGTTTTTGCCGCATGTGACGTTTTAGCGCGAAATGTTTTGGTGACCTTATTTATGTTTATTATATTATTTCTTTAAAAAAGAATGCTACATATATGTTGTATGAGTGTTTGTGTTTAGACGAATTTTTCATGCACAGAACAAGAGATGTTTCTGTCCATTATTTTTAGTTTTTAAGTTTGTTATCTAATTATTTTTAGATGACTAATATTACACAAGACTAGGCAGCCTTCCATACTTCACAGTAAGCGCCCATAAAATAGCGAAAGTGATTGAAACTTTTTTCGGGGAGAGGGTTATAATGCATTAGTACATATAGGACCAGGCACTACAAAATCAAAAATCACAAAAACCACATCTTTCAACCATAATAACGTAGATCTATTAGAATACAAAAGTGGTGACTCTGAATGTCCCAACCACGTCAAGTGTTTTTTCATTAGACTGTTCCAACTGCCATCTGATTCTCTATGGAATAGTAAAATTCTTTTATGTCATTTTCCCCCGAGTCATGCAAAAGAAACTGTTCTTTCAGCTCAGGTGAAACTATATAGGTCTGGTATTCTAACGGAATAGTCAAAGTTGATCTATGTTCAGGCTGTGGACCACTTTGCATGCGGTCCGCTTAGCCACCTAAAAAATTATCAAAAACCATGTTAAACTATTACGCTGGAAAATAAAAGATTACAAGCTACTTGAATCGAAATTGTATTTGTTAAACTGAACAACGAGAGTGAGTCTGCAGTGAAAGCCAGCTACATTTTGTCAAACTTAATTGCCCGCAAATAGCAAATCATTTAGTGAATGTGATTTTATGAAGGAGTGTGTCGTTAAAGCTGCGGAATTAATTTGTCTAGAAAAAGCGAAAGCATTCAAAGAAATAGTGTTAACTAGGAACACTGTGGCAGATAGAATAAATAACATGCCAGTAAGCTTGCGTGAACAACTAAAGAACAAAATAGTTGATTTGGAATTATTTTTATTGGCTCTCGATGAGTCGACTGATGTAACGGGTGTAGCACAATTGGCTATATTCATAAGGGCCTTTGAAAGGAATTTTGAGATACATTAGAAACTACTTTAGCTCTATTCTATGCATAACGCCACAACAAGCGAGGATGTTTTTGAAAAATTACAGGAGGTGATATTGCAGTACAATTTATCTTGGTAAAGCTAGCTATTTTAACAACGGATGGCGTACCAACCATGAAATGAAATGGTTTTGATGCAAAGCTACTTGCGAAAAACAGAGAGGCTGATGTTAATTTTAAAATTTGCTCATTTTCACCAAGAAACATTCTGCGCAAAGCAATGACAGTTCCAGCATGTCATAAGACCGTTTCCAGTCGCTCTCAATTTTATTTGTGCCCGTGGTTTCAATCATCGCCAATTGTCAATGTTTCTGGATGACATTGTATTTGAAGATTATGGTTCAGTGTGCTATGTATAACGATCAACCTAACATACTTTTTTTGTGCCTGTGAATTAGTGTATCTGTTACAATGAACATTCACGGCCCGCTCTCTCTTTTTCTCTCTGGAACCCAATTTTTAATTTATTTTTTTTTTACGGCGCATCGCTTTTTTCTCTCACGAAAACCTAGCACTAAATTCGGAAACACCCGCTTCCAAAGGCGTCCCCGACACATGCACGCTTTCATATATGGGTCTGTTAAATTTAGTAGCACTTTGACTTATCTCCCCTACCCCTCCCCGCAAACATCTGAAAGTTGGTCATTCGTACATATTCCCATTTCAACATTTCTATTAGTATATTGTTCTCTAAAAAAAAAAAGAAATATCAATTTGATTTTATTAATTGTAATCTTTGTTATTTTCCTATTTGAATGTAGCCAAACGACAATAGATCGAGATTTATCTTTTCAATGCTATTAGAATTACATTTTTTTTGACAATGTTACATTGAACCCATTTTTTTCGCACTCTCTCTCTCGTAAAAAAAACAACAACAAGATTACACAGAGAGTTTGTGTGATAACACAAACTCAGAGGCGGCCCCCATCAAATTCACCAATATTTTGATCGTTTAAAGAAAGTTGGTGTTATTTTTACATAAAAGCAAACATTGCAACACATCGTCTTTAATAAGACTCTTCTAACTCTTCTAGAATGAGTAGAATAGTGTTAAGTCATCACCTAAGATTAGCATGGAAACCTTACGACACAATGTCGGTGTTTCAATGAAGACTATTTCTAGTTTGCTTGTTTTTGTTGAGCTAATACAGTCAGCTGATTACCTACTTTTATTGAATTTTTACTCAAATGTAAAATCCCAATATTAATTACATGTATTCAAATGTTTTTGCACATTTTACAATAATATTTAATTAAAATTATAAACAGACTTAACATCATATGAACATGTTTCTTTTGTTATACTTTAAATGGTAAAACGTTGTGCAGTATCATTTACACTATAACTACCATCAAGATGTGTCAAGGCATATTTGGGCATATATCTAGAGATTTTCTTGTTATCTTTTTCAATGTGTCTACTTTTGACAAGTTATAATTTTCCAACTTGCTTGTCACCCCAAAAATGGTGTCGACTGGTGTGGACCACACCCCACACACCCCCTCCATCTAGTGACGCCACTGCTCCAAGATATATCTCAAGATTTTATTATTATCTTTCTCAATGTGTCTACTTTAGCCAAGTTATAATTTTTCCAACTTGGTTGTCACCAGAGAAAAGGTGTCGACCGGTGCGGACCGCACCCTCGCCCTCTTCCCATGACGCCACTGCTCCACAATACGTACTTGTTCCCAAAAATTTCTATTAATATTTGGGAGTAGAAGTAGTCAGAAATTTAAAAAAAACAAGCATACAAACTTAACAGGTTTCCCATGCGAACAGCATAGACTAATACACTATTACCCACTAGTAGTCCTACTCATCCTAATCATAATCACTGTAGCATAATAGGTCTAGACTACATCCAGAATATAGAATATATATAGAATCTAGATTTAGACAGGATATAGATTTCTAGTTCTAGATATGATATAGTCTAGATCTAGAATCTAGATCTACATCTAGACTAGATTTCTAGATAGATAGAACTAGAACTAGAATCAATGATTAAAAACTAGAACTAGAATTCAGAGTAGAACTAGAATTGGAATCTAGGCTAGAATTAGCTTTCTAGACAAGCTCTAGATATAGATCTGGTTTATATATGGATCTAGACTCTTGATCTAAACTAGATCTAAATCTAGATCGTGATCTAAAATCTAGACTAGGTCTAGAAAATGTTTTACATGTTTTAGATGTTCCTTCAGAGTTGAAGATAGTCTACTAGAACTAGAACTAGAATAATCATGTAGAATCTACATAAACTAAACTTCTGATTTAGCACTCTTAAAATCTATGTCTACTAGATCTAGAACTACAATATAAATTTGGAATAATTTAAATGCAATTTAGATTAGATTTATGCAAAAAAAATTTAGATAATCTATCAATAGACTGAATGCAACAATAAATTTAACAAGGTTACAAATGCAGTTTGTGTGGAAACACAAACTCAAAATCGGCCCCCGAAGTGGTCCACCAAGGCAGGCTTTAATATTTTCAGAAAAAACATACGAATAAAATTTTATCAAAGACAAATAAGAGATAAGAATGGAGAAAGAAGGTTAACAGATCTTGTGTAGTGCCCTAACAATCCCGCAGATCAAAGGAAAGGTGAAAGTGAATATAAAGTTAGATGTGAACCTGGCCTAACTAGTTCCCCTTATAGACCTTGTGGTCTATATGGTAGATGATGTAAAGTTCATCTGTTTTTGTGGCATACGGTTAACAAGGGTGTCATGTAGCCAACACAACGACCAACCGCCTTTACTTTTCCCCAACTAATGTCAGGTACCCATTAGAGCTGAATGGACTCAGAGGCACCCAAAGATTCCAAAGTTAAAAATCCCAGTCTTCACCAGGAAGCCAAACGCTTTACCGCTCAGCCTCAGAGCCTCCCCTGGCCTAACTGATATCTTATAATTGATCGTAATGTTTTGAAAAGTGTTATGACATGATTAGGAATTAGTTATTTGTTTCGGGAATAAGGGGAAAGTTTTACTTAGCGACAAATGACGTGACAGATCTTTAAAAAACAAGAACGCTCTTAGTGACGCTAGAAAGAGGATGCTTTGTGTAGAGCAGTAGAATATAGATACGGATTTACGGACATAGCTGACATAGGACGATTCCCTTCTTAGTTATTAAATGGATTTGTAAACAGCATCAGCGTCGACTACATATTTTGTTTGTTTCGGCTTTTCGCCGGTGTTACTGAAGTAGTTTTGAGTTCGGTATTACCTCCCGTCAAACGTAGATCTACACTAGATCTATCTACAAGCATCAACACCGCGCGGAAGCCTGAACAAAAGGTTCAATCTCTTAATCAAATACTAAAAAAAAACAAAAAAAAAAAACATTTCCGTAATAAAATTAAGGTTCAGGAAAATGAAATTTATAAAATTACTATTCGTTTCAAATTAGGTCTAACCTATAATGCATACTAATTAGCTTTTTCTTAAAAAAAAAATGCTTGCATAACAGATTTTAACAATTTGATTTTTCGCTTTCAGAAAAAAAAAGTAGCCGTTGCAACAGAACTTTCAATGGTCTAAAATGTTGTGATGTCGGATTTTCAATATCTTTTCTAGTTTACGAGATCTAAACGGGACAAACGGACAGACGGACAGACATTTTACATAAAACTATTAGCGTCTTTTCTTCTTTTGGGGGCCGCTAAAAATAGTAGATTATTATATTATAACATTGCAATATTTATCTAGACGTTTGGAAATTAAAATCTACACTTTAAGTCTAGAAATTGAAATTCTATATTTCTTTATCTAAAAAAGTTTGTAAAATGTTGTACATGTTTTGGATGATCCTTCAGAGTTGAAGATAGTTTATTTCCTAGTCCGAAGCTCCCGCAGGACGAAGGGGGATGGAAGCGGACAGGGTTTGAACCCGGGACCATCGATAAATCCAAACGACAGTCCAACTTGCAAACCGAGCGACCAGGCAGCCATCTAATTCTAAATCTATAGCCTAATGTAGACTAGAATCTAGACTAGATCTAGAAATCTATAAATATAATTTAGATCTACTAGAGCTAGATCTAGTTTAATATTATGATCAGGATTAGTAGGCCTACTACTGGCTTATAGTGTACTTATGCTGTTCGCATCAGATTTACTTTTTGATGTGTTAGTACTGCTTACTACTGCTTAAATAATAAATAAATATGCACCCCTAAGCTATTAGAAGATAAATTATTTTCTTAATGGATTATAAATGTATTTTTTTTTCCAATTGTTTAAACAATTAAATCTAAATCTAGATCTGTCTGGCCTCTATTTAATGCAATTTAGATTGTTGTCAAGTGTATAGCCTAATTAGGATGTATGAAAACTGCGCAGAATAAAAGTAGTTTGATTTTGTTTTTTTTAGAGTTACAATTGAAAGAAGTTCATAGTAAAATTCTTTTTGAAAACAACATTTGAGCCAGTATGCTATTTCATGAGTTAGTTAATAAATGGAAAATCTATTTTATCATGATCCATTCATATCTATTGAGATGTAACCATAGATGCATTTTTTTGTTACCAATGCTCGAATCTATGAATGAAGCTTGATTAATTAATGAAGAAGCGTGTGAACGTTTTTTTTTTAATAAGACTTACTTCCCATGAAGTTTTCATTTAAAAGTGGTGTAATTTTTTTGAAAAATCTTCTTGGATACATAAGTTTTAAAATTAGTTGGTTCACTTTCAGAAAAGAAAAAAGTAGCCGATACATAAGAACTTGAACTTCTATGATCTAAAATATCATGATGTTCGATTTTTATTTTCTCTTTTTTTGTGAGATCCAAAAGGGACGGACAGACGGACGGACAGACAAAACTAATAGCGTCTTTTTCCCTTTCGGGGGCCGCTAAAAAAACAATTGGCTGGGTGATGTTAGAATTCATTTAATAGATACAACATTATACTAGAGTAAAATAAACATTGTTATAAAAGCAACGCGGTTATTAAATCACCGTCAAATTATATCTCGCGCGAAAATTTCCCCTACGCCAAAACAGCTCGCTCAAAAATGGCTGCTCTAAAAAGTCACGTACCGATGCAGAAGTACCGCCCACTGGTCCAGAACTCTTATGCATAAAAGAGTGACTGAAGGACTACAACTCTGTAGACTTTTGTTCATATGCTGAGTCCTCTCTGTTGCCACACTTGTCCTTGAAGTCTGCCAAAATCAGCCCTGGCACGTGCAACACGAAAGTCTACCTCGTCATCTGGGTTGGCTTTGGCTGATACGGCACTTCCCAAACAGACAGACTTTTCAACATTTGCTACATTTTTTTTTAATAAACGCTTTTAAAAGCGATTACGGTAAAATTCATCCAAATATCCATTTTCTTTCTTGCCAGCCACTCATTTGTCCAATTGATTCAGTTAAGTGATAGGATCGCAGCGTACTGAGAAAGTAAAAAACATGAAATAAGGCAAAACAGAACTTGTATAAAATATTTCTGATAGGTCTAGAACTGTTAAAAATTCCATTACATGGGACTGATCTAACTTATTTATACATGTTCTTTTTTCATGTTTTTTTTCATACTTCAAAAAAATTGTAATGCGCAAATTAAAAATAGTTCCCAGTTTTGTTAACAGACTAGTCATTATTTTATAAAAAAAAATACACCAACTGTCTAATGTTTAAGAAAATCGTTTGAGCTTTTTACATAAATCAAGTCCACCTAGTCTCGGCCCACCTTTTGTCCAGCTAAAAGATTCCACACCAAATGTGTCGACTTCAATAGTGGTGTTTTAAGAACTGGTCGGATATATAAATTGCAATTTTTCTCTTTGTGTAAAATACAAATTTTTAAGAAGAACAAATTATGGTAATTCGCAACAATTAAATTTTTCAGTTAACTGTGGCTCAGGATATGAAGAAAAGGATGATAAATGCTCTGAATGTGATTTTGGTTACTACAAAAATCAAAAAGGAAACAGTCAGTGTACAAAGTGCCCTGAACATAAAACAACACCTGGAAGAGGTTCTCAATCTATGTCTAGCTGTTCTCTTAGTAAGTATGATATACATTGCTAAACTTGTTTTTGTTTTATTAGCTACTTCCAAAAGGGGAATCGACACTATTAGTTTTGTGTGGTCTGTCTGACTGTCCGTCCGTCTGTCCGTCCCGATTTAGATCTCGTAAACTAGAAAAGATAGTGAAAATCCGTCATCATAATTTGTTAGACCATTCAAGGTTCTGTTGCAACGGCTACTTTTTTTCTTTTCTGAATTTGAAAAAAAATATTTTTTAAATCAATTATGCAGGCAGTTTTCTTCAAAAAAAGTACACCATTTTTACAACTTTTCACTATTAATAGTAACCTACAATGGAGTCTAATTTAGTAAGGGAAACAGCTATTTACCAAATTTTAAACACATTTATGTAAACACTTTTATATTTTTGTAAAAAAAAAATGTTACAGCAGTATTGCTAAGTTAAGTAAATTCTGTCAATACTAACTTACTTTTTAAAAAATTAAAAACATCTATTTAATATGCATATAAGGGGATCATAATTAAAAACAATTAATAAATAGTTTATTTATAGTATTGGGTGAACTTCAACCTGAAGGCCGCTCTTCGATTATCCTATTAAATGTTAAAGCAGTAGTGGGCATCATTTTACTATCGAGGACCGCATTACTAAAAATGGGAACTGGGGGATCGAAGTGGTCCACCCAGACAGGCTTCAATATTTTCAGAACGAACATCCGAATGAAATTAGATCAAAGATAATGACAGATAAGAATGGAAAAAGAAGGTTTGTCAGATCTTGTGTAGTGCCCCAACGGTCCAGCAGATCAAGGGATAGGTGAAAGTGAATGTAAAGTTAAATGTGAATCTGATCTAACTGGTTCCCCTTTCAGACATTGTGGTCTATAGGGTCGTAGATGTAAAGTTCATCTGTTTTTGTGGCCTATGGTTAACGAGGGTGTCATGTAGCCAGCACAACGACGAATGCCTTTACTTTTCCCCAACTAATATCAGGTACCCATTAGAACTGGGTGGACTCAGAGGCGCCCAAAAATTCCGAAGTCGAAAATCCCAGGCCCCCCCCTCCCGGTTCGGAAGCCAAGCGCTTTACCACTCAGCCACTTCGAATCCCCTGGCCTAACTGATGTTTTATATTTGATCTAATTGTTTTGAAAAGGATCAATCTCTTTTTCGAATCCTCAAGAAAAAAATACTAAAAAACACTCATAGCACAGTGGTTTATATATTAAAAAGAAAATGCAGTTTACAATATTATTATTAGTTTTAAATTATATCTAACTTATAATGCATACTAAATAGATTTTTTCTCTCTAAAAAAATAATAAACATTTCACTCATTGCTCATTAGTATAACAGAACTTACATAATTTAAAAATACAAATATAAAAACAAAAAAATTTGACAAAAAATCTACAATTGTTTGCATAAATGTTTTAAAAATATGGGAAAAGTTCGTCCCCCCTAATAAGGAGCCTCAAGTGTTTGAGTGTTTAATAGTTAATAGTTGTAAAAGTTGTGTATTTTTATGTACAAACTGCTTGCATAAGTGATTTTAAAAATTTGAATTTTCGCTTTCAGAAAAGAAAAAGTAGCCATTGCATCAGAACTTTGAATGGTCTAAGATATTGTGACGTCGGATTTTCACTATCTTTTATAGTTTACGAGACGGACGGATAGACATTTCACACAAAACTAATAGCGTATTTTCCCCTTTCGGGGGCCGCTAAAAATGAACAACATAAAAAATAAAATTATGCAATTTATTAAAATCCTAGTGTACTTTATCAAGAACATTGAGGACAAGTTTTACGATTTTTTCTCTTAATTAATGGCACATACATACTGTGCAAGGCTAATTGAAATCTGAGGGCCAAGGCATCTGTGTAGTTTAATTTAGCTTTTTATTGATGTGACAACATACTGCGATTGTATATTTATATTTAATACAGCTATATGTAAACTTTTACGTTACGAGTTTATGGTTCCAATATTGTTCTTTATTTCGTTAAAAAAAACGTGTATTGCACTTGCCCTCTTGTTCTAAGCCAACCAAACACTTTCTACAAAGTTTTTTAATAGCATTGAATATATACTGGTCTGAGTTTGTCTTTTTGACTAAATGTTTCGTAATTTGCCCACCCGTGGGCTAAAGGATTTTTTTTTTAGGAAATGTTTTCAATTTCTTTTTTCTTGAGACTTTGAATAAGAGATTGACCCTTAACAAAACAATTACATCAATTAGGTAATCATTATAAGACAGGGGTGGGCAAATTACGGCCCGCGGGCCACATGCGGCCCATCAGAGCGTTTTATGCGGCCCGCGAACACCTACAGAATTCAGGTGTCCCCAAACATTAAACATATAATAACGGGAACAAAAAATGTAATATCTTTTTATCTTTTATGATGAAGAGCCTAAAAACATTGTCTCTGCATGTCATTCTAAAAAGTTTAAAAGAAATGAAGATAATGCTTGTTTGCAATATTTCCAACCATTTAGTCAACGACATTAACTCAAGCCAGTATTAATTTAATGCTATGAAGAACTGCGTTTAAAGTGTTGGGTTGGCTTGGAACAACTAATGGAGCCCGTGCTTTGAATGAGTAAAGCGTTTTTTTTTTTTAATAAATTAAAGAACAATTTCCAAACTTTTAACTCTACATGGGAAAGTTTGCACAAAACTGCATTAAATGACAAACATGTTATTGACCCAATTCTCAGCGATCCAACTGATCAGAGCAAGGGGACTTAAGCACACAGGCAGTTCCGAGAAGTAGATTACTTGAACGTGTGAGAACAAAACATTCCAATGTTCGGTACCACAGTAGTGTCCCCTGGGTCACAGCATGGGCAAGGTAGTGAGATGATTATGGGATCTCAAAGAAGAAATTGTTATGTTCTTTGAGGGACATCGACTGTGAGTTTGTGACTAATATTTCTAATGAGGAGTGGAAGACGGACTTCATGTTTTTCATCGTCATCATTTCAATGGGTTGATTGCTCATGAAATGTATGTACATCTTTCCAAAACAAAACTTTTTCATTTCTCCAGGCAAGCAAATGAAAACAGGTTTAATCATTTTCCTTTGCTGAAAAGTTTCTAGTAAAATGGTTGAAAAGTACAAGACTTGTTGAATTTGCAATGCAAATTTTAAGACATCAAGATCTTGAAACCAGTTCTCAATATCCTCACTTCACCATTAAGTGCAGAGCTAATTCAGCTCCAGAGGATATACCTCCAAGCCAAGTAAGACCTTCCACGAGAGTTTTATGGGTGCCAGAAGCTGTATTTCCACACTTAATAAAAACTTGATGCTAAATTATTGCATTATTTGAGTTCACATAAATCGTTAACAAGCCTTTTTTGTTTGAAAACAACAACAAACAAGTGTAAGACTAACTCGATGCTGACAGACAGTAATTTGACAGCAGTCACAATGATACTAACTAGTTAGCTAGTTCCACCACAGTTCCTGAACATTACGCTCGAGTGTAAAATTAAATATTTTACATTATATTCAACAGCATAACAGAATTGCTGTGATGAATTGTTGTGATGTAAAAAGGCAATAAAAAAAAAATATTCGTAAAATTTGTTTCAGAAATCGCTAAATCTTGTTATTCTTAAATTGCTAGTGTAAAAAAGATGCAAATGTTTAATACAGTATACATGTATATTTTCTAAGTTTTTAAATACATATTATAGGCATATATGTATGCGGCCCCCCATTCGTAAAAATCTTTTAATGCGGCCCTCGATAAAAAAAGGTAGCCCCACCCCTGTTATAAGACATCAGTTAGGCCATGTTCACAGCTAACTTCAAATTCACTTTCAACTATCCTCGGTCATTGGCCTTTGATAGAATTTCATTCTAATATTCTTTCTGAAAATATTCAAACCTGCCTTTTTACCTACCTATGTGGACCACTTCGGGGCCGATTTTGAGTTTGTGTTTTCACACAAACTGTCTTTGTAAGCTTGTTGAATATATTGTTTTTTTTTTTTTTTTTTTTTTTAACTATCACAAAGATATAATGGTATTCATACATTATGAAACAGGAATCTGTGACCCAGGATACCATTCGATTGACAGCATTAGTTGCACTTCATGTGAGAAAGGTACTTACAAATACAAGTCTGGAGGTGACCGATGCTCCCCTTGTCCGAAAAACACAACAAATTTAAGTGTTGGAAGCATAAGCCTAGAAAGTTGCAACACGAGTAAGTTGTCAGGAAACACAATAACAAATTCCCATAAGCAATTTACTTAGACATACTTACTTAGGTTCTCCCGGGCCGATTTGGCGCATTGGGCGGCAATCTGTCTCCACAAAGATCTCTGCTGGCAATGTCTGAAGCCTCCTCTCACCTTATGTCCACCGTTCTGAGGTCCTCGATAAAAGTGTGGCGCCAAGTTATAAGCAATTAATAAAAAAATAATAAATTATCTCTTTTTTTGTCAACTACTAAACATTCATGGGCGTAGACAGGAGGGGGGGGGTCGTCGGAATTTTGTGAATCAATTGGTTAATTTTATGTGAAATTGTAATACTAAACCATCACATTCCCCAGCACAGCCATGGAGGTTTTCAGTTTAAACCCCCTTCGGAGGGGTTTGATGCTAAAAAATACATCTTTAATATAAAAAAAAAAGGAAATTACACAATAAAATTATATGAGCGTAGCCAAGCCAATCGGAGGTTTTGAGTTTAATCCCTCTCCTCCAGATGGCTTTTTTTAAAAAGTTTAAAACCCCTCCAGATGGTTTTAAGTTAAGTTTAAAATCCTCCAACAGAAAGTTTTAAGGTTAAAAACCTCTCTCCTCAACATTATTCTAAAGCAAACTACAGTCACCAAATTCTATGACCGTAGCTAAACGGGGTTTTGAATTTAAAAAAAAACAATTCCATTGATTTTTTAGTTTAACCCCCCCTCCCTCAAACAGATGATTTTGACGATAAAACGTCCCCTTTTCGATATGAAATCTAAAGTAAACTAAAGTCACCTATTTCCAAGAGCGTAGTCAAGAAAGTTTACACATTTCTACCAGTAGCTAGGCTCCATAATATAAAGTGCAGTGAATCTGTCGAAAATGAAAAGCCCTAAATGTGGCTCAACAAAGACGGCTAAGACAGATTTTAGGAGTCAGTTACCTCTTAATAAGGTTGTTTAAGAGCGTCGCATGAGGTTTTCCGTCATGTTGGCCGACAAAATATATGACGTCTCTAATAAGAGTTGCGACAACATCGTAGTACAACTTGACGCCGGGGAGTCTACAATTTTTCCACTTACTCCAGGAAGTGTTCTAGGGCACAATAAACGTCCTCCGAACCGAAAAAATGAAGGGTCAGAATATAATAATGATTAATTATGTGCACACACACACACATACATACATATATGTTATATATATATATACATGTACATACATATAATATCATAGACTTATATATACTATATCTAGAATGGACATGGAGATTTTTTGACACTGCAAAAAAATGTCATGAAAATTTGTTAGACAGTTGGATCAAGGCGTTGTTTCGTATACTAATAAGAAGTCTTTTTTTGTTCAATCCTAACCTATGTAACATAAATTAATTTTTAAGTCTAGATCTAGTATTGAACATCAACAGGAAAAGTGCTCTCGTCTCATAAAATATTATTTTGTGATTATTAGATGAATCATCTAGAAAGATCTAGGTAATCAATCTATTTAAATGTAGATCACATGATTTAAATCAACATGAATTATTTCCATCTAGAATTCTAAAAATATTATCTCAATGGAAACAAACAGGAAATGGCTTTGTTTCATAGATTTGCGTGAATATCCGAGAAATGATTTTGCATTATTTTGTAAACTTTGAAAACTTTAGATCATTACTTTTCTAAGACAGATAAGATTGATTGGGGTGACTCCACTTAGAGCCTGAAAAGAGAGTTTACCTACATAAAACTATATATGTCTAGGTCTGTGAATCGATCAATTGAAAAAAAAAATATTTCTGGTTTCCAGTCTAAATATAATATATAAGTCTAGGGTGTAGGGTTAGGGGGGAGATACTATTCCAAAACATCTCCCTCCACCCCCCCCTAAAAACAATCCTGGATGCGCCCATGTAAATACTTATCCACTTTTGCTCTCTCCCTCTCCCCCCTCTACCTCTTTTTTTTGTTCTCATGTCTGTCTGAATCTAACTTGTAAACACACATCAAAGTCATTCACAGATTTGTAAAAACTAACATTAGAATCTCATATAACTTCATTTACTATACAAAATAATGTTGTTATTTTTTTTCAGTGTGCACAAGTAATTTAACAATCGCTGCACATCCCTGTACATGGCCGTAAAGAGCCGTACTGAACGTACCCAGCCACAATCGGCTGAGCTTTTACCTACTTTTTGTGGTCTCCTTACGGTTGGGGACCTGGTCTTTAGGCTCGACGGAAAATGACGAGCCTGTTGCCAGTCCCTTCTATGACAATTTTTCGAGCGAACCACATGAGGGTCTAATTACACACGTACATTAGTACGATGACCTCAGTCCTTTGATGACCTTTGTCAAGCAGAGTGACCCCTACATACTTGTGCAGCCAGTTCAGTAATGTAAAAAAGAAATATGGTTATCTGTAAAAAAAAAAAAATACGTTTGTCTGCTAAATAGCTGGAACTTGAATTGCATTTAGTCTTATGTTTTACCTGTAACATGTTGTTTTTTTAAACATGTTTGCATTTATTTGTATATTTTGGTACTTATTATTTAAATTCTTTTTTCATTGACAATTTTATAATTTTATAAATATTTCTACCATATTAATACAGCCTTCTGTGAACCAGGATTTTATTCACCTGACAATATCATTTGCTCCATGTGTCCGAACGGTACTTACAAAGGTGAAGCTGGAAACATGCCATGCACACCTTGTCCTGGAAACACAACAACTCTGTCATTTGGAAGCACCAACATCGCACAATGCAATTTAAGTATGCTTTCTTTAAATATTAAAACTACGATTATAACATTGTTCTAATTCAACTGTAATTATCTAATCCCGAAATTCATAATCCATATTTTCAAAAACATTCGAACCCAGGATCTCAGCTTTGCTTAACTACTAAGCCACCGCGAATTCTTACTATAACCTATAGAATGTAGAAACTCTAGCCTTTATTAAGTATTTCTCAAATAGAAAACATTCTGCTTGTATTTGATTCATTTATATTGATTGTTGACCAAATTGTTTGAGTATGTATTTGAGCAAGGAGTAGGAAGGCTACAACTAATGGCCTAGGTATTGCTTGTGCATACTTTTTAATAGAGCTTTTTGTAAGAAAGAGAGAGAGAGAGAGTGGTAGAGAGAGACACTATCTTTCAGAAAGAGTGTGAGAGATAGTGTGTGTGTGTGATGAAGTATTAACGAGTGCGAAAAGTGTATGAAAGATATTTGGTGAGAGAGAGAGTTGTGGGGAGAGGGTGAAATAGAGGAGAGAGCGCGTGTAAGAGAGACAAAATGGACAAAAGGGAATGTGTGAGAATGTGTGTTAGAGAGAGTAAGAGGGAGATAGTGCGTGTGAAATCGTGATATTTTTAGAGAGAGTAGAGAGAGTAGAGAGTAGAGACAGTGTGAACTGATAACATAACGAAGGCTCGAGGCGCTGTGATAACATTACGAAGGCTCGAGGCGCTGTGATAACATTACAAACATAAACACAAGAGTTGAAACGACCAACTAATTTTTAAACAAGTTTTGAAGAGATAGATCTAGGTCTTTAGGTTCCACTTCAATGTAATAAAGAATGTTAACTGCCTGTGATCAATGGATTTGGCGTAGCAAGGTACCCGTGGGCCAGGGCTCAAGAATATAATGTTGGACCAATTAGAAGTTTGTACGTATCGGTACATTGACTAAAAGACATTCTTAAACAACTTCCTGAACATGGCTCATAGAATCATTGAAGACCCTAATTAAGTACTGTTTAGCACAGTGAACATAAGAGGTTTCTTTTGTTGAAACAATGCTAGAAAGCTGCTATTAGAAAACCTTCATTGCCTTGCCCTTGCAAGTAATTTAAAGGAAGATGGTGGTTTTGTATGTCTTGGAGCATTAGTTCAGGCATCTCTAAAATACCACTACGCTGTCATCATGAATTCTCTATGAGTTTCTCTAGGATACCACTACGCTGTCATTATGATGTCTTTATGTGGTCTATTCATCATCATCATCAAACTCCATTTGATTGAGGGCTTAAGTGGCTCAAGTCCTCTATTGCAAAAGCCCTGGACAGAAACCCTGATGTTTTATGTAGTGCATACATGTCACCATACAGGTTTTTGGTTTCCCAGACCTGTCGAGACGGAGATCAGCAAGTCTTGGGGCAGTCAAAATAAATATGAATATGAGACACGGTTTCCTCTTTTTCCGACAGTCCTGCACTGTGCTATACTAGCTTGCTCAGGCCTCGACAGCCTCCACCACGGGCAAGTACGGTCAGGGAGCCTCATGCGCTCCCAGACTCCACAGGCTTTTTGGAACTAGTCCAAGCACTCAAACCAATTTTCCATTTCTGTTTTATGTGGTCTATTAAATGTCTCTACCCTGTCATTATGATGTGCCTTAAGAGTCTTTAGAATCTCACTACGCTATCATGTCATATTTATGAAATCTCTAAGTTTTACCTGACGATCACTAAATGCTATACCTATACTGTTTGGGCCGTGCACCATTGCTGCCTTATCAGATACTGGACTGTTTAATTTTTTCTACTAATTGCTTCCAAAGCAATTTAAACTTTTAACTTACAAAGGAAACGAATGGTTACATACTCTAATCATATGAAATGAGAGAAGATTATAATACTTCATCTTTGTCTAGTAGCCTATTAGCAAGAAATGTTTTATTTTCATACACAATATAGTAGAGTTTGTACTTGCAGAAGTTTTTTTGTGTGCTCATTATGGCTTCAGCGGGGAAAGGAGACTCGGATTGGGCAGAAGGAGTTATAGTCCCCGAAACAAAAAAAACGGGTGTAAGAACATGAAGAACTAGCTTCAGACAGCACGTATCCCTTATGGAGGACGTACGTATGCCAAAGTAGTCTTTGTTGTTTTGGTGCGCTGAAAGATAGTCAAGGTCACAAGGGTGCCCCTAGGAAATGCGTAAGCGCCAACGCGCTTTTACTGACATTGAAGAGAGCAAATGGTTGCAGGCGGCTTCAGAACGATGGAGATCACTTACAAAGACAGCGGGGTGCACTTTTGAGACATAAGGAAAATCTGCTTCCGAAGACAGACTTAGATGGCGAAAGTCAAACATGTTAGACAATGGTTATGTCCATATGGATGTGGCAAAATATGTAGGTTGCAGCTGCGACTCTGTAGTCACTGGAAATACTGCATTCCTCATATCCTTCGGACTCGAAGACAAGACTTAACTTGAGACACAAGGACAGAACAAATCTCTTTCCTATGGACTATTCTTACTGACTCTTCAACTGACATTTAAATAGTTACCACATAAAAAAACGCACTGTTAAAGAATAATTTTTATTTTATTTATATGCTAAACAGTACATTGTGAAAAAGGATTGTTTTTAAGAAATAACATTTCCTGCTCTATTTGCCCAAATGGAACCTATAAAGACTTTACTGGAAATCAGCCATGTATAAAATGCCCTATGAACACAACTACTAGAGAAGTCGGTGGTACTGACATCAAAGATTGCTCTTTGGGTATGCCATCTTTCCTTTTTTTATTTAAAAAAAAAATTACCTATATTTTTAAAAAATCCCTATGAAACTACTCATTTACATTGCTTAACCAAAGATCATTTTTTAGAATTTTCTTTTTTTAATTATTCGGAATTAACAGATTAAAATGACACAATGGTGCTGCTATTGTTACATGTGTCATGCACCGCTGGGAAAATACCCCATAGTCATGCACATCTGGAGGGGGGTGTATGTAATTAAAATCAATTATTAAAATAGTTTAGTTGGATGACGTTAGGTCTAGTGCAGTTTAGTTGGATGACGTTAGGTCTAGTGCAGTTTAGTTGGATGACGTTAGGTCTAGTGCAGTTTAGTTGGATGACGTTAGGTCTAGTGCAGTCTAGTTGGATGACGTTAGGTCTAGTGCAGTTTAGTTGGATGACGTTAGGTCTAGTGCAGTTTAGTTGGATGACGTTAGGTCTAGTGCAGTGGTCTTCAACGGGGGCGCTTTCGTGAAATTGTGAGGCGCTGGGAGCTAAAGGGTCGGAGAAGAAACTAAAGGTGCACTGAAACAACAAAAAAATACTGCTTCTAATTGAAGAACAGAAACAACGTTAGAAATTAAGTTCGGGAATCCCATGTTCTATTTTTAAATTCTTCTTCCGTTGCTGTTATCGAAGGGTTTCTATTGTCCTTAGATCTTATGCGTGCAAATATATATGATTTGATAAACAAACCAGGTAATACGCCTTTGAGATTATAGTTTATTTTAACTACATATCTATTGATATGTAAATGTTAGTTTTAAAAAAAAAAACTACGTTAAAAGTAACATTCAAATAGAATAATTTAACTTTTTTTTTATACTTCGAAAAGTTGTTACGTGTAAACATTAACAAAGTGTTGTTACGAAAATGTGCTGGTATGTAAAGGAGTAGTTTCTTGGGTTTTAATGAATTGCTACTAGATAAAAAGTATTCCAATGTTCTACTTTGAATGATAGCGTTTTCAGATGCGGTTATGAAACCAAGTCGGCGTCACGAACATATAGCAATATCCAAAAATAATTTAAGAATACTCATGAACAATTATGAAAAATTTACTATTCAAAAAATATTTAAAAAAAAAAAACAGCAAAGCAGGATATGTTTTAGTGGCCTCTTAGTCTTATGTTATTGTTTGAAAATTGATACAAATTTAAATTTAAATTTTTAAAACGCATGTGTGACACAAAAAGACTTTTTTGGGGTTATTGATGAAATATTATTTGGAAATTGTCTAGTTATTTAGCTTATGACGACATATAGAAACCATAAGTAGTTGGACGCTACAATGACTTCATTAGTTTTATAGAATTAAGAACAAATCTATTTGCTATTCACCTTGTGAGTTTTGATACACAGGCAAGTTTAGCCCGCAATGTCATTTCTATTTGAATCTAATTATAAAAATTGTAAATAAAATACAAGGCAATCCTGAAAATAAGCTCATCTTTCTAGAGTTTAGTGAAACAAATCAAAATCAACATGTTAAACTCTTATTGTAAACTGAACTTCGATGGATTTCGAAAGGGAGTTGTTATTGCTTCTTTTGCTAAGCTCTTAAAGACAAATTTGGAATTTCGTTTTTGAAAAATAAGAAGATTCAACGGTTGGTGATGACTTAAGCAGACTAAGCTAATTGTTTTACATGGTAGGCATCTAACACAAATGAATGAAATCAATCTCCCACTGCAAGGAAAGAACTTTCATTGTTTATATCATTTTCTCTTTCATCGAGATATTAAATCAATTTTAAAGAGTTTTACAATCTCACATAATGTATTTGTTGACAAATGAATTACTACCTAAGGACATCGATATCTATGCAGTTCCTCTTACAATGCACTATGAAGAAATGACGATGCGCTTCAAGGATGTAAATAAATAAAAATCAAATTAAATATAATTGACAATTATTAAACATCTGTCACTGATGTACAAATTGAGTTACAGGAAAAAATAGATTTACAAAAATATGTATTCAGTAAAAAGAATGTTAACATAGGAGGCACAACAGAGATATGGCTGCTTTTGAATGTTTCAGTAAAATTTCAAAACTGTGGTCGAAAATGGAATTATTTGTTAGCTTTTCCATCAACATACATGATTGACCTTGATGTAGCCTTACTTGGTCTCATTTAAAGCTTGAAATTTGTAATATTGTCAGACAGAAGGAGGCACAAGGTACCAATTAGCTTAATTTAATTTTGTACTGAATTCAGCAATAATTCAGCAATATTAATGTTTATATTAAAAATTAAACTAAATTTACAATTAAACCTATCAAAACGTTGGCCCTAACATTCAGTAATTTAAAAAGGAACTATTCTTAAGATCTGAAAGAAAGTCAATACAATGAGATTAATTTGTGTATTAGGGTTAGGGTTAGGGTTAGGGTTATTTGACATAATTTTGTGATTTTTGTAATAATGGCAATGTCATCCATTCTGAAGATTAAGGCTGAGTGCAGTGTTTCACATAACTGTGCAAACCCAGTTGCGACCTTGATATTTTCCTCAATTTTGTGCTCTAACGGATGCGCCTTTGTAACGCCGTCCTCCTCTAAGCTCGCCAAAAAAGATCACCTTTGGTGTGCGGTCGTCTTCCATGCGGTATAAGTGTTGTTGACAGCGTAAAAATTAATAAATTAATGACATTTTGTTCAAATTTGCCTTCTCACGCTTCTTTATAAGTGTATTTCTTACAGGGGGGGGGGGGAGCTGGCGGATTTTTAAAGGAAAAAATACGAAAAGGGGGCGTAAGGCCAAAAAAGAGTGAAGACCCCTGGTCTTAGGGTTTCTAACGACACCGTAGACCAGCACGTATTACATGCTGGGAAGGAGAACATATTGGTAGCATAGAAGAGAGAAGAGAGTCCCTTTAGTTCACAAGATCCACATGTTTAATGTAATAAAAGATAAAACGGGGGGAGGGGAGGGATTACAATTGCGTAAATGACATAATTATAAATCCTAAAGTAATCTATCTATAAGTAAAGATAAATGAGATAATCAAATCATCATACTGACTGCTGATGGTACAAGTTGTTTATAAATGTAGCAATATTAATCCTGCGTTTAGCTGTAGTCCACGCAGAAGCTTAACGCTCTGCCTTGGTGCTGTAGAATCTTCCGGTCAGCGTGAGTGTCTGCGTTGGGAGGTGTCAGCTCCAGCTGATAACTCCTATTGAAATCAGAACGTCCTAGCCGCTGTGGTATGTCCTCGAAGTGTTAGGAACGCAGTAGAGGCGAAGCGATGAATAGCTGGCTGTGGGGGCTGATGAATAGCCTGGCTGTGGAGGTTGATGAATAGCCAGGATGTGGGGACTGATGAATAGTCAGGCTATGGGGGGCTGATGAATAGCCAGGATCTGGGGGCTGATGAATAGCCAGGCTGTGGCGGGGGGGCTGATGAATAGCCAGGCTGTGGGGGTTGATGAATAGCCAGGTTGTGGGAACTAATGAATAGCCAGGCTGTAAGGGTTGATGAATAGCCAGGCTGTGACAGTGGATGAATAGCCAGGCTGTGGGGGTTGAGGAATAGCCAGGCTGTGGGGGCTAATGAATAGCCAGGCTGTGACAGTGGATGAATAGCCAGGCTGTGGGGGTTGAGGAATAGCCAGGCTGTGGGGGCTAATGAATAGCCAGGCTGTGACAGTGGATGAATAGCCAGGCTGTGGGGGCTGATGAATAGCCAGGCTGTGGGGGTTGATGAATCGACTTAAGATAGTAGCGGTTCCTTCCTCAAGTATAAGGAGTTAAGGATAGATTTAGTTGCAGGAGTGCCAAAAAACAAACAGGAATAGGAACAGGTGCAGGAAAATAGAAACAGGAATTACATGAATCCAGGAACAAGGATACTGATTGAAGAGCAGGTAGGAAAACTATTGCCAGAAAACAGAAAGTATGAGGATTCAGCAACAGGCCGCAATCAGGCTGAAATAAAAACACAGAGCTAGATATATTCATAATGGAAAAGGGCAAAGTGTTCTCCTCGGGCATAGCCGTCAATCAGTGAATCACATAAGGTCGATTGACACACACAATGCAGGTCAATGAGGTTAGATCAAAACAGGGGAAAGGATTATAATACAAAAAAGGGTGGGGGGGGGGGAGAGAAACGGTGATAAACTTAACACGAACTATGTATGTTTGTAAGCGACCATGCCGCCATTGTTTACATACGGTTGTCGGCCATGAACAATGGAATGAAACTTAAAAATAGAGCCCCGTTCAAGGGGTGCAACTCTTGCCTAACTAAAATGGACAAGGTGAGATAATTCTTATCAGAAAAGAATTATGAAATCATTGGAAAACTCTTTGGCCATTCTGATTTTACAAAGAATTTTTTTTAAAGTTCCATTAGGCTAGAGAATATAAAAATAACAATATAGAATTCATTATTATTTTCTAAGTGCAGTGTCAAAGAGTTAAACAGATCATCAAGACGATCAGCCGAGATAAAAGAAATGAAATAGAATGTAACAATAATGTCAACGCACGGGGGATATTGCAATAAATAAATGTGGAATTATCTCGCGTAGGATTGGCATTTACAATATTGAGTGGCTCTCGAGATGATAATTTCGTCTATTTGTAAGGACATTTTAATGAGTTTTCATGATATTTTAATAATATCTGGTGATTTACAGGACCTTTTCATATATTTTAAATTTCAGTAGATATCCGGGAGCTCCTGAAAATTCAGGAGGCAACGGGAACCCTGTTATAAGTTATAATTTCAAATAAGATATATTGTTATAATCTTTTAGTTCAATAATTTACAACTAGGATTAGCGCTGGGCATACGAAAGTGCGGGGCCCACTTCTGCCGCATAGGCCGGCCCTGAGAGTCAAAGTGTAGATCCAGATCTAGTCGTTTTAAAATGGTTCTGCACACAATCGCTTTCATACAGATGTAAAAACACATGAATTTATCACAATGAACTAAGGATATCCCCTCACCTACAGTCTGACAATTATCTAAACCTAGAGGAGAAGACTCCGGTTACTTCATCCCAGGTCACTTCATCCTCGGTCATTTCATCTCCGGTCACTTCATCCCTGGTCACTTCAACCCCGGTCATTTCATCCCCGGTCACTTCATCACCGGTCATTTCATCCCCTGGTCATTTCATCACCCGGTCATTGAATACCTTAAATTTTTAGTTTCCACGGAGGTACGAGTTTAATTGGTGCATTGTAAATAAACAAACGCGATAGTCATCAAGAAGGCCATATGTTTTCAAAACCGATGTTGATATAGATCTAGAAATTTTTTATTCTTTAAAAAATTAGAAAAGTCAAAAAAGAGTTTTGCCGTTAAGGCTGACGAGCTCGCATTTTTTCCCCGACAAAATACATTAACAATAAATCACCAAAGAATACCAATATTAAAACAGTCTCAAAGCCTAAAAAACGTAAATGCTTCATATTTAATGTTACATAGACATACACTGTAAACATCAACAACAGCGAGGAAAACTGTTTCCAGCAAAGATAGAAATAGAAGTTAAGAGTTACTAAGCTAATGCTGTAATTGTTCTGCAAAGCACATCATTTCTTCTTGTTATTGTATTAGATATAAGCTATCAATTGTCTTTTTCCCAGTTTAAAAATAATGTAATGATAATGTTGTTTTTTTCTAGAATGTCCGAAAATTTGCATACCAAATGACCCGTGTAAATATACAGGGACGAGTAGCTGTGTGTGCCCGAGTGGCTATTATGGACAAGAGTGTTCAAAGCGTAGGTTGTTTTTTTTTCCAACGGTTTTTATTATTCGTCTGATGACAGAACGTACTACAACGGTTATCTGGATACATCAATTAATTGTTTGTTTTTTTTAAATTTGTTTGTTCTATTTTTTTTAAACCGATATCGATGATATGGGATTTGGTAAACTCATTGTTTTCTTTACATTTTTTATTCCTTGCAATGATCGAGCCGTTAATGTTCAAGTGACCTAACAATGAAAACTAGTTACTTCATTAACTGGCACGTAGAATCAATTCATGTAGACATTTTTTTTCTCTCAGTGAAAATAATATCAGAACATGTATCTCGAAATAGTGTGGAAACACTGTCTCACGAAAGACATATATATATATATATATGAGCCACATATATATATATATATGTGTGTGTTAGTTTATGCAATACAAAACATAAAAATAACAAAACAATCTTATAAAAGGGGCATAATTGCACAGGATGGCTGCCTGGCCGTGCGGTTTGCACGCTGGACTGTCGTTCGGACTTATCGATGGTCCCGGGTTCAAACCCTGCCCGCTCCCATCCCCCGTCGTCCTGCCGGAGGTAATTATCTTTAACTCTAAAGAAACATCCGAAATAAGTAAAAGATTTTAAAGACATATTTCTAAGGTGGTGAGATTTATTTGTCCCTTTTCAATATTAAATACTAAAAATTAATTAAATAATTATAATATATAAATTTAGAGTAATTAAACCAGCAATACTTAATTTGGAATATAATTTTCAGGATTATTTGAAGAAAGTGTCTACTTTTGTTAAGATACAATGTTTATCACTTGTGTGTCACCACGTACACCCCTAGTGACGCTACTAATATATATATATGTTTAGAGAGAGAGAGAGAGAGAGAGAGATATAGAGATATAGATATAGATTTATAGATACATAGTTACAGAGATATAGATAGATATAGATAGATATAGATAGATAGATATCACCTTCAACTTTTGCATCTGTCTAATTTCACGCACCAAATGTTATACTCTTGAATCAAATACCCAATGCTTTCAGGCTGTAGCCCAGGATGTCGCAACGATCCATGTCATAGAATCAACGGCAGATGTGATTGTAAGGAAGGATATTACGGCATCATGTGCTTGAAAAGTAAGCATTTCTTAATTGCGACGTTTTAACTCTTTCTCTCCGTAATTATTTACCACATTCTAGTTGAAACAACGTTGGTATCGTCAGTTAGGAGAGAAAAAGTTAACAAAGCTTATGTCATTTCATTCTGTCAGTCTGTCGGTCTGGTAAAAATCGTGTTCGCGTTATCGCTCTGACACCCAAACTTAAATCAAGCTGAAGCTTTGCAAAATTATTTTTTTTTAACTTTCGAAACATGAATCAATAAAAACAAAAATTTAACCAAAATGTTAGTTAGTTATTGGCAATTAATGATTTGTATGCCATGTAGAACAAATGAAGAAATCGTACTTGATTGAAGGTGAGATATTAGCGAAACAGCTCACTTTATACTTTGTAGTAAGAAATAACTCCGCCATCTGCCGGTCCCAAGCCCGGGTGAGACATAAGAACAAGTAATCTTTTCTTCTCTGCACTGGTGGATCCAGGGGGGGCGGTATAGGAGATCGCCCCCCCCCCAACTCGGCCGACCCACCCCCCGAAGATTATCATTGAAAGTGGTCTATTTGTTTGGGTTTGTTTGGAAAATTTGCTTGCATAGATAATTTAAAAAATTAGTTGGTTTATTTTCGGAAAAGAAACAAGGATCCGTTGCAACGGTTGCATCAGAACTTTGAATGATCTAAAATATCATGCTGTCCGATTTTCATTTTCTCTTCTACTTTCTGATATCTAAATGGGACGGACGGACAAACGGACAGACAGGCCACACAAAACTAATAGCGTCTTTTACCCTTTCGGTGGCGCTAAAAATGAGGTAGCTTGATATGAACCAGGGACTAAGAGACCGTATACATACCAGATCATGCAGAAATAGTTTTAGTTTCTCATCAGTGTATTTCTACATGATATTTTCAGTAAGTGAAAAAAATCATTTGAGATGATTAATACAATTTCATTCCTATTTTAAATCAAAACAGCTGGTATTCTGGACAATAATAATAAATGGAGCAGCCATTGTAAAAGTAACTGCTCGGAAGAAAAAAGTTTCACATCTGACCAATGCTCAATGGGCTGGTTCGGTGAATCCTGCCAATACAGTGAGTTCTGATTTTTACCATTATTTTATTTTTTTTTAATTGCATTTTTTAGCAAAAATCTTGTAGCTAAGTGTTTATATATGTATATATACCAGCCGGATATTACCCGCGACCTGCAGGCCTTAGTTTTTGTATATTACTAACCTAGTTGATGGGATTTAGACATAGGACCTATGTCAAACTTAGCTAATGTTCCTTTCAAGTTTTCTCTTTTTGCCACAAAAATAGAGAAAGTTTACCTGTTAAGCCGATACATTCATATGAAATAGAAAATAGTATGGAAACGGGATTTGTAGAAAGTTATTTTAATAGAGGTCAATTTATCCATTAAAATGTAAAAAAAAAAGCGCGCGATACATGGGATATAAAGTACGTCTGGATGTCTAAATTTGCAGAACTAAGGAACGAATTTATGTAAAAATGCTTCTAAAACACATATCTGAAGGTTAGTTTTATGAAATAATGAAATAAATGGACTATATTTTGAATTTTCATGTATGAAAGTAGAAAACAATCTTTGCAAATTTTAGTTCTAAAATTAGATATATATTGCATCCGCATTCTCAGCCCCAGGAGACAAAGACATATTACTGAATTTGAACCAAGTAGACAACATAGAAGATATAGTAGTACAAGAAAATGGAATTCAAAAACTATTAGCCAACACCAAACCAAATAAAGCGTCTGGACCTGATGGTATTCCAGCTAGATTACTCAAAGAACTAAGCAATGAGCTAGCCCCAGTGTTCAAAATACCCTTTCAGGCTTCACTTAACCAGGGCAGAGTACCAAAGGACTGGAAAGAAGCTAATGTCACCCCCCTATTTAAAAAAGGAGAAAAATCTGACCCAGGAAACTACAGACCAGTATCACTTACCAGCATCACATGTCAAATCCTAGAACACATAATATGTAGCAACATCATAAACCACTTAGACAAACAAAATGTCCTCACACCATATACCAACATGGCTTTCAAACGATTTGTTGGTTTCTAGTTTGAAACCAAAGAAACGACATGCATCCGAGCAACATAGCCAGTTTATTGCATCCACTAAAACCTAGTGCTTTTCTAACCTGAGCAATACGTATTTAGATTTTGTTTCTAGATGTTGCAAATAAATTCAAAACAAATTTGTGAACGATTTGTAAGGAAATTAAAGTGATGTAGGTCGATTTCTTTTCAAAAAACAAAATCCAAGAAGATTTTTTAACATTTAAAAAGCTTTTTTTATGTCTCAGCTTAAAATTTAATGTTAAATAAGTCTAAAAAGTGATTTTCAATAATCTTTTCTATTAAATTGCTTTCTTATTTTAAAATCCTGAACTGCCTACTGTCGATATTTTTGAAAAATAAAGTCATTTGACATACATTTGTTTTAAGATGAAAATACGGAACAATTTGATATTGATAATTAAACTATGGTGACGTATTGCCAAAGAATATAAGTGTAATATTACTCAATTATACCAATTTAAACAATCATTTGACATAATTTATTTTTATAAAACAATATCCGGAACAACTTTATAGTTAATGAAATATAAGTCAGTATAGTTAATGAAATACAAGTCAGTATAGTTTTTTTCATTTAGCATTAATATGATATTTACATTCAAAAACTGGAACAAGATACTATTGATCAGGTGTTTTTGCAACGTTTAAGCATGGACATTTAATGTAATATAAGTTGGTATTGATTTGTTTTCACAAAAACACCCGGAACAATCTATTATAGATACTTTAAACTATTGAGATGTTTCGGTAGGAACATTAAAGGTTAAATCAGATTTTAAATAGCTTTTAGAGTTTTTCTTTTATATAAACGTAACTGACATACCGACCGACAGAAAACGCACAAAAAAATAAGCGTCTTTTAGTCTGATCGGTCTCTAAATATAAAAATAATAAAATCTTATTATTTTAAAATTTTTGAGGGAACTGATTAGTACTATGTCTTGCCGCTGCTTGTCACACTACTGCATAAAAGTCACTGCATAAAACGTCAATTTTAAAAAATGTGCGTGATATTTAAATACAAATTGCATTCTTAGCCTTTATAAACAAACAGAAATGTTTTATTTTCATTTGAGCAGCTAGTTGACCAGAAATAAACACCTTTACCTATTATTAATATTTGTTGTGAACATTTTTTTTTAATTTTATGAATATATTGGAGTCAGTAATATTAAAAATAAATTTTAAAAAGTGTCTTTCTTTGTTAACCTATTGTAACATTATTCCCCTTAAATGTATGTATTTTCTTTAGCATTGTTGTATTTTTATGAAAAAATGTCTTACATAATTAATTTTATAAAAAAAACGGTTTGCTTTTAGAAAAAAACAAAAGTAGCCGTTGCACCTAAACTTTTCAAGCCGCATAGCATGGTGAAATTATATTTAAAAATTTTTCTTTTAGTTTTTGAGATCTGAGTGTGACAGACGGACAGACGGACATTTTGTACAAACCTTATTCCGGCTTTTCCCCATACGGGGACGCTAAAAAGGAGGAAACGTAAACGGGTATTCCAACGAGAAAAACGTAAACACTATTGAAATCAAACACACACACACACACACACACACAAAGCTTACACGAAGTAGAATAATATCAATTAGTTTGGATCCATCGTGTCATTACTTGTGTAATAGATCTACATTGTAGATCAACAATAATAAATCTGTACGATGAGAAAATTTTTAACTAGAGTTTTTATTTTTTTTTTTTCAGTTTTTTTCATGTTTTTTAGCTTTCTTAATACGCTATCATCCTATCACTGAATTGATCGATTTGGAAAACTTGTGGGGAACGGGGAGTGAAAGAAAGAGATACTGGGTGAATTTTACCCTCATTGGTTTTTAAAAACTTTTAAGAAAAAAAAGGGAACGACCTGAATTTGAACACGTGGCTCTCATCTCCTCAAGCCGACATACTAACCACTCTACTAGTGAAATGCTTATGACTAACGAAGATTGTATTGTAATACATTTTTTTTCGTAATAATATAGAGCGGTTACCTATGCAGAGAACTAATTAAGCTCTTACCACCAATTCACAAATTTAGTCAAGCACAATTTCTTTCCTTTTGTAATAGATACCAAACAAAATTTCAGCTTGATCTAAAATTGGGTGTCGGAGATATAATGTGTAAGAACTTTTTACCAGACAGACATATAGACTGACAGACAGAGTGAGTTGATATAAGCTTTGTAATAAAAAACAAACTAAACAATCTAGTATCAATAATGATAGGCCTACTTCTAGACTTGTATGCAAGAATTCTAAATGTAATATAAAATAAATAAATTTTCTGACTTTCGAAGATTTGTCGACCGTCTTTCTTCATTCCTTTCTGTCTTTCGACGTATCTAGAACCTCTTTTAATGGCAGGCCTGTCCATTCATTTATCTTAAATAATTCATAAATTATAGCTTTTATATAGCGCTACTTTTATGTTTAAAGCATGCTCAGAGTGCTATGGTCCTATCTCATTTGTGGCCCATTGGGAGGGAGGGGATATCTTTTCAAAGGTTTTCCGGGCTGCCTTAAGCCGCTTAGTAAACACAGCTCTGCTCGAGCCTCCTTCATAGATAGCCATATCAAGCCACGTTTAAGAGCAGATAGCCTTTCGACCACGCTTCCAATAGCTTTTCCTGTCTCCCTCTTTTCTTTTTCCTGGTACTGTTCCCTGGAGGAATGTCTTTGCGAGCCCCCGAAGACGTTGTATTATAGCCATATATTTTTTGCTTGCGTTTTTTTACAATAGTTAGCAGGTCATTATGGGGTCCAATGGCTGGGACAGACCGACAGACGAGGAAGCAAAACTAATAACGGCTTTAAATTCGATGGTAGTCGAAGTGGTGTTATAAGCTGATTGAGTCCCTAAAATACGTAGTCGTTATAAGTACCTCACTAGCATAGTGGTTAGCACGACTGCACTGGGAAGCGTTAGTCACGAGTTCGAATTTTTTTTTCTGTAAATGCTTTCAAAAAAACAATTACGGTAAATTCCACCGAGGTATTTCTTTCTTTCTACCCGCCCCCCCCCCTCCCATTAATTTTTCCAACTGGTCAAGATAAGTGATAGCGGCATATTGTAATGAGAAAGCTAAAAGCATGAAATAGCGCTAAACGAAACAATAGATAAAAATATTTTTAATAGTACAGATTGGATGTTGTTGTTGTTAGTTATTAAATATTTCGCCATTATGAAGTCAAATGTCAAAATGCAGGGGACCCTAAAGAGGTCAAGCTACATGGGCCCCCAAATGATGGCACCACTGCTAGATCTATTACAAATTTGATCACATGACTGATACTTACTGATTGGGACAATTACACCTCGTATAAGCTTTGTTATTCTTAAGTTTAATATGATTCGCTAACATTGTATTATGTAACAATGAAATTAAGACTATATCTTGAATATTACTTGACCATGCGCGGAGTTTTGTTGTGGAAGATCTGAGTTTGTGTGATATAAACTTACTCCTACTGTATGTGTCTGTATGCAGGATTCTTGGACTTGATTTTTCTCTCCCATTTCCTATTCTCGGATCAAGTTGAACTTTTGTACGATTTGTTTTAGTCAAAATCAATACAAGAATTAATACAAGCTTACAAAGACAATTTGTGTGTGGAGACACAAAGTCAAAATCGACCCCGAAAACCATGCAGGCAAAAGGACGGTTTCATTATTTTCAGGAGAATATCGGTATTAATTTCTATCAGAAGTGGTCCACCTAAGTAGGTAAAAAGGCAGGTTTCAATATTTTCAGAAAGAGATATCATAATGAAATTCTATCAAAGGCAAATGACAGAGAAGAATGGAGAAAGAAGGTTAACAGATCCTGTGTGGTGCCCCAAAGGTCCAGCAGACTAAGAGATAGGTGAAGGTGAATGTGAAGTTAGATGTGAACCTGGCCTATCTGATGTATTATAATGAGTATCTAATTGATCTAATTGTTTTGTAAAATCTATTATTTAAAGCCTCAAGAAAATATCATTTCCGTAAAAAAAAATATAAAAAATCCTTTAGTTTTGTGTTTCATGTCACTTGTAACGCTCTGCAGTTCACGCGATAATATGAAAAACTACTTACTAATTGTTGTTTTAAATTATGTCTAACTTATTTGCATAGTAAATAGATGTTTTCTTTTTAAAAGTAAGTTAACATTTTCTTTGTAAATGTAGTAGTTAGTATGGCACAACTTAAATAACTTAGCAATACAATTGTCAAAAAAATATTTTTTGATCAAAAATCTTGCATAAATTTGTTTAAAATTAATAGCTAATTAACACCCTTACTAAAAAGCCTCCAGTGTTTGTTACTATTAAGAGTGAATAGTTTTTAAAATGTTGTATTTTTATGAAAAAAACTACTTGCATAATTTATTTGAAAAATTAGATTTTTCGCATTTAGAAAATAAAAAAAGTAGACGTTGCATCATAACTTTGAATGATCTAAAATATCTAGTTTCTGAGATCTAAACGGGCCGGAAGGACAGACAGGCCACACTAATAGCGTATTTTCCCCTTTAGGGGCGCTCAGAATTGATAACTTAATTAATTAATCAAGATATTACATTATGAATTATTAATAATTATTTTTGTTTTATTTAAAATAAAACGGTAGTTAGAAATTGAAGTGATTATGATAAATATTCCCTCATATAAACTTCTTTTTTTATTTATTTATTTTTGATTGTTTGAAGAATTGGTTTACATATGCATTTTATTTTTATGTTTATATCTTCCCTTACAGGAGATCTGGGTGTGCTAGCCATCATGGACAATACAGTACTGAACGACAACAATGACAGCTCGTGTGTGAAACAGAACAACGTTACAGTTCACTGGCACCAGCAAATGCAAGCTATCACATGGATTCGATTGGTCTTAACCAGCAATGGTAACAAAGTACACACAATTCATGGATTTGGTTTCTATTTGCGTTTCACTCCTACCAAAAATTAAAGCTCTTCATTGAAACCTTTTTTTTTTTTAATAATGCTGTCATTTCCAGGTTAGCTTTATAGCAAAAGAGATTTTACTCGTGGCTTATATATTGGGTTAGGCGTAACTGGCGAAATAAAACAAGTAAGCTTCGGGCGTGTGGGGCTCGTTAGCCTTGGATGGCTACAAACCTGTTGATATTCCAAATGACTCGTGAGTCAACACTGAGGAAAAATAAGGAGGCAGCATAATGTACCACATAATGTACCACATAATGTACCACAACATCATCTGTCCTATAGATCGCCACATTTGAAAGGGAAACTTTAAAAATTCTTAGCTGATCTAGAACACACCTTACAATGCAAACCTGGATATTTTCCAACAAAGTAAAATTCTGCCTAAAATATTTCTTTTCCATGGGTTAATCCAGCAGGGGCTGCTTGTGAGTTTGAATGATAACACAAACACTCACTGTAAAATGTTTAATGTGTGTTGTTTTGTTTTCTTTACATTAATAATTTTCATAAAATTCAACATAACGAAATTAAAAAAAATAAATAAAAATTCAAAGTTGTGTTTTTCGATCATGAATGTGACAGTAACTCAGATCTTGAAAAGAAAAGACATTTTGTATGTATACTAAATAAAATATTTACAATGTGGTGTTTCAGATGATGTCACTGAAATAGCAATACAGTTTAATGATGAAGAGATAAGCGGCCCATCCTTATTCTGCGATCCTAGTGACTTTAAATATCGCAAGAATGGAAAGACATCAATAGATTTCCATTGTGAATATTCCTACTTCCATGATTTAGTACACATATCTTGGCAAAGTGACAGCTCTATATGCTCTGTCTATATTAGCGGAGGTAGCAATAGATCTATATCATTATTTCAAAAATATATTTAGGCTTTTTTAGGCTTTTTTAACAATCCCGTAAGAGGAAAAAACGCTATTAAGATTTTGTAGTCTGTCTGTTCGTCTGTCCGTCTGTCATACTCAGGAAAAAAGAAGATATATGAAACATTTTATGTCACCAAAAGTTAAGGAGCAAGATTACGTTTTGTTTTCTAAGTGCAAACGATTTTTTAAATTAAAATACACCACTTTTAAAGCTATACATAAATGTATATTATTTTCAGAAACTCTTATAAATATATCGTTATAAGGTGTTAAAAAAATCTTCACAACACTATAAATATTTATTAACAGTGTTTTTCTGGTACGCTAGCTACAAAAATTAAAAGCAAATGTTTATGTTTGTTTATAAGGGCTAAGAAAGGACTTTGTATGTTAATGTTACGCACAGTCTATTAAATTCGACCTTTTTATGCAGTGTACTTTGTGCAGTAGAGTGGCGGCCTCGGAATACTTACTAAAAAAATCTATCGAAAATAGGTTGCTTTAGGAGGAAATCATTAAATATCATAGTAAATTTTGCCCTTTCAAACCTTGTGACCTATGTGACAGAGGATGTTAAGGTGTTCTGTTTCTTTCACCAACGGTTAACGAGCAGGGTGTCATGTGGCCAGCACAACGACGAACCTCCTTTACTTTCCCCAACTAAAGACAGGTACCCATTTTGGTTGGGTGGACTCAGGGACACCCTAAAAAATCCAGAAATTAAAATTCCAGTCTCATCGAGATTCAAACACTGGATCAGGTTCGGAAGCCAAGCGCTTAACCACTCGACCACCACGCCCCAAAATAAATATCATAATAACATTAAATATGTGTTTCAAATTCTTATTCCGACTTATATTTCATAAAAATCTAAGTAACAATATATGTTATTCTATCCATCCATCACAGGGGTGCTACAGCCCATGGAGAGCTCTGGCCTGCTTCAACACATCCGTCCATTCAGATCTCTCCTGGGCCTTTTGTCTGCACGCCCTAACCCCATGCTTTTGCAGATCTGCCTCCACATCATCAATCCATCGCATTCGGGGTCTGCCTCCTGCTTTAGTTTCCTTAATTTCCGATAGTTATTCCAGATTTTTTAAAAATAAAAAAAAACAAAAAATTACGTCAAACGATTGTTATCAATCGCGCATCTTAGTTATATTACGCTCAATATTGAGTTTTGGACCAAAACGTCACAAAAATGTAATTGTCGACCACAAATCTTTCCGATTTTTCATGAAAAGTAATTTCTATCAACTGAATTATTTTCAAAATATCCACCATAATGATTTTCACGTTTGTGTGTGTGTGTGTAAAAACTATCTACTACTAATGATTGTTGGAAATATCTTACATTTAAATTTCTTGACAAAATTAACAAATCTTATAGTCGAAAGTAGGTTGTTGTTTTATTTTTTTGTTATATTTTTAAAAGTACATATAATTGTTTAAATTCTCTAATTTCACAAATTCAAATATAATGTTCTCGCAAAAATCGAATAATCTCATTATCAATAAGAGGTAGCGTTTGTATATTTTTGTTTAAATTTAAGAAAATTAGTGATGATACCTGATGATAGTGATAGATAGAAAGATAGATAGATAGATAGATAAATAGATAGATAGATTGATAAATAGATAGATAGATTGATAGATAGATAGATAGATAGATAGATAGATAGATAGATAGATAGATATTACCTATTTTCTTATAAAGAATGACTTTGTGTGACTTCAAAACGTTTCCCAGAAAGAAATATGGCCACAGCTGCAAGAAAAGTCAGATGGAAGAATATAGGCAAAAGATGGACACCCATTGAGACCCTTAATGACGGTTACTATGGCAGCGATGGCTGTTTGATAATGAACTCGAGTATAGCACTAGAATTTAATTTCTGGAATGACATTTTCTCATCTGAAATCATAATGTTTACAGGTAGAGTTCTTTAGTTTCTAACCTGTTTACAATGTTCACAAAAACGTACTTGGCCTCCTCAGAGTCAGTCTGTCTTGGTGAAGTAAAAGTAAAGTTTCCCCTTTCAGACCTTGTGGTCTATAGGGCAGATGATGTAAAGGTCATCTATTTCTTTTGTCTACGGTTAACGAGGGTGTCATGTTGCCAGCACAACCGCAACTATTATCAGATACCCTCCCATTAAAGCTGGGGGGACTCATAGGCGCCCTGAGGTCCCACAATTAAAAATCCTATTCTCCACCAGGATTCGAACCCGGTTCGGAAGTCAAACGCTGTACCGCTCAGCCACCGCGCCTCTTCCGAGTGTATTATTTCACACATTTTTCTTTTAACACCCAATTTTCGGATTAAGGGGAAATTTCGCACTACTTTTAAATGTCGATGGTAACACATACATGAATTTTAAAAAATAATTAAATAGTTTTCTTATTAATGTTCAAAACATGTACAAAACAGGAAAACAAATATGTAATAAATATATAATGTACAAGGGCGATGATCCACTAATCAGAAATTCTCCCACTTGCAGTGGACGAAATAATACAAACATTAAACTTGTCATCATTCAGCTTTGGTCTAGGAATAATAAGGTAATTTCACGAGTGAATCAGCAGTGGTTAAGTCTTTATTAGCTATTTCGACCTCATAGGTTTTGAAAGACGATATAATACAAATGAGGGGTCGAGAGGCTAAGTACGCTTGACTTTGGCTCGGCTACCTTTGAAGGGGGCTTGAGTTCGACACCAGACTCGAGCAGAGTTTGTATAATCAAATTGGACTATTCGTTTGTTATAAATCTCACTGCTCTATTTTGCATTTTCTCTAGTTTCTTTATGTTTTCTTGCATTGAGGGATCCCAGACAGAGGATGCATATTCACCTATATACATCTACCCCCTTGTCTCCATCTCAAGGAGATAACATTTTCCCCACAATATACATGATTTTACAAAGTTCCCTTTAAACCAAATATCTTAGCACAGCCTGTGTAAATATCTGTACAGTAGCTCGCTGTGCAAGAAACATCATGATGTGAACACTTTTAACTTTCACCAATGAATGTCTTGCGTTTCCAAGACTTTCCACGAGAGGATGGACATGGAACCTTCTCTGTGGAGCTCCTGGGTGTCGGTGAAGATCATGTGTTTAACATCACGACCACCAGAAAAGATGTATTTGTCCAGAAAGCCATTTTTGGAGCAGTCTATTCTTTTAGAACTGTCTACATCAGAGCATTGAGTGGGACATTGCATCTTTGTGAAGTGGAAATCTATGGAGGTAAATAAATGCACATTTTGTTTGAATAATTTTGTTTTCAAGAATTATTCTTTAAATATTTTTTCTCTTGCATTTTCTCTTATTTCCTATTTAACTCATAACAACCAAGTCCGAGATGGCTCTAACGACTATAAATTTGTTAAGTTGTAGACATCTATGTATATTGGTAGGGTAAAAGTATAGCAAAAGTGTATATTTCAAAATATAATCATACTTGAATATCCCACCGGCTTCGCCCGTTGTTTCTTTCCAAGGCTATATATTGTGTATTTTGCCATGGACCGACTCCATTTGTTACACAGCTTCTATCAAGTCAGTCCGTCCCTCTGTCAGTTTGTTTATCTCCCAGCCTGTCTGGTAACAAGTTAAAACACATTCTTTCTCCCGTATCTATTTTCTTATCAAGTTGAGAATTTGCACGATTACTTATTTTGCCTGGCACATTCCTCGTCCCATATGCTAGGACAAATTTGTACAAATACTCCTTCTTCCCTAGTGCTATTAGAGCATGGAATGGGTTGCCTGAGCTAGCCAAAAAAAACAGTGACTTGGCAGAATTTAAGTCATTGGTTAATATGCATGACTAAATGCATGACGCGTAGGACGTAAACAAATTCTTTTTTGAAGTAACGTCTGTATTATATAAGATAAGATAAGATAAGAAAACAAATCATTAAATTAGTTAATTGATTAACGGAAATTAATTCCTTTGTTTAGTATCAAACAAGGGGGAAAAGTCGTATATGACTGTTGAGGTGGTATAAGTATATTCCCCCTTTATACGTTGTCACTTTAAGGTTTGAAACAGTAGATAGCTATGAAACTTGAAATTTGAAAAGTTATCACGCAAACATTCATCCAGATGCCACCATCTTTTTCCAAACTTATTAAAACAATTACACTAAATATATCTGTGTTTTAAAAAACAACAACTTATGCATAATTGTATTGTTTTCTTACTTGTAACAATATAATTATATAAATTAAACGCGCCCCTATACATTCTTTTAGCCAGCTAACTTTTAATATCTATTACATTGAATTTGATTAGGCCTTAAATTCAAATATCACTCTCCCCCAACCCCCAGCTTTCCTAAGTAACAAATAAGACTTTATATGAATATTTGTTTGCTTTTTAGTTTAATGCTTTTTAGTGCTTAATCATTATATTTTTGGTATGGGCTCGAAAGGCCACAAAAGGAGAAAAGACGCTTTTAGTTTTGTGTCTGTCCGCCTGTCCACCCGTCCCATTTAGATCTCGTAAACTAGAAAAAATAGTGAAAATCCGACATTGGGAATAATTTAAAACAACAATTAATAAGTAGTTTTTCATATTATCGCGTGAACTTCCACTTCACCATGAAGCAGTGATACTCAACCTAATTTGGCCTGCGGGCCATTTTAACTTTTAACACGCATGTCGCGGGCCGCATCATCAAAAAGGCCATAAACGAAATCAAAATTCCTCTGAAACTATTTGAAACTATTGGATCTAGTACTTACATTAAGTAATAGGATATTTAAAGTCATGTTTTAAACGTCTAAGAATGGCTTTATTTCTCTACTTCAAATGTGAGCAACATTGTAGCTACCTTTTCTACCCACTTATTTTCTTGTCTCCTTTTGGTAAATATTCCCATCGATCCGCTAATCTCTAGTGTAGCCAATTTTTTAACCGCGGTGTAAATCAAGAAGGCCTTCACATTTGTTTTATAATGCTGCTGTATGTAGCCAGTCTTTCTTTACAAAACAAATCTGTTGGCTTATATGCATGTTTCACAAAAACAGATCTATTCACTTTTTCTGGAAGATTCTACATTCAAAGTTCCATTTCATAAACTCGTAAAGTCAAACTCTTTAAAGGTCATGGTACCAATCAATCAAAGAAAAAAATGAGGGGACTTACGAAGTAGCGATACATTTGCAACTTTTTTGAAGGGGGGAGGATTTACTCCTTTTTGTGCCGACGTTTCTGCGGCTGGATGGAACCACGTCGCGGGCAGTATCTGGTCCTCGGGCTGTACTTTGGGAATCACTGCTGTAAAGCAATAGGTCACTTAAACTAAAGGAAAAAAATGTTTACGGATTTTTTTCTTGAGGATTTGAATTACAGATTGGCCCTTTACAAAACAAATAGATCAATTAGATCTTCATTATAAGACAACAGTTAGGCCAGGTTCACATCTACCTTCACATTCACTTTCACCTATCATTTGGTCTGCTGGACCACTGGGTCACCACACAGGATCTGTCAATCTTCTTTTTCAATTCTTCTCTGTCATTTGTCTTTAATAGAATTTCATTATGATGTTCTTTCTGAAAATATTGAAACCTGACTTTTACCTGCCCGAGTGGACCACTTCGGGGGCCGATTTTGAGTTTTTGTTTCCACACAAACTGTCTTTGTAGCCTAGTTTTTTCAACTGTAAATAAAACTGCCCGCTTTTCAACAATCCATCTTTTGACCAGTGTATTCAACTATATGTTAAATTAAATTGGAACGGCCCGATTTATATCGCTTTAATAAACATACACACACACACCTTTTGTACCTTAGGTTACTTGATTTTTAGTATCTGATCCATGATGTATTAGGTCATAGGTTAAACAGATACATTGAAATTCACGGATTCAATGCACACCGTCTCATGTAGAAACCATTAAATGAATTTATGACCACAGACCTATATATATTAAACCTAGACAGAAAAACAAGGACTAACTAATTCATATCCGATCATCGATATACGTGACTCTTTGTCCAGCTGTATGGGGATTTACCAATAAAATCATGAAAATCAGCTCTTTTCTGTCTTAGAAAAGTAATGATGTCAATTTTTTTAAAGATTATAATAGAATAGGATATTTAATCAGCAAATCTTTAATATGAAGCCTTGTTATGTTTATTTCCATTGAGATAATGTGTAAACAATCCTAGATCTAAATAATTCTATCCTCATCTTATGATTTTGTTATATTTAAATAGATTTATTACCTCGCCAAGATCTCTTTAGATCTCGATTCTGGATCTAAAAATTGCAAAATAGTAATTTTGAGACGAGATTGCTCTAATTTAATATGTTCAATTACTAGAAATAAACCATAGACTTATATATCTAGACAGGAAATCGGAAACAAGTTCTTATCCGCGATTTATCGATTCACAGACCTATATAAATATAGATTTTTATGTACGTAACTCTTTTTCAAGCTGTAAAAAAAGTTGCCCCAATCAATCTTTTCTGTCGTAGAAAATTAATGATCTTTATTTTAGTTTTCAAAGTTTAGAAATAATGCAAAATCATTTTTCGGATTTTTTTAGAATGGGCTATTAATCACAGAACTATATATTCACGCAAATATATGAAACAAAGTCATTTCCTGTTAGTTTTCATTGAGATAATGTTTCAAAAATCCTAGATCGAAATAATTCGCGTCTGTTGATTTTAATCATCTTATGTACGTTTAAAAAGATTGATAACCTAGATCTTTCTAGATTATGTATCTAAAAATTGCAAAATAATTATTATTACTACATCAAGATCTAAAAAGTAAATTATATGTTACATAGGTTAGGGTTGAAAAAAGTTTATTTCGTATGTCTACTTTACAAAACAACGCCTTGTTTCAACTTTTAAATAAACTTTCACGACATTTTTTGTAGTTTTAAAAGATTTCCATATCCAGTCTAGATATAATATAAGTCTATGGAATAAACATTATAATTGTTATAACTTTTATGTGTTACATAGGTTAGGGTTTAAAAAAAAAGAAATTTACATCTTATAACTACTTTACAAAAAAAAAAAAAAAACATATTGTTTCAGCTTTTTGACGTTTTTCACATTTTTGTGTAGTGTTAAGATATCGATGAGTCTACTCTAGTCTGTGTTTATGATATTATATGGTTCCATTTTGTCTCGAAGACACTGGTTGTGCCCAGATGAGTCACTGGTTGTGGTTTCGTTTTGAGACGGGCGACAGAATCTGATTTTTGTCACAGTTTGTGAATGTGTATGCACCTGTTACATGGCTGGCTGATAGGGCAGCATTTCTAGCTAGATCCATCAATACAATATCTGTAACTAGATCCATCAATACCAAAGCTCGAACTAGATCCATCAGTACTATATTCTTGACTAAATTAAGTATTCAGTTTCATATTACTGCCTTTAAGTGTTTCAAATTTTAGTTCTGTATCACCAGACAAGAATCCTTAAATAAGGCTCACATTTTGTCTTGAAAGTTTTTGTTTCATGTCTAGGCTGAAGCTCATTGGAAATACTCCTGTCGATAAAGAAATAACTCATGAAACATATAGAATTTAAAAAATAATTATAGCCCTTCATAACAATTATAAAACATGAAATGATTTCTAAAAATCTTGCTCCACAGAATGCGAGAAGCCATATTACGGTCCCATTTGTCTAGATATATGTTACTTGACATGTCGAAATCAGGTCTGTACTTATAAAGGTGAATGCTTCAATTGTGTGCCTGGACGCAGTGGTCTTTACTGTGAGACCCGTGATTACAATTATAGTGAATATGTATCTATAGCAGCTGCATCAACTACAGTGTTGTACGCTGTCAGTCGAGATGAAGACAATTCTTTTGAAACTATTCATCTCGGAATGTTAATACAAATGGTTCTGCTAATATGTATACTTTTCATAGCGAACAAATGTTATTCTGTTCACTCTAATCAAGAGGTTAGTATGGGAGAAATATCGAATGAATGAAATAAATTTCTATACAAAAATTACACTTTGAATTTTTTTATTTTTTTTTAACAGCCGCTACTAAATATGTGTAAAATGTGCGTCTGTCAGTCTTTCACAATCATATCCTAAAAACTTAAAGTGAGATAAAAATCATCATTCATCATACATTGTGCATCATTTTGATTTTAAAATTAATAATGCAAGAGATTTTTTCATAAAAAAAGACCATATTTATAACAAAATGTATACTAAACAAAATATAAATAGAACTTCATTGTTTAAAAAGTATTAGGTGAAATTGTTTAATAGTACCACATGCCGTAGCCGTCACGCTATAGCACGAAAATCGCTACATAAATTCATTTATAAAAAATATGCGTGATATTTACATTTAAAGTGCATTCTTAGCCTTTATAAACAAATAAACATCTTTTTTTTCTCATTTCAGCAGCTAGTTGACCAGAAATAACACCTTTAACTAATATTTATATTTATTAAGAACATTTCTTGTACATTTTATACATGTATTTGACTTAGTGATCCTAAAAACACATAGGATAATCATTCTTTGTTAACATATCATTTCATTATGTCCCTTACATTTATGTATTATTTTAGAATTGGTGTATTTTAATGTAAAAAATTGCTTGTATAATAGATTTTATAAACTAAACGGTTTGCAAGCTGCAATGCATGGTGAAATAATATTTTTCATTTCTGTTCTAGTTTTTGAGATCTGAGTGTGACAGACGGACAGACGGACAGGTGGACATTTTGCACAAACCCAATAGCGACTTTCTCCCCTTACGGGAAACTAAAAATGTTTGATAAATTTGAAGAAAAAAGACCATATTTGAAAGGTAACACTTGATATAGAAGTAAGAAATAATTTTAGCAATGATGTGCGTATAGAAAGTTTGACAAGGGAAATAATTAGTTTAATCCAGCTTCATTTATATTCCATCATGTATGTCCCTTCATCCAAGATGCAATCTTATGCATTATTAAGACTCTATTCGGTATTCTACACTTACTATTGCAAATTAGTATCTCGTAAAGTCAGTATTTAATCTTTCAATGTATCTTTCTATTTCTCGTGTCAGAAAGTTCTCTTTGTATTTCAATCTCGTTCTATCTAAACATTTATTTCCTCTCTTTGTTTCTACCACCGGCTACGTTCCTATTTCTTTGAACACAGTTTCTCTTTCTCCTTATTTGAACTCGTTTGTCACTTGATTTCCTTTGTATCTCTTTTTACTTTTTACTAAGCTTATATCAACTCACTCTGTCTGTCTATTTGTCTGCCTGTCTGGTAAAAACTGAGTACACGTTATTTCTCCTACACCGATTCTCGGATCAAGTGGAAACTTTTCACAAGTATTCATTGGCATATACAAGACATGCATCAATAATAAAAAGTAACCAATTAGAAAATATGCACCTCCACGTCATATTTAAATTAAATGTATTTTTTATAGGCCCGTAGACGTCCAGACGTGGCAAGGTGGCTGAGTGGTAAAGCACTTGACTTGCGAACTGAAGGATTCCGGGTTCGAATCCCAGTGAAGACTGTTATTTTCAATTTCAATTTCAATTTCTGGATCTTTAGATTCCACCCAGTTCTAATGGGTATCTGACATTAGACGGGAAAAGTAAAGGCTGACTGTCGTTGTGCTGGCCATAATACACTCTCGTCAACCGAGGGCCACAGAAACAGGTGACATTACGTCTTTGGTCCTTGTGAAGGAACAAGTCCTTTTACGTTTAAAGTGTCTTTTAATTGTCGAACATCTTAACAACACATATCTACTGTCTTCTTCTTTCGTTTTGGCTTCTTCCCTATTAAATCTCCTTTCTTCCCTTTCTTCATCCTGTGTTATTTTTAGTGTAATGAACTTTTCAAGTTCTTCGCCTTGCAGGCCATTTTCCTTGCCCGCATCTCTATATATTTTGTACATCGACATTTCCACTGACTTGTGCCTCGTCGTATCTCGTCGTGGTCGCCAGTTGTGAAGAAACAAGTCCTTTTACGTTTAAAGTGTCTTTTAATTGTCGAACATCTGAACAAAACATCTCTACACGGCAACGTTATGTACAGATCTCCTACTTCACTCGCTGACTTCTCTCTCTCTCTCTCTCGTTTACATCTCCTCACTTCCCCCAAGTCCCCTAACTCTCGATACCCAACACTTGACCGTGTGTCACGGTTGACCACACAGTAAGATTGCAAAGTCTAAAAGGAAAACTCACTTTAGACTTTTTGACGGTCATCCTTTTCTTCACGGATGACTTTCTATGGAAATAGTATTAGTACATATATTAATGAAAAAGAAATTGACGCAATGCACAAGGCTCAAGTGCCTTCAAAGAGAGGCTGAATAAAACTGATGTCGTAAAATCAGCGCAAACACTCCAGCCAGAGGTTTTAGCGGCCTTGCCACTTATGTCGCAAAACTCTGTTCAGGGCTCAGTAATATTTTTACCTTAAAAATTTTGATCGAACACATAATCGTTCAAAATCGTTCAAATACCGAGGTTCGACTTAGATCGATTCCAACATGTCTTTGATTTTATGAATTAGCGTTTTAAGAATAAATGAAAATGACGCAATATCTGTGTCACTCATGTCAAGGCCACCACACACACATCCCTTTCTCTCTCACACACATGAAAAAGTACGTACACACTCACACATGTAGAGGTACGCACACGCAGACATGGACGCTAGCAAACAGTGAGTAGAGTGTGCATGACAGCTTGTCAGTCGGTCAAAGACACACATCCATACACATCCATTTATTCACACTGATCCGTACGGCCATTTATCTGTTTAAACAGTCCAGTTCGATAAATAGTAAAAAACCAACTCGCGAGTGCTCAAGAGATCCAGGACTATACATGTTATTAAATCAATAGGATCAGTGGTACAGTCACAATTAAAAACAAAGCAGAACGGGAACAGTCTAAGCATTGATTTATGTGGCTTTCATTTACTAAGGTGTATTTCACTCTCCGATCAAGTAATGAATTAACAATCAACTACGTACCATCAGTTGATTATGACGTAATTAGCGGATTCCCATAATCTCTAATATAAAGCAGAATGTAAAGCGTATGCATTACATATATGTATGTGAACAGTATGTATGCATGTTTTTATTTATGGCCCGAATAAAAACCCAAACCATTGACCAATCTCAATAGTATTTGGCTTAAATGTTCCTTAATTATCTATGGCATTCTACATCGTAACGGACAATATTTTCCCTTTTGTGTAGAGGACGACCAGCATCTCTCCTGCCTACTGTTAGATCACCATACTGAATGTCTTGTGGAACTCGACCTATTGGCATTCTATTAACGTGGCCAAGCCAGCCAAGGCGCCTGCTGCTGATAACAGAGCGGACGTCCTGGCACCCTGCTCTTTATAACACTTCCTCATTGGTTATTTCGCTGTTCAAATAATTTCTCCAAAGTTAAGTTAAAAAGTTTTATTCTCACTGAAGTTATCAATCAACATTTGAAGAACTAACCCAGTAAAATGACATTAATAACAATGTATAAAAAGTTAAAATATTGTAAGTTAAAGACTTCGTATCATCTTCTAATAAGAACCTTTTAAAATGTCTACCATTTTTGGGAAAGTCGTTAGCAAAAATATTCTTTCAAAACTTTTTGAAGACGACATTTCCAAACTTCACCGTCTCGAGTGGTCAAAATTCTCTTGAGTGTTTAACATTGTTAAGTTGACAACCTTTGTGTGATAAAAAAACTACAAAGTTCGCGGCAAGGCTTCATACTTATCTCGAAGATTATCCTAACTTGTCTTAAGACATGAGTACGCTATATTGTACTCAAGCATGCCTCGCATTATAGTATTGGCCTATGCTGCCTCTTTCTTTGTTAGACTTAGTTTGAGCAACTTTTTGTTTCACTAGGAGCGAAAGTTTAAAAAAAAAGATAAATATGAAAGGATTGTTGTGTGCCAAATATTCAAGTGTTTTGTTGCACTATTCATTCAAGTGAAATAAAAAATGTCGCAGATCAAATGACGGTTAATAAAGAACGAGGCAGCACTGACCGATATTATTATGTTAGGTACAAGCAGCGTAAGGAAGTCTGTAATAGGCGTGATTCTCGTTAAGATCACCATCGTGTTAAGTAAGACGATTTGGCGGGGACTTTTCGCTTGGTCACACGAAAGTTTTCCGCTTGATGACCTATAATTCGAGGAGAATTTCGACCATTTTAATAAAACAAAATTTGAGAAAAAAAAGTAATGTTATATGAATGTTAAAGGCCTTGAAGGTATCTGTGAGATCACTTGTTATTATCCCCTTCGGTTGATAGAGGAATGGGGATAATAGTTATTTTAGATAACTTCCAAAAACGCTTTATCTCTAGGTTCTCAAATTTTCTTTGTTTTTCCATTCCATTTTTTTTTAAATTATGAGACAGTGGTACGGCAATGTCAATAATGGTAGAAATTTTCTTTATTATTATTATTCTGTTAGAAATGAACAGGTAGTCATTCTCTGGCGCTGCCAGGGTCGAGTTTCGCTAAAGAGAAACAAAATTCATCGTATTTCCTTTAACAGTTTCCACTGAGGAATTTTCTGGTGATGTGGCAGGTCTGCAGCAGTGCCACCCTCTGACAGGCAACGAGGATGTTCCTAGGAATGTTAAGGGCCTTGAAGATGTCTGTGAGGTCAGTTGTTATTATCCCCTCGGTTGATATAACAATGGGGTATATTGTTATTTCGGACAATTGCCATAGACGCTTAATCTCCAAGCCTAGGTTTCCATATTTTCTTTGTTTTTCTATCTCAGTTTTTCTTAAATTATGAGACAGTGGTACGGCAATATCGATAATGGTAGCGGTTTTTTCTTTTTTATTATTATTATTATTATTATGCTAGAATTGAACGAGTATTCATTCTCTGGCGCAGCCAGGGTCGAGTTTCGTTAAAGAGAAACAAAATTCAATGTTTTTATTTATAATTTTATTATTATTATTATTATTATTATTAATAAGGGCGTTGGAGTAGTAGGCTCCAACCTTAGCCAATGGCACCGTTAGAGAAAATGTTCAGTCGAATGGTTTGTCTTCTAACTTGCATCTTTGTATTGAGTTTCATTCAGCTTCAAACTACGATTATAAGGTCCACATAGTCTTGAATGAAAAGTTAAATTGATCCCAATTTAAAAGGTTTCTTTTTAAAATGTTGGCAAAAGAATAAAAAAAAAATACAACGATGATTCCTAATATTTACGACATCTGCATCTAGAAGCTGGATTAGTCAATTACGACATCTGTTGCAAGTAATTCAAACAAGTACAGCATGTGATTAACAGGACGTCCTCTGTAGGCTATTGGCACACGGTTTAAAATAAGTATAAAGGGAGAAGGGCAAACAAGAGCATTTTGACTTGATGGACATATGTCGCCGGGTGTGAACTGACACCTTTGCTGTACATTGATTGGAAATAACTTGGTCTGTACCCAGTCAATAGCGGCCCTTTCTTGATGATGTTCTATTTCAACTTTTTGTCTTCCTGTTCGATTTAGTTCTAAAGAAAAATTGAATTTGTAGCTCAAAACAATCACAGGGCAAAAGGTTATCTATCTATCTATCTATCTATCTATCTATCTATCTATCTATCTATCTATCTATCTATCTATCTATCTATCTATCTATCTAATTTTCTATCTATCTGTCTCTCTGTCTGTCTATCTATCTATCTATATATCTATATATCTATCTATCTATTTATCTTTCTATTTATCTATCTATCTATCATTATACACCCAAACTTGTCCCCGGACGTCTTGACCAAATCTTGCTTCCGGAAAAGGACGGGCTTTAGGGCGAGACAGTAAGGTCGACGTGTTGCGCGAATCCTCCTCTTTAATCCGAATTCCAGCGCAAGTCACTTGTCATCTTCCCCCCCCCAAACACAACCAAACCAAAGTCCTGTAGCAACAGGCAAGCAGTGAAGCGGTAGGTGTGGGCACACTGGAAGCCGTAGCTGCAACCCTGCACACAGGCGGCTCAGGCCGTATGGTCGTTCACCACTGACACAGAGCAGCAGTGGAGTCCGGCAGCCCCTGAGTGGCTGAGCAGCCCTATTTAGGAGTGTACTGCTCACCTCCATAGCATGAGGACAGGGCTAGAAAAGGTGCCCCAAAAATTGCCTGCTCAAAACTACCCTAGCCAGCCTACCGCAGTTGGCAGGAACCCTACTCAAGAGGTCGAAATTCAAAGAAAAAGACGAGGATAGTTCCTCTTACCATAGGCACATGGAATGTGCGCACACTTCTTGACAACGACACATCTGATAGACAACAAAAAGAACTGCACTAGTAGCCAGGGAGCTCCACAGATACAACATAGACATAGCAGCACTAAGCGAGACTCGGCTTGCAGATGAAGGTGAACTCTGCGAAAGAGGAGCTGGATATACTTTCTTCTGGAGCGGTAGAAGCACTGAAGTACGACGTGAATCTGGAGTCGGCTTTGCCATAAAATCATCAATAGTATCTAAACTAGTCGGGCCTCCCAAAGGAACTAGTGATACGCTCATGATCCTAAAGCTGCCTTTACAAAACGGAAAGAAACATTTTTGCATTGTTAGCTTTTACTAACCCATCATGACCAACCCAGATGATTTCATAGCAAAGTTCTACGAAGAACTAAACTCCACCTTACTTGATATTCCAAAAACAGAAAAGCTACTCATTCTTGGTGACTTCAACACAGGATTCGCCTCTGACCATCACATCTGGAAAGGAATCTTAGGCGAATTCGGGATAGATCAATGCAACAGCAACGAATAATTACTACTCCAGACCTGTGCTGAACACAAGCTGCTCATATCGAACACAATATTCAGTCTTCCAATGAGAAAGCGAACTTCCTGGATGCATCCCCGCTCAAGACACTGGCACCTCATAGATTACGTCATCACCAGACAACCTGACCGTCATGACATTCGTGTCATCAAATCTTGCTGTGGTGCAGAATGTGGAACAGACCACCGCCTCATCATCACAAAACTAAACATCCGTATTCAACCAAAGAAACGTCCGCAAAAATCTAAACCCCTAAAAAGTCTAAACACGGCCAGCTTAGCAGATGACAAAACTGAAAAGTCGCTTGCAGATGCGATAGAGAACTGCCTCAAGTCCACTCTTCCAACTGAATCAAATGTAGATGAAAGCTGGGAATGCTTCAAAGAAGCTATCTATAGCACAGCATTTCGAAAAGGTTCTCAATACACCTTCCATCATAAATGAAGCGGCCATAGACAGGCTACAGCAGGTACCAATAAATGAAAAAATGGATGACCTTCCTACGCTAAAGGAAACCGATCTTGCCATTCAACAGCTGGCAAGCGGAAAAAAACCCAGGAGCTGACTCCATTCCCGCAGACGTAGACAAAAAAGGTGGATTAGCTCTGATTGAAAGACTTCATAAGCTCTTCTTAATTATGTGGAAAAAAAGAGTCAATACCACAAGACTTTAAAGATGCCACAATTGTTCATTTATACAAGCAAAAAGGAAACCGCCAGATCTGCGACAACCACAGAGGAATATCTCTTCTCTCTATTGCTGGGAAAATCCTTGCACGCATCCTACTAAATCGTCTCATGCAACACATAGAATATGGTCTACTACCAGAAAGCCAGTGCGGCTTCAGAAAAGAGCGTGGAACCATTGACATGATCTTTGCAGCAAGGCAGCTCCAGGAAAAATGCAAGAACAAAATGCTGACCTGTTCTCAATATATGTCGACTTAACAAAGGCATTCGACACTGTTAGCAGAGAAGGACCCTGGAAGATCATGTCAAAGTATGGCTGTCCACAAAATTCATACCCATGGTGAGACTATTTCATGATGGCATGAAGGCTCTTGTCCAAGAAAGTCGAGAACCATCGGAGCCCTTCGAAGTATCAAACGGGGTAAAACAAGGCTGTGTCCTAGCACCTACACAGTTCAGTATCATGTTCTCCGCTATGCTGACAGATGCATTCACAAATAGAGAAAACAACGGGATAAATATGTCATACAGATTTGATGGTGGCCTATTCAACCCGAGGCGGCTCAAAGCAAAATTAAAAACAAATGCAGCAGTAATCAGAGACTTGCTATTTGCTGACGACTGTGCCCTAAATTCCTGCTCTGAAAACGATCTGCAGAGCATCGTCAGTGACTTCTCAAGAGCATGTTCAGACTTTGGCCTTACCATAAATAGGAGCAAGACTGAAGTCTTATATCTACCTGCTCCTGGGAAAGCCTACTCGGATCCAAGCATCACTATAAATGGACAGGATATAAACGCAGTGGACAAATTCACATATCTTGGCAGCACACTCTCCAGAAATGGAAAAATCGATAGTGAAATCGACCCGCGTATCGCCAAGGCCAGTGCATCCTATGGCAGACTGTCAAAAAATGTCTGGCACAGACGTGGTATCACCACAAACACAAAACTAGGGGCCTATAGAGCCGTCATCCTCTCTACATTGCTCTATGCCTCAGAAACATGGACAGTGTACTGTAAACATGCTAAGAAACTGAACCACTTCCACATGACATGTCTGAGAAAAATACAAAATGTCAAATGGCAAGACAAATTACCAGATACAGAAGTTCTTCGAACAGCGTGTCTGCAAAGCATCCACACAATCACTATGCAGTCCCAGCTGCGATGGGCAGGTCACGTCTACAGAATGGAAGACCACCGCATCCCTAAACGACTTTTGTATGGCCAACTAAGCGAAGGAAAGCGCTCGCAAGGTGGTCAAAGAAAGCGCTTCAGGGACACCCTCAAAGCTTCTCTGAAGGCGTTCAGCATAGACCCAGGCACCTGGGAGACATAGGCACATAGCATCATGGCGTCGCGCTGTGAAAACTGGCGCACAGGTTGCTGAGGAAAAAAGAAAAACGCTGGCAGAAGAAAAACGCCAGAGAAGAAAAGCAAGGCAAACGACACTAGCTCCAGCTGGAATAACCTGCCCAGTGTGCGGCCGAACATTCCGGGCTCACATAGATCTCACCAGCCACATGAGGAGGCATAAAACCCCAATGCAAAGCTCTCAGCCCCCTGGATGACAAAGTGGTCATCATCGAATCACGATAGACGAACTATATATCATTATTTAAAAAAAAGGGGGGGTGGACCGACAGAAATCGAACTTAATAGTGCAAGATTTCTGCTTGACCCGATATTAGGTGTCTGAGAAATAACGTGTAGAAAACATTTGACCAGACAGACAGACATACAGAGTGAGTTGATATAAATCTTGTAATTAAACTGCACGCCTAACAATCAAAATAAAAACAAAGAATAGAAAAAAATAATAAGTCCCCTTAACGTATGCACAAAATCTTTCACTTCCAAATTAGTTGAGTTGTGTGTTGATCATGTTTCTAAAAATAGAGGTATAAAGAAAATGTCACCAGATAGTTGGAGTTAGCAACAATATCCTAACTTGTCTTAAGACATGAACGCGCTATATTGTGCTCAAGCATACCTCGCAAAATAGTATTGGCCAGTGCTGCCTCCTTCTTTATTAGACTTAATTTGAGCCACTTTTTGTTTCATGATCTATTCACGTGGTGGGTGAGAGGTGAGGCACTTAGTTTTCCAACAGGAGTCTCGGGTTTGAATCTCGGTGAAGACTGGAGTTTTATATTTCGGATATTTATGATGCCTCTGAGTCCACCCAGCTCTGTTGTGTACCTTACTTAAGTTTGGGAAAGTAAAAGCATTTTATCGTTTGGCTGGCCATATGACACCCTTGTTAACCTTGGACCATAGAAGCCGATGACCTTGTTATCATATGCTCCATACATTGTAAAGTCTGAAAAGGAAGCTTCAGGTAACTTTACGAACTATTCAAGAACTATAATAGTCGTTCACTAACAAGTGGAATCAAATTTAATGACATTTTTAATGTTCAGGATGAGAATCATTGGTATTGATTATCTATCTACAATAAAAACTCCCACTAGGTACATTGGTTTTGTTTATGAACCAGTCAGAAATGTACCATTCTGACCAGTCCCTCTTGTGAAGGTTACTATGACCGCACAGTGTCGATATTTCAACGGAAGCTATAAATTACTTGGACACCGGGACGCCATTAACCTGACCTGCTCAATAAATCTAGAACACACACTCGCGCGCTCACATGCTTTGACGATCACGAATTTTGATTTACTCAACAAAAAAAAAAGCGTATAAACAGACACACAGTTCTCTGAGAGCAGCCACTGTGTATATGCGATGTAGTTGTGTACTGAAGGTACTGAAGGGGATTATTCCTGTTACCCAATGAGGGTAAGTTGTGGCTGTTTATCTATTTTGTTTTACACTTCAAAGGAGTCGACGTTTGATCTGATCTAGTAGCTGAAGGTTTAGTTTTATGTTGTTCTATTGTGTCAAACAAGATTGTAAACAGAACATTCAGAAACGGAATTAGGTCCATGGGCTCACCCGGGTTAAATGGTAAGCGCTGACGGGTAATTAATCGCTATGATATCCATGGGCTCAACCGGGTTAAACAGTAAGCGCTGAAGGTAATTAACCACTATGATATTCATGGGCTCAACCGAGTTAAATGGTAAGCGCTGATGGGTAATTAATCACTATGATATCCATGGGCTCAACCGGGTTAAATAGTAAGCGCTGAAGGTAATTAATCGCTATGATATCCATGGGCTCACCCGAGTCAGATGGTAATTAACCTCATACAAAGTTTTAATAAAGGCACTAATCGCTATGATAATTAGACAATACTCCAATTTATCTTTGACTATAAAAAAGTATATATCATGCTTGATTGTAGAATATGCAGGCTCCCTAGGGTAGAGGACTATTACATAATGTCTGAAAGGGCTATTAGGTATTTAATAATAATAATTAGCATTTAAGCTAATACATCAACTAAATATCGGTAAGGATACTCCTCCTTATTATAAATACTCGGCACAAAAAAATCTACATTCTACTGAATATCTGCTGTACTGGGAAAGGCCTATTCTGACCAACAAAACGGCAGCTTTCAATCGCCCGGTTCTTCTGTTCGTTGATTAAAAAGAAAAAACCGCTACCATTATCGACATCGCCGTACCACTCTCATAACTTAAGAAAAACTGAGATAAAAAAACAAAGAAAATATGGGAACCTAGGCTTGGAGATTAAGTATCTATGGAAATTAACCAAAATAGCAATATACCTCATTGTTATATCAAACAAGTGGATAATAACAACTGATCTAACATAAATCTTCAAGGCCCTTAACATTCCTAGGAACATCCTCGTTGCCTGTCAGATGGCGGTACTGCTGCAGACCTGCCACATCACCAGAAAATTCCTCAGTGGAAACTGATAAAGGGACAACGATGAATTTTGTTTCTCTTTAACGACACTCGACCCTGGCATTTGTTAAAGTGCTTTATTTTTTTGTTCTTATCTTCTTCTTGTCTTATGTATTACAGACGTTATTAAAAATTAATGTGACTATCTAGTCATGCATTTTAATCAATGACTTAAACTCTGCATATTCGTTGGTTTTCCTGGCTGATTCAGTGAACCCATTCCATTCTCTAAAGGCACTAATTTTTGTTACTTATTATGACATAAGTATAGTTTTACAAGACTAAAATTAAATGTAAATGTTGGCACAATTCCTGTAACATGAAATAAGCGACATCAATCATTTTGTAATAAATTGTTTCTTGAACATGGGAATTGAGAATATTCGAATCAAAAACAAACAAGCCTGACTTCAACAAAGTGTAGGTTTAGTCACAGTGTAGGTTTAGTCACAGTGTAGGTTTAGTTCATGTCCAAAGAGAAATTGACTACAAACATAATGACAGTTTTTTATTAGTACTACCCCTAAAACTACGTTATATATGAGCGCGTTACTCAAGAATTTTATCTTTATTTTTTTTCAGAGTAGGTCACAGTTCAACAAAGACAATGTTATTATTAACTAGGAACTATAAAATTCAATACTTGCTACGTATTCAACAATCGTAAATTATTTTTTCAACTCTTTCTACTTTCGCCAAAGTAAATATTTGGAATTTTTTATTTGAACAAATTATCATCATTTAATCGCACTGAAATTTCACACATACACTCGCGCTGTGTGACAACACATTTTATTAACGTTTATGAAAGACTACATGAATAATCTTCAAACTAATTAAACATTTTATTTACCGTTTAGAATTCAGCGAAAATAACATTTATTTTGTATTTTATATTACTGAGTATATTAAAGTATAACATGAATGGACTATATTTTTATATTTTCGTGTGTCAAAGTAAAAAAAAAAAAACAACTATCTTTGCAAAGTGTAGTTCTTAAAACTAGATTTAGATCTAACTCCTTGCAATCTTGTCTCATGTAAACCTGGCTGTCACGATCATCAATAGTGCTAGATGTCACGTTGAAGATTTTCTTGATCTATATTGCACAATCAATGATCGTGGTTGCCGAGGATTTAGAAATCGTCAGTTGATAAGATGATCATTTAAAAGTTGCTAATTGATAAGATGATCATCTAGAAGTTGCCAGTTGATAAGAGGATCATCTAGAAGTTGTTAGTCGATAAGACATCAAAGTATGTTATTATTAAATTCAATGAAGAAACTTCTCTTCGACAAATACAAATACTTTAATTCAGAACTTGGAAAAGCTATTCACAAATAATTACAATGATATAGTGTGGTAGAACAAAACAGAAACTAAATTTCTACTAGTTTAAATGATCTACACAATAATATGATCATGTCATCTTCCTTTGAGTTACAACACGAGACTGCCGGTCTTTCAGAGCTTTGAGCGTTTGCCATGTGACTAATATCTATTTTCCGCTTGGTTAAACAATCTGACCAATAAATACAGCTCAACGTACAATAATTAATATTTCTAACCAATCACATTCACTCCAAAACATAAGTTTGTTGCATGATGGAAAATCCCGAGGTAGCTGATCTAGCCGGCAGACCTTGGGCGGACTAAATATAGACAAAGCGTACGTGACACTGGCTATATGACCAGATCCATGAAATAGTTATACTTTCATAGATTTGGACTATATGGAGAGCTCCCTGATCTGGAAACTACTGCGCAGTTAATCTCATGTATTGGTCTAATCATCAAAACACTCCAACATAACAATGAGAAGGATGAAGAAGAAGAAGACATAGATTTGGGCATCTTTTTTTTTGTTTTTTTAAGTCTTTAGTTAGTTCTAGGGCTACTTTACATACGCTACGGTTCCAGTTTGATGTAGTATCCAGTGAACATTTTTGCTAAGTTAATTGGCCATACGGTTTTGATTTTTATGAGGGACATACACCCATACATACATATACACATACATACGCCTTACTTTCTACTTTATAGCATGGATTTTCACATACAATAGGATTTATTTAAATCAGGGAACTCAATTGTTAACTTCCACACTTTTTCATTATAACGGCCACAGTGTAATAAACTACTTTCTGGTGTCTTTCATCTTTCTTTGTATGTCTTTTCCATTCTCAAATACTGAAATTTATATTTAATATTTAATTTTTTTTTAACTCCACAAAACAGTTGTTGGGGTTACGTTTGGTCTCTTAGAAGTGCATTTTTGTTTTAAAACTGACATATTTATAAATATTTTATTAATGCAAAGACTTTATGCTATAAAAGCTCGAAAAGTGGTTAGTGTCTTTTACACCAACATAGGATCATTTGCTTTAGCAAATGGAAATTAATGTTTAAAAATATAAAACAAAGCAAATATTGTCTTTCATTCTTTGCCACACTAGTTGTCACCATATCTAGGCACGCTACATATTTCATGTGATAAATTAAAGCTTTACTGCAGCGGTTCTCAATCTTTTAAGCTCGTCGACTCCTTTTTACAATTCCTCACTCTGTGGCGACCCTCTACCCCCAACACACACCAAACCGCAAAACTATTGTTTTTTTTTTCATAAGCATAAATAACTATTATAAAATGGAAATGTCATAGAAGTATCTGATAAGCTTAATGTTTGATGACAATGTATATATTATTAAACTTTTGAGATATATATTTCTACTTATAATTACATTATTACAAATAAATAAGCTTTTGACCTTTCATACGTGCATGTATATATTTTTCTATTTTGTATTTACCATATTAATGTTAAATATTTATATGAACATTTGAAAAGCATGAAGGAGCGCGGGATATGATTGAAAGAATAGTAAACTACATCGCTACAATATTATTGCGACTGTCTGAGTTTGTTTCTGTTTTACCATATTAGGGATTCTCGCGAAATTCTTTGAAAGATCACAACTAATGTCATCTTCTGCATAAAGTCTACTTCTTTAGACGTCATGCTTAATAGCTGGAAAACAAAGTTTTGCAAAAGTAATTATTTGATAAGGAGAAAACTGCACATACTTGATCCAGATTTGGAGAACTGACATCAAAGAAAAATGATTTTTCGCAACATCGCTCTGAATGAGCTCAATAAACTCTGTCTCCGGAACATCTTCAACTGTGAATAGACTTCTTGCAACTGCAAACAGTATGTCTGGTAGAGTTGGAAGGTAGGATGACATTTCGTGCGCATGCATGCGCAAATGTTCTATTTACAAAGTATTATCATTTTGTCAGGTTCAATGTTATTATTCTCATAGTGAGAAGATAAGATTAGCAGCAAGTAAATATTATTTTCTAGTATTTTTGTTCGCCAATTTAAACTTTGCTTTGGAAAGATCACATTGCTACAGACAAATCAAGCCATGTTACCTTTGATCCATGCAGTTACGCATTTAATTACTTGTAATTCTTGTGCCTGTGTCTTTGTTACTTTTGTCGAGGAATCACACAGTGATTTTTTGATGACACATTCTTTACCAAACTTTGAAATCAAGGACAACATACTTTCAAACTTGAAGCTCTACCTGTGTTGACAAGACTAATACTTTTCAAATAAAGATTTACTTCTTTACCAAAAATCACAAGATTTTGCAATCGTTTCCAGTCGTTTTCAAAAGAGAACATCAGCATCCTTTTAAATACCTTACATTACGTTAAATTACCAGGTATCCTGCCGACAAAGCTTGGATGTTGGGTCCCAAAATGACGATGCATTTATTTCGGCTACATGGATTCGGGTTATAGAGCTTCATTACAACTAACGCACTGGGATTTTTTAATTTCTGCTTAAAATTTTAACTCTTTCTCTCCGTATTTATTTTTCCACGTTTAGACGGAATTCTTCATTTTGCTCATTACTATTTCACTACCCTGTTACGATTAAGCATCAATAGATTTGGGGTTTGTTATGGGAAAATATTTTATTTGGTATAGACTTAAAGGGGAATGCATGCTGTTTTTATATGACACAAAATAACGTTTATAAAATTAAACATTAACTTAATTTAATGAGGTCAAATCAAGGATTGTATCGTTAAAGTATAATTTTAACAACAAAAATTTTTTTTTAACGTTCTTTCGTGCGAAAACCATTGCCATGGGGCGTTCCATAATGAGAATATTAAATTCTATACCATGTAATACTAAACGATGACGTATCATTAACTCAAACGGAATTGTTATTTAATTACATCACGATGTCACCATTAAAATAATAGGCTATCTATGATTTGACACAACTGTAACTTTGTGGTATGCATTATTTTTATTATTTGAAACTGTGACAATTCAAATGTTTGAGAACATTCTGTTGCAGTTGTTCAATACATGTATCCTAGAATGACATAAAAAAAATTTAACTTAAAAAAAAAAAAGAAAAGTTTTCAGAATCTCAAGTTTTACACGTTGCAATAGACAAAAACAATCCATTTTTTCGATGGTCCTTGCAAATCGTCGATCGACCTATAAGGGGGTTGCGACCCATAGGCTGAGAACCCCTGCTTTACTGTGTATCATAACTTAAAGGGAAAGAAGTAGGATTATTTTAGCCTTGCAATTGTGGATTACCTGCCCTTTGATGAGAAGTTCAAAAAAATACACAATGATAAGGAGACACCATTAAAGGGCACATTTATTGAACGACAAACTGTACTGGTTCACAGCGTCACTTCCGCCCTAATACCCGATAACATTGTCCTACCTCTCTCCTTCAATACCATTGTTTGTTATTGATGTTGCGCTCTTATTGTGTGTTTCAAGTGTGTGTGTGTGTGTGTGTTGGGAGAGGAAATAAGAGACAAAAAAAGAGTGAGGGAGATGAGAGAGAAACTGAGACTTTTTTTATAGGTATTAGAAGGGCCATTTTTGAAGCATCAACAAACAACATTTCTAATAGGTATCTTTTCTTTATTAGATGGATAGGATGTGTCATGCTCAACTATAATTATTACAAAGCTTATATTAACTCAGTCTGTCTGGAAGAGAGTTTATGCACGTCTTTGCTCCGACACCCAATCGCGGATCAACCTGAAATTTTGCTGATTTATTTCATTAACCAGACAAAACAAGAATCAGTATAAAAAAAAAACAATTTGTTAATTAACTATTGATAATTACTTATTTTGTATCAAACAAAGGAAAGATATTGTACTTGACTGATATGGTGGTATACCTTGAATTAGTCCCCTTTTACTTTGATTTGAAACTAAAAATAGATATCAATTGTATTCATTAGCGTTTCTTTAGCTGAGATAAGCTTTGTTTTTAAAAACTAAACATTTTTCTATTACCATTTTTTGTAATAAACACATTTAAAAAGCGATCACTCCATCCACACATTTTTCCAGCTGGTCCAGACAAGTGATGGAAATCATAGCAAATTGAGAAAGCTAATAGCATGAAATAGCGCTAAGCTAAAACAATTGGTAAAATATTTCTATTCGCACAGAATTATTATTGTTATGTCTAGATATATTATAAATTTAATTACATAACTTAGTGCTTCCCGAACTGTGTTTTATGTATCCCTTATATAGCAATTATATATCTATTTAGGGGAATAGCAGTGTACACACATATCCCAAACTAACAAACACACACAAACAAGGAATCAAACACACACACGCAGGCAAACACACGTATTCGTGGCGGGTAGTGTCCCTTATTGTAACCTTGATCGATTTCTAACGGTACGTTGAGTGATGCGACAAAAAGTATTTTTGTCAGCCCAGTTCTCGGGGGGGGGGGGGGGCATTTCTTGCGTACTCTTCCAAGTGGGGGGGGGTCATAGTGAATAGGTCGATGTCGACGTGGAAGTAGGGGACCTCTACAGACCTTTTAAAAAATAATACAGTGTATCGACCTGGCACAGTTAGAAAAAAAAATTATAGATCTATATAATCTCAAAGCCCCAGATGAACTGCTTTATAGCGCACCTGACATAGGACAGGACAGGAAGTCTAGTCAGAATGGAGGGTTTGATCATAAACGGGCAAATTGTTGGTTATTGATCCAGAGCCTCGGACACAAATAAGCTGCAGTTGTACGTAATACTCTGTTAGCTAGGGAATGGTTCACCTCAAAAAAGAAAGAATGAAAAAAAGGGAAGTCAAAGAACTGATTACATATACCTAAATAACTTTTTTTTTATGTCCTTATAAGTTTTACATATGAAGGTAGGTCGAATACTAAATAGTGTTGCAGTATCAGAAGTATTCAGATTGAGCAAAGATAAATTAAAGAATATTCTTAATAGTGTCAGAGTAATAAAAAAAAGACGCATCGTCAACTAAATAATATTAAGTGCGCTTGAACTTGGCTTGGCTTGGCTACCTAGAAGGGGCCTGGAGGTTCGACACCCGACTCGGGCAGAGTTGTGTTTACTGAGCGCCTAAAGGCAGCGCGAAAAACAAACTCCTAGATAACCCCTCCCCCCCCCCCCATTGGTCCACAAATAAGATTGGACCAAAAGCGCTCTGAGCATGCTATAATCATGAAAGTAGCGCTATATAAAAGCTTAAATAATAATAATCATTATATATACATATATTCAAATAAAGAAAGTAAACTTCCATTCTCAGACCTTGCTATGTATAGGGCAGATAATGTAAAGGTCATTTGTTTCTGTGGCCAACGGTTTATGAAGATGTACATGCATTACATACGACTGAAGTAACGTCTGTATTATATAAGATAAGATAAGACTAAAATGGTGAAATATTTTGCTTGAAACACTAATTATTATGCTCTGGGAGGGTTTATACACTTAAGGATTTATTTTAAAAAAAAATATAATGATTTATCTTGTTACTAAATGGAGATACTACATATTTCATCCAATTTGAACCTCCTTATTAAAAATGTTTATATAGATATATATGCTGTTCATGGTCCACTAAGCATTATCACGAAACACATTCGACTTCCTAAATAGTTTCATACGAAAACTTTCTGTTCCATCGTTGCTACGCGTGGCATTGTAGTGGCCCTTTCAGTGTGATTTAAGGCAATATAACTAGTCCTACAGTTGGTTTTGTTTTGAAGGAAAACCTGAAAAGATAATACTTAAAAGTCAAAATGGTCACATAGCGAAAGCAAATATATTTCAGCTATTTTTATTAATGGGCAATAACTATGTGATATATTTGGTTAATGTTTGGTTATCTCCTTCAACACAATTATTTCGGATTTGATTTTTTAAAAATATTACAATGAATAGTATTGTTCTAAATGTATCATTGGTATCTTTATGTAATTTGTAATGTGTTAAAGAGAAACTCTCTCTCTCTCTCTCTTTAGCTATCTCTCTTTGTCTCTCTCTCTTTTTCTTTCTCTTTTATCCGTAGCTATCTCTCTATTTTTCTTCTCTCTTTCTATCAATCTATATGTAGCTATCTTTTACTCTCTGTGTTTCTTATCTGTAGCTATCTCTCTTTCTTTAACTCTCTCTCTCTCTTTATCTGCGGTTATCTCTCTTTTTCATTCTTTCTTTATTTGTAGCTACCTCTTTATTTCTTTCTCCCTCTCTCTCTTTATCTGTACCTATCCCTCTTTCTCTCTTTCTCTATATGTATCTATTTCTCTATTACTTTATCTCTCTCTCTCTCTCTCTTCTCTCTGTTTCGCCCTGTTTTCCTCACTAATTTGTGAACACTACTACGATCATGTCATTAATGTTTGTTTGATTAGCACTCAAGTCGAGTATCTTAATGTTTTACTTTTGTCGCCGACATGTTGCAGTATTTGGTAATTTAGAACACAGAGAGCCTTATGTTATGTATCTTAGTGGAGCTTCATAGTCGCGAGGTGGATGAGTGGTCACGTGATTGGTATATGAATCGAAGGGACTCTCATTCACTTACCTATGAGGACTGGGATTTTGAATTTTGGGATTTTTAGGACGTCTATGAGTTCAATCAACTCTTAAGGGTAATTTCCTGAAATACGGTAGGAAAGCAGTGAAGCCAATATTTAATAAGTTTTTATTCTATAATGTATAAAGTCGCTTATGCCTATGTAGCTTTTAAAAATGTCATGCATATATCATATATAATAAAATGCAATATAAATTTGATAATTTTAAAATGTTAGCATATTTTCATTTTAATTATTTAATATTTTATAACATTTAACATATTCAATATAAAATATTTTAACACGAAGTTTGCTTGACTAGTCTTTAATGAAATGTTTCTCATATAGACATATATTATACCTACACTGGGGATGGGAATCTCTAGCACTACACAAAAATGTCGTGAAAAAGCCGAAACAAGGCGTTGTTTTGTAAAGTAGTTATAAGAAGTAAACTTTTTTTACAACCCTAACCTATGTACACTGGCGGAACCGGGGGGGGGGGGGGGGGGGGAGTAGGGCCTAATGCCGGATTTTAGTTAAGAAATCACACAATTTGTTTGTAGATCCGTAAGTTATGTTAATAATTTATGCTAATTTTTTAAATTTCAACCAATTATTTGAAGATTATGGTTCAGTATTTTATGCATAATTGCTAATTTATTTTTAATTTAAAACTATCAAAAAATGAAACAAAGCATTAGGTTTTATTTTTTTTTAATTCTATAAATCAAATAAGAACATAAAACTACAATGTTATTTAACCTTGGTCAGGCCAATAATAGAATATGCATCCTCTGTTTGGGACAACTCAACTCAAGAAAACATTAAGAAACTGGAACAGACACAAATTAGAAGAGCAGTGAGATTCATAAGAAACCAATATTCACATTTGACTAGAGTAACGCCTTTAGTAAAATGACTAAACTTAATACATAGTATTGTGATTAATAGACCATTTTATTTAAATCTGCAAATTGGTATTGCATCATTTCCAAACTTTGACAACTAAATATCATTTACTTATCTAAGACAGAAGATCGATTCCCTTAGATTCGGGGCGACTTCCCTTAAAGTTTGAAAAAAAGAGTTATATTATATGTATATTGTAGAGACGCACTTTAGATGACTGATTGTAGACGCATAATTGTGACGCCATAAATCCAAAGCGAGACCGTAGTTTGTCTAGATCAAACAGACAGTTCGGGCTAGGCTTTCATAGAGGTAACATCGTGCATGATAGTGGCTGAGACTAGACCCGGGGTCGACAACCTGCGGCTCGCGAGCCACATGCGGCTCTTTGGATGTGAAGCTGCGGCTCTTTCGTTCCATACGCAAATATTATTTATTTTATAAAAAAAAATTTTTTGCAAAAAGTTCTGAATCGTTTAACGAGGATTAGGCACCGATTCTATCTTCAGCCACATTGTAGGCCTACTCGCTTTTTACCACACTCCCCCCCCCCCCATTACACGCGTCGTCACTGTAATCAGTCCGTCGGAAGCTCTTGAATGACGCAGTCGTCTGATGCATCTATGTACGCTTTAATTCGCTTTTGGCTGTGACGTATAGTTTTTTGCTTTAGGTAAATGAGTTAGAAGCGAATTATCTTCTCAAAGTTAGAACCAATCTACAAGTAATGTTGATCTGGCAAACGTTAGGGTAGCAGTACGTACCACTAGAAACTGCACAAAAAGGCAAACCATTTACATTTGGTATGTCAAAGATTGCATCTGGAAAACATTTTCATGATTTCGAAAAAAAGAAAACTGAAAAAAAATCAAAGCTAAAACAGTAGAAGATAGAAGAGCTAAAATGTCTTCAAATGTAAAATATTTGCAGGTGGAATATATTCAATATTCTTCTGTCTTGTCACTTGCTATAGATGAGTTTTCCAACATAAAAGACACGGATAAGTTGACCCTTTGAAGAACTTGGATTGCTACCGCTCTGGAGACAAACTAGACGGGATGATAGAGCGTATGCCGAGCAAAAATACATTGAAGACATTAAAATCGTTAAATAACAAGGAGCAACTACGATTCTTCGAAACAAAATAAATTGCGAAATGTGTACGTTTCACTAAATAATACACCAAGAAGCGCTTTTAGACCAAACGATTCAGGCCAAAATAGTTGAGGTCATAAGTTCGGTAAGATTGTTATTAGCATCTTGTCAAAAGCACTAAACCATCGTCCGTTTAAAGAATTCTTAAGCAAAATGGAAACTCCGTATTCCGATCTCATTCACAATAAAGTGTGATGGCTTTCCAAAGGTAAGGTGTTGAGACGTTTTGGCTTGTGCTTAAATAAATTAAATACATTCCTAAATGAAAAAGACATTTATCACCCCAAATTAGAGAACGGCAAAAGGTTAAAAAAAATTTAACTTTACATAACAGCGAAATTAAATGAACTGAATGTTCAACCATAAGAAAATGGAAACCCAGCCGATGTTTGGGTAGAAGATTACCCTTCTTTTGAAAAAAAAAAAATTATTATTGCAGAAGAGAGGTAAGTTACTTTTTTTTTCAATGTCTAAAGAAATATCGCTATAAGATCAGTGCAACTTTTGATACGAATAACTTCAGCACAGTTAGAAAAAAATAATAACTCAAAGATGAATTTGTTGACAGTTTTCTATGACAGTTATAAAAGATTACAAACTAACAAAATCATTCTAGCCTTACTAGTCAATGAACACATACAGTAACGAAATCCACATTAATCCATTTCAAGTTGATACTGGATTTTTAGAAATGCCATTGACGGAAAGTAAAACTTTGAGTAGTTGAAAATAATATAGAGTTGAAAAGCAAGTTGGAAGAGTTAAAAGTCCAGAAATGCATGTACGTAACGCAACAAGTGGACATCTTTAAAAAAAATGCCGCGAGTTGATTCGGCGCAAGGAATAATCTTCCAGTTTGCAACATTGAGGTGAAGATGTTGGCATTTCGAGTGCTAGATTCGGATCTACATATTCGTCCGAGCAAGCGTTCTCTTGCATGATATTATTTAAAAAAAGAAGCCTACAAACAAATGAAAATTTAGAGTCGTGTTTGAAACTAAAAACAACAAGTTATGAGCCAAATGTATCCAAACTTTCTAAAACCAAAGCCATCGCTCCCATTGAATTTGTTTGCTTAATTGCTTGTCATTGAAGTACAAGTACATAAACAAAACAATTATCTAATAATGCCATATGTATATATTATCTACTTTTGATGTGAAAACACTACTTATATATGAATAAATAAATATTTTGTCTTTAGAAAAAATTCTTTCTTTTTTCATTTAAAAATAGTCATGTGAGTACTACGTAATGTTGGCAAGGAAAAAAAACAACGTTGTGGCTCTTTCAAATTAAAAAAAATTGTAAATTGTAATTTTTAACTCTTCCGACTCAAAAGGTTGCCGACCCCTGAACTAGACTGCTCCTCTTGTGAATTAAACAGTTATACTTCATACTCCTGTTAGTTGTTCACTTTATTTGTGGAGTTGTATTATGCGTTTGCATGTCTGTAACCAAGTAATCGCTAGTATTTTGACGCGTACAGAAACACGCAACCTATTGGCTGAACAGTACAAGTTATACAGACGCAGATTAGACATTGTATCTTCGATATATATATATATATATATATATATATTTATGTATTTATTTATTTATTTATAATATATAGGTCTGTGATCTGATTATTATCTGATAAAAATTTGTTTCCTTGTTTCCAGTCTAGGTATAATATAAATAAGTGTGTTGTTTCTTTTCATTTCTTTATCTAGCCTTTCTGTCTCTACTTTTTCTTTCACATTTTGAGTACTCTCCAAATCCCTTTTTAAGTGTTACAAACAAACAAACTAACAAACAAACACATAAGTCCTGATCAATGAATCAATCGATACCCAATCGTATCGAATGATTTGTTTCGATTACGGAAGCAATGTTCTAGGGGATTCCACTCATGTCTCCTGGACTGACCACAAATCAAATTAGTGCCAGACTCGGCCACGGAATAAAAGACACCCTAGCCACCAATGTCCGGCTCAACTGGACGCGTCTTAATCATATGATTACCGCCTTGTGGATTCTGCGACTGTCCGGTCAGTTTTTAGGCGAGAATGCTGAGCAGTCCTTGTGAAACTTGGAGAACAGAACAGATGACTAACTTGGACGTCTGTATTAAATACACATTTCAAATAAACTTTAATTTTTTATATTTTTTTGCTTTTTAAAAAATAAAACAAATCGCTTCTAAGAATACCATTTCGTAATCCTTTCTTTTGTATCTTGTATTTTTATTGTTGAAAGAAATGATTTCAAACTAAACAACTCATAGACTTTTGTGTACGTTTATATTGGAGATTGACATCTATATCGGTAGTGCCGGACTTAGGCATAGGCAAACTAGGCAGCCAGCTAGGACCTCCAATTTATGGGGGCCTCGAACAGGACATGAAAACAGATCATTGTGTGAATATTTTTTCGAGGAGGGGAATTTTATTTCATTTTTAGCCTATGACCTAATTCTCTACGCAAGGCTTATCTCCCATTAGCTGGTACTGACTTTAGAAAAAAAAATTAACGACAAATCAAGCATTGATGTGTTGTCCTCAACAATGAATAATTGTGCAAGGTTTCAACTTGATTCGAGAATTGTTGTGGCAGAAAGTAACGTGTACATACTTTTTACCAGACAAACTGACAGACAGAGAGACAGGGTGAATTGATAAAAGCTTTGTGAAATGGAATATCGGGAGAGATTTTAAGGAGACAACAATTCACTGGCATAAACAAGACTTGAAAACATTTTTATAAAATAATCAATCAATAAATTAATTACTAGTATTAATACCTATCTCGTTGGATACAAACAAGGGAAACGAATTCATCAGTATTTATAGACATTGCAAAGTTTGTTGGGTTCAGTCCCCTTACATAATTGTTTACTCTTTTTTTCTTCCTCAATCATTTTCTGATCAAGTTGATACATATGACAATTAGTTATTGAACTTAACACACAATGAATAAAAAAAAAATCTCAATTAGTCTATGAACCATTGGTAATTAATTATTTTGCTATCGAATTAAGGAAATAACTTGTAAATATTGATAGATATAGTTTAAAGGGCGGAGTTCTTCCCCTTTAGATGAGCTTTTTTTTTAAATTTATTTTTTTATTTAAAGGATTTTTTTTCTCTTTTGCTTGTTTTATTTTGTTTCCTTATGTTGTTTCCATTATAGCTTTTATTTCTTTCTCTCTCTCTCTCTCTCTCTCTCTCTTCCATTGATTTATTTCTTTAGTGAAACTTTTTTTCTTACTAAATCAAAAGGTATATGACGAGCATATTCATCATTTTTTACAAAACTTAGATCAGCTCTGGAGGTGCGGTGATGAGTGGTAAAGCGATTGGCTTCCGAAGCGGGTTCGAATCCTGATGAAGACTGGGATTTTTAATTTTGGGATCTTTGGGCGCCTGTGAGTCTACCCAGCTCCATTGGTTAAGTGATCATTAGTTTGGAAAAAATAAAGGCTGATGGTCGTAGCGCTAGCCACATGGCGACCTCGTAAACCGTACCCCACAGAAACAGATGACATTTTCATCATCTGCCTTATAGACCACAAGGTCTGAAAGGGGGGAACTTTACTTTTTTTATATCAACATTTTCTGTCACTGAATCGGTCTATCTATCTTTCTATCTATCTTTCTATCTATCTTTCTATCTATCTTTCTATCTATCTGCCCGTCTCGTCTGTCTGGTAAAAAGTTGTGAACACATTATTTCTCCAACACCCATTCTTAGATCAAGATGAAACTTTGCACAATGATCCATGGGCGTAAACATTACATGAATCAATAACAACATTAACCATTAATTACATGCTATTAGCTATTTTGTTGGATCTCAAAAATGGAAGTTACATCTACATAAGTGAGAGATATAGTTGTGTGTTCTTTATCTCTTTATATAAACTTTGTTTGTTTTTTAAGGATGTTTATATTTTGTTTGTTTACTTTATGAAACTGGAATGTATAAATTCTTATTGAGAATATCGAATGACTGTTACCTTTTGAAACGAATGACATTCAAATGTATACAAGTTGCAATGTTAAATGCTTCATATTCTTTATTTAGATTAGCACTCAGAATACCTATAATAACAACAGAAAGTACGCAATAAATTGTCAAGTATGTCAATAAAATTTAAAAAAACTATCAGGAGTAAATTATGCTTAGACATTTCCCATCTACATAAGAATAAGCTAGACAAACATTTACATTACAAACAAACAAACAAAAACAAACTTATAATTAGTGTAATTGTATCAATTAATTTGGATCAGTCATGTAGTGATACTATCGATCGGTATAGAAATAATAAATCTGTGCGGTTAAAAATATATTTATACCGATTGTTTTTGCTTAGCTTAACTAATTCAACTTATATCACCACATCTGTCAAGTATAATTTCTTTCACTTGTTCAAGATACCAAACGAAAGAATTAATTACCAATTGTTAATTAACTAATTGGTTAATGTTTTTTAATTGATTATTGTGCTTATCAGTTAAAAGGGATAATTGTGCTAAAATTTCAGCTTAATCCTACATTAGGTTTGGGAGAAATAACATGAACAAACCTTTTTGTTTTATACAGAGTGACTTAAATATAAGCTTTGTAATAAATATATTGACAAACTCCGCTATAGCGCTTTTCAGAAAAAATAGAACGTAATAAAGCTGATTTTTTTAAAATTTAATTCATGAACCTTGCAAGCTAAATTTATTCACACTGAATTGATGTATACAATCCTAAGAATTACAACTCTAGTGTTTGATGGCAAGAAAGAAAAAGAAAACTTCATCCGTGTGACGGAACTGCTGTCCTTAACATGTGGATCAGATAATGAGTCTAACTGAACCGTTCTCACTATCAAGAGATGTGGTGAAGGCGAGTAACTCGCGACTTACACCAATAAGCCTTGGGCAGGTGTGGCTCGTTTGCCATGGCTGTCTTCCCGCCTAGGAGAAGGAAAACTCTGAATTCAAACCCCTACTGTCCTGCAGCTATACCCAATCACGGAAACGGCTTCGGGAGTCAACCCTAAGGAAAAATAAGGATCTGGTGATCCTAAGGCAGTTTGCAGCACCTAGTGCTACACCCTGGCAGAACCTGTGACACTGCTGACCCCAAACTGTATCGGCACTGCCGTTCATTCGGATAAATCAGCTGCGTGGAGAGGGGGAAACTGATGCGCGGGCGGTATCGTTCCACCACAGCTAATGCCGAAGCATTCATCTCATTTCCATGAGATGATCCATAGTCACATCGCGACTGAAGGACGCCTTAGAACTCCTCTACTGAAAAAAAAAAGATTATCATGCAGCAGGTTATGAACTGTAGGCGCAGTGGCTGAGCGATAAAGCGCTTGACTTCCAAAACGGGGTCCTGGGTTCGTTCCCGCTGAAAACTGGGAATTTTAATCCCGGGATCCTCGGGCGCCTCTGAGTCCATACATACAAACATACATACATACATATTACATAATACAGTGTTCACTCTTTTCTCGATTTCTACTTCTACAAGTATTTTATTTTGTAAAAGAGGAATTATTTTGTTGTTTCTTTTCCACTAGACAAGAATCTCGGTATTCAGTATTGCATATTTTTTTTAGGAAATATTCATTCTCAATATCATTGTAACAACTAATATTTTCAAATACTTTATTTGACCCTCGGCCTGCGGGCCTTAGTTTTGGGTATTACTAATCTACTGGATTGAGTTTAAATCAGGTCAAAATATGGAAAATTATCCCTTCATATTTTTATCACGAAAATAAAAGTAGAGTATGAAAATGGGTTTACCCGTGGAGCTGACATATTAATTTTATAAATACATTACTGTGAAAACGGGTTTACCCGATTTGTTAAAAAGTTTCGTTCCTCATAAATTAAATTATATACTTTTTGGCTATTATTTGGGCTCTCCGCTTGTGAGAGGGAAATTAAGCATACACTACGGTCTCCGCCGTGATCAAAGGAATTTTTTTTTATCAAGATTGGTCGAACGGTTTTAATTTCTATTTAGAACATATATACATACTTCATACATATAAACATACAAACATACATACATTCATACATACATACATTCATACATACACACATTCATACATACATAGCATACATACATACATAAATACATACATACATACATACATACACACATACATACATACATACATACATACATACATACATACATAAACACATACATACATACATACATGCATACATACGAACATACGTACCTACATACACACACAAATATACATAAATACATACATACACACGCCTTACTTTCTGCTTTATATATTACATATTACAACGTAAGATATTCTCTACATCCATTACATCTGTTGGTAACAATTTTTCTTATACGCGCCATATTGGGTTTATTAGTAACAGAACATTGTATTCTATTGTGTGTACAAACACTTGATTTCTACAAAGGCACCATGCCACTGAAACACTTGCCCCTCTTGGTCCCTGGAAATTCCATGAATACAATTGATTGCCATGAGCAGACAAGAGCGGTAAGTCACCCTGGAACCTTCTCTGACAGGCCAATTACCTCCCTTAAAACCTAACATGGGCCTTTAAGTCTGCAGTTGACATTTGGAAAGGGGGAAGGAGACAGTGGGGAAGTGGGAAAAGGGGGGGGGGAGCCACTTTCACCAATGGAGGGAGTAAGTATCTGGGAGATATTGGGGGGGGGGAGCCACTCTCACCAATGGAGGGAGTAAGTATCTGGGAGATATCGGGGGGGGGGGGGATGACGCCCAAACGTGTTTTTCTACTATTCTCATGTTCCCTACAATCCTGTCTCAGTTTGGTGTATTCCAGAAACAAGTGCCTCTACTCCCCCCCCCCCTTTTTCTCCGAGAAAAAAAAAGTCAATCAGACAATTTCTGCCTTAACACTTGCAGTAACACAATTAATACTTTAGTATTTCTAACCTGATTATAGGTCAACGAAACGATGACACAACAATGCTGACTAAATGGCAAGTTCTATATTCTAACGTTTACCCTTTCTATATAAAAAAAAATTGGTGAAATGTGTCCCTGACATTAGAGAAATGTGTCCCTGAGATTGGTGAAATGTTTAGCTACCTAGCAAGTGAGCTTGCGTTCGAAACCCCCCTCGAGATACCCCCTCTACCACTAGTCCACAAAAGAGATTGGACCACAGTGGACTAAGCATGCTATTATAAGTATAAAATAATAATCTATACATAAGTATCTTTTGATAAGGCAGTTTCTCCCTCACGCTGGAGGAAGTGTGTCTAGCTATCTCTTCATCTTGCAAAAAAAATTCTATGTCCAGTTATGGCGTTTACTTTTGTTGCAAGAATTTTAAATTGAAGTAATTTATGTTGTACTTTATTGTACTGCAAATGTAACTCAAGGTCAACCGTTGATCCACATTCTGCTTGTTTTTTGAAATTGCTTTTCTTTTAATGGGGAAAGGGAGGGGCTTTCCCAAGGGTGTGAGACAAACTATTCCCTGTTCTATCCATAATTGAAAGCCTCCGCTGCCTCCTACGACTGATTAGTTAGGCAGTGATGACGTCCGCTAGAGCTTCTATCACCTTCAATGTAAATATTTCAATTGACACGTCTTTACGTCCGGATAACATCGCGTAGTGTTTAGAGCGATTCACGTGACTACTGGAATTTTCTAGTTATACTAAAAAGACCGTTCACCAGATAATACAATTTACAATGAAGAAAATTTTACAGAAATTCCTAAGCATGCCGTTTATTAACAAGCTTGCAAATGTGTACTTTATCTTTTAATTAGCTTTCACTACATCCAGTTATTCTGTTCTTCTAAACTCTCTAAACAATGCCATACATCTGTTATCTACTTAACAGTCTTCTCTGATACTTACACATTAAACATGTTAATTTTCAGAAAGCGAATTAGCAGTTGAATTGAAATCTTCAAGCCATATTCTACCAAATACCACAGAAAACCCGGGTATAGCTTATCTGTTCACTAATGAAAGATTCACTGCTTTCCCAAGCTACTTTGTTGCACTCAGAATATTTTTTAAAATACTGTGGCATCTATTGAAAGAAGTTTCTCTCGCCTCAAACTAATGAAGAATTACTTGAAGTCAACAATTCTCGAAGATAGATTGAACGATTTGGCAATTCTTGCTTTGAGCGTGATCTATGTAAGAAACATTATTTGATGATATATTTTATTAACAAAGTTCCTTGTCATCTCAACTGGAGGCTTGTTTTGCTATGTCGTCTGCAAAGCTCAAGCTAATAATTGTTTTCTACCAATGCTTACAGAGCCTTTGTAGCCCTCGAGAGCATCTTCCATTATCTTTACAATGAAAATATTTTTTAAAAAGCTATTAGGAGTACGCAGCCTTGTCTTACTTCAACAGTACTTTTAAACCAGTCTTTAGTGTCGTTGTTGAAGTACACTGCACTTGTGGCCATCTTATAGCGGTTTTGGGTAACTTTTATTATGATCTATATTGTATTTTCCATTTTTGCCTAGAGTGCTCCATGCCATACTCTGTACAAAAGTATTGCCATTAATAAAAAAAAAAATCCCACAATGTTTTCTTATTTATAATTTGTCACTTGGTCTATAAGACTTTATCTTAGTGAAATAGAAGTGAAATTATAGTTGTCAAGTGAATAATAAATAGATCTGTACTTCACAGCGTGACTCCTAATTAGAGGCTTATACATCTTTTATTTGACATGGCAAGTGCGTGAATGCCTCTTCTAAGCTATTTCATGTATAGTCGATCAATCTAACTAAGCACTGACCTAAAATATGAACTGAACAAAGAAAACGTTTCTAAACTGTCTCATCAAGATGCTTCACTTGTCATATTGTACGTTCGTCTTCATCTTTGATTGCGTTTCAATCAGTGACATGCCCCAAAATAAATTTCCGCCAACTTGACCACTGCAGGTGTATGACGTAGATGACCAGTGGCCAGACAGATTACTTTCTATTAGAATGCAATGAAGCAACGACTTCGGACATCTCTTCATTTTGGTCAATACTAGCGACCAGAATAGTTGACATCATTCTCGGCTAGAACTTATCTAGAGAGTCTGTCTAGACAAGAAAAAGTAATGTTCACGTTTTGAAAAAGCGTTTGCTTATCTTCTTATCTTATCTTATAAAATACAGACGTTACTTCAAAAAAAGAAGATGATTACGTCCTGCGCATATTAACCAATGACTTAAATTCTGCCAAGTCACTGGTTTTCGTGTCTAGCTCAGGCAACCCATTCCATGCTCTCATACAAATATTTCAAAGGAGCTAATCATAGGATTACCACCCCTTAAAAAGCATACACCAATAGAAAAATCTACAAAGGATTTCAAGTAATTATAAATTAATTATAAATAAACTATACATTGTGTGTTAATATATCATACACTCGTTTACGTATCTGCTAGCATAACCAGCCTTAGGCATAGGCAAACTAGGCAGCCGCGTAGGATATCCAATTGGTGGAAGTCTCGCACACGACTCAAAGAATATTTTTTAAGGAAAAAATTGCGACAAATGTCAAACATAGCAGAACTCTAGTGCTCTATGTCTAATAGACTTGCTCTAAGTCTCTACTACAATTCAATATTTATTTACGGATATTTAGATTTTATGGTTAACTAGATAAGTTAGAAGACCATTGTTTCTTTTGGTGAGATGACGAAAGAGAGAGAGATAGAGAAAGTATAATAGCTACAGATAAAGTGAGAAAGAGATACAGAGACAAAGTGAGATACCTAAATCGTATTTCTAGAAAGTGATCATAAATCTTCCATGAAGTTATCATTGCTTGGTTTGAGCTGAAAAAATCGGTTAAGGACACCTGTAAGAATGTCTAGGAACATGTTTAAGAAGCTTAAGGAACGCTAATTGAACGCTGATGAAATCGTGCTAATTGAAATGAACATATTTTTTTTTATTTATAAATACAGTTGTTGTTTTTTTAATTTATTGCGTTTTTTACAATATTAATTTTTTTTTTCTATTTCATTTTGGGCCATCCAATACACTTCATCTAGGTCACTCTAGGGCCGCCCTGCTGTTAGACTGATATGCAGCCACATTCATGAAGCTGTGAGAGTCGAAGTCACGACTTATGACTTGGCCAGCGTGAAAGAGCACCGAATCATCAAAATGATGAGATAAAAAGCAGGCCATTCTGCAACTGACCAAACCAACACATGCCACGTATGCGGCCGGCTTTTTAAACGAGGATTCGACTTTACAGTCATCTTCGAGTCCATAGGAGATGACAAATGTGCTCATCTTCGATCACGATGGAGAAGCTATATATGCAGTTCCTCTATATACAAATATTAATTTAATATTTGCTGGTATATCAAATGTTGCTGATTAACTAGCTGCGCTCACAATTGATTTGTTTAAATATACAGTAGAACCTAAGTTAACGGCCAAAATCCTTTGTTGTTGTTTTTTTAAAGACACCAACTTTGATAGTTTTGGAGATTGGAGATAGATTGGAATGTACACACATCCCTGCAACATTGTGCAATTTGAATGAGACTAGTGTATTCTATGAGCATTAAACTAAGCAGTAAGATAAGCAAGAGTCCACACCAGAAACTTGCTAGGAAGTCATCAAGATCTTAGTTCAGTTGTAACCTAAGTTCTCAGTCAACTCTCAAACTCTGCCTTGGAGCCATCCAGTCTCGCACTGAATAAAAACACAGAATGGTGTAAGCAATCAACCTAGAATCGAATATTTGCAACTTTCATTACTTGCTTTTCTATAACATCAAGTTTGCTTTGAATTCCTGTCAGACCGAGTGCGACTGGTCTCTGGTTTTCATTAAGTCACGTGATAGTTCTCGGAGTTGTAAATCAAGTCAAGACAATGAAAGTACAAAACGTTTGCTTTGTGCTATAACAGATTTGTTAAAGTTATTTGTGTTTTTATGGATGCGCCAGACACAGTGAACTAAAATAGTCCAATACACTTGCTTATAAGGAAATATTTGTTTTTATTGTGATATGAAATGTATTTAATTCTTTCTCTCCGTACTTATCTTTCTCGTTCCAATAGTATTATTCGTTTTGCTAATTTATATTTCACTATCCGGTTATGATTTAACTTCCATAACTTTTTATTTGTTATCAGAAAATGTTATATTTGGTATTGAATTATTGGAGAATGCCTGCTCTTTTTACACAACACAAAATAAAGATTATAAGTCCAAAAACCAATTTATTTAAATGGGAGTCAAATTAACGTTGGCATTGTCAATTAGGAGAGAAAGAGTTAAGGGATGTTCAAATTGATACATTTGCGAAACTGCAAATCTTGATTCAGTTTGGTCAGGAGAAGGACATTCGTTCGGTTCGGTTCGTACCAATCAATTGTAAAGTCCTAGTTCGGTTCGGTTAGGTTCGGTTGTAAGTGAGGTTTGAGTTCGGCTCGGATTTGTTTTGTTCCCCATCTCTAATTCAAGCAATTGTATTTCTTTTCTTCTGCCAATGTACTTACAATAGAGTTCGGCGCACCGTAACATAACAGTGTCAGCGAACAGTGCACTTTTAGTTACATCTCCAATTGTAACGGGACTTTAAAGAGAGAGAAAAGTCTTTGAGCCTATTTCGTATTGGCTTCATCTTTACCTGCAACAGAAAGATAACACACCGCTGAGCTGTTATCAATAACTCATTAGGTGTCGTTCACTCTGACATGCCAAGTGAACGCACGTGCCCTTGATTACATTGTTATTAGCCTGGCTAATGATTGCTACCAATTTTTTTTTTTCGGTTTTGCATCGGGGAGAGGTGGAGACGAAAGCTGGAATGAAGTGAGTAAATGGGCCTTAAGTGGTGATGGCCAACCTTTAGCCCGCGGGCCACATTCGTCTCGAGACTGAAAGTTGTCCGGACTATCGAGATTAATTCCTACGGTGTATAAAAAAAAAAGACACAGAAGCTTGGTACCAGTGGATTCGACGATTTTTTTTTTTGAGGAACGGCGTTGTAGTCCATGAATGCGGGACGGTTGTGTGGTCCAGTGATGAGGCAAGGTGGTCTGATCCATTGAAACGGGATGGTGTTGTAGTCCTGTGATGTCAGACGTTGTTGTGGTCCAGTGATGAGGGAAAGTGTGGTCCAATGAAACGGTTTTGTTTCTTGTGATTCCATCCGGTTTTGGTCCTGTGATGCGGAATGGTGTTGTACTCTATTGATGCCAGACAGTGTTGTGGTCCAGTAATGGGGGAATGTGTTGTGGTCTAATGATGCGGGATGGGGTTTAATCATGGTAGCTGTGATAGAAAATTATATTTCCCCTCCTATGAAAACAACTAATACTGCCAAAGTGATAAGCTATACAATAAAAAAAATATTATATAGTATTTAGTGCATATTTCAGCTCTGGACTCTTTGTCTTTATCAGAATGTAATCTTCTTTTAGTTGGCAAACGTGAACAATTAATATAGCGTTTTGATAGTGTCCACGAAAGGCGAAAAGACTCTATTATTTTTTTGTGGCCTGTCTGTCCTTCCGTCCCGCTTAGATTTCAGAAACTAGAAGAGAAAATGAAAATCGGACATCATGATATTTTAGATCATTCAAAGTTCTGATGCAACGGCTACTTTTGTCTTTTATGAAAGTGAACCATCTTATTTTAAAAGTTATCTATGCAAGCAGATTTTTCATAAAAATTCACCACTTTTACAACTATTCACTATTAAAAGTAACAAACACTAGGCTCCTTAGTAGGGAAGATGGAAAGATATTATATTTTTAACACATTTATGCAAATGGTTTTAGATTTTTTGTCAAAAAATATTATTTTTTTTTACATTTTTATTGCTAAGTTAAGTAAGTTCTGTCATACTAATTACTACATTTTCACAAAACAAATGTTAACTACTTTTTAAAAGAGAAAAAAGCTATTTAATATACATATTAGTTAGACAAAATTAAAAACAACAATTAATAAGTAGTTTTTCATATTATCACGTGAACTGCAGGTTATTTTTTTCATATTTTTTTTTTACGAAATGCCTTATTCTTGAGGATTTAATTAAGAGATTAACCCTTTACAAAACAATTAGATCAATTAGATATTAAATAGAAGCCTTCAGTTAGGCCAGGTTCACTTCTAACTTTACAATCACTTTCTCTTATCCTTTGGTCAGCTGGACCGCCCTGGCACCACATAAGTTCTGTCAACCCTTTTTCTAAGTCATTTGTCTTTGATAGAATTGCATTCTGATACCTGCCTTGTCTTTGTAACCATATTTTCTTTACAATCTTTCTTTTTTATCCCTTTTTTACTTTTTTAAAAAATGTACATATATATATCGATTTCTCGTATTACTCTTTTTTATTAGCGGCCCCCGAAAGGGGGAGAGACGCTATTAGTTTTGTGCAAAAAGTCCGTCTGTCCGTCCGTCCCGTTTAGATCTCGTAAACTAGAAAAGATATTGAAAATCCGACATCACAATATTTTAGACCATTCACAGCTCTGATGCAACGGCTACTTTTTTTTTCTGAAAGCGAAAAATCTCATTTTTAAAATCAGTTATGCAAGCAGTTTTTTAAAGAGAAAAAGCTAATTAGTATGCATTATTAGTTAGACTTAATTTAAAACGAATAGAAATCTTGTAAACTTTATTCTCCTAACCTTTTTTTTTATTGCGAAAATGTTTTTTGTTTTTTTGTTTTTTTTAAGAAAAAAAAAAAAAAAAGGATTCGAATAAGAGATTGAGGCTTTTCAAAACAATTAGCTCAAATTTAAGACATCAGTTAGGCCAGGGGAGGCGCGGTGGCTGAGCGGTAAAGCGCTTGGCTTCCGAACCGGGGGTACCGGGTTCGAATCCTGGTGAAGACTGGGATTTTCCACTTTGGAATCTTTGGGCGCCTCTGAGTCCACTCAGCTCTAATGGGTACCTGACATTAGTTGAGGAAAATTACAGGCGGTTGGTCGTTGTGCTGGTTACATGACACCCTCGTTAACCGTAGGCCACAAAAACAGATGAACTTTACATCATCTGCCCTATAGACCTGAAGGTCTGAAAGGTAAACTAGTTCGGCCAGGTTCACATCTAACTTTACATTCACTTTCACCTATCCTTTGATCTGCGGGACCATTAGGGCACTACACAAGATCTGTTAACCTTCTTTCTCCATTCTTATCTCTCATTTGTCTTTGATATATTATATTATTCGGATGTTCTTTCTGAAAATATTGAAGCCTGGGTGGACCACTTGGGGGGGCCGATTTTGAGTTTGTGTTTCCACACAAACTGTTTTTTGTAACCTTGTTTTGTGCATGCCAAGAATGTTAACCAGATCTTACAACAAGAATGTAAAGAAAGAACAGATCTAAATACATTATGTTATAAAGTGTGACGTTTGTCTATTAACATTGACTGTTTCTATCAACACTCTCTGGGCCAGTGTGAGCAGCATGAGAACACCTGAGGATTTCCTTTCGGCGGTACTCCCCTGGGGAGTTCTAAGTTTACACAGAAGTGGGTCAGGAAGCTTGGCCAGGAAAGTTTCCTATATAACACTGCTGGAAATGGAGGAGCATCTCAAGTCGTAAGGAGCCAGTGGGTACAAGCACTGTGAAACGCCCCCGGGGAGCCGATCTGTCTAAATGACTACGGTATCAACTGATCAACGTAACATTAGTGTTGACACCGGGGCCGTGGCTATTTGCCCCAGACTCGTAGTAAATCAGATTAGCCTGTAAACTAAGGAAGTCAGTTAAAAACAAGTATCTGGAAATTAGGACTTTTAATTTTGTTTCGTAAACTTTAAGATGTATCCATAAACAATATTTTTTAAAGTGACTTTAATACGTTTACGATTGTCGCTAATAAATATTTTAATCACTGTTAGTTTTATTTTATAAATACATAATTTACCTACGATAATACCTAGCTATATGCTTAACGAATACTGTACCTTGTTATGCTTCCCACACCAAACGTGATAGTTCTGTGTGCCACGTCACTATTTCTAATTACTTTGAGCTAAAGTGCGCATTTCTATATTTAGACTACTAAATTAAAAATGTAACTTCTCTAAGCCCTAACAACTATTTGGACAATATTGAACTCTTTTTGCAATTAACAACGGAAGTTATTTTTTGGCATCAATGTAGCAATAAATCTGGCAACCGACTGGTAGAATATGATCTCTAAAATGACATCCACTACTCTAACTAAATGTACAAATGTGTTTTATAAAAGATATTGAAATTATATATTTCTATGCCTTATGTTTTTTTTAAATATTATCTTAATTAAGGTGAAATTTATGGAAAAAACAGAATCATAATGAATTAAACGTTTTGATATTATATAAGTATCATTTGTTTAAACATAAGTGGTCATAAAAAGTAAAAAAAAAAAACAGTTCCCATTGAAGACCTAGCGATCTCCTAAGGCAGATGATGTTCAGGTCATCTGTTGATTTGGTCAACTGATAACGAGCAGGGTGTCTTTTGGCCAGCACAATAACCAACCGCCTTTACTTTTCCAAAAAAAAATTCAGGTATCGCATAAACTCATAACTCAGCCACCGCGCTCCCAAGTGGTCATAACTTTAAACGAAAGTTAGTCTACGACAACAATATATACGCAGGCTAGGAATCATTCCTTTATTTTTTTTATTTTTTTTTTGTTTAAGATTTTACCAGATTTTCTGGCCCTGTCAATGCCATGAACCTATAAATCCAGCCAAATCTACAATGTTATTTTGGCTGGTGGAGGTATAAGAAAAACTACCGTTGTCTAAGACTCGAGGACATCAGCAAGGTGAAGGTGATTCAGTTGAACAAGATGGCTGGAGGAAGAAAGGCGTGGTGGAGACAGAGTGGGGTGCCACAGGAAGTGAAGTAGTGATATAAATCTCAGATAATATCTAATAAAACCAACTCCACCGTTTTTTCCCAGAGTCCAATCTGGCAAGCACAGTTTCTGCTAGTGCCAGGACGGACGTCTGGAATCTAATTAGATGGTTAGAGAATATTTGAAAGTCACTGTCAACTTTAGCGCGAGACCCCAGAATCTGGCCACTCGACTTAGAAGGACATGAACGGTTCTAAAAATGTCCATGGGAAAAAAATATATCACTACTTTAGTATCCTGCTTGTAATCTAAAGATAAGAACATACTAAATGCCAATATGTTCTATAGTTCTAAAAGACGTTTAGTTAAATGTTAGCCTATATATGAACTATAGTCTAGTCTGGCCAATATGCATTGAGTTTTATATGATTTTCTAGCCTTGTAAGAATGGGATCTTACATTCTTTTGCTTTGCCTTTAATGGCATATAACTACATTTAACATTGGAATAGATGACAATCAAAGTATTTTAAAACTATTCCTTAAAAAAAAAGGTTTTTTAAATGGTAAATACTCCACATTTACAGATATTTCTCTCATTACTGTATAATCTATTTCCCTTTTCCGGTATCAAACAAAAAAATTGATAATTAATTGAATAATTGTTTAATTTTTTATTGATTCGTGTTTTGTTAAATGTTCAACTTGATCCGAGAATGGGTGTGGGAGAAACAGCATCTTCAAAATTTTACCAGACAGACAGATAGAGTTGTTATAAGCTTTTTAAAAAGTTATGTTTATATACATATGTATGTACTAATGTTCCACTTTCAGACCTTTAGATCTGTTAGGGAGAGTTTGACGTAATGCTCATCTGTTTCTATGGCCGACGGTTAAGGAGGGTGTTATGAGATCAGCACAGCGCAATGACATGTAAGCACAACGCAATGACATGTAAGCACAACGCAATGACATGTAAGCACAACGCAATGACATGTAAGCATAACGAAATTACATGTTGAATACACAAGAAAATGCGGCCAAGACTGGCGATGTCTTAAAAACACTTAGAACTTTCTGAACCAGTTGGCAGGAAAACAAAATGTCAGAGGTCGTTTCGGTAAAACTGACCAGCAGGGTCTCCCCTATCCCTTGCTCTACGTCAAGTCAGTTGAATAGCACAGAAAGTCCGGCCGAAATTGCTAGGGAGAACGGGACAGCTTGTAAGGCCAAATGACCGCATGATGTCTGCGTTGGGGATTAAAGGAAGCTGGTGTAATCCAGTCTTTCTCCAGTCGCCGGCACAACCCTCCTAATCAAATCCTGTCAGGGTGACCTTTTGTGCCAAATCTGGCCATGGTAGACTCAAGATATGTTCTATGTTGTATTGAACGACATTGTGCTGCTTGGCAACGAAATAATGTCAAATAACAAACACAAGGAACACAATTTTATTTTAAAGAGGTATTCCTGCTTTAAATAGCTGACCAACTTTCGTGAGGGTGATTTGTTTACTCTTAGTAAGTAATGAATGACTGTTTTTTAAAACTTAATCGTGCCTACTTCTTTTCTGAGGTGATTATCAATTTGTCCATCTTGATAATACTAAATACTACACTAGTCCATTAAGTCTTTTCAGATCTAGACGGGCACTCGACTTGACCCCACTCTACACCCACAGGTTAAAAAAGTAGATCAAAACACGTTTAGTTGGACTTGGGTCTAGAAGAGGGATGGTTTGGAGGCAAGTTTTAAAATATAACGCAATAATAATTTTAAAAATATGCTACTAAAAACTTTTTTTTTTCATTAAGAAACAATATTTCATTATTGTAGGTTGTTGTTTTTTTTTTATAATTTAAAATTTGGATTAACCTCTATAAAAACTGGTAGTAATAAAAAAAAAAAGAATTAGTTGTAATGATATTTCTTTTTAAATGTAGAAGCCGTTTCTGGATGTAGCGTACTTGAGCGTAGTTGAGATCATCAGATTAAAGAGAGTCATACCATGATATTATACAATAGGCAGTGGATATATTATTGAAGAACAAGGTTACAAAGACAGTTTGTGTGTAGACAAAAACTAAAAATCGGCCCCCGAAGTGGTCCACCTAGGCAGGTAAAAATGTAGGTTTCAATATTTTCAGAAAGAACATCAGAATGCAATTCTATCAAAGTCAAATGACAGAGAAGAATGGAGATAGAAGGTTTTCAGGTATTGTGTGATGCCCCAGCGGTCCAGCAGACCAAAAGATAGGTGAAACTGAATGTAACGTTAGATGTGAACCTGGCCTTACTAATGTCTTATAATGAATATATAATTGATCTAATTGTTTTGTAAAGGGTCAATTTCTTATTTTTTTTCTTTTAAATTATGTCCAACTTATATGTATACTAAATAAATGTTTTCTCTTAAAAAAAAAAAAGTAAACATTTCTTTTATAAATGTAGTAGTCAATAGAACTTACTTAACTTAGCAATACAAATATAAAAAAAATATTTTTTGACTAAAACCGTTTGCATAAATGTGTTACAAATATGGTTGCCAAAGGCCGACCCCACTAGGGAGCCTCCCGTGTTTTATACTATTATAGTGAATAGTTGTAAAGGTGGTGTATTATTATGAAAAAATGCTTGCATTATTTATTTAAAAAATTAGATTTTTCGCTTTCAGAAAAGAAAGGTTAGCCGTGACGTCGGATTTTCACTATCTTTTCTAGTTTACGAGTTCTGGGCGGGACGGACGGACCGACGGACAAGCGGACATTCCACTCAAAAGTAATAGCGTCTTTTCTCCTTACGATCAGACCGAATTGTTGCAATCATATACATATTTGAAGTCGTAAACTAAATATGTACCTACAATTTTTGTTTTATTATTGGTGTTTGAGAATGAATTGAGCCAGTGGTAATAGAAAGAAAATATAAATGAATCTCACTCCTTACAGGCCAGAACACGTGACGTATGTTAATTTGTATCGTCTGTTTCTAAAAAAGACAGATTTTAGATTGACCTCCTGGTGGGACCAAGTACCGAGACATCATTCTTGCCAATGTATTAGCATTTCTGGACAGACAGTCGAAAAGGCAAGTCAACAGGGGCAGACAAGTATGGTTTTCATATTTAGATTTTTTAAAATCGTCTCTTTCTCCTTTGTCCTGCTGACCAAACGTAGACTTGGGAAAATGAAAACTTCAAGATTGGGTCTATGTGTGGGACAGACAATTATCTCCTCAGAATGACCAGGTTAAAGAAAGATCTTTCTGATATTAAAATGAGGGAAAATGGGGTGGGGAATAGTATGGGAATTCTACTGAGTGAAGCAGAGTACTTGACCAAAAAATAAAAGACTTCTTCTACAATCGAGTCCAGTCTTTGTACATTCAGACATTTAGTACTAAAGGCTTGCACTTGAGATTAGCGACGGTGTAAGGAGGAGTGAGGTTACCCTAACTTAAAGTTTGTGGGGGGGGGGGGTGCGGGAGAGAACCAAAGAGCACGAGACGCGGAGACAGTGTTGATGATGTGAAAGATCAAAAGAGTTGATTAAAATGTTGAGCAAGCTCTTTGGAACAAGTAGCCAAGTGTGAGTACATCCTGTGTGTGTGTGTTTGTTCGCGTGCGTATGTGTGTGTGAGTAGGCTGTTCTTATAGGTGAGAGTGTGTTTAATGAACCAAACGGGAACAGGAAAAAAAAAAGATGTCTTGTTGAATGGTGAGGTTTGTAGATTTGCTAAGATTCATATGAAAATATCTGTATTCATTTGGTCGTATTGGTATTAAAGGTGAACTTCTGGTAACATTCACTGTTTGAGAAATCAAATGTTCACACGTTCACTTGTTAGGCAGCATTAACACATACATACAGACATACAATAGACCTTAACATAACTTCAAACTTATATACCCGCAATCAACACACCTTCACATTCAAATCTGTACATACATGTTTATGCGAGGATTCATATCAGTGTGGTTGTTTGTATGTTTTCAAAAGATAAAGTGTGTGACTGAATGTTTATAATATATATGTGTGTGTGTGGCTTTGAGTATGTGAGAGTTTGCGCATATGTACGATTATGCATGTTTATATGTGCGTATGTTTATGTGTGTGAATGGTCTAGTTATTGTGTGTACATGTGTTCAATATGTGTGTTTGTCAGCTACTGTACCATGGATATATTATCACAGAATAAGGTTTCTTTGAATATAAAGGCACTTTAATGAAGACATAGGACTTAATAACATTCTTTGCGCATCCAAGCTGTAAATCATTGGGCTAAGCCACGCCATGTCTTCTGACAGGCATTTGTATCGAGCCTGTCTATAAATCTGTCTTAATAACTATGCAGCTTGACTTGAATTTCTAAAAAAAAAATATTTAGAGAGTCTGTTTTAGAAGTTTAAGAGTTTGAGATAGACTCTCGTGTAAAATAAAATGTTTAACTAGTCATAGTGGTCAACACAACATTAAAAAACAAATAAATAAAAGAATTTAAATTTCGAACAAAAACTTAAATATTATGGAAATTCTGCAAAGCTTGTACTATAACAACTAACTTTCTTGTACAATTTCTTTGTAGTAGGTACACAAACTTCACCCATCCTTCGATCAAGTTGAATGAATACACAATTATTTGCTATAACTAACAAAACATAAAATCAATAAACGAAATGACTAAATAACCAATTGATTATTAGAAATTAATTATTTTGTTTGGTATCGAAAAAAGAAAAAAGGAAAAAAAAAATATTTATTGAGAGATGTGACTGTAAATGTATAGTTATTGCCCTTCATACGTTCCGTTAACGTTTGTTTTCTTCCCTTTCTCGGATCAAGTTTAAATTTTGCCCAATTATACAACTTCGATGACAGTACATAAATCAATCAAAATATTAACCAATTAGTTAATTGATAATTGGTCATTAATTAATTTAATAATTTATATAGAAAAAAATAACTTATGTCTACAGAGATTGAGATTTATGGTCATGATTTTTGTGGTTCTCCTTAGAACAGAGATGCTAGGACAAATCTGTACAAATACACCTTCTTCCCTAGTACTATTAGAGCATGGAATGGGTTGCCTGAGCTAGCCAGGAAAACCAGTGACTTGGCAGAATTTAAGTCATTGGTTAATATGCATGACTGAATGCATGACGCGTAGGACGTAATCATCTTCTTTTTTTTGAAGTAACGTCTGTATTATATAAGATAAGAAGTTAAGATAAGCTTTGTTTTTGTCATTTTTTTTATTTTGCTTGTTTTGTTTAAAGATTTTTGGTTTTACGTTCAGAGACAAAGATGGTTACTTTCAGCCTCTTGCAGACAGGCGGCTGGTTGGTTGGAACACATAACGATCAAAACCAATGACCGGAACGCATACAAGTGGCCTGGCACCCCGTCACTTTGGACGATATAGTCACTGTGGCGTTTATATTCAATAGAGACCGTTGCATATTACTTTCAAGATTGGGGAGTAGCAGGCTAATGCACTCTAGATACCTCAGAATATGCACATTAAGTTAAAAATACAGTCTAATATCTCAGCCTGTGTTTCTTTCATTCCATAATCTCTTTTTTTTTTGTGTGTATTATTGCATGCTTGTTCCCTTGCTTTCTTTAATTTATGTCTGGTACTGTGCTTTGCAGGAACATCGTTTCTTGGAACTACTATTATGTTTGTTTACAATGCCTATCTAAATATTTTTTTCAGCCATCTGCACACTGATTACTTCAAGACTCGTATCTCAGGTTTGGTGTCTATTTGTGGTAGTTTGCTGTCTAATTGTGGTGGTCTGGTGTCTGTATGACAATTTATTATAGTCTTAGTTGCTTGTTAAAAATATTTTTTTTAAATTCTATCTGAATAATCTCTTTAGAACATGAAATCTTAAAATACAGACACCTGACTTTCTATATATTGTACCTGTGGCTTTTGTAAAGATAAATTATTTTAAACCAACAATCATTGTAGCCTAAAATTTACCTTTATTTTTTAAAGAAAGGATTTAGTAGTGTTATAAAAACTGAAGCTTAAACAAGGAACATATATAGCGACTTCTGTCATTGACCTTGAGGTAATAAATAAATTATTATAATTTTGGACTTAATTTGAACAGCGTGATTCTCTCTATTGGCTCGCTATATAATAGTGTACTTAACAATAGTCGTTATAGAATCTATGAGTAAAATTATCTTTAAGTTTGAGAATTAATGATTTAAAGAACCTGTCAGTAAAATAATCTTTAAGGTTAAGAATATCTTTGTAAAAAATATGTGAGTTAAAGAAGCTGTGAGGTCAACAATATGTGTATTAAAGAATTTGTGATATAAAGAATATGTGAGTTAAAGTTATAGAATAAAACTAAATGTTAATGAATATGTGAGTAAAGGAGTCTTTGAGATAAAGACTCGGTGGGTTAAAGATTTTTTGAGTTATAAAATCTGAGAGTTAAAGAATCTTTGAGTTAAAGAATATGTGAGTTGAAGAATCTGTAAATACAAAATCTGTGAGTTATAGGATATGTAACTGTATGTTAGCTCTGAACCTAATAGAAAAATTGAGCACTTTCAGTTTTAAAAGATTTAAGACCATATTTTAAAGAGTTATTGCATCCGTATAGAAAAAAGAAGGTTCTATAAGACCCATAACTTCATTGCAAAAATGATATACGATTTTTTTTTATAAATATGGCCTACGTTTTTAAATCTTATTAGAAATAGAAATATTTTTACATTAGCGAAACATAATCGGCATAAGCAAAAGATCAAAGGACTTTTCTTTTTAATGAAAAAAAAATTATAAGGCGTTCTGAAGCATGACATCTAGATCTAGTTACCTAAAGACTTTATGTTGTTATATGTAGGAAAAAAAAGAAGATATTGTCCAGAATATATATATATATATTTCTCTCTCTCTCTCTCTCTATTATATATGAATATGTGCTTGGGGCTAAAGGGCGCAAAGCTTCGATACAGGAATTAGAAAAACTCAATTTTTGAACAGCCAAGTACATGGGCATTTCTTCTTTAATAAACAATGTCGCTTCAAAGTTTCTATCTTCATGTCCCTTCAAATGTTAATATGGGTGTTATCGTTCGGTTCTTTCCCTTACTCTTATCTAACGGCCTTTTTTTTTCCCCCAACCATTTTTAAAGGTCGACAACTCAAGCACAGAAGCGTTCACTTTTCATCCGGTCAGATTTCTATGGGCGGCTCCAAAGACTTCTTCAGACGTTTTTCCAAACCACCGGAAATGACGAGCGCATTGAGCATGCGCCTGGTCGCGTAATTGGGATTCACATCCGTTGAGATTGCTTCGTATCACGTGATTTTTTTCTTCTTCTTCTTTCTATTGAGTTCTGAAAGGTTTGCTCTAAGCACGTGGAGCATTGCGAACTGGTCAAGCGGAAATATGGCTGCCTTTTTCTTCTTCTTCCCCACTATTCTCTTTCTTCACTTCTTTAGACCGCTAAGAATTTAGAATGTTGTTTAAAAGTAAAAGAAATAAAAAGTGTATTCACTTTTGTTTTGTCTTTTAAGTGTTTTGATGGAGTCCTTATTTGTTTGGATTTTTGATAGTATGACAATGATGTGTGGATGAGAGGTCAAAACCTATTGGCTAACGCTTAGCCACCTAACAACGGTGCTTGAGCTCAACCAGAGTCGTGTTGGCTGAGCGCCTAAAGACAGCACGGAAAACCTTCTTCCGTATACCCCTTCGCCCCTGTGGTCCACAAAATAGAATGTACCATATCGCACAAAGTATGCTGTAAGCATGAAAGTAGCACTATATTAAAAAATTGAATTAATAAAAAAAAATACATTTTACAAAAAAAGCTCATACTAAGCGTCATGAGCGTATTTAGGATTTTTTTTTTGTGGGGTGGATTTGTTCTCCCTCCGCCCCCCACCGCGGAATATATATATATATATGTTTGTATGTGTGTGTATGTGTGTGTACCTTATTAATCTTTATTACTTTCTGTGAACCTTCATTCTTTCGGAAGACGTTTATTGTGCCCTAGAATATGTTCTTCCTGGAGTGAGTGGAAAAAATGTAGACTCCTCGCCCTTGCCTGCACTATTTTCGGTATTGAAGCCAACAAAATGCATAATCTGAGGTATCTACAATGCATTATCCTGCTATTAAAAAGTTTTATTTCAAAAAACCTAATGTGCTATTCTTACTGAATTAGACGCTACTGCGCAGTTCGGCGTATTTGGCAGCAAGCTGTTTCCACAAAAATCTGTCACTGGCAATGTCTGAAGTCTCTTCCCACCTTCTCTACGGACCTCCTTTACCCGATCTTTATAACTGACTCCTAAAATCTGTCACATTTAGTGTTTTTTCAATTTCGACAGATGACTATTCACTGCACTTTATTAATGGAGCCCAGCCAGAAATGTGTAACCTCTCTTGACTACGCTCTTGGAATTAGGTGACTAAGTTTGCTTTAGATTTTATACCGAAAAGAGAATTTATTTCGTCAAATTATGTTAGGGGGTTTTAAACTAAAAAATCTCTGGAGTTTGTTTTGTTTTTTTAATTGAAAACCCCCATTTAGCCACGGTAATAGAATTTGGTGACTGTAGTTTGCTTTAGAGAAATATTGAAGATAGAGTTCAATTTCAAAACTCTCTGTAGGGGGATTTTAAACTCAAAATCATCTGGAGGGGTTTAAAACTTTTAAAAAGCCATCAGGAGAAGGGGGATTTAAACTCAAAAACCCCCATTGGCTTGGCTACGCTCAAAAGATTTTAGTGTGTAATTTGCTTTTTATTTATATTGAAGAGGTATCTTTTAGTATTTAACCCCTTTGAAGAAGGTTTCAACTTAAAACCCATTTGGCTACGCTTATAGCATTTTTAGAGAGTAATTTGCTTTTCTATTTATATTGAAGAGGTATTTTTTCGCTTCAAACCCCACTGGAGGTAGGTTTAAACTCAAAACGCCCATTGGCTACACTCATAGAATTTTAAGTGTATAATTTGCTTTTTTTTTAAATTAAAGAGGTATTTTTAGTTTCAAACCCAGCTGAAGGGGGGCTTAAATTCAAACCCCTTTTGGCTACGCTCATAGCATTTTTTAGTGTGTAATTTACTTTTTTTATATTGAAGAGGGGGGGTTATCGTAATTTTGGAGGGGGGTTTAAAATCAAAATCTTCCTTAGCTGTGTTCTTGGAATTCGGGGATTTTCGTTTGCATTTTTTTTGGTTTTGTTTTATAGAAGAGAGGGATTTAGCTGCAAAACCAACTGGTAGGAGGTTTAAAACTCAAAACCCTTTTAGCTGTGCTGGGGCAAGTGATAGATTCTTTCAGAGACTGGTTCTTAAACTGGTGCATAGACTTGTATATAGAATAGTGCATAGAATGGTTCATAGACTCTTTCAGAGACTGGTTCATAAACTGGTGCATAGTCAGGTACTTAGACTGGTGCATAAACTTGTGCATAGACTCTTTCAGAGACTGGTTTATCGACAGGTGCATAGACTCTTTCAGAGACTGGTTTATAGACAGGTGCATTAACTGGTGCATAGACTGGCGCATATAATGGATTATAGACTCTTTCAGAGACTGGTTTATAGACTGGTGCATAGACTCTTTCAGAGACTGGTTTATAGCCTGCTGCATAGACTAGTGCATAGACTCTTTTAGAGACTGATTTATAGACAGGTGCATAGACTCTTTCAGAGACTGGTTTATAGACAGGTGCATATACTCTTTCAGAGACTGGTTTATAGACAGGAGCATAGACTCTTTCAGAGACTGGTTCATAGACTGGTGCATATACTGGTGCATAGACTCTTTCAGAGACTGGTTTATAGACAGGTGCATAAACTGGTGCATAGACTGGAGCATGGACTGGTGCATAGACTGGTGCATAGACTATTGCATAGACTGGTGCATAGACTGGTGCATAGAATGGTTCATAGACTCTTTCAGAGACTGGTTTATAGACAGGTGCATATACTCTTTCAGAGACTGGTTTATAGACAGGAGCATAGACTCTTTCAGAGACTGGTTCATAGACTGGTGCATATACTGGTGCATAGACTCTTTCAGAGACTGGTTTATAGACAGGTGCATAAACTGGTGCATAGACTGGAGCATGGACTGGTGCATAGACTGGTGCATAGACTATTGCATAGACTGGTGCATAGACTGGTGCATAGAATGGTTCATAGACTCTTTCAGAGACTGGTTCTTAAACTGGTGCATAGACTGGTATATAGAATAGTGCATAGAATGGTTCATAGACTCTTTCAGAGACTGGTTCATAAACTGGTGCATAGTCAGGTACTTAGACTGGTGCATAAACTTGTGCATAGACTCTTTCAGAGACTGGTTTATCGACAGGTGCATAGACTCTTTCAGAGACTGGTTTATAGACTGGTGCATAGACTCTTTCAGAGACTGGTTTATAAACGGGTGCATATACTGGTGCATAAACTCTTTCAGAGACTGGTTTATAGACAGGTGCATAGAGTCTTTCAGAGACTGGTTTATAGACAGCGGCATAAACTGGTGCATAGACTGGCGCATATAATGGATTATAGACTCTTTCAGAGACTGGTTTATAGACTGGTGCATAGACTCTTTTAGAGACTGGTTTATAAACGGGTGCATATACTGGTGCATAAACTCTTTCAGAGACTGGTTTATAGACAGGTGCATAGAGTCTTTCAGAGACTGGTTTATAGACAGCGGCATAAACTGGTGCATAGACTGATGCATATAATGGTTCATAGACTCTTCACAGACTGGTTCATAGACTGGTTTATAGACAGGTGCATAGACTCTTTCAAAGACTGATTCATAAACTGTTTTATAAACTGGTGCATAGACTGGTGCATAGACATGTACATAGACTCTTTCAGAGACTGGTTAATAAACTGGTGAATAGACTGGTGCATAGACAGGTGCATAGACTGGTGCATAGACTCTTTCAGAGACTGGTTCATAGACTGGTTTATAGACAGGTGCATAAACTGGTGCATAGACTAGATTAAACGTCGGTGCATAGACTTGTGCTTTTGCTGAAGCATAACTTTGTTGAATGCTGTAGACTGAGTGAAATATTGAGTCTTCACACATATATCAACATCAACTGTTTTATTTCATTTTTTTTTTAAAGACTTTCTTAATCTTTAAATTTATTACTTTTTTTAAAGTCTCAGAATATGAATTTTAGATTTTTAACAACAAGAATCCCATACAATTAATGTAGCTTAATGAAGTAATAAGATTATAATCGAAGGTATCAATTACAAAGTAAGCATGGTTAATATCTAAGACAGCTTTATTTGCACATTAAATTTTTAATTAGAAATTTCATTAGGCGGTGATGTGATAATTTTGTTTTCTTTTTATCTTGCGGCTAATCAATGTAATTAAGTAAGAATTCTTGTATGCTATTAAATAAAGAAATGGTCAAAAATAAAATTATAAGTATCGATAATCTAATTACATTATATTCTTAGAGATTTAAAATAAAAACTGTTTTCTTTCAAATGTCAAAGATCTTAAATGTGGTAGTGGTCATTTCTTCTTCTAGCAAACGTCAAACGTAATGAGAGTGTCATGGTGCCGTCACAAAGACAAACTACTACTTACCAAAGTAACTTTACAATTATTAAAACTCTAAAATTTAATAAAAATAATCGCATATCGCTTTGTTTTTGTTGCTAGCCTATACACAAGACAATGTGTTGTCCGATAGCCCTTCTGAATCTAATAGAAGTTCACCCATCATATTTTGCTCTCAATGGGGCTGATGATGTAAAGGTCATCTATTTCTGTGGCCCACTGTTAACGAGGGTATTTAGGGCCACCAAAACTACCAACTGGCTTTCTATGTTCCCCAAATTATGACAGGTACCCATTAGAACTGCGCGTTAAAGTTCCCGCGGTTTGCGGTTTGCGACAGCTGGTTAGGAATTTCTAAAATGGCCGCCTGCAAACTGGTCAACGTTTTCCAGCAGGAGCTTGATTTAATTGACATCACTTTCTGTTATGACACTTTCAATCTGCCAAGGCTGTTTTGTAGTCTTTAAGCTGTGTCGTGGCGCCATGATGTTCTATCATCATCAAGTTCAAAGAGCAGAGTCAATCAGTCAATGCTGAAACCTCCCAAGGATGCTTGAATCGTGTCCTCATTTAGCTCGATGTCCTCTTGATGGCTTACCATTGAAAACCCTTATTCAGGATGCCAGAGTCATTCATTATGAAACTGCTTTATTGCTGCGTGTATGCTTAGCAGTCCTGGAGAATTTCTGTGGCAGGCCTCATACTGCAATTATTCAGAGTCGGTTCACGTGATAATAATTCTTGGCGTATCTTGGTATAGATTGCAGATCTACAAGAAAGAAGGGAAAAAAAACAAAGAAGATGGCTTTATGATTTTTTCTCTAATTTTTAAAAGTCTTCAAATCTAATAGAATTAATGAATGTTCACACTTTTTATGTAGAAATAAAAACTTTTCGTCATTGAAATTTAATTATATGTCCTTTTAGGCCAGATTCTGATTATAATAAAAAGCCGTTATCCGGATCTTGACATTTCTACCCACATTGTTTAGAAAAGCTGCAGAGCAGCTGTATCATTGAATACATTATTTGTTGGTGTGGATTGCGAGACGTACAAGCTTGGGCTGGTAGTGTGTGGCAGCTGCTCGCATGGTCTGGAAGGTCCCCGGTTTAATATTGCTTAATATAACAATCAGGCGTTTTCAAACTAATTTATGTCATCTTATACCAGCTGAAAAACAGAATTACTATTTTTTGTTTAGAACTTAATTAAAATTAAGCTACATATTACAAGCTGAATGTCTTAATTAGCATTTCCAAAAACAATATAATAGGTAATAGAATGCTTAAATCAAAATTGTATAATACGCTACAACAACCAAGTTTGTTAAGGAAATATAATGATTTTTTGTGTTTCTAATTTAATAATGCCATATGACACTTTAGCCAGCCTTAGGCTTAGGGCCAAAAATTATTGTGGGTATAGACAGGACTGACAAAAAATAAAAAAATGGGCAACTTGTATCAGCTCTCGGTGTCTCACAAAATAGTAGAGCATTCTGACTTGACTAGTGTAACTCTGTCTCTAGTACAGAATAACAACATGTGAATTTTAGTTATTTGTCAATTTAGATATAGACGCACATTTAGATTTTTTCGCTGATTCTGTTTATTATAAATTTTTTTTAAATTTTATTTTGAGCCACCAAATTTAGTTGGCTTAGGGCCCCCAATTATCTAAAACCGACCCTGCTTTAGCTTATGGTTAAATCTGGCATACAAGAGAGCTAAGAAGGTTCGAGAAACATAATATAAGAAGTAAGCGGGAAGGACAGGTAGAAAGATTTACAACTCTCATCAAAGAATAATAGATCTATTGTTTCACATTAAGACAAATATTTCCAGTCATAAATCTGGTTCAAAACTCTAAATTTCGAAACCTAAAGCAAGCTGTTGAGGCCAGCTCCTAACCAGGTCCTAAACTCTTCTTGTCCAGTCTCTTCCAGTGCTTCCCTACCACCCCCCTCCCTATTTCTCTGTCCTTTTATTCTGATCTCATTCATTCAATTCTCGATTTTTTAAAAGACGTCACAGAGCCAGCATTTCAATCAAGGGTGACAACTCGGAGTTGGCTGGAGTTATCCTCAGTTGATCACTACTCAACGAAGAATACGCGCAGAGCTCGCAGGACTATGACGTTGATTAATCTGCGGATTTCAGCGGGACTTTGCAGATATCTGTGGGGGTATTCGGGTATTCCTGTTGGGTTGTTAACCCCAGAAAGAAGGGGCCAGGCCTACAGCATAAGCATGCATGCGGAGACATCTGGCAGACGTTCTTGTTGTAAGAGAAGGTTAGAAGCAGAATGTTGGTCCCCACCTAGCGCATCGCTATGAAATTAGCATGCTGCTAGCTAGAAGACATTCTTTAAGTATCCAAAACAAGAAGTCAAGTACATGACTATAGTTAAATTTTGGAGTACTCATAATGGTAATTAATATAGACTTGTAGTATCATTTTTTTTGTACATGTATTTTATTTTATGTGTTTTTTTTTTTATTTTTGGGTTGTTTTTTTTTTTTTTGGTTTTGTTTTACAGTTCTTAGTTTGCAATCTCTTTGTTGGTTTAGGATTCATATAGACGGACACTGAGTGAACGGACATTCCGAAAAAAATGGCTCTAATGACCTACTAGAAATTGGACTGTTTATATATATATATATATATATATATATATATATATATATATATATATATATATATATATATATATATATATATATATATATATATATATATATATATATATATATAGCTGCTGTATAGCAATTACTACAATAAGAATGAAAGCTGATTTAATGGTTAATTTTTACAAAGTGAACATCAACTGTCTGTATGTTTGGTTTAAATTTATTTATGGTATTTCTCCCATTTTACCTGAGAAAAGAAGAATCAATTTAAAAAATTAACCAATTAGTTGATTTATTAATTTGTAAATAATTATTTGTTTGGTAAATGGAACAAGGGAAAAAATACTTGACTGATGTAGGGATAAAGGTTGAATTAGTCCCCTTTATTCTTTGTAGAGATAATAGTTTGAAACTAACAAGAACAATAACTAACTAACTATAAAGCCTTCTATTTTCAAAAGTACTTTCCTTGCACAGTGGTTAATGTGTTGGCTTGAGGAGGCTTTAGCACTCGATTTCGAATTCATGACGTTTTTTTTTTAAAATTGTGTTTAAAAAGTGATCACGATAACATTCACACAGATACCCCTTTCTTTCTCCGTTTACCTCTTTACCTTCTTGTCTAGACGTGATAGGATCATAGCGTTTCAAGAAATCCAAAAAGCATGTAAAAAAAACTATTGGTAAAATATTTGTAATCGCACAAAATTATTATTATTATTACAACTTTAATTACATAACTGCTTAAACTAATTGATACAACTACGCCATATATATACAATTATTTTTTATTTTGTTGTTCAAAGTATTTTTGAAAATGATGTTTTTTTGTTCGAAAATAAAATAATTAACATGAAATCTAGCCAACATGTTACAACTTTGAACTGTGGGAATGATCATAAATAAACAGACTTAGACGTACAATTTGAGCACCGTTCTGTGCAGACATCTTGAGATAAGATTGTGCAAAATCACTGGAAAGAATGAATAAATAATACAAGACAATATTGAAGCAAATCAAGAAGAAATAAATATTATTGACCAGCCTCAGCATCATAAAGCAGGAATCGGGATTAAATAAAAATGTTAACTAGTATTTATTTAGAAACACATATTTATCGAAAACAATTTTTTTTTGTTTTATAGAAATGCAACAAAGTGTTGTGCTTTGTTTTAACCGTTTTTTTTTTTTTTTTTTTAATTAGAATCCCCTTTTGTAAAAGTAGCAATGTAACGGTAACAGCCAGTTAACACCAAAAAATTCGAAATGTATAGAGCACTGGAACATACAAAAACACTTTTTGATACATAAAACTAATACATATAATCACATACATTTGAACTACAATGTTAAAATCGAACATATAAAAATGTCTTAAGACAAACTATTAGTATGAATTTTAATGAACCAATAATCTCCCCTTAAGTTTCGTTCCACCTTTATACTACGATACTAAATAGAGTAACTTATAATAAAATGTCTACTACGATTGTGCGTGTCGATTGAATCATTGCAATAAAATGTCTACTACGATTGTTTATCAATTGAATCGCTTGTAATACTTACATTATTCATTGTGAAGTACAATTATACTTCAGTTAAACTAATTAGTCAATGAAAATTTTTACATGCCCTGCATTCATATAATTAGACAATCTCACCTATTTAATAGCATTAAGTTGGAGATACTTGGTCAGCATATAATTTGTTGTGAAAATTGAATAGCAACTGTAATATTCAAATAATAGACTTTTGGTGCCTCGATAAGTGTTTACGATATAACCGATTATTTAAAAGTGGTATCAATACCTTCTTGGTTTTTGTTTTATCGTGCTTAAGAAAAACAAAAGACATCAATTTGTTGACCTTTACCCCCCCCCCCCCCCCCACCAACACAGACCACAATGGTGCCTTTAATAATGAAACGTGAAGTACAGTTTACCAAGATTAGAGAGCTTGGAACTTCCTTCCGGCTTACGTCATAGCAGGGTCATATTTTTTTTGTATTACCTGATTATATCACGCTATTTCGGTATTGATCTTTAGTTGTGCTGTTTTAGCTGGGTTTTTTTTATTGTTTTGTTTTGTTTTTTAGCCCTCGAGATAATCAATTCTCTAATGGAGCTTGATATTAATATTTGAGTTGTGTTTATAGAGACTCACAGTGAAGCATAGTTTGATACAAAGATCTCATTGCCTTAACAATTTAGGCATGAGGACTTAACGTGAAGTGGAGATTTACTTGTATCTGACACTTTCTTTCAATCTCTCTCTCTCTCACTCTCTCGCTCCCACCTTCTCTCTCCCTCTCTCACTTTCTCTCATTCTCTTTTCTTAACTCCCTTCCACCCTCTCTCTTTTATTTGGTGTATCCGGTGTTCGAAATACACGAAATGTTGATGAGGAAACATGTTCACTTCTCTTTAAAGAACTGTGATTCTAGATCTTAAATCTCTTCCGTTGGGAGCATAGATGAACTGTTAGTATTTAGTAGTCACCATTGCCCTTCTTAGTCCGGCCCTGCATTAAATACACTCTAGTGGCAGAGGTTCAAATCTTTAGATCCTCGACTCCAGTGATAGAAGTCTTATGCCGGGATCTCTCTTATTTTATGTTTCTGCGATGTTCTGGGAAACAAGTGTATTGAAACACAGATGTCGTAAATACATAGCAGACTGGAGAGAGAGACAGAGACAGAGAGAGACAGAGAGAGAGACAGAGAGAGAGACAGAGAGAGAGACAGAGAGAGAGACAGAGAGGGAGAGACAGAGAGAGAGAGAGACAGAGAGACAAAGAGAGAGAAAGAGAGACAGAGAGAGAAACACAGAGAGAGAGACAGAGAGAGAGACAGAGACAGAGAAGCAGAGAGACAGAGAGAGAGAGACCTGAGAGACAGAGAGAGAGACAGAGACAGAGAAAGAGACACATAAAGAGACAGAGAGAGACTGAGAGAGACATAGAGAGGGAGAGAGACAGAGAGAGGGAGAGAGACAGAGAGAGAGAAGTATTGGGAAACAGACAAACAAACAAAGAAGGCAAAGAGACGAATAGAGACAGAGACAGACATAGGAACAGAAAGATAAAAAGAGAGACAGAGAGACAAAGAGAGAGGGAGACAGAGACAGATGATCTACAACAAGTGTATTGAAACATAGATATCGTAAAAACATAGCAGACTGGAGAGAGAGACCGAGAGAGAGAGAGAGGCAGAGAGAGAGAGTAAGACACAAAGAGAGACAGAGAGAGAGACAGAGGGAGAGAGACATAAAGAGAGAGAGAAAGACAGAGAGAGCCAGAGAGCGAGACATAGGGAGAGAGAGAGAGAGGAGAAATAGACAGAAACAAACAAAGAAAGAAGGCAAAGTGACAAATAGAGACAGAGAGAGACATAGGAACAGAGAGATAAAAAGAGAGACAGAGAGACAAAGAGAGAGGGAGAACTCGAGAAAATGACAGAGACAGAATGATCTACATAGAGAAAGAAATAGAGTGACAGATAGACAGAGAATGGCATACAGACATACAAGAAGGAAGGAGAGACCAAGAAAGAGAAAGAGAGAAGAACATAGAGACCAAAAGAAAGACATAAAATAAACGAGTGAGAGAGACGGAGACAAAACGAGACAGAGAGACGGAGACAAAACGAGACAGAGAGACGGAGACAAAACGAATGAGAGAGACGGAGACAAAACGAGACAGAGAGACGGAGACAAAACGAGACAGAGAGGCAGAGAATGATAGAGAGAGAAAAAGTGAGAACCGGGTAGACAGAGAGACGCATAAAAGTAACAACATTAAATCAATATTATAACATCACTATTTATATTTGTGTATTTCTCTCGAAGATATATATGTACATTATACTTGATAACATTCAGTCATGGCAGATAATTGTTTCGTCCCAAAACAAACACCTTGCTAACCAGATAGTTAAAACATTAGTATTTTGACCACTTTAAGTACATCATTTTATTAGTTCATTACAATCTATATCACAGTCTTATACTCAAACATGCAACATAGACAGTTATGTTTACAGTTATACACACAGTTATTTTCACATATATACATATATTCACACGCATACAGTCGTATGTACACATATACACAGTTATATTTACACATATACGCATATTTACAAGCATACAGTAATATTTACACATATAAACATATATTTACACAAGAAAACTCATTCATATTTTCACACACACAGTCATATTTACACATATACCGACAGTTCAGTCAGTCATGTTTCCTGTCCGCCGACATTTCAACCATTTTTAAAACTAATTAGCATCAGTCTTGGCTACCCGTGGCGCCGTATTTGTGTCAGAGGTAATGCGATGTCATGGGCACTTGACATGACAGCCGCTGTCACCGGTATGATGTTCAAGTTTTATGAACCACTGAGTGATCGAGATGATTTGTGGGAGCCGCTGGTTTAGTCAGTCTGTGTGTGTTTTGGCATTTTTGTGTGTGCCTTTTAGTGTGCGTGATTGTGTTTTGGTTTGTAGGAGTCTATGTGTTGTCGTTTGTTTGACTTTGTGTTTAGGTTATGTACGTGTGTGTGTTGCTTAGTGTGAGTGTGTGTTTTGCTTAATTTTGAGTGTGTGTTTTGATTTATGAGAGTGTGTGTTCGGTTAATGTGATTTTGTTTTGTTTTTGTGTGATTGTGTGTTTTATTTTGTGTGAGGGTATGTTTTCTTTTTTTATGGGATTGCATATTTATTTGTGTAAAGGTGTATTTAATGTGTGTGTGAGCAGGGCTGGCCTTAAGTAATCGGAGGCCTTAGACGAAGTGAATATGAAGGCAGTAGGCGACGTGAATATGAAGGCAGTAGGCGACGTGAATATGAAGGCAGTAGGCGACGTGAATATGAAGGCAGTAGGCGACGTGAATATAAAGGCAGTAGGCGACGTGAATAAGGTGAACCCCAAATGAAATAGAAAACAAGTTAAGATCGAGTAACACGCAACGAATTTTAAACCGTGAAGTATCAATGTCTAAATCAACAATGTGCTTCAAGTGCGATCCATGATCACAAAGCATGAAATAACATTTCGACATTTCACCAAAAGGAAGAAACAAAGGTCTTCTAACATATGTACTAATATGTAGTCTAACAAGTAGATCTAAACAATGGTCTTCTAACATCTGTAGTCTAACAAGTAGATCTAAACAATGGTCTTCTAACATCTGTCGAACAAGTAGACTTAATCTTTCCAGGATAAACCATGGATCATAAGACTTAGAGCTAGGCTAGTAAACATGAGTATAGAGTTCTGATAAAATTGAGATTTGATCCATGTTTCGTAATTTTTATCTAGAACATTTCACCTAATTTGTTACATATGTTAGCAGTGTAAGGATGCACATTTTTTTTAAAGTCAAATAGTGAACAAAATATTCCAAAATAAAGGCAAGGCGCGGTGGCTGAGTTTTAAAGCGCTTAGTTTCCTAACAGGGCCTCCCAGGATCAAATTTTGGTGAAGACTGGCGGTTTTAATTTCGGAATATTTAGGACGCCTCTGAGTTCATCCATACATTTCGGTACCTGACATTAGCTGGGCAAAAGTAGGACGCCAACTGTGAGCCACAGAAACAGATGATATCTGTCATGGCTCTTACGCCGTGTCAAATCCAAACAATGAAGTAAAAAGGAGGTAACCTTTACCATTTCAGTAAACACCGGGCGAAAGGCCGAAACAATCCAATTAGGTAGTCGACACGAGTGTTAACAAAATAAACACCTTTAATATTGAAAAAGGAATCCGTCCAATGTCCTTCGTTATTAGCGGCGTCTGTCTCTTCAAAAGACGTGTTGTTTCTAGTGTCCAATAGAGCGTTCTTGTTTTTTAAAGATCTGTCACGTCCCTTGTCGCTAAGTAAAACTTTCCCTTTATTCCCGAAACAAATAACTAAATCCTAATCATGTCATAACAATCAAAGATCGTAATGTCTGAGAGGGTAACTTTCCTTATTTTTAAGGCAAGCAATGACCAGGTCTTATCATTGGACCCAGACTTGCAACACCACCTGGCAGCGACACATACAGTCTTGCATTAATTACAGAAGATAATTGCGCGTTTCATGTATCCATCTAGTCATGCATGTTAATCAGTGATTTAAGCTCAGCTAAGTCGTTGGTTTTCCTGGCTGATTCAGGCAACCTATTCCATTCTCTAATCACTAATGGTACATGCGAAGTAGAAGCAGTTGTACAATTAGGTCTTAGCGTAAGGAGCAAGGAATGCGCCTTTATCTTTGTCTTCCTGAGTATGTTTATGTTGTTGTTTTTTTTACAAAACTCATATTAACTCACTCCGTCAGTCTGGTAAAAAGTTTGAAACGGTTATTTCTCCCACAATCATTCTCGGATCAAGTTGAAATTTTACACATTTATTCATTGGCAAAAACAATACTCGAATCAATTAAAAATTTAAACAATTAATCAATTAAATACTGAGAATTAAGTTTTTTTTAATACCAACAAGGGATATAAATTCTTCAGTTCTCAGATATATTTCTAAATAATTAGTGTTTTGTCCCCTTAAATAATTGTTCACGTTATTTCTACCACACCCATTCTCAAACAATTATTTATTGAACCTAACAAAACATGCATCCATAAAAAAAAATAATAACAAATTAACCGATACTTTAAATGGTAATTAATTGTTTTGTTTGATATCGAGAAAGGCAAATAACTCCTACATCCTTGAATAATATAGTTTAAAGTGTCTAGTTCTTCCTCTTAGACAAGCTTTGAGTTTTAAAAAAAAGGATTTTTAAAAAATGTTTTTGTTTTGTTTCTTGCTTATGCAATTTAAGCAAGTTTGACTTTTACGTTGATTCATGATTGTCCTTTCTTCATCTCATTGCCATAGTCACTGTACATACAAATCTACATCTACTTTGATTACCTTCTGCTTTACATAGAGTTATAATAATTTATGTATACAAACATACATACATATGTATAAAGGATGGTTTTATCAGTAAAGTCAAATCAGGGCCAAGGTTTTAAACAGAGGTCGTGTTAGGAATCTGTAGTTTTCTACATAATAACAAGAAACAACGAAAGAATGGATAAAAATGGCGCTGCTGACATGGCGAACGTATTGGATGTCTTGCTGGCAGACGACAAGATGGCTCCACAGTGGGTGCCTTGTGAGACTGCAGCCCGCCAAGTCCTGGAGTCAAGCGATGGGCTTGTCACCCTGGTATGGCAGCGCTAAGAGAAGGGGGGAAGTGAGAGGGAGAGCCTCGTTTTGTTGGCGCCTGCAGTTCGAACATATTTCCGATTTGTTTGATTTTAGTCTAATATTATTTATGTATACATTTTTTTCTCTATTTTGTTTTGGGATTTATTAGTACACAGTGACATTCAATTATTTCCCTTTAGGCTTGACTTAATTCTGTTATTGTTCTCATTCAATTTGAGATTATGGGAATAATTTTTAATAAGATTCTATTACTTAAGGTGTTAGTAAACTTTGGAGTTCCAAGTCTTAATAAATTACAAACAGAGGATTCCTAAAAGAAACTGTTATTTGGGCTATGACAACTATATAATTATGCATGAATATGCATATTAGTGTGGACTGGTCTCATTGTCTAACGAAATTTTACGATAGAACATTATAAAATGCCTTGACATATAACTTGGATAAGGTATCGTTGCTTAGGAATTCTTTCAAATAAAGGAATGTTTGGCATAAATTTACTAGTTTGGCAGAACAAAATGTTCACAAAGTAAAATAAAATTGCTTTAGCAGAAGTCTGACATAAAGTGCTTATTTACTATAATTTATAATATATATATATGTATATATATATATATATATATATATATATATATATATATATATATATATATATACACATATATATATATATATATATATAATAACAATGCCATAACAAGATTTTTTTTAAGTAAAGCATATCTTTGTCAAAAACAAAAGTAATCAATTTTAATTTCTATATTTCATTTTTCCTTATATATACCTATCAATTTTTTAGGAAATAATTCTGTAACTTATCGTCTCTGGATATTTGGACAACTTAACGTTATGTCGTTGAGTATGCGATGATACTATACAATTCCTCTAGCGATACTCTAACTTTACGTTTTGGGTGACTTCTTGATTGGATAATTTATTCATTACTATCTGATCATCGAACTGATCGATATAAATGTTGTGACATTAAAAGGTATGTGGTATTTTTTAAATTATATATACTGACTGTACTATCATAACCTGTTTATGCAAATATCTAAGGAGTCAGAGCATATTGGCTAATTATATTTACATTTCGAAGAATTTTTTCCTCAATGTGAAATTAATTTCATCTAGGACTAATTAATCAACATTTAAAAATAAAGAAAATGCAAAATTTATTATTTTATTCAAAGAAAATGTATTTCAAATTAAAGAAAAATGAATTTAAACCTAAAAATAAAACAGTTTGGCTAAATTAAATCTGCCAACTTTGAGCTATTATGGACAAAGAAAAGGAAACATAATTTGAATGAAAAATTGTGTACATTAGAATTCGTCCAGCGAAACGTAAAGAGTACGTGTTCATTTAAATCTTAGGAACGTTTGTTTAGAAAGCTCTTCTATTTCTCGAAAGTCAAAACTCCAGTTTTTAATTACTGTCCGCCATTCCATTTCAGGCTTGATGCAGGCTTGAGGTGCCTTAAATATAGTACTATAGGGAAACCAATAGAAAACATTGGAATGCAAAAACTTTATATATGCATATATATATATATATATATATATACTTAATTACTTCATTTGATAAAGATGCAATATAAAACGGGAGTCAAATATTTATATTAGTAGAATTACTATGTTACTATTTTTACAAAACATTAGTACTTACAAAGCTGGCAACGTTTTTGGGTCGCCCTCGCATCCAGAAACAACTACGTAAGAATTGGACCTTCTGTTCTCGTCCTAAACGTTAAGGGAAACAAACCAGTTTCAGACCTATCTATCGCGCAGATGATGTCGACATAAATTGTTTCTGCGGCACACGGTTAACGAAGGTATCATGCAGCCAGCACAATGACAAGCCCCTCGGTTTCGAAGCCCAGCGATTAATCATGAAGCCCCATGGCGCCTTCCTAATACATACCAAAATTTGTCATAGACGTTTGCAAGATACATGATAAAGTATGATGCCACCGTCTACTGTCCTAACAGGTCAATGATTTAGATATATTTGATTCAAAGGGTTACTTTTAAATATGTTCCTCTATCAACTATCATGATTAGCAAAGATTTTTAGATCTAGTAAGTATAGCTGTTTATAAAGCCAGTATATTATTATGAACAGTTTACTTTTTTTATCGCTTTATCTGTTAGGTTTAAATAAAGTTTTTCATGTAATAATAATAACAATAACAATAACAATAATAAAATACCTGAGAAGATTCTCGTTGTTTGTCAGAAGGCGGTAGTGCTGCAGACCTGCAACATCCCAAGAAAATGTCTCAGTGGGCACGATGAAAGAGACTACAATGAATTTTGTTTCTCTCTAAAGTAGCTCGACCGCGACAGTGCCAGAGAATACTTGTTCATTTCTACAATAACAACAACAATAATAATTATAATAACATAATTGATATCCATGAAGACAATTCGTCTTATAATGTGCGTATTTCGCATAACAAAACATAACTAAACAACAAGCAAAACTCTAGCAAACGGAACACACCAGGCTCATTCTTAATACCAGTTGTACTTGAGACATTACAAGCGAAGTTTCCATCAAATAGTAGGATTCTGTTTAATGCTCAAGGAACATATCTGCTTACTTTATGTTAATTCGTAATTTTTTGGACATCTTCTGACTTATCGATCATCTCCAACTAGCTTAATTGTCTGTACATCACGTCACAGATATGGATGTCTGGCATACCTTAGCAATTACTTCTAGCATGGGAGATGTGCTCAGGCAAGCAATAACCGATAATCAGCCTGTTTTATTTGTGTTTTGGTCTATATTAATTTGCATTATTATTAGGGATATACGTTTATTGATTCTGAACATATGTATCACATTGACTTAATGAAAGAAGAAGATACGTGTACGAAGTGGGGTCCGATCTAACGAAATAATTCCACAGGAGACGGAGATTTATAAATGCTATTATTGTTACATTGTCTTATATTCTTATGTATTCAATGAACTTATTGATCTAAACGGGACGAACGGACAGACAAACCATACTAAAAGCGGATTTGTCCATTTTGGTGGCCGCTAATAAAATCGTATACACGCGATATGTAAAGAAGTGCTACTTCACACAGACTTTAAGATGTCTAAAATTATATGGGCAACAATTATCTTTATCTATCTATCTATCTATCTATCTATCTATCTATCTATCTACATATATATATATATATATATATATATATATATATATATATATATATATATATATATATTTATATATATATATATTTATATATATATATATATATATATATATATATATATATATATATATGTACAAGGCTAAACTGGGTGTCAAAATCGACCCGGACAATTTTATACAATCTGGCCAGCAAATTGGGCATCCAATCATACCTGTCCTCAAAGGCATTGTGTAATGTTTAGTAATGTATCGAAAGTAGCTAGCGATATGAATAATTATTTAGTACATTTAGAATTCATTTCTCACACTCATTCTAAATCGGTCTATTGGTTTCTCATTTTATATCCTGTGTGCTCTTCCTCTCTCTCACTTTCTCTTATTACATTATCTCTTATCTCCATTTTTGCCTCTTTCTCTGTCTGTTTGTCTGTCTCATATATACACACACACAAACAGGGGCGTAACTAGGAATTTGGGGGCCCGGGGGGATTGACATCTTTGAGGGCCCCTTGCATTTTGACATTCGACATATGACATGAGATAATGTACGCAAAAATATATAAGCCCCAAATCAAATTGGTTCAGTATATCAGTAAACTTAACAAAAAGTAATCATCAAGACTCTTTTAATGAATAATACCATTGTTTATTAGTTAAATAATGCACAAATGACAAATCTCAATTGATATGCTTCACGTCGTGCATTCTGTGCAGAAAAGACATCTATAACATCAACTGCATCGATACTTTGAGCACACGTAATTCCCAAATGAAGCCTGTTTCCTCAATAAGTCTATTGGTGATTGTATTACTGGTTTGTTGATAAAAAGTGCTCGTGCATCAATGACATCATTGAAAAAACGATTTTCCATTTATTTCATCATACAAACAGGAAAAGTAGCACAGTTTGTCATAGGCGTGTCTTCATCTAACAGGTGTCTTGGTTCAAGAAGAAACCCAAAGGTATTCATTTTCTTCCAGCCTTTGGAGTCTGCCCTTCATCTCCATATGAAATCTGTCCAGCACTTCTGTCGCAACACGTTTGAATTGCAGTTCTATTGACAGTCCTACATTAGAACTCAACCTCCCATCAAGTCTTGTCTTTCTTCTGGTTATTTTCATTACAGGGAAACCATAGTATTCACTACCTTCTTTTGCTTTTTCGATGGATTGATTTTTGTCAGTTTCTCATCATTTTGCAGAAAGCATGAAAGGGTAGGAATACTAATTTCTTTAGCAGCTTCCCGTATATGCAGTCCAGACTTTTGTAGTTTCTTCTGAACTATATTAGTTGGGCGCAGGAGCTTTGACCTTGATTCCAGATAGGCAATACAGTCTTAATTTTTCAATGCATGAAGAAGATTCTGTGCTAATATTATAATGGTATTACGTCATTTTTAGTTGTTTTGTTTTGTGCAAAAGTAAAAGGATCTCAAGCATACAAATGTGGGAAAGATCCATATCTCGTTATGCTCGAGTATAGAAATACTCCGATAAGTGGACTGCCGTATTTACCATCACATTGGCTGACGAGTAGAAGACTCAGGGAATCATTCCAGCTGATACCAAACTATTGAAACCATCGGTAGCTGAAAATGCAGACATTACTAAACGAACGACAGATGAAAAGCAAAGTGAAATACGATGCAAAAGCAAGACTACCTATTCTGATTATTTTGTCGGAGAGTTCGTCTAGGTCAAACATGGCAGAAAGCAGTTGTCATAAAAAAACATTCAGCACCAAGTTCTTACATCATAAAGACAAACGATGGAAAAACATACAGAAGAAATCAACGCTTTTTAAATAAGAGTTTCGATGAAGACATCTCTGGGTACTATGATACCGATGAAGACAATGAACTGCAAACTGTTGGAACAAACGAAACAAACAGTTATAGACCAACGTCTAGAGAACTTGTTGTGCCAGTCAAGACAACCAGAAGAGGACGAATAGTTAAAGTTCCTAGTAGACAAGGCCGGCCTTAGGCCACTGCAGCCTATGCGGTCGCAGTGGGCCCCGCGCTTTCATAGGCCCCGCGCTAATTCTAAGTGTACATTATTAAATACAACAATTATAACGTATTTAAAATAACAGGGTTTTCGCGACCTCATGATTTTCCAGGGCCTCCAGGAAATCTCATGAAAAGGCAAAATATACGATAAAGTTCTGAACTATTTTTGAATTTATTCACATCTCCTAAAGAATAGACGAAATTGACATTTTGGGGTGCCAATAAATAAAAAATGGCATTGCGAGCTTTCATTTCATAAAAATTTATTGCCAACACGAAAGTAGGCCTATTTTCTAATAAAAAAAAATAATTTTGACATTATGCTTATCCCTACCCAGACTAGGCCCCGCGCGATCCGTTTCGCATAGGGCCCCGCAAATGCTATGGCCGGCCGGCCCTGCCAGTAGATATCACTCTTAAGAAATTTAAAAGGAAGGGTGTGCTAATATTATATGATATTACGTTATTGTTTTTTGTTTATGTTTTGTGCGAAAGCAAAAGGATTAGATGGAAATAAAAAGAGAGTTTCCATTGGATTGAGGAAAGATGAATAGAGGGGTAATAACTCGAGTGTGAAGTTTAATTCTGAAATTATAGACGCCACACCCGAATAATGGACTATTCTAGCATTTTTAAGAATAACGTTTAGATCTGTTATACTAGATTCTGTAAATTTTGCTTCAAGGTTAATTAGTGTAGCCATACAATATTCGCCATTTAGATCTATTATTAGTAAAGGTAACAAGATACCTGGAATTCGCTGTATATCATACAGTTTTATTCGTGACAACAACGTTTAGAATGTAACACTAACTTTTAAAAAAAATTGATCTCTGTGGGAAAAAATATTTTTAAAATGACAACAAAGTCAATGTACTGATAGACCTAGATCAATGTTTAGTCTTTGTGATAAATTTAATCCATAAATGTTGAAAAAAAAAAAGACACCCGTTGACACTATTTGTCAATCAAATATATTAATTTATGTATTTACAAATAAATTTCAGACACCCATTTGGGCCCCCCCCCCAGGTTGGGGCCCGGGGGCATTTTAAAATTCTCCCCGCCATCCCCCCCTTAGTTACGCCACTGCACACAACTATTCTTCTCTTTCGTTTTTCTACCTGTATTCGCTCTTATATGATTTTTCTTTATCATTTAACTTTAGCACAATGCTATCAAAATAATAAGATAATAAGAGAATTCGCTAGCAGGAAATCTCATTCCTCGACCTATGTGCACTACAGTGACTAACCTGGAAAGGAAAAAGTGAAGTTTCTCTACCAAGGATGTATTCAACATCACTTCATCTAGAAACAAGATGACACCTCAATGTCGGCGTGATGAGCGCAGACCAGGAAATACAATTCCCTGCGGGACCCATTCACAGAGATCTATATTTGGAACGTTACTCGTGATTTGCACAAGGCACTAAGCGAAAGAAATGCTCGTCATTTGCACACGGCACTAAACGAAAGGAAATGCCCGTCTTTGAACTGGATGCTGCAAGTCGTAGAACTTTGCATTCTTTATCAATGCATGCTTTACTTTCTACAATCTATTGTTTCGTTTTCCTGCGTGTTTGAACTTATGAATTATTTATAGATTTTTACATATTTGGATAAAAAAAATACCTGCATTTAGGAGTGGATTTTAAAGAAGGTTCCAACAAATAGGACTAGGTATTTCATTTCTACCACATTGACAATAATTTTTCCCCGGTGTGCAGACCTTGTTGTTAGCGTTCAAACAAATTCTTAAAAATGAGCAAATTTGTAATAATTTCAATTCAAAAGCTATACGATTTTACTTTGTTTAACTTAAGAGAAGAGGAACTCTCGGAAAGCGGAATTTAGAAAAGTCAATTTTCACCGATATTTATAATGAAACAATTTTTTGTTTTCAGTTGTTAATAGATGATACTCGGTCGTTGGATTTTTATCTCAAGATAGCTTATACAACTAAGGCGACATATGTTTTATTGTAATCATTAATATTAGCCAATGGATAGAAGGTATTATAAGGATATAATGGGATGGCGTGTAGTAGTAACATTAGTAGCAATCGTTTTATTACGCTCTGTTGTTCTGTATGTGTCTAAAGTGAAATAAGGTAATATACTAGAATCAACATAAATAGAGCTTGCAGAACTCTTCATTATCAGCATCAGATATACCGACACAGAACAGTACATAGCCCGCGCCTATTTGTGCATAAGCAGGGAAAAAAGCATGGAATTTAAGTCAAGGTCATGAAGCAATGGGCCATTTGATATTTGAGTGGTCTACTTAACACAGCTTAATCCGACATCTTTTTTTTCATAAAACATTTTAAACTTTTCAATTTAATTGATTAGACGAAGTTTGTTCTGTTTGTAAGTATGTCTTTGTTTTAAAGTGCATCTCTCCAGAAAACAGTGACTTTGATTGTCTAACACTTGTTAAGAATGCAACAGTTTAAAAAAAAAAAAACAACCCTGGTTCCTTTTGTCAGACATCGACCACAACAATACACAAGTTAGTTTTGATTATGCCTTTGAAGACTATTGTCATAAAGACAATAACTACATTGACGTCATGAATCGTTTTGTTAAACCAACTTCCGGTGCTTTTAAACAAAAACCGTCTGCGCCATTGTCCTATCTCTTTGTGCGAACTGTTCATCGTGTGATTAATTATAACTTTTGAAAAATCATTTTATTATTTTCTATGTTGTTTATATTTTATGTTTTTACTTGTATTGGAGGTTTTCAAAACTAGAATTTATTTACACTTATCTCTCTTTATTTTACATTTCAATATTTGAAATGATTCGAGTCAGGGCCGGTCCTACAGGTTGCGGTGCCCACTACGGCCGCATAGGCTGCAATGGCCTAAGACCGGCCCTGATTTTAGTGACCTAACAAATTGCACACAATTTATTGGGCTATAAGATTTCAAAATGTATTGTTTATCAATACCATACTGTTTCGTTCACAGGATATATAAAAAAAAAGTTAGATATTTATGGATTTACAATATAACCACATAATGTTTGCTTTTTAGATGTTACATTGTTTTTAGTTTTTTCCTTAGGTTTATATTACTGGTGTTAGTGTTACTGCCAAGTTGTCTTGCAATGAATATCTAACTAAAGTGGATGGAACGGGATGGCCCCAAAGTAGGTCCGCAGTTATTAAACTATCTTATAATAAAGAAAAATAAAGTAATCTCTATAGACGCAAAATTAAATTAGAATCATTTGTCTAAATTAGGTTAAATAGATCCTAAAACTTTGTATTCCTTTTAAGCTTGAATTTTATAGAATTGGTAAGACGATTCATCCACACGTCAGTCTCTATTCCACAGACAGTCGACACACAAACACACGCTTCATAAACATACATATAGCCTACTACAAATGTATACCAATATAAACATGTGCTGTTTAGTGCTTCTTAAGAACAATAACTATAGTATTACTTAAAAGTGTGTATTTGTGTTTTCAAAGAGGTCGTTGTATAGCCTAACGCAATTCTTTAACTTACACCTTCCTGACAAAATATAGTTCAAGAAACGAAAAATTATCTGAACTGAGCTTTAGTTACCATTAATTATTGAGTAGAAGTTTTAAAAAACCTAACAGGATATCACTGCTGGAAATCTGTACTTGCTAAGAAAATTGATTCTCTTTACTTTTGTGAATTTGTAGAATTTGTTTTTTTCAAACTTTATTGACGTTTTTCTTTCCCTATTTGGTTATAGCTTTTTTTAGAAATCGGCTGCCTAGCCTTGTGGTATACGCTCTGTACTGTCGTTGGAAGGACACAGTGGCCCCGGATTCAAACCCGCTGCCATTTTTCCAGCAGGAGGTTTGGGCTAGGGTGTATTTATCTTCAAAATTGAAGGAACATTCGAAAAAACTTCCGTCTTTTCTACACCCCAGTCTACATCTATATATGTCAATGCAAGGGCCCTAATTCCTATACCTATTGGATGACTGACACATTGCTAATTCACTAACTTGCCGTGGACGAGAATATAAGAAAACGAAACTAGTTACAACTATCTGTGTGCTTTAACAACTGAACACCTTTCACGATAAAAAACCTCAGAGTTTAAATTTACCGAAAACGATGCTTTATTCGTTTTTAAAGAAGTCCGCCTTATTTAAAAATTACAAATATAAAATTTTTGTGAGTAGAGCTTAACTCTACATCAGGATGTCGTTGGTTCAATTCTTCATTAAACGATATTTTTTTTTTGTAATTTAATTTAAATATTAATTTTTTTAAATTGTGTTTTGGAATAACTTAAAATTTGATCTAAATAAAAGTTGAAACAGAATTTATAACCTCGATTCTAGGATAAGTTTTAACCTTTGGTTAAACCTAACGTATACTAGAATACACTTGCCAAACTGGGGTTGTTGAGATTTTGGCAGTTTTATTCAAAGTGCAAATAAGTAAGGGCTGGGGTGAGTACGGTTTAAGCGTTATGTGAGCATTTGCATGATGTAAAAATAAAACGTACAATATATAGCCTTGGGAAAAAATCAACAGGCCAAGCCGGTGGGTAATGCTAGCTGCATACAAAGCCGCAGAGGTTCACTTCCTTTAAGATCAAAGACAATCTGCTGCCTTTTCAGCACTGAAGAATCACATCTTGAAGCTCTTCCGTTTGACACACACACAAATGTTTCCATATGAAGGAAGCATTAGACTTTCACTCTATGACTTTGAACTTATTTAAAAACTAATGGGCTACTAACTATCTTATATAATACAAACGTTACGTTAACCAATGAATTAAATTCTGCCAAGTCACTGGTTTTCCTGGCTGGCTCAGGCAACCCATTCCATGCACTAATAGCACTAGAGAAGAAGGAGCATTTGTACAAATTTTTCCTAGCATATGGAACAAGGAATGCACTTTTATCTTTGTGTGTTTCTGAGTATTTTATTATTATTTTTTTTTTGTATTTAAAGATTATGGTTCAGTGTTTTATGTATAATTGCTACTTTACTTATAAGTCTTCTATCCTAAAGGCTTTCTAAATTTAGAGATTTAACTAAATGTGTTACTCTAGTCTAATGTAAATATTTGTTTGTCATGAATCTCACTGCTCTATTTTGTGTATGTTCCAGTTTCTTAATGTTTTCCATACTTGAGGGGTCCCAAACAGAGGAAGCATATTCTATTATTGGCCTACCAGAGGTTAACTAACATTTTAGTTTTATGTTCTCATTTATAGAAATTTCGTAAACCTAATACTAGCAGTAGTAAAGGAGATTCGATACGTCGATTTACAAAAACACTTTGGGATAGTGTACACATTGTTGCTCAGTTTATTTTTATCTAGTTGTTAACTGAGAAGTTCGACGTCCTTGACATTGTTAAGTTCACCGTGAACATCTCTGATATTTGAATTTACAAAAAGATCATTACAAAGATATACTATTCAATTTGTAGTCGCCGTGGCTGATTTGTAAACCGAGGGTCTCGTGTGCGAATTCTGGTCAAGACTGAGATTCTTAATATCGGGATCTTTGAGATCTTCACCCAGCTCTAGAGATTACCTGACATAAGAAAGGTAAAGTCGGTTGTTAGTTGTGCTGGCCACATGACAACCTCGTAACAGTAGGCCACAGAAACAGATGACCTTTACATCATAGATCGCAAGGGCTAAAAGGGGAAATTTACTTTTTTACTTTTACTATTCAATTTATAGGGACAATACAACAGCAACAACAATGGGTACAATAAGATCATAAACATGGAACATTGATTATAAACATAGAAATAGGTTACATTTGCAAGATTTCATTCCATGTAAGATGATCAGTAAAAAGTAACAGTTATAATCAATAGATTAAAAGTTAAAATATATATGTAAAAATCTTTATACATTTTTGTTTAAATTTTTTTTTATTTCTTATTTTAAAGTGTAATGAGTTTGGCGTACCTCAGAACATATTTGTAAATATTAGAGGAGTATATTGGAAACTAGACTTCATTTCGGTCTAGGGTGTAGCCACTATAAAAATTAAAGTAAAATTTTACTCTAAAACCATGTGATGTAGATGTTTCTTGTTTTATTAACTAGACATATACCTATATCAAATACGTAACAATAAATTTGTTTCTTTAGGTCAAGATTAGAAAAAAAAATGTTAATTTGCATTGACTTATACTCAGTTACTTCCCCACCCCTTTCTTTCTTGTAGCTAAATATAAACATAATATTTATAGGATAAATGCCGACATTTCGACCATAATCTAATGTGTACACTGCATCAACGAGATATTACATTTATTTCAATGGCCTCCTGGCAAATCTAAAATTGTCCCGCTGTTCTTTTGTTATACTTTTAAAAAACAAAAAATCGCCCTCTTCAAAGCACATCATAGCCTCTGCCTTATCGCCATGTCTTCCTCCTCCCACTATTAAATGTTTATCCTCATTGCTCCTCGCCCTCCCCCCCCCACTCAACTTCATGTTGCCCCCCACCCCCCACCAACGTTCTCTCTTAAATTCATGTCTTTCTTTCCTTCACGTTTTTTTTTTTCTTTTTCATTATGAAAATAAACGTTGTCAAAATTGGATTATCCACAATCCATTCATTTGATGGATTCCAGGAGAGAGGATCTGGTTCTCAGTAGTTTGAAGCTTCAGAAAAGAAAGAAAAAAAAACGAAAATAATTTCTGAATCGTTTTCTCTAATCAATGAAGGCAAGGCTGCTGGGTCACGCTGACATAACGTGACGACCCCATGCAATAGAATTTTGGTTAAACTTTTTAATAGCCATTTTTTTTTTTTTTAGTTTTGTATAATTTTCTTGAAATTTTTGGTTTCTACAAAGATAATGTTATCCAAACAATCAGGATCAGTTTAGGGCAATTTTTAAGTAGGAAATTTCCCGACAACCTTTTTGTGACGTCCATTTCCAGTGTGGGAGGTCGTTCATATAAAAGTAATCTCCCTTGATGTTATTTATAACACTGTGCTATTTTCTTAATGAACTTTTAAAAAAAAAATAGATCAAATATATTATTAATGGTAATAGAAGTGAATGAAAAAAACAACAACAACAACAACAACAACAACAACAACAACAACAACAACAACAACAACAACAACAACAACAACAACACCCCAGCATCGTCTGAATAAATTTGTGGGTGTGTGTGTGTGTGTGTGCCCTTTACCTCTTTTTTAAAACATAAACATACATTTTAGAAGTAGGAGATATACATATAGCAACGTATTGCAAATGACTATATAGTACCCCTGTTTAAACCTATCAATTGTCATAAGTTCATATGTAATGTGGTTTGTGGCGAACACCCAACACAGCCACTTTATAAATCAATAGTCAATAGTATACATATCATGGGGTATCTGGCTAACACCCAGAATGACCACCTTCTAGATCAATAGTCAATAGTATGCACACCATGTGGTATGTTGTGAACACCCAGAATGACCACCTTCTAGATCAATAGTCAATAGTATGCACACCATGTGGTATGTTGTCAACACCCAGAATGACCACCTTCTAGATCAATAGTCAATAGTATACATATAATGGGGTATGTTGTCAACACCCAGAATGACCACCTTCTAGATCAATAGTCAATAGTATGCACACCATGTGGTATGTTGTGAACACCCAGAATGACCACCTTCTAGATCAATAGTCAATAGTATACATATCATGGGTATGTTATGAACACCCAGAATGACCACCTTCTAGATCAATAGTCAATAGTATACATATCATGTGGTATGTTGTGAACACCCAGAATGACCACCTTCTAGATCAAAAGTCAATAGTATGCACATCATGTGGTATGTGATGAACACCCAGATTGACCACTCTCACATTTATCAGGTACTCATTAAAATTTGTGGAATTATGGACGTTTAAAAAATCCCCAGATTCAAAATTTTAGCATTCAACGAGACTCGAACCTGAAATCCCTGAATTCAGTAGCCATGACATAAAAGATCTTCTAAAAGCTATATCAAGATAGGTGGGATGCATTTTCGAGTGGCATAAACCGCTTGGTTACCTATCAAGGAGGCCTCAGTTTGCATCCCGACTGAGCTCTGCTTGCTAGCGAAAAAAAACAAAACAGAAAGATACATCTTTTTCTGGATACGCCCCTGTCTATATCTTTCTACGTCTCTATCTGCTCCATAGATCGCAAGAACTGAAAGGGCAATTTGACCTTGACTTTTGAACATCAGCTTCCAAATACAATTAAAACGTGATCCTTGCTTTCCATGGGATGGTGAAAGTTGGAGAGTGAATTAAGAATCCAAACCTTTGAGAGTAAATGCTTCTGAAAAATACCAGGAAAAGAAGACAAATGAGTTTTTTACTATTACAAATCGACACATTGGCTGGGAAAAATGAGGGACTCCTAAATACGGTGAAAAGACTAAAGCTGAGCAGGATTGGTCATATTGAAAGACATGACTCAGTCAAAAGTCATTCTTCAATGTACAATGGAAGGAGCATGGAGAAAGGGTCGTCCAAAAAACAGCTGGCTGTTTAACGTAAAACAGTGGATAGGCCTCTCTCTCAATATACTGCTACGAACAGCTACTAACCGGAGAAAAGTGGAAGGGTTCGGTTACGTGAACATTCACAGCACCCCATCTACGAAAGTCAAGGGACAGATGTTAATATCCATTTCTGTCTAGAATTGTTCCTCACTGTCTTATTTTCTCTCTTTTTTTTTCTGTCTCTCTCTAAATATTTTCTTTCTATTTCTTCTTCCTCTTTCTTTACTTAATATTTCAATGTTCTTAACTGATTAAAATTGATATAAATAGACTGGATATATTATAACATTAGGAGAAAAGGTAGCAAAAGTCACGTCTTCCATATGCCAAGCATCGTCCAAAAAAAATTGTTTTTAACTCTGTTCTCTATTGTAATGTCTTATTATCAAACAAAAGAATTCAAGTATCGTCTGGTATAAACACACAGACTCTCGTAAAAATTGAAGCCTTGTAGTGCATACAACAATTGATCGATGTTTGACCATTACAGCAACTTGAAAGATGACTCGTTACTGCCCACCTCCTTCATGTAGATGAGTAGTTATATATCTTTGATACTGGTCATTGGAACCCAGCTACTCAGAGCTCCTTGAGATCTGTGAAATGTTCTTTTCACAAAGAAGTTTACGCTGATCAAAGCAGTGAGAAATAGACTATCCAAAGCCATTCTTCACACAAAGTACGTGAAACTAAGCTGCATCGTCTGATACATAGAAACGTCTATTGTATTTTTACAACCTTTGAGAAGAAAAAAGCTAATTATGTAAAAACGTTGGCTCAAATTTTACATTCACAGAGTTGAAAGCATTAAGGTGATTAATATTTAAGGTGCGCTTTTTTTTTATTCAACTCCAGGACCTCTTGGTGTCAACTGGTGGAGATTATTGGTCCCGGGGTTTTATTGGTGAAAAAGTTATCACCAGATCATTTATGCTAGGAATCATTTTCTTAACTTGTAGACGTTTCTCTACTGTAAAATAGACTTATCAGTCATTGTAATTAAGTTCATATAGAAATATAAATCATTTAACCAGCTTACAAAAATTAAACTCAAGGTGTCTAGTCTAGTAACTAAAAGCCTTGAAAAGAGTTTTGGTGGGGATATGACTGTTTTGTTCAGAAGACTTCTGATGGTGCAATGACTGTATTTTCGAAATACTTTTGATTGGGTAATGACTTTGTATCCTCAGCGATCCTTAGTCAAAGGACCTAGTTTATTGATAATAGCTGATTAGTCTAGTTTTCTTGGAATGTGTGTTACATTAAATTTGTTGGAAAGTGTCTGCATCTGAAACTTGGACGATCTAATTAACCAGAAATTATGAACAATTAATTAATAACGTTTGCCTTTCTCTTTCGGAGGATCATAACATTTTCAGTGTTTGTCTTGTTTTTGTAAGATATTGTAATTCTTAACAAAAAAAAAATAATTCATCAATTCTGCACCATCTTCAATTGCGGTGCGCATGGCGGGTTATAAAAAATTTGTAGCTAAGTTTTATAATGTTATTTTTTGTTTAAATTTGAGTCTTTTTTTATGTCCCACTATTAGTCCTCTTTTGTGCGTGTAGTATTTTGGTAACCCTACCCCTAAAATGTGTTATGCAATTAACATTAATATTGTATACGTTTTTGTTTTTTTTTTTGTATTTTCTTTCAGATGCATATTGTAAAAAATATGAAACAGCTAAAACTCGAATAAAAGATAGAAACGCAATGCACTATAAAAAGGTGTATATGTACATACATATCTCTTCTAAATCACATAGGAATATTGACTGGCCGCTGGCTTTAGTTAGAGAATAAGTCAATGGTCATTGGGGATAGCGATATTGATCAGGAGATGGCCTTTGATCTGAAGGTAATGTGACCGCTCACGATGGCCACTGCCAAGAGTGTTTTAATTGTCTTCGCTTTAATCTCATCCCCCTCGGCCTCTGGTTGAGCTGACGATTGTGTGAAGAGACGGACGGACGGACGGACAAATAATGAAAAAAAAAAGTTCAGTAGATTGATAACGAGATCCAAGACAGACTCGCACACACTCTCGATGGCTTTCACACACACACACACACGTTGGAAAAGCATTTGAACTGGCATTGACTCAGACAGACACACACGCACACACACACACAAGCACGGGCGTCATCTAATTAAGGCTGAACGGAAAGGGCAACACGACGTACGAATACTTCAAATATTAAGAATGAGAGAATAATCAAAGAACAAGCATTGGGAAAAATTAGAGAGTTATTGAAAGACAGAGAGCGTGATAGAGAAAGAGAGAGAGGGGGATGTGAGAGAAATAGATGGAGAGAGAAACTGACAGGATAAAAGAAAAAGAATATAAAATACAAGTTATAAATAGCTCACTAGCAGAAGTGAACAAAACAAAAAGAGTCCAAATAGAATTTTTAAAAATAAAGAAATCAAAGACCAATGATATATTCGCTTTAGAGAAAAAATGACAAAAATAATAATCCCAACAAAAATATTTTTAAAATTAAAATAAAGGGAAGTAAAAAAAAAATAATAAAAATAAATTTTCGTTGAAGTTTTTCAGACAAAGATTGATTACAGTCAGTTTTCAATTAATAGGATGTATTCGTCCGTCCATCTATCTATCCAGGGGCGGCCTTAGCGGTGCGCTGGACCCTGGGTGAATTTCTGGTGCCGGGCTCAGAGCCGCAGGATGAACTATATATACCATTCCACGTCACGCTAACGGGCTAATCCGTCTCCAACGCTGTAACAATAACAATGCAGTATGTCGGCCTCTAACCTGTGGGCCTTATTTTTGTTACAAAACATAAAACATGACGTAGGTAGTGTTGGCCTACAATAGACCGGCGAAGTGCATTATATACTGTATTGTAATTTTTCTACATAAAAGATTTTTCTTTCAAGTCTAAAATAGTTTTACAAAATGATCCCATGGCCACACGATGTCTATGGACAGTAGCCTAGAAAACACTTCAGCAGAAGGAGCCAATCCTGAAAGTTTATTTTGTATTTAAACACCGACGTCCAATTGGATTTGATTAGGGAAAATGTGTGGTGATCAAGCTGGTGACAATAAAATCTCTGATCGCGGGGCCCCCTTAGGCGCGTGACCTGTGGCGGTTTCCCCACTTGCCACCCTCTAAGGCCGTTACTCTATCTATCTATCTATCTATCTATCTATCTATCTATCTATCTATCTATCTATCTATCTATCTATCTATCTATCTATCTATCTATCCACACATACATATTATTTTTTAACTAGATTTTAACGAGAGTTCTATACGACATCGCTCCACAAAAGTCTGGCCAAGATCTCTGTAGCTCAATACCAACATTACATTATCCGTGGTTAACAAAGAAGCTTTGAACATGTCTAATTAAAGCCTGAGCAATACATCCTACCCTTTAACTTTAAGGTATGCGAGCGCTATAGAACGACATCTAAAAGATATAATTTAGAAACAACGATATTTATAAACATTAATCGGAGTTCACTGTGAACCAATCAAAGAATGGTGATAAACAAAAAGATAGATTTTAGTGAAATTCTTTTTTTTTTTTGGGGGGGGGGGGGGCGAGGGTGTGGAGGGGGGTTAGCGTGACATTATCAATTGAATAACAAGAAGTGTAATGACGAGGAAATAAGAGCGGATGTTTTGAGTTGTGTAGGCTGAAGATTTTTTGATGAAACAACGATACGATCTGTCATAAGTCATGGTATTATAGGTCAAGGACGTATAGTTAAAATGAGTTTTTATCTATAGACTTGAGACAGTAAAGATGGATTTTTGTACTGTGTTATATCTATGCCTTGTTTTAATTATAATTTCGCTGTTTCTATACAATCTATTTTCATGTTAAAACTATGTATATACATTAAAAGATTGTTTTAAAAAGTAGCCTGCTCTTGCGTAGTTCACGTCTAATGCACAAAAAACTAGTTTCGCAAACATAGGCTTAGTTATAGTAGTTGTTTGGAAGTACAAGCTAACTACCGATAGTCAACACTAAGTGACATCCACTTGTCGAACTGCGTGCTACGAGCCCTCATGAGGCTTCTGTCTCTATGTAGTATGTAGTTTGCGACATTCGTTGCTTGTATGCAGGTCCCGCTAGAACATCGGCAGATAAATGTAGAAAACTACTTAATTTTAGGTTAATATCCGTAACAATAGCGCCACTTTAATGTTGGAATAAGCCTACAGCAAAACTGTAATCCTGCACTGATGACGTATTTTAAACAAAGGCTAATGTAGCAACTCAGTTCCAGGCTTTTCCCACCCACGCCTCACTTTCAAGAAACTATGAAAAAGATATTATTAAGAATGGTGTCTTGTGAAGTAAGATCCAATGATATAAAATAATATAATAATATAAAAACTCAATGTGAAGACTTTTTCAAAGAAATAATTACTTTCCTGAACTTCTGAGATATCTCCTTGTATCTAACACAGGAAGTTCGCTTCTGGAGGACACAAAGACACAGATATATGTAACGCTTTTGAATTAAGGTCTATGATGACGTTTGCAGGTAATAGACTGTCAAGGGGCTTATATATAAGAAAAAACATGTGATTAAAAAATGCTTTTTTTTGTTAAGAAAAAGATATATTATACTATATAGTAGAAAGTAAGGCGTATGTATGTATGTTCCACATAGAAATCAAAACCGTTTGACCAATCTTGATACTGGAACCGTAATGTATGTATAGTAGCCCTAAAACAAACTTAAGACACACAAAAAAAGTTGGCCAACTCTGTTAAAGTATTACTATTTCATGAATCTAGGTCATGTTTACATGAGACAAGATCGAAAGGATCTGGATCTAGATCTAATTTTAAGAACTACACTTTGCACATATAGTTTTTTTTACTTTGACACATGAAAATCCATAATAAAGTCCATTGATTTCATTATTTAATAAAAACAACTTTCAAATATGTGTTTTAAAATCATTTTTACATAAATTGTTCCTTATATCAGCGAAATTAGACCTCCTGACGTACTTTATAATCCATTTCATTTAACAAATGGGGTAAACCCGTTTTAATTGTATGATATATATATATATATTTATATAATTCTACTCGCGCTTCTTTCATTGTCATAGCTAAATTTATCTATATTAAAGAAGCTTTTTATCAAATTGGGTAAACCCGTTTCCATTCTACTTTTATTTTCGTGGCGAATAAGATAAACATGAGCAAAGTTTGACATACATATAAATCCAATCCACTCGGCTAGTAATACACAAACGCGGGTAATGTCCGGCTAGTAATCTCCTATACGAAACTCATAATTATTATTAGAACGAATACATTTGCTCTTAATATGGCTACATTAAAAGACAGGTCCAAATGATGTAATAGGCCTGTAGACCCAGACTTAGAAGACGGTGTGCAAAATGTTCGTGAACAATTATTTATTTCGCTGACGTACTTGTTCAAGATCAGAAATGTTCAGAACTTCAAGCCAAATTTAATTATTACATTATTATACTTCTAAAAATATTACATTCAAACCAGAGTTTTTCCTGTGTGGCCAATTAGCTAAAAATTATTTTCCCAAATATGTACATAAGCTGTCAAATTTCTAGGAAAATCGTTAGAGCCGTTTTTGAGAACCATGTTAACCCACCCAGGTTTTTGTTTTTACCGATGAATAGTTTTCAAGCTGAAAAAAGGAATTGTAATGACGCTGTAAATGTGGTTTGTGCTGTACTAGTAAAACTGTTACCTTACGTAACAATAGAAAATGTTTGACCACATTGTAAGAAGGCCCAGAGGCAGCTTACATCAAAAGCTGGAGGAATAAGAAAGGATTAGTTTGAACTCTGGACCACAGTCCGAAGTGCCAACTTGACATACACTTATTTATGTGACAAAGTCTCCATTACGTAAGTTTGGGTTTGAGACAGAGACAGTCTAGCATTGAAACACAGAGTGAAAGTGTTTGGGTGAAATACAGGCCGACAGATACAATAAAAAGAGACAACGGAACAAAGAGGGAGATGGAGGAAGACAAATAGTGAGAAAGGTAAACAGAGAACAAGAGAAAAACACATTTATATGGGGAGGGAAAAGAAAAGAAGAGAGATTGATAAAGACAGAGAACAAGAGAGATGAACAGTGTCAGAGAGAGAGAGTAATAAACAGGTAGAGAAAGACAAGACACTCGTAGAGGAAGACATGACACAGGCAGAGAAAGACAATGCACACGTAGAGAAAGACAAGACACACAAAGAGAAAGACAAGACACAGGTAGAGGAAGACAAGACACACCCAGAGAAAAACAAGACACACACAGAGGAAGACAAGAAACAGGTAGATAAAGACAAGACATACGCAGAGAAAGACCAGCCACTCCTATAGAAAGACAAGACACACGTAGAGGAAGACAAGACATGTGTAGAGAAAGACAAGACACACGCAGAGAAAGACAAGACACACGTAGAGGAAGACAAGACACAGTTAGAGAAATTAAATGTTTTAGTAGAGGAAAAAAAAAGAATCAACTCTTCTCACGGACCAGTGTGTCTCAAAGAGATCCTTCTGAAAACTTACCTTCGAAGTCAATAAAACGAGAGGTTATGCATGAAACTACGAGTAACTGATATTTGACTTCTGACTTTTAGTATCAAGGAGTGTCTTTGACTCAAGCACGAAGCATGACGAAGATCTCCAAATAGACAGCACGTGACGAGGCTGGAGTCTCGTGTTCTATATTTAGTTTTCTCTCTGTATTCTCGTCAGAATTTTTCCAATTAGCAAGCATTGATTGGATAATAAGGACTACGACCGGAGCTTCTGCGCATGTCAAGATTCTTTCAAGCACAATAGCATTTGTGTTTAGTTTAACTTTTGACATTTATGCTGTTCAAGGTCTTTGACTTAAATTTATGCTGTTCAAGGTCTTTGACTTACATTTATGCTGTTTATGGTCTTTGACTTACATTTATGCTGTTCAAGGTCTTTGACTTACATTTATGCTGTTCAAAGTCTCTAATGCATTTAAAGCCTTTAACTTCCATAACAAAGGAACACTAAAGGCTGGTTAACTTGACAGGACCATAGTTTGATACAGATATGCAAATGTATATATTATTCTTAGCCTGAAGCAGTTGATTTTAGAGTGTAAGTGCCTTCTTATTTCTTGTTAATTATCATGCTAAAGACTTCGTGACTTAAGCCTCAGGGAAAATCAGAAGCCAGCTACCTTTCAGCAGCTTACAGTACACTGTGCTGCACCCTAGCAGAGCCTGCGTAGCCGTTGATCCCAAACTCCATCGGCACTTGCAGTTACTTTCGAGAGAAGTAGATGCATGAGGAGGATGGCATTGCTGTCTGGGTGACATCGTTTCGGTTTGAGCTTTGGTCCAGGCATTCATCCCATTTGTAAGAGATGAGCCACATAGTTTCTTCCCGACAAGAGGACACCTTTTAAACATCTTTGTGCATGTGGATTACTTCATGTAATGTCTCACTGGGTTTCTAAATATAGCATTATAAGTCGCTTAATTAATATTCATCTTTAGCAACGAATAATTTAGATAAACTTGAGCCTCGAAATGTTTGACTGCACTCTTAAAAAAAAAACATCTTTTTCTGCTGGCGTTTTTCTTTCACCAAGACTACTTCCTCGGCGTTTTTTGTGACGGTTCTGATTGCGCTGCGGCTAGATTCTCTATCATTTGGAAGAACGTCTGTGTCAGAGTACCTTAGTTTTCAAATTTATTTTCAGAATTCTTCTACCATATATGTTGTATGTTTTCAAAGCATTTTATATGGTTATTTAATTTGGTGTATTAATTTTTGTCTGTCAATACATTTGCACATTATAATTAGTTAATTGTGAAATGTTATATATATCTAATATATTGATATAGGTTAATATAGATATTGATAGATTAATAGTACACATGGAAAAATTCCAAACCTTAACGAAAAGAAAACATTACATACACAATAATCCAAGTAAAAAAGATTAAATAATGGAAAGAACCCCGAAGTTACAATAATTTCTCAATTTACTTTAAGATTTATTTCCTCTATTTGATATGTTATCAAATAATTATCACTTCTTAATTAATCAATGGTTTCATTTTTTAATTATTTTTTTTATATTGAATCATGCTATGTTAGAACTAATGAATAATTGTGCAAAGTTTCAACTTGATCCGAGAATAGGAAGCTGGAGAACTAACGTGTTCCAAATGTGTACCAGACAGACAAACAGAATGAGCTGATAGAAGCTTTGTAAAAACGAGAATGAGCAGAGACGCCGTGCTGAATGAGACAGTAAGATAACTGTGTACATTAGATAAAGGGAGCTAAAATAAAAAGGGAGGTAAAATAAAAGGCACGCAACAAACAAACAAAAAAGGGAGAATGAGAACACGAACAAAAAGAAACGCAAACTATTTTATCCGCTTCAAACCCACAGATTATCTTTTGTATAATAATGGGGCATTTGTATTTATGTTACTATAGAATTGACCATTAAGATATTGTTACCCATGAAGATAATCCTGACCTTTATGATGGAGTTGACCATTACGACAGTGTTACCCATTGAGATTGTGTTGGTCATGTAGATGGTGTTCACTTTTAAAAATATGTTGACTATTAACATCTGATTCGAAGATGACAATGTCAATAGATATTTTAAATTATTCTGGTTGTTCTATTAAAATTTAGACATCAAAATTTGCTTGTTATGAATGAGTCCATAAAATTAGGTTATAGTTACAGTAGATCTTAACAGCTCAATATCTGTTGTTTACACAAGCTTCAGGACGAAAGATAAATAAAGGTCACACTGACTTTTAAAGATTGAAATGAAGAGTTTTTTTCACCTTTCTTTAACCTTGGTTTCTCATAAGAATTTCTATTCCATTTTTTTTCATACAGAAAAAACAACCATTTTTATTATCTTTTATATTATCTGCATTTTTCATTGACATCTGATGCGGTAGAATCGCGGAGGAGGTTTGGTGAGCAAAGAGTGCCAACTGCACCGTGACGCCTCTGTCCCAAAGATAGATTAACCAATGTTTATGTTTACACAATGACTTAAAAAGCTCTAAATTAAACGCTTGAATTCAGGATCATTAGAGCAAGTTTTTCTTTCTCAAAAACTCCTACTATCAAACTCTGTATTGTCTAGATTTGTTATTTTTCGAACTATTGACGGAAGGAATGGCTGGTTTGGCTACGTTCATAGAATGCCAGTAGGTCGACTTCCACAAAACATTCTGTATGGCGATCTAACAGAAGGCAGAAGAGCCGCTGGTCGCTCACTTTTACGGTATGTATAATTCGTCCATCGTGGTTCGATGATGACCACTTTGTCTGAGCTGAGGGTTGAGGGCTTCGCACTGGGGTTTTATGCCTCCTCATGTGGCTGGTGAGACCTATGTAATACTGGGCAGGTTATTCCAGCTGGAGCTAGTGTTGTGGGCCTTGCTTTTCTTCTCTGGCGTTTTTTCTTCTGCTAGCGTGGTTCTCTTTTCCTCAGCAACCTGTGCGCCAGTTTTCACAGCGCGACGCCATGATGCTGTCATGCTGTGTCATGTGCCTCTGTCTCGAAGGTGGCTTGGTCTATGCTGAACGACATACGGATGTATGCAAAGCATACATGAATCCTATTCAAAATCGACACTAGCAGCTTGGAAAATGTGGCACTGGATAGATCCACATGGGGAATGAGAGCATAAAGAAAGGGTCTCGGAGTGCAGATGTCATACACAACAGTTGTAGAAAGAAGGGTGAAAGTACAACGGCGTAAAGAGATTACATATGCCTAACCCGCGACCGCAGCTTTGTATTAGAGATTGGTCTCTTTATTCACATTAGAATTAGCAAAGGGAAAGGATTGTCTCTCGAGAAGTAAAATGCCACAGATTAACGAAATTTTGTACAATAAAAATCTAGATGTTATATTTATGATTGATACAAAAGGTCGAGGTCATGATTTAGAAAAGAGACAATCTTACACTTCTGCAAGTCTTACATCAGAAACATTCTAAAGGCATCAGAAAATATGACATAATCGAAAACCAATATCAATGCTGTGATCGAACCAGGTTCAATCCGTATCGATTATTATGAACATCTCTTGCCCATTGCCAGCTCCCATTGAAATCGTATCAAATATCTGGAGGGCAAAAACGAGGAATCGATTTTCTATTAGTACGACTACGTAATGCGATTGGCCGTTGTTTAAAAACACGATTTAAACCTAAGTACTTCTGGACAGGGGCACTCAGTGTCGCTGCTTCGAAACACTTATCTGATGTAGTGGTAAACCAAATGGCATGTCTGGTGTTTGATTTATAGATGGTTTATCGATGTCCTTAACACGCAGACATAAGCAGACGCAAAGAGAAATAGATTTAAAGCGTGAAAAAAGATCAATCAAATCTGTTTCGAAATTCGATTGTCTCTTTTTTAGTTTTTCATTTCTAGAAACTCAGAAAATATTTTGACTTCGTACAAATACTTTTTTTTATCTTGGTCTGATCATAGAAAGTTTGGAAGAAAACAGTTTTTTTTAATTTTGAAAACGGCTCTAACAACTTTTTTACAAATATACATTTTATGTATAATATAAGGAAAAGAAATATGAGTGGCAGAGTGGTTAAGCGCTTGGCTTCCAAACTGGGTTCGAATCTCGTTGAAGACTGTGATTCTGAATTTCGGGATTTTTAGGGCACACTTGAGTTCACCTAACTCTAATGGATACCTGACTAGTTGGTAAAGGCGGTAGGTCGTTGTACTGGCCACATGACACCTTGATCGTTAATTGTTGGCCAAAAAAACAGATGACAACATCGTCTGCCATTTAGATAGCGAGGTCTGAAAGAGGAACTTTACTTTTTTTTTTTTACTAATTACAAATATGATTGAAAGTCCTTTTTATCCGTTTTAATTTCTCTGAATTATATTCTACATCATAAAACAAATTTAGGTTACGGCTTTGTCACTTAAATACTTCCGAATGACGTCACAAAAAAAAGGTTATTGGTTTAATAAACACGGCTTCAGCGGGAATTCCCGGACCCGACTATAATGTCTCTTTGTATTTCATCATACGTTGAATAAATAAATCGACGAACATGGACATTTGTGTAGACTTTGAGTTCCAGCACACCTGCCCTTTAAACCGTTAGCAGGACATTAAATAGAACTTGATTGCGCAAAATCTTCTGGAGCTCTTTGCAATAGTGAAGCATTATTAAATAAATTGGGAAATGATAGACCACCATAAGCTTCATTAAGTAAGAATTGATATATATTACTTCCCACTTCCAATTCTCGGATCAGGATGAAATCTTGCGCAATTATTTGTAGTCGATGACAATACATGAATCAATAAAACAAATTAAAGAATAAGTTAATCAATTAGTGGTAATTCATTTTCTTTTATACATAAAAGGAACTAAACATTCCTGTATTGAGATATATTGTAACGATTTTTTTTTTGGTTCTTCCCTTATTTAAGCTTTCTTTCAAAAGTATTTTTATAATAGTTTTTAAGATTTATTGTCAAATGAATGTGTAGATCTTTTCTTGAAGGTGGTGCGTTAAGAAAGTTAGAAACTAAATGTTTGTTCTTCTGATCTGGAGTATGATATCAAGAAGCTAAAATATTCATAAATAGTGTGTTTGGTGTTAGTTCTGATATATAGTTATTTATACCTGAGAAATTAAAACTGAAATTTTATTTAGCCTTGCTAATGACTATAATAGAATATGCATCCTCTGTTTGGGACCCCTCAACACAAGAAAACATTAAGAAACCGGAAGAGACACAAAATAGAGCAGTAAGATTCATAACAAACGAATATTCACATTTGACTAGAGTACTAGAGTAACACCTTTAGTAAAATCACTAAATTTAGAGACCCTTCAGGACAGAAGACTCAAAAGTAAAGTAGCTATTGTACATAAAACACTTAACCATAATCTTCAAATACAAAAACAAAATTTAGAAAGACACAAAGATAAAGGCACATTCCTCGTCCCATGCTAAGACAAATCTGTACAAATGCTCCTTCTTCCCTAGTGCTATTAGAGCATAGAATGGGTTGCCTGAGCTAGCCAGAAAAACCAGTGACTTGGCAGAATTTAAGTCATTGGTTAATATGCATGACTAGATACATGACGCGTAGGACGTAATCATCTTTTTTTTTTGATGTAACGTCTGTATCTTATAAGATAAGCTAAGAGATGTAGCGATTGGACGTGACAGATGTGATATTATGTCACGTAAAGTTTTGTCCTTCTATTCTCACATTACTTCTTTGATCCGTGAAATGATGAGCTGTTTTTTATTGTTATTTTTTTTTTTTTTAGGGGTTGTTAATTATTTCAAATCGAATTCCATTTAATATTAAAAATCTACTTTTAATTATTTTTACATTTCTTTAATGAAAAAAATGAATGTGCTTCTATATTTCTTATTCAATGCTTTTTTAGTGAAATGATTTGTTCAGTAGTGTAGCTCCATGGTAATAAGTTCAATAATGAAGTTTAAACATACGTCATGGAAAGAGCAACAACTCTGGTGACATTTATTAGCCGTCGCAGACGACTGCGCATTTTATTTTTTTTTATTGTTTTTATTGTGAAAATCAAATCCCGTACAATCTCTAGTCAGCAAGAGTTGGTGACAGCAACTCATAAGAAATTATCGATACCATAAGAGTTTAATTAGAAGACTAATCGATACTTCGAAAAGAGCGAGTGAAAGAAATGAAAGGAAAAGATTTAGTGATTGGGAGTGGTTTTATTTTTCCTATTTATGTTTAAATAAGCTGATTATAGTTGTTTCTTTTCTCTGTACTTCCTGTCTGAATGTCGATGGTACAAGCATGAAGTGTTGAATCGATCTAAATATAGCATTATTTCTTCTCCATCTATGATCTTTCAACTTCAGGGCCCTGGTCTGCTTTAGCACACCTGTCCAGTCTGATCTATCCTATGCTCTGTGTTTGTAATGTCCTGTTAATAAAGACCTGTACTCGTTGATTGCTCCATTGCTAAAAATTTAAAATAAATAACCAGGGCCGGCCCTAACCATTGCTGGGCCCTACGCGAAATGGATTGCGCGGGCTCAGTCTGGGTAGGGATAATGATAATTAGTGAAAATTAAGATTTTGTATTACAAAATACATTAGTCTTTATATTGATTCATGCTTTACTAAAAACAAAATAACGTTCAAATTAACTTTACTTTACGAGCCTTGCGTGTAGTGAAGTCATTTAGTATATCATCAAAATTTTGTTTCTTACATAGATCACGCTCAAAAGCAGGAATTACCAAATTGTTCAACCTATCTTTGTGAATTGTTGACCTCATGTAATTCTTTATTAGTCTGAGGCGCGAGAAGCTTCTTTCACCAGTTGCCACAATTACTTTATAATTATGCAGTTTTCCATGTTGAAAGACTCCCCAAAATGACAATTTCAGGAGATTTTAATGAGTTTTCAGGAGATTGTAATAATTTCAGATTTCCAGGACTTTTTCGAAAATATTTTGCAATTTCAGGAGAATTGCAGGCGCTCCTGGAAAATTAGGATGCCGCAGGAACCCTGTTACAAGTTATAATGGTTTAATTTAATAATTTACATTTAGAATTAGCTCGGCGTCAATGAAAGTGCGGGCCCAGTGCATTTTCATAGGTTTTAGTGGCCAAAGGCCGGCCCTGTAAATAATTGTACAACATGTAAGGCTCAAATCCTAAGTCCTTTTATAGTCATAGTACATGTTCTGCACATCTAGTTCCGCCCGATGTTTTGAAGATGCGTTTACATCCTGGGAATAGCCCTGCTCTAAGCAGCAGAGGAATCAATAGGAAAGCTGTTGGTTAGCGTGACCTATTGCTATAAAAGTGTCAACATTTATTACGCCTGTGAGGGAAATAACTCCACAAGTGATTGGTGCTAGAGAAGAGATCGAGCAAGAAGAGTGACGAGCCTTGGCGAGGTGAGAGGGCCAACAAGATGGAGATCACAATAAAAGAAAGTTTTATAGTTGTGAAGAAAATGTGACGCGGGAATAATTAGATAGGAAGAGAGGTTTCACATCAAAATGTCATTGTAAATGAAATGTCATACCGACATGTGACAGTGACCAAAAAAATGATGTTGTAATGACAGAAATATCAAAGGGAAAACTTATAATAAGAAATATCACGTGACAGAATTATAGTGGGAGAAATATCAGGTGACAATATTACATTGAGAGAAATATCAAGTGAAAATGTTACAGGTAGATAAATACCACAAAAAATATTTCAAGATTCATATTAAATCTCTAAAGTGAATTAATTCATGAATCAAGATTACAATGGGTTTAATTGCATAGTATAGAGGGCATGTTCGTCATTTCTTCTCTAAGATTAATTAAATTATTTTAATTCATAAGTAGGAATTATATATTTTTAAATTCCATTCAATAACCCCCCCCCCCCCCCGTATGCATCACATTTTACATTAGAACTGCAGACATTTGAAAGACATATGCACCACTCGATTCCACTGTAACATTGAACAATATTTCTAAAGAATATATTTTAAAGATACTTGTTTTAAATTTAATATTAACGAAGAAGGCGCGTTGGCTGAGTGGTTAAGTGCTTAACTTGGGATCCGGGAGTCCCGTGTTCGAATCCTAGTAATTACTGGGAATTTAATTTTCGGGATCCTTGGTCTCTCTAATTTGTACCTGAAATAAGTGGGGGAAAGTTAAAAGTGGTTGGTCGATGTGCTGGTCAGATGACACACTCGTTAACATATGACCTTTATATCGTATGCCCTATAGATCTGAAGGTCTCAAAAGAGGTGGAGATATATAAGAAGTATCCACCTTTCAAATGTTTTCTAAATAATGGCGTCCTAGCCTCGAAGTGCTGAAAGTAAGGATACAGCTGCCAGAACTATACACTATGATCCTGTAATTGGCTTTCCCTCCCAGGAGATGACGCGACTGAAGCACTATGTTGATCTTCCCCTGTGCTTAACACTTCGGCCCAGGTCTGTGTTCAGGAGTGCTTGGTGAGAGTCTTTGCTGTCAAAAGTCAATGAGCCGCGTTAAGCCAATAATTACAAGTCAGGGAGTTCTCTCCCCCCCACTTCCTGCTCGTCCTCCAATTGTTTTGTGTTGCAACAGTTATTTCGACATGGTCATCTTGACCCGAACAAGGGCAATAAAGCTAATTGCCCATGACGTCTCCTTGTTGTCGTATCTCTTTCCATCGCTATCCATGGGAGAAATAAAAAGTTTCACGTCACAAATAGAGGACATTAGAAACAGAATCACAACGGCAATTGAGCCTAACGATGACCTGCTGACCACTGTAAACAAAACGCAAACTAAAACTTAATGGCTATATCACAAGGTCCTCAGAGATCGAAAAGACTTTCCTTCAGGAGAAGACCGAGTTACACACCAACGCGCATACTGCACGACCAGGCAGCCCAATAATAACTATATTTGTGACCTTTATCATCATTAGGCAATTAAGTCGCTCACGAGAGATTTTGGCATCATTATGATATTTACTTAATTGTTATTTAAGATTGGAATACAGAGTTAGATCAAAATCGACTCAAACGTTTTCCATGCTATGTATTGATTGACTTAATTTTAAAAAGTAAATGTAATTTCTATCTTTCATATTTTTGTAAAAAATACTATTCGACAAATTTTGGAAAACAATAAAATCTTCTTATCTTATATAATACAGCCGTTACTTCAAAAAAGATGATTACGTCCTACGCTGATAATATTAAGTATTATTATAACAAACATATTAAACTTCCCACGTGTATGGTTGTCCACTCCGTCACAGATCACAATATCAAACACATTTAAATTTAAATGGAGATTTAATGTGTAGTTAAACTTACGTTCTATTTCTTAGCTGCATCAACATCTATGTGTTTAAATATTTGAATTTTTATTTTCGATGGTGCAAATGTCTACAAGTGTTTGTACATTGAAATCTGAATTTCGTGTAAATAAATAAGTGGGCAATGATTTCTACGACCCTTGCCTCTAAATGTTTCTGCATCTTCATCTTTGCACATTTCATATTCATATATCGCAAACACTTGATGTCGCTGTATTTCTCATTCCAATCAATATCGCCTGCTCTTACAGACTTGATGTAGATGGAGTTGATTCAAGCTCACGCTAATGGACATTAATTACTCTCCAATTGAGAAGAGTAGATCCTCCACTCAGAGACAGCTGCAGCGTCACCAGCAAGAAAAGGTAAACAGAATTACGTCTGATTCAGCTTATTCCCTCCCTTTGTACCGCAAACCCGTAGTTGATGTTGACGTGAGCAAGAAATGATTTTCTTAAGATTAGCTATATATCAAATAACCAATAACAAATCAGTTTGAGACAGTGAAAGTTCATAAGCTCACGTGTGGATTGCCTAACATGCTGCTTAACTGGAAATGACATCTTATTGCAGTTGCAGTTTGAGACATCCGTAGGTTACTTCTTTGTTTTCTAAATAATCAACTCTTTTCGAGTGTCTGTCCTTTTCATTTCTTAGCCAGTAATACCAGTATTTAGGGCTCCACACTAAGAGGGGCGTTTAAGGCTTAGTATTTCCCAGACATGAGTGTCTAGTTCACTATCTTTGAGGCTTCTTTCAGTTTCTTACTGTAATTTGTGCTAGCTCCCTTGGGAGCGCCTTCCAAAGGACTAGATGACTAACTTATCGTAGTTGATTTTTTTTAAAATTGTTCCCAAAGACACTGTGAAGTTTGTTTTTTTTGTATTTTTTTTTTCGAGTTTTTTGATTTAATGAATAAATGATAAATTGTGCATACACATTTTTCAGTTGTTAAAGTGCGTGTTTTTTAGTGATCTGTTCCATTCAAAGGCATCAAATGTCTGGTAAAAAAGTATGAATCACAATTACAACACTGATTAATGGTGGGCGAGTTGTTGTAACACTTTAAAATAGACATGTACAAAGAATCTGAGGCAATACTTCTAAGCCTCGGGGTGGCAAGGAAGTTTGTTTATTGCACTGACAGCTATGAAAGAGAGCCCTAACAGTTATGTCACCACCCACAACCCGTCCCTTAATGAACCGTTTTATGACGGACTCCCGCCCAGCTGCTGTGGTAAAGAGACAAAAAAAAAATGAAGGTTGTTCCTCGATGAGCTCGGCTTAGAGTCTTCAAATAAAAGCCCTCGGTAATATAGATGTACAGTTGACAACTCAGAGGAAACGTTTGTATTTGTTCATTGAGCGACAGGTTAGAACAGTTACAACACTTGAAGTCAACACACTGAAAAAAAATAAAAGCAGTGGTAGAGTATAGAACAATGAATCAACTATTGAAATGTAATCAATCAATGAAGAAAGAATCTAATAATCAATCAATAAGCAAAGATTCTAATAATCAATCAATAAAGAGAGATTCTAATAATCCATCAATACAAAAAGGTTCTAATAAAATCAAAGAAAAGTTAAAGAGACTCCAACTGTATGGAATTTTATTTACACCAAAGTTTAAGACAAGAATCTCAGAACTAAAAAATAGAGCTTAGGACATTCAAACAAAAAAGAAGGAGACATTCAGAACACAAGAGCTTAGGACATTCAAACAAAAAAAAAGGAGACATTCAGAACACAATGGCTTAGGGCATTCAAACAAAAAAGAAGGAGACATTCAGAACACAAGAGCTTAGGACATTCAAACAAAAAAGAAGGAGACATTCAGAACACAAGAGCTTAGGACATTCAAACAAAAAAGAAGGAGACATTTAGAACACATGAGCTTAGGACATTCAAACAAAAAAAGGAGACATTCAGAACACAAGAGCTTAGGACATTCAAACAAAAAAGAAGGAGACATTCAGAACACAAGAGCTTAGGACATTCAAACAAAAAAGAAGGAGACATTCAGAACACAAGAGCTTAGGACATTCAAACAAAAAAGAAGGAGACATTCTGAACACAAGAGCTTAGGACATTCAAACAAAAAGAAGGAGACATTCTGAACACAAAAGCTTAGGACATTCAAACAAAAAAGAAGGAGACATTCAGAACACAAGAGCTTAGGGCATTCAAACAAAAAAGAAGGAGACATTCAGAACACAAGAGCTTAGGACATTCAAACAAAAAAGAAGGAGAGATTCAGAACACAAGAGCTTAGGGCATTCAAACAAAAAAGAAGGAGACATTCAGAACACAAGAGCTTAGGAAATTCAAACAAAAAAGAAGGAGAGATTCACAACTCAAGAGTTTAGGACATTCAAACAAAAAAAAAAGGAGACATTCAGAACACAAGAGTTTAGGACATTCAAACAAAAAAGAAGGAGACATTCAGAACACAAGAGTTTAGGACATTCAATCAAAAAAGAAGGAGAGATTCAGAACACAAGAGCTTAGGGCATTCAAACTAAAAAGAAGGAGACATTCAGAACACAAGAGCTTAGGACATTCAAACTAAAAAGAAGGAGACATTCAGAACACAAGAGCTTAGGACATTCAAACAAAAAAGAAGGAGAGATTCAGAACACAAGAGCTTAGGGCATTCAAACTAAAAAGAAGGAGACATTCAGAACACAAGAGCTTAGGACATTCAAACAAAAAAGAAGGGGAGATTCAGAACACAAGAGCTTAGGACATTCAAACAAAAAAGAAGGAGACATTCAGAACACACGAGATCCCCCTCCCCTCGAAAAAAAAGACAAAAAAGAGAAAAAGATTTAGGTGAATATGGGATTATAGCAGACTTGTTCAGAATCAGCTTGTCTAAGGGCACAAGAGTCCAGATCAGTAGAGTGTCAAAAACTGGTAAAATTATTAACAGTTTAAAACATTGGTTAAAAGTGTCTGCTAATATTGAATGAAAAAAATAATAGCAATAACAAAACTATTAGAAAGAACATATAGTGACTCTCAGTACCTGCTGTTATCTTACATCATTGACAGGTTTATCAACATTTATGTCAACACAATAGCTGAAATGAAGGAAGCCATTCACTTTGTAGTTTCTAACATTTATCAAGCCATATGTTATAGACCGCATATTTGCACTGGCCATTATCAAAAGCCGCCTCTTGCAGAGCTATTACACGATCTCTCAATCTTTAGCAACCACCTGTTTCCTGTTTTAGTTATCAGCTAACCTTCTGCCTTTTTGTAATACTAAAAAAAAAATGTTAATTTGCGGCTTTAATAAAAATTCGTTAAAGAGAGAGAGAAAAAAAAAAGGCAAGGGCTGTTGAACCGAAATTTTGAGACTCCTCAAAATAAGAGCGTCATTTTACTTTCTCTTATTTTAATAAATTAGCCTCGGAATAGATTCGGCCTTATTAAAGTGAATTTTTCTTTCTAAATTTTTTTTTTTTTTTTTGGATCCAAGTTTCTATTATCACTCAGCGCTGCCTTTTTTTTATGATCATTTCGCCGTGTCCGTCATTCTGGAATAATTACTCGTTCACTTCAATGGTCACACAGAAACCTGGATCGTAAAACCAAGGCAATCTCTGTGCCCACTACGCTCGTAAGTGGCTTTATTACGTCAGAGGGGGTAAATCTAAGCGTCATAATAAAGCCATTGATACTTCTGTTTCTGAGTTACGTCTTGGTGAAGAGTTGGGTCTCTTGGGTGCTAAGAGAGGTCTAAGAGGTCCAGGCAATTGTGACGCTGAAAGCTGAGTTTACTTTCTTTATAGACGAAGGTTGTTTTTTTTTTTTACATTTTCTAATTTATAAACATTAACAATGTAATAATAATAATAATAGTAATACATTTCTGCAGCTTGCGATATGATGCCTTCAGTCTGACTAATAATACAATCACCTCGGAGACATTTTTGCACAGAGCTTGTATTTTTGTTTTTACATAACTTGGTTGAATTATCATTGCTGATAGTTTATAGTTTATTTCCACTAAAAATGAATCTGCATTAGTGCATTTTCACCTTACCTTATCTTATAAAATACAGACGTCACTTCAAAAAAGAATATGATTACGTCCTATGAATCATGCAACTAGTCATGCATGTTAACCAACGACTTCAATTCTGCCAAGTAATTAGTTTTTCCTGGTTTCCTTGCTGACCGAACAGATGACCCAACAGATGACCCAACAGATGACCCAACAGATGACCTATTGGTGAAATGTTAAAAGAAGTTATAAACCATAAAGCTTATGACTATTATAGGTCACTAGTAAGAAATGTATGTGTGTGTTTACATAGTAACGACGTGAAACTGGGAGCATTTTTTAAATTTATTTTTAACTTCCTTGTTTGGTATGAAATAAATTGCTAATAAAGCAACCACCATTAAACGTTTAGCCAGTACTGCGACTATTTTAGGATATTTTAACAATAGTCCGACAAACTTTTGGAGTTTTTTGGCTATGCTACAACTAACTTTACTTATTTCTACATTAGTTATATATAAATCTTTAATTTTTTTGACATTGCTGTTTTGTAAAGAAATAAATCACAAAATGCTAATGCACTTCTGGATTAAATCTAAGCATACTCATTGATAGCAACACAACGCAATCTCTAGGCTATTCCTCGAACCTTTATATAAAAGTAAACATCAGAATACGAGTCCTATGAATCATGCAACTAGTTATGCATGTTAACCAATAACTTCAATTCTGCCAAGTAATTAGTTTTCTTGGCTTCCTTGCTTACCGAACAGATGACCCAACAGATGACCAAACAGATGACCCAACAGATGACCAAACAGATGACCCAACAGATGACCAAACAGATGACCCAACAGAAGACCTATTGGTGAAATGTCAAATAGTGATTGATAGATATTTAACGTTTTCTTATTACAAAAGAAACGAAGTGTCACATTAAGGTTGCTTGTCACAAATCTGCAACACAATCTTTGGATGCGATGCAAGTTTGAAATAATAACACAGTAACGTATACCATGAAACGATAATACGACTTTTATTAGTTTCCATACAATGTGTATAATATAAAAATAATAATAGTTTCTTTGTAGTACACGGATTGAATGAAATAAAAGTGTATTTAAAAAACATGCATGTGAATTAATTTTTCTTACCTTTATATTGATCTAGTCCTAGATAGTAACTATATAGCAAAAACATAGAAATGTTTACAATTTTTAATAATAACCTCGAAAACAATATTTTTAATTCCTAGCACTCTCCACCGAGGTTTGCATCAACCCTACTTTCGCTTTGCCTGATAGCTGCGCTGACTCACTGATACCGCATCTATATATAATAATATAAATGCTACCCTTTTTAAAAATATATTTGTCTGTTTCAATAGCGGACCAACAAGAGATAACCTTTTAACCGGATGCCAGAAGATAGTGTTATGGCGATCGTTGAAACCCGTCTTCAGAAAGACGTGCCCCTCTAAATGACACATGCCTAGTGGCTGGGCTACAATTCTGTTAGAAAGGGCACGCGCAATGAGACAATAATACTGGCTATCACGTCTGCAAAACTTATGAGGTCATTCTGTTAAATATTGATGGCGAGTTAAACCTTCAAGCAATATGTTTAATTTTATCAGGATTGAATCTTAACCTTTTTTTTTTCTTCAGCATCTTTTTTTCACTCACTTTTTCTCTATTTTTTTTCTCTTTTTCTTCTTTTAATAAAGCAATATAATGTCCATCCAGCCGTGTGTGCCCCCTTCTCTTGCTTGCTCTCTGGTTTCTCCCGATAATTTGCTTTGTATAAAAGCCACGAGCAAGCTAGCGAGCTAAAAAAATGCATTGCAAATAAAAATAAAAAAACACGGCAATTTGAAACGAAATAAAATAATCATTGGAAACATGTATAGAAAAAGTTGCCAGTGAATAAAAAACTTACGAATTTTTGTGTTTTTGAATACTAGACCAGAATAAATAAGTATATTTTCTAATTTATTGTTAGTATAAGGATTGAAACTATTAGACTTCGTTTACTTTAATTTATAATATTTTAAAAGTTTAATTGCTTCAATCAATGTTATTGTCATTTTTAAATCTTCAGCATGCATTTAAAGAGATAAACAAGACATTGATAAAATTGGTTTTGGATGTATATCACATGTACCAAATAAATGACTTAAGATTGAACAAAGCTTAAATAGTCGTTGGTTATAGTATTTAAATGACTTGTTATTGTTATATTAGCCAAGTTTTTACACAGCTTAGCTCCGGTTGTTGTTTTGTTATATAATAAAAAGTAATGTACTTGTGTTTTAACAGACGAAATCTATGTCAATATGACCCATTGACCTAAATCGTGTTAAATTTCTTGCAAGGACCTTGACATATCCCTAAGATCATCGCTAGTATCAAAGGAACGTATATGCCACGTTTTATTAAGATTGGTCAGACGGTTTGGATTTCTATAAAGGACAAACGTACATAGATAGATAGATAGATAGATAGATAGATAGATAGATAGATAGATAGATAGATAGATAGATAGATAGATAGATACATACATACATACATACATACATACATACATACATACATACATACATACATACATACATACATACATACACATACATACATACATACAGACAGACAGACAGACAGACAGACAGAAAGATAAACAGACAGACAGACTTAAAGAGAGACAGATAGACTTACATACATATTTACATAAATATATACATACATACTGCTTACATTCAACTTTATATGTTACATGTGTTTACTAATAGTATTAGATTTCTCCTCAAACTCACCATTGTATATTTTTAAAGCTGGAAAGTTTATTTATTGTTGCACTACTGTGCGCTATATTTTAGAATATAAAGCGGATGGGGGAACATGTCAAATTATCAACAAACAGTACAGGTTTAAATTGGTTTAAAGTCAAACCCTTACAAGAAACATAACACATTAGCCTAGAGATTTTATTTCATTGGGGATTAAATGACCTGGGATCAAAATGGCAGAGCAATATATTACCATAGGATTAAGTGACCGGGGATTAAATGACTCGGGATTAAGTGACCAGGATCCTAAGAAACAGTCTGTTTTTAAGAGTTTACCAAGAACTCGTACCTTTGAAACAAATACAAAATAAAGATGACTATAAATCTTTACATTTTACCATACAAAAGAATCTCTATCAATCAAAGAACGTACTATAACATATGAAGCGACACTACGTCATAAGAGAGAATAGAAAGGAGTGCATTTAGATGGCCAGTTTATTATATGTGGTACTCCAGTGGTTTAGCAGATTCAAATTAGAGTCATTATTCAGGAGAATAAGCCATATATATTAGGTTATAGTTATAGTGTACAACTTTAATTTGATGACCAACCCCCCCCCCCCCCCCATGAAGAAATGCGAAATCCTAGCCCATAGCCCATGTAATTTATAGCTACTCAATGAAAAAATCAGGCAAACAAATTAGGAGTTAAAGCAGGCAACACTGCAACAGACCCAACAGACAGGCCTCGAGTGTGCTAGGCTTTACTAAAAGAAGATAGGCGCCATCACAGACATCTTCCAGTATTAAACGAGGAGCTTACTTTCCATTGTTAGATTATAGATTCTGAAAAGCTGGTACAAATAGTCCTTGACTAATAAGGCATTGTCTTGGAGTCCTAGAGGATGATTGGATGACCACGCAAACCAGTTGCAACCTGTCTATTCTGTATTTCAGACAAAGCCGATAGTCTCTAAAAGTCAATGTAAGTGTTATTTTCGTCGTCTTAGCCTATCTTCAGTAAGAACCCTTTTTTTTTGGGCCTCAGTGTGTCCCTCAACTCCCATGAGGGCTTTCTAGTTATCTCTTTCAGAGGCCTTCTGGTGCCTGCAACGTTCCAGCTCTCCTGTCTACTACTGACATCACAGCATATAATTACAATTAATTATGGAAAATATGCTTTAATCAAGCTTGCTTCCAGTATATATAGTTAACACTATGTAACACTATCGTATTAATCACATTGCCACTAACGTAGTTAATATGAAATATTGTATATATTTGGACTACACTTTAAACTACATCGTGTTCAATCAGATGGTTAACTCTTATCAATACGTTTCTCTGCTGGTCTCATTTACTTATTTATTTTATTTTCCGAAATCGGATATTCCCCCTAGAGCCAGCTATTTTTAGAAACAAGTGTTTAAAAAAAAAATCGAGCCGTTATTTTTGTGAAACTTTTTCTTGGTTCACGTATTGACCAGTGTGTTAGCTTTATTATTCTGCTTCGGTAAGCGATGAAGTTGGAGTTGGGGTTTAAGTTCATGGCGTGGAGGCGAGTCAACACGAGAATGTGTTGGGTGGCATGGAGACAAGATTAATTGGGACGTAAAGTGTCTTGTCAATATGGCAGACAGTTAGATGTCTTTCTGTTTTTCATGTCATCTGAGTGTGTCTCAGTCTCTTTATCTTAAACACACTCAGTATTTCTGACTCTTTTTCTCTTATTCTCTGTCTCTTTTACCCTTTTTACAAAAATTATATCTGTCTATCTGTCCGTCTATCTGTTTGATACAAAGTTTAAAAAAAAATGTATCTCCCATTTCCCATTCTCGGATCACGTTAAATGTACAATTGTCCTTTAAACCTGACAAGATATAAATTAATAAAAAAAAAACTATGAACTAATTGTTGGGGATAATTATCTTCATTTCAAAATAAGTGGAATAAATGCCACTTAATGAGAGATGTTTATATATATATATACGTTTTTACACGTTATCCTCTCTCACAAATTCACGAATTAATAAAAAAAAAAAAGTAGCGTTTAGTTAATCATTTAGTACTATATCAATAATTTTGTTTTATATAGCAGAAAGGGAGACAAACCTTATCATTTTCAGATAAATGGCAGTACTTAGCGGTTTCTTCCCTTAGATAAGCTTTGTTTTTAACAGCAGTATTTTTTGTTTTCTATTGCTTGTTCTTGCAACATTTGTCTTAATTTTCCATCTGCCCATCAGGCGAATTGAATCAATACAATAATAGCATTACAAAGCACTGAAGAAAATGTGATTAAACTGGTTTTGTTGGATTCCATCTGTTGATATGTTGCGTAAAGGTGCACTCGTTCAAGGTCATATAGGATCGTTTTCTGCCATGATGCTAATGGTAGTTGTTTTCTAGTTGCTGACTACTGGCAGCGCTGTATTCATGATCAGAGGTAATCATCAATAGGTCGATAGTGATTTATTGATTGTAATAATAAATAGACAACAACATTTGATGCTCTTAAACTTTGGTGGAAAATGTGGATTTGTATCCATAGTTGTGTTACACAATAATAACACTAAAAAACACTTAAGAAAATGTGATTAAACTTAAACTATGTTTCATTGGATTCCATCGTTAACATGGATTGGGAATGTAAAATCATGCCGGACTGTCTTATGACGAGGTCTTGAGACGTCGAAACAAGTTCTTTGAAGACGTTTACTTTCTACCCCCTCTTCTCCACATCGTGTAGTGTTAACTGACCTTTTCTATTGTAACCATACTGACCAGACGTGGCCACACACTGACCTCTCGTCTCATGTCCAGGAGGAGTAGATGTGTCCGAGTGGAAGAAGGTTTCCATTTGGCTCCCCATGAATAATTTGGACCAGATCTTACCGATGTCGCAAGAAATGTGATTCTACAAAATATAGCTTAAGCTTTGGTAAGTTACTTCAGACACGTGTTAAAACTCCTTAGAAACTGCGGGGGAAGGCTGGACCGGTATTTCACGTCATTCAGTGTAACTTTTACACTTAAGCAGACCATGAGACCATCCTTAAGTGCTGCAAAACAAGAAGAAAAAACCTCCACTTAGTTGTAAAAAGAAAGTTAAAAAAGAAAACTTTAATCAAGATTTATTTTCAACCTCCTAAATTTCCCATAAATTAAAGCGCAAAATATTTTACATTTAAAAGTCAATATATTGATGCACAGTATTGAAACACACCTATTGCACGGTAAGATTGTGCAACATTGTTGAATAGTTTTGGTGTTCATAATAGATGCAAGGTGTTATTGAGCGAGAGGTGACACCGTCGCATAGGCCTATGCATCCTATGGGTATAGTGTATTGGGATATACTCCTTTATTGGTGAGTGCTATTGGTTAAATATGGGCTATAAAATGTTTATATGCATGAGGTAATACAAATCCTTTATTAAAAATTCAAAAGTATTATAACATGTACAAGTATTCGGTGTTTTATAAAAAGTGCATGCGTTTTTTTTTTAAACTCGTCCTTTTTATAAAGTTTTTATTTTTAAAAAAAAGGATTTGCCCCAAAAATGCATTATCGCTCCTTGTCTTCTGCTAAAACCAATGACACGATTGTCTCTCTTCTTCGGCCATGAACGGAAATGCAATGTCAACAATTATGATATCAAGGGATATTATTCCATGTTGTTTTTCCATGTTGCTACTGATGGTGTAATGAGCTCGATGTCATCAGGGCGTGACGACACGAAAATTAACAAGTTGTATTTTTAGAATAGGAAATAATTTTATGTTGACAGTGTCATAGAAACAAATACAAAACAAAAACAAATAGAATCGCAAAGAAACAAAGATAGGTTTTGATGAACAAAGAAACAACGATTGGTTTGGATGTACAAATAAACAAAGATAGGTATTGATGAACAAATTAACAAAGATAGGTTTTGATGAACGAATAAACAAAGAAAGGCATCACCCCATTTTTGTGAGAATCCTGAGATGTTAATTATGAGTATACATGTAATATTAAAACATAATTGGAAATATAGTATGATCAACACAATCTTATTGTAACATTAAAAAAGATATCGTTGACATCTGGAACTTAAAAACAGATATCATCACATCTGGCTCAAACGTATCGTATCAGGCGGATTCATAGAGAATTGAAGGAAGAGTTGAAGAGAGAGTTTAAAAAAGTAAAGAGGGTGACAGATGGACTATCGGCTTTAGCCCCAACAGCTATTTGGAGCCCGTCCTTGTGTTAATTGCTGGAAAATTTTCCAAACATAATGAGATGTAACAAAAAATAGACAAGCTTGTCGAATACAGAACTTTTGTCATGTTCACAATATCATGTAAATACCCCTAAAGAATAATGACTTTTTTTATTTTTAAAGTTACAATTTTAACACGTTGAGAAGGAGACGGGTGGTGGTGGGTGGTGTATTAGGGACGACAAGGGTTGGGGGGAAAACGGAACAGAATTATGTGTGTGTGTGTGTGTGATTTGCTATTTGATTGATATGTTGATGAAGCACGACAGCCTGATAACGAAAAAGGAAAATCGAAAAAAAAACAAAAAAAATAAAGACAAACAAAAACAACCCAAAACAACATTGTCACTGTCCTGATAGAGCAAAGAATTATTTCAGGCCGTTGCATGTTTTGGAAAAACAATTTCTTATGTAGCGTTCGGGTCAAGGTCACTTCTGAGCATTTACATCTCCTGAAATGTTTCGACAATGACATGTGAATAGCTTTTAGACATTACAGTTTAATGTCAATCGAAACAGTTTTATCTTCTAAAAGTTAAAAACGTATGGGTTTTTTTATATTTTTATAGGACTAATTTTTTAATGACTTCAAATTTCTGTATGCGCACTTTGCGATGCGCATTCTGTGATGTGAACTATGAGCTGTGCGCTTTAACGTAAGCACTTTTTGATGTGTACTCTGTAATGTGTATAGCACTTAATTAAAAAAAAGTAAGTAAAGTTCCCCTTTCAGAACTTGTGGTCTATAGGGCGGATGATATAAAGGTCATCTGCTTCTGTGGAGGGTGTCATGTGGCCAGCACAACGACTAACCGCCTTAACCTTTCCCAAAATAATATCAAGGACTCATTAGAGCTGCCTCGACTCAGAGGCGCACAAAGATCACGAAATTAACAGGATTCGAAGCCTGGACCTCCGGTTAGGGAGCCACAGCTCAGCCAACGCGCCTTCTCAGCACTTAATGAAATTTTGATGTGTTTTTACACGCTGTCTTCACTTTTGAATATGAATTCTCTGAAGTGTACCTTTGTGATATTCACATTTCCAATATACACTCTGTGATGTGCACTACTTGATGTGTACTTTGTGATTAACTCTATGATGCTTGCTTTCTGTGATGTGCACTCTAGGGTGTGCACTCTCTTTCGATGGTTCTGAATGATAACACCACTGGTACTCATCGTTTCAAAAATGCTAAGGTTTAAGTTGAAATCTGATATTGTTTTTAGTTTTTTGCAAGGATTGTCTGAAATCAATGACAAATACATGATTATACAGACAGGGTTAGTGGGTGGACAAATGTCCTAGATAGAAAAGTCTTTGAAGGCAAACAGCCACAGGTCAAAAACGTTTCTTGTGGAGACGTGAGCAACTAAAGTACAAAATAGTCTCTTTCTCCCTCTCTCTCTTACACACACACTCTTTCTCTCTCTATCTCTCTCAATCTCTCTCTCTCTCTCTCTCAATCTCTCTCTAACTCTCTCTTTATCTCTCTATCTCTCTCTCAATCTCTCTCTATCTCTATCTCTCTCTCACTCTCTCTCTCTCTCTATCTCTCTCTCTCTATCTCTCTCTATCTCTCTCTCACTCTCTCTCACTCTCTCTCACTCTCTCTCTATCTCTGTATCTCTATCTCTCTCTCTATCTCTCTCTCTATCTCTCTCTCTATCTCTCTCTCTATCTCTCTCTCTATCTCTCTCTCTATCTCTCTCTCACTCTCTCTCTTTCTCTCTCTATCTCTCTCTCTCTTTTTTTTTCTCTGCCACATGTTAAATTAATATCTCGTCGACTTTGGCCGGGCTGATTCTTAAATTGTACTGTCTCTCGCTCTGTCAATGTGTCACTCGTATGTCTTATTTTCTCAGAGGCATTCTTAGCACGGTGCGGGCCCTGGGCGAGTGTCATATCAGGGCAACGAATGGACTGACGATGACAAAGTATGCTCTTTATCGCGGTGTTATTAGCGGACGTTGACTTGTAGCACCAATCTGCGGGTAGACAACTAAACCACTGTAGGCGTATTATATCTTAACTGATAAACTTGAAATGACTTGAACAACCTCTTTCTGAACAAAAGTAAATAGAACTTTGATGATAATATAGACACAATCAAGTTGAAAGATGTACTAGTCTTTAGTAATAATACTTAGTAAGAATACTTTTTCACAAAATCTAACTCGTAGACAATAACCTTTCCATCGTACGTCCTATCTTAGGCCGCTGACGACAGTGGTGTTTATCTTGCATCAGTCACAACCAATCGTTAACCTTTTCCCACCGTCACCATAGAAACACACACACAAACACACACTTCTTATGACACAGAACCCCCATCCCATAAGGCGCGGGGCCATGGCCGGTTGCTCCATACGTCCCCCCAGAAAGCCGCCTCTGACTTTCTCTCGCTTCATTTTTTTTCCACTTGTTTATACTCTCTCTCTCTCTCTCTCTCTCTCTCTCTTTGTCTCTCTCTTTGTCTCTCTATCTCTCTCTTTGTCTCTCTAACTCTCTCTTTTTGTCTCAATCTTACTTTTTTCTTTCCTCTTTCTTGCTATAACATTGTTATTGTCCGTAATCTCTACTTCCGTAACAACTCCCTTTATCTTTTTCGATTTCTTTCCTTCTCTCTTTTCTCTTGTTATCTTATTTTTCCCTTCCATTCTGGTTTTTCTTTTTCTCTTTATTTCTCTCTCTATTTATATTTGTATCTATCATGACTATCTCGATGCAGTTGTTGAATTTTCCTGATCATTATTATCTGTATGTTTTCATTGGCCAATTCTTACCTCTTTTTCTTCACTTGTCTAAGTATTGACAGCGTCTTTGATTTCCTTGTTGACGTGTTTATACCTTGTCCAACGTCCAGGGGCGTCACAGGCGAACAACATGGACTTGGTTTTGTACTAGACTCCTTTCTAGACCCCACGCTCAATATACGAGGTTTTATTGACAACTATCATCCTTACACTCAATGTAAAGCTGAAGAGCCTTTTCTTTTACATAAGGATATAAATGTTAATAGCTTTTGTTATATTACCTCTGTGACTCTTTGTTCCTCTCTCAGTCTCTCTCTCTCTTTATATATATATATATATATATATATATATATATATATATATATATATCCCTCTCTCACTTTCTTTTATTATCCTCTTCATTATCTATTGACATCTTCTTTCACTGGAGCCGAGGTGGTGACTGGTAAAGCGTTTGGTCTCCGAACCTGGTGTCCTGGTTTCAAATCTCGGTAAAGACTTGGATTTTTAATTTCGGGATCTTTAGGGGACCTCTGAGTCCACCCAGCTCTAATGGCTAGCTGACACTAGATGGAGAAAAGTAAAGTCAGTGAGTCGTTGTGCTGGCCACATGACACTCTGCCCATTAAACGTTGGACAAAGAAACAGATGGCCACAACATTATCTGCCTTATAGATAGCAAGGTCTGATAAGGGAACTTTACTCACGAACTTTAATTCACTGTCATTAACAAAAGCAACATGTTTTCTTTTATCATCGTATTTCTCTCCATCTGTCCCCTCCCCTACCATCTCTCTCTCTCTCTCTCTCTCTTTGATATGAACTCGTGTCGAAATGATGTCCACGTGGCACCCTAGTTAACTATCGTCCATAGCTTACTGTCACGACTCACCAATAGTGCTATTGCCACGTTGAAGATTATCTTGATCTATATCGCACTATCAATGATCGTGGTTGCCGAGGATTCAGAAATCGTCAGTTGATAAGATGATCATCTAGAAGTTGCTAGTTGATAAGAGGATGATCTAGAAGTTGCCAATTGATAAGAGGATCATATAGAAGCTACTAGTTGACAAGACTATCTAAGTACATCTCTACGCTGCAAGGCCAACCAATAAATGCAGCTCAAAGTACAATAATTAATACTTTAAACCAATCATATTTATTTCAAAACATAATCCTGCTGCGTGATATTAAATTCCCGAGGTAGCTAAAATTCTGCCGACAAGCTAAATATAGACTATGGCTAAATATAGATACAATGTACGTGACACTAAATTCCTCTGCACACTTATATCACAATTTTTCCCTTCTTTAGTTACTTAGGATAGAAAGATGCACCTATGCACAACAATATGATGGATGGCTAACAGGTTTAGTGGTAATGCGCTTGAAGTGTCGTCTCAACGGTCCGTGGTTCGAATCCTGCCCACCGCCATTCTTCGTCATTCTGTAGAAAGTTTAGGCCAAGCTGTAAAAATCGTTAAATCTAAAGGAATATCCGAAACAAAGAAACACACTGTCACGTGTTTGTTTATCGACGAATTTATCGTCACCTCACTCTCTTGGCCTAGAAAAAAAAAATGCCTCTCGGAGTGATTTCCTCCCAGTTACATCACGTGATCAGGGCGTTGAATAATTAGGTTGAGGCCGTCCTGGGAACAGGCCCAACTCATCTGACAATACGTGACGGGATCCTTTTGGGAATGGGTCGCATGATAAGGAGGGAACAAAAAAACTTGAAACAAGACGAGGAGAAAGGCGAGAGCATAAAGTGATCTCTGCACACAACAAAATGGGAAGACCCAAAAATTGCACACATTTGTAGAGACATGCTTCTAATATATGCAGGAACATGATTGAAAAGAAATACAATGTAATCAAATTAATCATAAAGAACGAGCTGGGAGAAAGTTTTTCTTCTATCAATTTCTAGCGGTTCCCTAAAGGAGAAAACATGCTGTTTGTTTTCTGTTGTCTGTATGTTCCTCTGTCCGCCCGTCCCGTTTAGATTTTTTTTTGGATTGTATTGGCAGGTGCAGGGGAGCAGCTTGCTTTTTTATTTTTGCCTAGCACCAAGCACCCTGTGGTGCGGCAAGCTGTGGCAGGATAGCACTTTATTGTCAGAGGGCTGCGCGGCTTAAGGCAGGGAGTAGCTATCCAGTGAGGCTGAAAGCACCTCCTGCCGTCGAGAGTGGTCTCTGGCGTTCCAGCTTACGCCAATTAGCTAAGAACTTAGCACCGGTAACTACCACGCTCCGCCTGGGCGTTAAATTGACTAGTGCTTGGCTGCCCACCTTTAGATTAGGTTTAGATCACCGAAACTAGAAAAGATATTAAAAATCTGATATCATGATATTTTAAATATTGCAAATTTCGACTGCCTCTGTGTTTGTGAACTGTCTTTGTACATTTTGTTTTTCAATACTTCTTTTCTGGAAACTGAGCAGACATCTTGCAGCGTTTCTTACATCGTTAGCTGTTTTCTTATCACATGACCTGAACAGAGGGTGATGAGCTAACAAATATCTTAATTAAAGTTTTACATTTTGAGGATTTCTGGAATAACAAAATTCTGGTTAAAGTATGTAAGTGAAGGAAAGACAGTTGATGTAAAGGTCATCTGTTCTGTTTCTGTGACCCACGGTTAACGAGGGTGTCATGTAGCCAGAGCAACAACTAACAGCCATTACTTTCCTTAACGAATGACATGTAGCCATTAGAGCTGGGTGGACTCAGAGACACCAAAAGGATTCCGAAATTAATGATCCCAGTCTTCACCAGGATTCGAACCAGGGACCCTCCAGTTTGTAAGCCAAGCACTTTATCACTATGCCACCACCGTCTCCAATGACATATTTAAATAAAATACAACGTTTGAACCTAGCGATAAATATTGCAGATGGTATTTTTTGTTGGTAAGGAAGGTCTCGTTGTGCCTGCATAACGACATAGGTCTGTTCATAATCGTATTCCTTGCCTGAATTCAAACACGACATCGTGAGGTTCTGAAGCCAAGGGTGTTTTTTATTTGGACAGCCCGTCCTGTAATACATTTAATGCAGTTGGTGATTCAAGATTCAAAGTTATTATATAAGTGTGATTTAAGCAGTCGAAATGTATTGCGCGTTTCTTATTATTGATTTAGATAAACACTACAAATCTACACAATAGACATTCCCAAGCACAAGGCGCGACTTCAGCTCTATCACTAGAGAGGAGCCCTAGCTCCAAGTGGTATAGAAGACGTTCTCTATGATCTTCATATGACTACATTTAATAGTAGCATGAACTCTAGAAAAGATCAGTTGTGTCAGCAATATAGCTGCCAACCAAAATGTCTATCACAATAAAAGCTCCAAAAAGAGAAGTGTGGATGTGTCTGGCTGCTGAGGTGTCATGAATAAATAAATTAGAACAGGAAGAACGGAATCTCATCGATATCAAAGATAAGGAGTTAACCAGCCATTCATCTCTGATATAAGATTTTATAATATTGAACCCTCCGACATGCAAAATGAGAAGGAAGAAGACGAATCTACACACTAAAATTTCAAGAGAATGTTATCATGTTGAAATATAGAAATAGGAGAACCATTTTAAGCGGGACAATTTCTTGATTTTATTCTTAGCCGAGGCCTAAGAGTCAAAACAACAAAGTTCGTGACAAGTAATCGTCTGCTAATGTCAGATTGTGACAAGCAACTGTCAGATTGTGGCAAGCAACTGTCAGCTTATGTCAGATTGTGACAAACAACTGTTAGCTAATGTCAGATTGTGACAAGCAACTTTCAGCTAATGTCAGATTGACAAGAAACTTTCAGCTACTGTCAAATTGTGACACAGCTACTATCAAATTGTGACAAGCAACTGTCAGCTAATTTCAGATTGTGACAAGCAACTTTCAGCTAATGTCAGATTGTGACAAGCAACTTTCAGCTAATGTCAGACTGTGACAAGCAACTTTCAGCTAATATCAAATTGTGCCAAGCAACTGTCAGCTAATGTCAGATTGTGATTTATATATTAACTACTATCCATGCAATGAAGGTGTATACATCATAGAGTACTCTCGTATTGGGATAATTATACAGCCAGATCGCATAGATTACAACCCGCCACCCCTGTTGCCATACGAGCCGCCAACAAAATATTCCCATAAACCTCTGTCTTTGGACATCCTTTTCATCTTGAACAAAAGCCTTCTGCTGTCAGAGCAAAGTTATGTTGGCTTCTTTACCTATTTCATTTCCAGGGTTGTATTGTGCAGGTAAGTCAAAACGGAAGTAGCAATCGGAGGCAAAAGCCTCAAATATGAAGATACTCGACACTGACGAGTCATGTCAAACAAAAAGCTTAATATGTAATAAATAATAATTCGCAACAAAGGTTTTAGAATTCATCTGCGAACCTAGAAAAATTAACCCTCTAACCATTCCGATTCATACGATTTAAACATTAGCTCTCAAAATGTAGGGGTATGTGTTTATTTTTGTTTTCAAATACAAATGCATTTAACATTATATATGTAATGTCTTTTGTTGTATAAGATTGTCCTAATTAAATGAAAGCAAATTTATAACGATTATTATGTATACAATGGGAAAGTGTTAATGAACTAAATATTTATAAAACAATATATTATTTAATTGTTATGTTATAAGTGTGAATACCTAGTGGTGATCAGATCAAAAAAATTGTTTACTTGTAGATCGGTGTCTACAAACGTATAGCAATGGTTAAGCCACTGTTGAATGTTTAAAGGCAATAATTACGCCCCTTTGCAAATGAAAAAAAAAAATTACGTGCCTTTACAAACAAACAAACAAAAAAAAAACAATTACCTTCCTTTACCTTCCATTACAAATAAAACCCATTGTTACATCCATTTACAAATAAAAATCATAATTACGTCCCTTTACAGACAAAAAAAAACGCGTTGTACTTGCTGTACTTATCAGCTGTTTTTTTTTTTTCGCTGCTGCTAATGTCTATAGTTATGAATTCACTTGACGTTAGAAGGGCTAACAAGCTCTGTCATGTAACATTCTCTGTGCTGAGGATGACACTGCGCAGTAACACAAAAAAACAACAATTGACATTCCGGAGTTAACCCTGTATTGATAATCAATCGTTGTGACTCCGGATCGATACGCTCTAGTATGTCTGGTCTTGTGTATCGATACTCTCAAGTATGTCTGGCACTGTGTATTAAGTTAGTAGAAGCCTCTTTCCACCCTGATGAATTAAATATGTATTTTGTTGAGTATGGATGAAGTTAGTTGTCAGGCACAGCACATGTAAGGGTGCTGAAGTTCTACTTTGTGAGCTTAACTTGTAATTGGCTGTTGGCTTCATGTTTATCCGGAAACGTTTGTCTATAGGCAAGTGATCTGTAACTACAGGAACATCTGCCTTTTATTACACATTTTCTATTAACTCTTTCCGTCTTTCTGTCTGTCAGTCTGTCTGTCTGGATACCTTTACACTTTTGTTTTCTCCCACTTCCAATTCTTGGATCAAGTTGAAATATTGCACAATAATTTTTATATCGATGACAACACAATAATCCATTAAAAAATCAAACAAATAAGTTTACCAATTAGATGTCATTAAATTTTAATTATATTAATTGAAAACAAAAGGCAAAATAAGAGGTATAGTGCTTTCCATTCCTTCAATACAAGCTTTGTTGTTTTTTTATGTATTTTTAACGACAGATTTTGCTTGTCTCAATACTAAATATGTACAGCAAGAGATGTGCTTACTGAATCGCTGAGCTGATTAATAAAGTATTTTAACATGCGAGGTCAAATAGAGTTAATCGATGTTTGAACCTTTAACCATTTTTAGTTCTTTTTGACTGCCCCTAGACTTGCTCATCTCTGTCTCAACATGTATGGGAAACCACAAATTCTCGACATGTATGGTGACATGTATGCACTACGCAAGACAGCGTGGTTTCTGTCCAAGGTTTTTGTAAGAGCGGATTTGAGCCCTCACTCAAATGGAGTTTGTTGAAAGAGGATGATGATTGATAAAGTATTTTAACATGCGAGTTCAAATAGAGTTCAACGAGGTGCGAACCATTTACTACTTTGTTAACAGAATTCGCTCCTTAGATTGTTTATATACTTCATCACTCGGAGTTTTCAAACTTTATTCAATTGCATGCAAACGTTTTGTGCGAGTCATACATTTCAATCAGTGACTAAGTCATTGGTTTTACCTGACTGATTCAGGCAACCCATTCCATGCTTTCGCGGTTCGATGATGGCCACTTTCGTCTTCAATGTGGATGAGGGCTCTGCTCTGATGCTTTGTGCCTCCTCCTGTGGCTGGTGAGAGCTATATGAGCCCGGATGTTCGGCTGCACTCTGAGCGGGCTAATCCAGCTGAAACTTGTGACAGTTGCCTTGATTTTATTTTTCTCTGTCACTTTTATTCTGTCAGCGATGTTCTCCTGTCCTCTGCAATTTTGCACCAGTTTCAGAGCGTGACGAATGATGCTCTGTCATGTGCTTCAGTCTCCCAGGTGGCAAGGTTAAAGCTGAGGTCTTTCAGTATTTGAGAGTATTTGCTTTGTCCAACTTCTGATCACTTCCCTTTCTTCAAGTCATCAAAGAGAGGTCTTTTTAAGAATGTGGAAGTCGTTCTCTTTTGCAGAACTGGCCTTGACATCTGACATAGCATTAGGATTGTGTGGATGCTATATGTGAATATTTATCATGATGAGATACACTATGCTTTGATCAGCAAATTTGAATATAATTATTCTACCTAAAACTAATATTTAGAAGGCTTTACTCTATACATTTCGACATTAAAAATAATACTTTAGTCAGTCAGAAATGTAACGAAACAAATTTTCAGTCATTATCTTTTTTTTTTTAATTCCCCTTTAAAAAAAAAGAACACGTGACGTTGACATGCCGTTATTTTATTGACATGTGCTAACGAAGGACGAGTAATTCCTCTTGGAATTCGCGCCAATTTACTCTTCCTAATTGATCATTAGATTTGCGGACAGAGAGTCAATGACTTTAACAAAATAATATTACATTTCTTGTTGTTTGTTATGACTTCATTTTGGTAGTGACTTTTTTTTTTCTTCAATTAGTTTGTTGTATGCTTCAAGATTGAATCTAAATTGACAAAAAAAAAGACAATACCTCCTTTATATAAAGTACAGATCGATTATTTTGTTCTAAATAACTGAAGAATTATAGAGTTTTAACACATGGAACATTTGTTTTACCGTACTTCACCCCTATATACACACACGACTGGAGAAAATATCTGGTTAAGCAAATGTATAAAATCTACAAGTCATAAAGCCATGATATATTATAATGAAAGTCCTTTAGATCTGGACTTGTTACAAAACTTTACAGCACTTTAACTTATGAAATTCCTGAATGAAAAGGTTTCCTACATGCGAACATACCCAACACGTAAGGTCTGTTCAAGAAAATATTTTCTTATTCTCTAGCCAAATATAACATTTTTCAGGATTTGAAATATTATTAGGCCAAACTAGACTTTTTCCAGTGTCACCAACAACCTAGTACTACTTTTCCCAACGATATAAACCATCTGTCAAATTTCTAGGAAAATCATTTGAGCCTTTTTCGAGAACAGTGTCCATCCATGAGCTTTTAGGTTTTGCCCAGGTTTCGCCCATTCCGAATGAGTGACTTAAATGAAGGTATTGTAAAGAGGCCATTAAAAGAAACAAAAAAATTGCTTTATGTAGCACAACTTTCATGCTCACAGCGCTATGGTCCTATCTCTTTTGGCGAGTAGTGGAAAGGGATATCTTGGAAAAGGTTTTGGCGCTCCTTTAGGCGCTCAACGAACACAACTCTGCTCGATCACGACCTGTGACGTGGCAACGAGCTACTGGTCTAAACTGATCAAATGGTTGTGATGTTCAGCCCTTCTATGACGATCAGTCTCAGTTCCTGCCACCAGATGGCTCAACACTCGGTTTGGGAAAAAAAAGCTATAAATAGATGAGACGAGCTTATTGCATATTAATTTTTTTTTAAAGAAGGAAAAAAATAAATATACAAGCAATCTATTTCTTTCCTCTAAATGATTGCAACCTTCTAGATTTACATATAATAATTATTGTTATTATGTTATTAAAGAACGAGTAGTCATTCTCTGGCGCTGCCAGAGTCACATTTTGTTAAAGAGAAACATAATTCATTATAGTCCCTTTAACAGCTTCCACTGAGGAATTTTCTGGTGATGTGGCAGGTCTGCAGCAGTACCACCCTCAGATAGGAAACGAGAATGTTCCTAGGAATGTTGAGGGCCTTGCAGTGGCGTAGCTAGGGTGGGGGGTAGTGGCGGGAGAATTAGAAAATCCCCCCGGGCCCCCACTTGAGGGGGGCCCCCAAATGCGTGTTTTTTTACATTAAAAAATAATATTACGCATAATTCTGGGGCCCCCAAAGAGGTCAAGCCCCCGGGCCCCCAAACGATGGAAAATTCTCAGCTACACCCCTGGGGCCTTGAAGGTATCTGTAAAGTCAATTGTTATAATCCCCTGGGTTGATATAACAATGGTGAATATTGTTATTTTCGATAACTTCCTTAAACGCCCTATCTCCAAGTCTAGGTTCCCATATTTTCTTTGTATTTCTATTTCAGTTGTTTTTTTTTTAAATTATGAGACAGTGGTACGGCGATGTAAACACGTATTTTTATTTTTTTTTATCAATGAACAGCGATTAAAATCTACCGTTTTTTTTCGAGCAAAACAGGCCTAGTACATCAGATGATCAGTAGACACGAAAACCTTATCGATCAAATTGTATGCCAAAGCCAAGTGTTGGTGTATTAGCTTTGTCACTTGGTTATGACGACCTAGGTAGGCAGATTCTGATTATCATTATTATTATTATACCTTTTTTTTTCTGTTTTGTATTGTTTTTTTTTCTTAAAGGTTTTAAAAAAGGTGTCTCCACAAAATCCAGCCCGGGCCTTGACACACTTAAATCGGGACCTGCACCAGGTTATATTGTAATGACACCAATAACGTACTGTCCGCAATAAAAATGTAAGATTCCGGATAATGCTAAACAGGTTTTTGTCACAGCTAAGTGGTTTTGGTCACATGTTCATTCTAAATATATTATCATTGTTTAACTCCAACTTAAAGCACGGCTGCACGCGTGAGCAACATTTGATGATCTAGTGCATGGTTCTAACCTCATATAATAATAGAACTCTAGCAGAAGTGAAGAAACACTCGCGCTGAAACAAAATGTAAGAGCTTGCATTTAACGAGGTTGATCACATGACGAATTGAAAAATAGTTCAAACGGAACATCTGATAACAACTTTCCGTTATGTTTTCATAATTATAACTTCAGAAAACATGTCTACGTCTGCTCCAATCAAAGAATGGGGATTGTGGGATCGAGTTGTACGAGCAGCAGATACTTACAAAAGTTCAAGGACGACTCAATCATAATGTTCCACTTACGACAGGATCGGAATTGACCTATATCTCCATATTTCTTTGTATTTTTTCCCCACTTACTTTCTTCAGTCTGATTGTGACTCTGGCGTAACGAATGACAAATTATGGGATGGCTCGAGGCAAGACGAGGTTAAGACGAGACTGTGGCTGAGCTAAGTAGGATTGTGCCTCAGTTATAAAAGCGTGTGTGTGTGTGAGTAGGTGAGTGCTGATGTGTAAGTGTGTGAATGTGTAAATGCATAAATCAAAATCGTGAACATTAACATTCTCACGCCATCAAATATCGAGCCACTTGTAAGTGACAAGTAAATGAATTATGACGTCACGACTAATCAATCCACAATTTGAGAAGATAAGTGATCCACAGAAATAAAAAAACTGTTACAAAATAAATGTGTTTTAGCAGATCTCTCTTGGGCTTTTCGTCTCCACGCCCTAAACCAAAGCTGTTGCAGATCTGCTTCCACATCATCAATTTATCGCATTCGGGGTCTACATTTTGGTCGCCTGCCTTCTGGTTAAAACCTTACACATACATATAGAAAAAATGGAACTTTTTTTAAATGGAATTTTTTATATTATTATTATAAATGAAAACTATCTTGAACACATTTTTTGTTCAGACCACACTGCTTAAAATGCTATATTGTACTATATTAAAATATACTGTGAAATTAAAATAGACCCCCTGCCTATAACGGTACTGTCTGTAATAAGACGAAGGAAAATGTGTAGATCGTGATGGCGTGGAAAAATGCATAACTTTTGAAATCGAAGACAATGCCTTTATACATTTGTAGCTGGAAATGACCCGAGGCCCGCGGGTTGTGGTTGGGACAGGAAACATAGGCTACGGTCTTCGTCATGATCTAAGCAACATTTATTCCAAGTCTTATCAAGATTGGGATGACGGTTTTAATTTCTATGCGGGACATGCATACATACATACGCCTTGCTCTGTGCTTTATATATTACATAATGTACTTGATAAAAATATTTTAGAACTAGCTTTACCCACCGGCTACGCTTGTTGACTTATGGCGTGCTTACTCACACTAATCTCTTGTTGGAAAATTCCAAGATATCCGTCTCACTCCCGCCTGGCCAAAGATGATACATGTTGGACTAAATAAGGCTAGGAACCTTTCTTACAAAATTTATATTAACTCACGTTTTCTGTCTGTCTCTGTCTGTCTGGTTAAAAATTTGAAAGTTTCTTTTCTGTCACTTCCCATACATGAATCAACTTGTAACTTTGCACGATTATATATTCAAACTACCTGACAAAACATTGATTAACAAACAAAAATTAATCAATTAGTTATTGGTAATTAATTATTTCGTAAGCTATGGAATAAGGGGATATAAATGCTACTTAAAGAGATATATGGTTTTATAAATGTATTCATTCCCTTTATTACGTTTTGTAACGTTTTATTTTTCTATTTCCCATTCACGGATCAAGTAGAAATTATAATGATTCCTAGTCGATGACAATACACGAATCAATGAAAGAAATATTATAAATTAGTTAATCCCTTGGTAGTTACTTAATTTTGTTTTATATAGCAAAAAATATCTTCAGATAAATGGAAGTAATATGAGGTTGTTGCCCTAAGATGAGCTTTTCATTGTTTTAAAAAGTATTCTTTTTTTTTTCTTTTGCTTGTTTTTACTCTCCAGTGGTACGCCATCCCCCCCCCCCTCCACTCTATGAGAGACATTCTTTAGTTCAAACGTTATACATTGATTGAAAATGTTCGAATCTATCAGAAATATCTTTACAATCAGAGGCACTACACAAATCTCCATCAGATTTTAATGTATTGCTTTGTTTAAATGTTAAAACCTCTGCACGTGTTAAAAGCTGAAAGCGCCATTTTTAGTTGTCCAATGCGCCACTTCTGACCCAGAACGTCTAAGTTTGCTGATATAGATAATACACTATCGACAGGGGCAGTCAATAGTTTGCTGTGAGGTGAAGGAGTGGCTGAAAATAAAATTCCTAACAGAAACAAAAGTCTATTGACATTACTAAACCATTGTTATGGTTGGGTTCAGTTCTCTCAGTGGCGTGTCCTTAAAAACGCTTGCACTACTTGACCTTACTTCAAAACACCCACGCAGATATTTTTTTTTCTCTGTAGACATTAATGTGAAATATATTAAAGTGGCAACTGAAAATGAAAATATTATTTTTTTTTTGGAAAATATATATTGTTTTAAATCAGTGGTTCTCAAATTTTGAGACCTTAATGGAATTACGCCTTTCGTTATCCTCACCATAAATTATCCTTCACTACTATAAAACTTACACAATTCTTCAACACTATAATATATTTAAAGAGACATATAATAAAATGCATCTTTTGCCATCCCTGTAATTCTTTTATTGTAAATATTCGCAACTCAAGATTAGTTCTCCGACACACACACAAAAAAAAGCTATTGCCGAATACTGAAATTCCGAAAGAAAAATTTAAATAGACACCACGCAAACAACGGCTTTGTCTGTACCACATGTATTCCCAAATAATGTCGGTTGCAAATGGGTCTTCCTGGTCACGTAAAATACTTCGTTCATCCTTTACACTTCTGAATGGAAGACGATGCCTTTCTGATATCAGAGGCTACAATGAATTACTGAAATCTATTCAAGCTATACAAACACCACCTGGTGGTAGACATCTAGCGTGGAAAGCAGTGGGAGAGTTAATGTCTTCTGCAATGTATTTATGACGACGTCTATCTCATAGAAAACTATTTCACATTAAATAGGAATGTTAATAAGTTCAGTATCATTTCTTCGAGGCGACATGTATGTGTGTATGGGGAGCTGTGGGGTTGTGGAAAGTGCGGGTAAAGATACACTATACAGTTGTTTGAATACTTTTGTACATTGTGTTTATTTGTTGTGATTTCTTTGGCTTGTTTGTTACAATAGAGTTTTGCACCTAGGGATTATGTTATTGTTTGCACAGGCCTTAGCAAACACACACAACTGAAATGGAGCTAAATCTCTAGCTAAGAATACCCACTCTAGCGGAATTCGAACCCAGACCTCTTCAGTTAGTTTGTGATGTATACCACTCGGCCAAACATTACAGATATAATGTTGACAACGAACTATCTTGACAACAATTTAATGTACTGCTATCGTTTACATTTTTTTTTTCTGCTTCTACTGCATCACAAATACACCGAGCGCTCCACTTACCGCGCAAAAGCTTTCAGAATAATCTTAGATCAGTTCATCACCGATTGTGGGGGTTTTATCGCCGACGTTGAGAGCCACTGTTCCAGTCCATCAGCGAATTGTGTAGATAATATCCTTCACCAAGTGCTGTGTTTACCCAGGGGATCATTCAATCAAACTTAGTTTGGAGAAAATAAAATATTGATACATTTTTTTAGGGGGATGTGGGGTTATGAATGAGACCATAGGATAAAATTTATTTACAGCTCGACCGTGTGATCATTGGGTCATTTTTTATCTCTGAAACTTGAGCCTTCGAAACGTTTAAATCTTAAGCCTTCTAATCTAACAATTCTACAAATGTTACGTAATCTTACCATAGGTTAAGTTCAGAAAAAAAAAGGGAAGGGGTCATTTAGTAGACTTATAGAACTTAGAACGTAGAACTTAGAACGTAGAACGTAGAACGTAGAACGTAGAACATATCCTACTCTACATGCTCTGACTTATCAAGTCTGACGGGGCATCATTTGCCTTATATCTCATTCGCACAATTTTAGACTTTTTCAAATTTATGCGGAGGCTATTTTATGGGTGCCTCTCTATCTAGACTCTCCGTCAATTTTTGGTATACATTTATTACTAGATCTTAATGTACAAATGTTTCTAGACTTACTGAGTGTAAGACGGTACAGGAGATATATAATAGTAACAACACTGCACAGCTACAACTAATTCTATGGTAATGTTACATCTGTGGACGTTTGAAATGTTTTCTGATATGGGCAGAATGTTGATACTCACACAACCAGAAGAGCAGGGAATGTAAGGAGTGCTGATGCAGGCAATCTATTAGTTGGGGATACGCGATTTTATTCCATTAACAATCTTGCCAGGCATCATTGGCCCGGCCAATCTGAATGTTTGGCATTGAAATGTTTTGTCTTAATTTAATTAATTCGCTTTTTAGATACAAGAATAAAAAAATATTGGGATTGGGGAGGAGCTCTTTTAAACAAGGTCAAGATCGATCTATTTTTAATTTTTCGATGTTGATGTTGTCAGTGTGACCTGGTTATATGTGTACGTGTTTGCGTATCTGAATGGGTGTGTCAGTGTGTGGCCTGTTTACTTCTGTATTTGATTTTTATAGAGTATCTGACTGGACGTGTTAGTGAGCCTTAATTAATAATGATTGCAAGTGAAAGTTTGTTTCAGAGAAGGAAAAAAAAATGTTCAGACCCAGGCTATATAATGGATGTGGAGAGAGGAGAATGTTCAGACCCAGGCTATATAATGGATGTGGAGAGAGAAGAATGTTCAAACCCAGGCTATATAATGGATGTGGAGAGAGGAGAATGTAAGTGTTAGTGAAGAAGTGACAATAGATAAGGAAGGGAAGAGAACATAAATTGTATGCAATAAATAAACTTGGAATAGTTTGTATTGCTAGAGTGAGAGTAGAATTAAAATACATTCTAACATTTCGCGTCCGTAAGAAAGAATGAGAAATAATGAGAAAGAATGAGAAATAATGAGAAATAATGAGAAATAATGAGAAATAATGAGAAAGAATGAGAAATAATGTGAAATAATGAGAAATAATGAGAAATAATGTGAAATAATGAGAAAGAATGAGAAAGAATGAGAAATAATGTGAAATAATGAGAAATAATGAGAAATAATGTGAAATAATGAGAAAGAATGAGAAAGAATGAGAAATAATGTGAAATAATGAGAAATAATGTGAAATAATGAGAAAGAATGAGAAATAATGAGAAAGAATGAGAAATAATGAGAAATAATGAGAAATAATATTTTTTTTTTTTTGCTGTTTTTTTTTCTCATATTTGTAAGTCTTTGTCTGTCTGTGTGTGTGTGTGTGTGTGTGTTATGAGTTAATTGTTTGATTCAAATGAAATAGAGAATTGATAAGAGTTGGAGTGTTGGAGATTTTCAGACTTGTTGGGTAAACTATAAATAGCTATCTTGTTGGTGTATCCGGTTTGCAAAAGCAATAATGTCTTGTTAGGTTATATTTCTATTTAAAAAGTATAAGATTTTTTTTGCTTATTAGCACAGCATAATAAAAGCTAATAATATGATAGTTACAGTTAGTACATCTGTACTATGAAATTGTATGGCCATGTCAAGTTGGCTGATATTGTTTTTATAACTAGTTAGATATGTGGGAAGTGATTCATAAATTAGCCTCTACTGGAGTCAATAAACTTTAAAGCGAGTGTGAGTAGACACTGTGTGGTTTCATAAGTTCGAATTTGGGACTGCCTGGTCGAGTGGTAAGTGCTTCGCACTTTCACCAGAATGGTTGAGAGCTTGAAACCTGCTTGCTGTCATCCTTGACATCTTACAGGAGGTTTCAGCTAGATGTAGATAATTTTCATTACTGAAGGAATATTAAAAACAGACAAATCAAAATCGAAGACTTCTTGATTAGAAAAACTATGCCCCGTCTTTGAGTATAACCATTATGTCTCAGGTAACAGTAATACCATGTAGAAAATAATGAAAATAAAAACTTCATTGTAATCTAGTTTTATACCTAGCCTAATCTTCCTCACAACTGTTTACAAAGCTTATATTAACCCACCCAGTCTGTCTGTCTGTCTGTCTGGATTCTTGTAGACGTGTTTTCTCACACTTTTTATTCTCGGATCAAGTTGAAACTTCCCGCAATTATTCATTGTAAATGACAAGACATAAATCAATTAACAACATTAGCCAATTAGTGAAAATAAATGAATGCCTTTATATAGAATAAGGCAATAAATATTGCAATATTTAATGATATGACAGAAAATTTGAACTCCTTTCTCTTATTTAAAATTTGTTTTTGGAAACGTCAATTATAATTTAATTGTTATAAAATGCATCGATCAGCATTTTGTTACAGTAACTCGTGTATTGTATCTTAGTTGTTACGTGGTTGGTGCAAGAAGCCTCACAGTCTAAGTGTTCTATATAGGAAGGGAATACATAGAGATTCTATTTCAAGAAACGAAGCACTATTTCGGATGGGTTTTAAGAAGAAAGATAATCCAGTAATGGATGCAGTGCAGAGAAGACATACAACATTTCTGAGATCTAACCGTGAGGAAAAGAGGGATTAGTCAATGACACTTACACCTTTTCTAAAGCTTTCTTCTTTTAAAGTAAAAGATTTGAATTTTAAGAACATTTGTAGTGGAGAAAATGAAGAGAATTAATTTCAAGACTAAACATGCGTAACAAAAAAAAATCTAGGATAATAAGAATGTGTAACAAGAAACACTGAGAATTACTTACGCAACATCAAATTATTTGAGGTCAGAAAAACAAATTGAGACCAAACTAGGAGTTTACTCCAAAAGCTTAACATCTGCAAGGCACTTACAGCAGTGCGACATTGAGATATTGCGATATTGCATTGTGAAGGCTTGAGAACGCCTCTTGTCATTTTGTTGCAAAACGAAGCTCCGCCCACTAGCGCAATTTCAAATCAAATTATTTTTTCAAAAATTCTAAAATATTTTCAAGATCATTCCGTCACCCGAGTTCTGTTGCAATAAGCTTTCTGATTAATATATACATCTAGAGCTTACCCCCCCCCTTTTCTCCTTTTTTGTTCTTTTTTTTTGCCATTCCTAAAATATCGATAACTCGAAAAAAAACAACTTTAATGTTTCGATCGATGGGGAACAAAAGTAAAGAATTTAGAGCACAAATGGAATAACGCAATTAGTGGTGACCTATCTGGGCTCCTTTAAGGGAAACAAGCTTCCATGCTTGCACCAACATCAGCTTGTTTCTGTTTCATCATATATGCGTAAACAAAATGCTATTCTCTGACCCATGTGTCCCTTCACTTGAGATCTGATAAATCCCGTACGACACTTAAGGAAACAACCATCCATGACGTCATCCTACTGATGGACGACTTTAAGGCCTAAACCAAAGTTGGAAGCCGGCAAGAGCAAAACGAAAACAAGGCCGTCCACTTCAAAAATGGCGTCGCGCATTCCTAAAAGACCTAAACACCGCGTAAACCAGAGGCTGGAGAATTTGCCTAGACCGAGCTCTGTGGAGAGAGCCTATTGATGTATGGGTCTAGAGCAGGGGTGGGCAAATTTCGACCCACGGGCCACATGCGGCCCGCCAGAGTGTTTTATTCGGCCCGCGCCCGACACCTACAGAAATCAGGTGTGCCCACAGTGTATACATATAAAAATGCAAATATATTTAAAATAATATCTATACAAATTATTAAAACTGTTTATTATAAAAGTTTCAAGTAAACGAAGATTATGCTTATTGGCTTATACATCAATACACTCAATGCAAGACACAATCTCTGATCAGTATTTATTCAATGCTATGAAGAACTGCGTTGAATTTCGGGTAGGCTTGGAACAAGACGGCTAGTGTAACAAATGATGGAGCTCGATCTTGGACTGAGTAAAATGTTTTTTTTTTTTTTTTATGTTTTTTTAAATATCCCATCCATAAACTCTAAAAAGGAAAGTTTGCACAAAGCTGCATAAAATTTCTATATATAATAGATCTGCAAAATGTTGAAATCGAGCTCAAGTGTTATCCACAGATAGTTCCGATTTAGAAATAAAGTAATCCAATGTATCTGCTAACTTAGTATGGGCAAGGCAAATGAGAACATAATAAAATCTCAAGGAAGAACTAGTTATGTTACTTGAAGGACATTGACTCTGAATTTGTTACCAATATTTCTAATGAAGAGTGGAAGACAGAGTTCATGTGTTTTGTAATTACTATTGCAAAGGGTTTCTTGCATATGAAATGTAAATACATGTTTAATCTTTTTAAACAAAGCTTTCTCATTCCTACAAGCAAGCAAAAAGAAAACAGGTTTTGTCCTTTTCCTTTGCTGAAAGGTAAAACTATTTCTAGTGAAATGATTAAAAGTACAACACTTATTTAGATTCCTTAATTTTACAATTTATAAAAGCAAATTTTAAGACGCCAAGAACCAGTTTTCAAAACCATTAGCTCACCATTTATCGCAGAAGCTGATTCAGCTCCAGAGGACATGACTCCAGGCAAAGAGAAGTTCCAGTCAGTACTTCCACGGGAGTCTTATGGGTGCCAGAAGCTGTATTTCAACACTTTATACAAATTTGCTGCTGTTAACACTACACATACATCTGTTCTTCTTCTTCTTCTTTGTTCTCATTTTACATGTTGGAGGGTTCAAATCAGTAATCCGATATCTGAGATGAACCGCGCAATGATTTCCAGATCAGGCAGTCCTCCGAATAGTTTTGTTTCTATAGGAGGGTTTAGGGGCCAGAGTCTTGTTCGGGTCTCTTGATTTAGTATGCACCACTGAAGGACATGGTCAGCAATTCCCGGTGATGCTCCACACATTAGCAACATTCGCTTGTCCCGACATTTAACTTCCGAACATCTATTGTCTCATTCAGTGAACAAGCTTTTTTTTTTTTTGGAAACTAAATCAGTATAATTCTTTGTCGATTTTGACTGATTGTAATTTGACAGCAGTCACAAGGTGAACAAGGGCATCTAGTTCCACAGTTCCGGAACAATATGCACGAGTGTAAAAAGTAGAATACTGCACATTAAGTACAACTGTATATTTGTGGCGATATTGTCATGTAAAAAGACAACAGCAATTTAAAAAAAAATCGTAAAATTGATTAAAAAAATTGCTAGCTCTTGTTGTAATTCCTTAACGTGGAGTGTGGAGAAAAAGAAAGAAACGTGAATATAATACAATGTAAATATGAATAAAAAGTCATTCTACACAGTTAGCTCGAGTATCTTTCTAAGTTGTATATACATATGCGGCCAGCCATTCCCAATTTTTTTTTAATGTGGCCCTCGATACAAAAGGGTTGCCTACCCTTGGTCTAGAGTCTAGTTATACGTATATATATATGCATTATCCCGACTGATCACCTTATTCTCTCTCTCTCTCTCTCTCTCTCTATATATATATATATATATATATATATATATATATATATATATATGTATGTCTATATACCTATATCCATATATATATATTTGTCTATCTATCTATCTATCCATTCATATATATCAAATATATATATATATATAGTTGGCCTCCTTCAGTCGTAGAACGAATATGGTTCATCTCGAGAACTTTTTTATGTGACTGTGGAGCCCTATTTGGAGAGACACTACCGCCCACATATATCGCATGTTAAGGTAGCATTCTCTTGGGTGGTAGAGGAGAAGGCCATGTTTCGTATGGCACGCTTTTCTTCCAGAGCTGAGGCTCATGTTCTTTCACTGTGAATAGCTTTCAAGGTCACTGTCTGTCTCCAACTATATATATATATATATATATATATATATATATAGGTCTAAAAAGTTAGTAATAGGAATTCAATAAGAAATAAGGTTAATAAAATAAAAAGAAAACATTTTTATGACGCCACATCCGGACTAAAGTTTTTTTTTACTAACAACAGCAAGCAATGACGCAAAACAAAAACGCAGTATCACAACTACAAAACAATATTATGAATTATTTTTGTAGTCTGCTGTTATTTAATTTGTTTCTTATTTCTAGCCTAAAGCCAATCAATATGATTACAATGATCTTTTCTTCAATAATCCTTTCTTCAGCACACTTTGTTCTGGGGCCACAATCATAACAGAAGCCTCGGCAAGCTTGCATTGCTACACATTAATTATAGTTATAAGTAGCAATAATTATCTTATACTTGTTTTTTTTTTCTTTTTGATTATTTCTATCGCTTCAAGACATAACTAGAAATACTGCAGTACCCATGCTTCAAAATATCGAAGTCAGATCTAGATAAACAAGAAAATCGATTCTAACAAAAAGCACAACTATGCAAGTCCAATTGAGAAGCAATGTAATGGAATCGATTATTGCTATTTTTGTTTTTGTAATAGAAGTCATTTGGATACTTAAATTACCCCCTCCCCCCGTTCTGCTTCTTACAGAGTATCCTCGTCGATATGTTTAAGTGCAGTTCCCATTTCCTTTTGATTTTATAGATTGAATAAGTTCATCGATTATAAGTAAAGGTCGATTTTTTTTTCGCGATACTTCGATATTGTAGTACTTAAAGGGCTATGAGCATTATGGATAGATATATATATATATATAGATAGATAGATAGATAGATAGATAGATAGATAGATAGATAGATAGATATATAGATAGATAGATAGATAGATAGATAGATAGATAGATAGATAGATAGATAGATAGATAGATAGATATATTAGATAAATAGATAGATAGATAGATAGATAGATAGATAGATAGATAGATAGATAGATAGATAGATAGATTAGATAGATAGATAGATAGATAGATAGATATATTAGATAAATAGATAGATAGATAGATAGATAGATAGATAGATAGATAGATAGATTAGATAGATAGATAGATAGATAGATAGATAGATAGATAGATAGATAGATAGATAGATAGATTAGATAGATAGATAGATAGATAGATAGATAGATAGATAGATATATTAGATAAATAGATAGATAGATAGATAGATAGATAGATAGATAGATAGATAGATAGATAGATAGATAGATAGATAGATAGATAGATAGATGGAAAGATAGATAGTCTCTTACTCTCACAAAAGCTTACACAAGCGCATGTTGGTGTTTTGATCGCATAGATTCACAACTATGAACTTATGCTTCTAGAATTTCGATTTGACATTAAGTAATTCTTGAGGATTCTCACGATCAACAAAACAAGGTCAAGGGCACTAAATTGAACTTGAATGTTGCCAACAATTGAAATGTTAGCAATACTTTAAACAAGATCTCAGTGCATGGCAGATAACTTTTCCTATCAAATCTATTGTATTACCTCTAGTTATTTGCCCATTTGTTTTGTAATATGTGTTACGCCTTAGACTGACAGTCTAATACTTCCACCAAATTGAGATTATATTGTGCTACAAATAGAAGGGATAAAAAAGTGGATCATGAAGTGCTAAAAAGTGGATCATGATGTGCTAAAAAGTAGATCATGATGTGCTAAAAGTGCATGAAAATCAACAAAATATTACTTTGAAAATAACATAGCCTATCCACACGTCCTTTAGTTTGTACAGCGGATACACCAAAAAAAGTAGATATTTATAGTTTGTCTACCATGTATGAAAATCTCCAATTCGTGTTGTTGTTGTTTTTTAAACTATGCATTTTGTAAAAAAAAAAGATGGAGCTGATTGGAATCTGATGTCTAATGTCAACATAAGCATGTCTTACAGAACAAGCTGACGAGAGTATCAGCTCGCTTTACATATCTGGCTGACAGCAACAGATTTCATAAACACCAGTAAGCACTATCGTCTGCACCTCCGTGGCGCAACCCTCCATTTTGTTTTGCAATCCTCACAGCTCTTCCACAGACAAACTCGTCTCCTAATATTTGAAGTTGTCAATTGCGATCTCGTAAATAGTTGTAAATATTTTTTTATTATCATGAGAATTCTTATCTTAGAGATTACAGACTTTTTTTGTTTTTTCAAAACAGGAGATCGTTGCCGTCTACAAATATCCGAATGTAATAAATAAACGGTAGAACGCCGTTTATCCGAACATCAGATATCCGGAACGGTGTCTAATTTGTCTTGCTGTTCTGCAGCGACAGATTAGCGATTATTTCTCCCAATCATGGTAGGCTACTACATATAACGATTTATTCAGCTGTACGGTTTACTTGAATTTTATTGTATATTTACGTACGGCACCATAACCTCATATGAATTTTCTTTATATTGTTTTGAAATGAATCGTTTATAATATTCCGCAATCCGTTATCAGGGTGATCCTTATCCATTCTTTTAAAATAAGAAAAAAAATGTCATTAATTTTCCTAGCTGATCCTGGCTACAAGTTGTAAATTCGAAAGGTTCTTGGAAAGAAAGAAGAACTTATAAGAATTTGTCCTAGCATAGGGAATAAAAAATGCGTTTTAAGTATGTGTTTGTAGTTGTAAAATACGGTTTGGTGTTTGATGACTTCCATGTCTTATGTCTTAACGTGTCTTCGAGTTTTTTATATTTAATTATAAGTGTCACTCTTGTGAAATTTAAAAATTCGTTGGCAATAAATATTGTTATGGTATTTTGCTTCTTTTCTAGTAAGAGTACTTTTTATCTTTTATATAATTTTGGGATCCCAAGTGCATACCTGTTTTATGTATGATTTTCTTTTTCTGAAAATGAATATAAAAAGGAGTGTGTGTGTGTCTGAGTGGAGTAGATCGCTTGACTAGGTATCTGAGGAGGCGCGCGTTCAAATCCTGATTTAGTGGACATGTTTTTTTATTCCAATTTGAAATCCAGATAAGTTGTGATCTTTCAAGTACAAAGTTATCATAGAAACGATTTTCACACCATCCCCGTGATGTTCACACTACAAAAATACATCACAGAACACCAATCATGCCACAACAGGCTTGTTATGAACTGTGTGCGCGAGTTTCTGATCTTATTATTAGGAAAGGTGGGAGGATAGTTTGGTTGTGTGTACTGAGTAGACTCTGACAAGATCATGAAGTGGTCATATGTAGTTCAAGTTAATAAACAATGCTGCGAAAAATTATGTCTTTTCATTTCCATTATTTTTTTCTCAAGAGCCACCTCGTTGCTCCACATCCTTTCTGTTCTTTTTCTATGTCTTTGTATTTTTTTTGCACATAACTCCAAAATAAATTCACTAGGGTGGATCAAGATACTGACAAGGGGACCTTGAGTGTCATCTTTTGTTTTGAAAGACAAATTTCACTTGACGTACAGACGTCGAAATATAGTTGCCACAAGACAATCCAACACAATACCAATTAGTCTCAGCCTTCAGTACAGGTACCACTTTACAGCCACTTTACACTCAAGTTCGCTTGCTGCCTGGAGCGAGAAGACACTCGTTTGAAGGTAAAGCACAATATAGAAAACAAGAAAATACATTTCAATCTGGCAATACAATAGTTATGCAGTACATAGTACAATATAGTTATAGTGTTATATCACTTATATCACAAAGAATGTATTTATCTGCTACTTTCGGTATATATCGTTGCCAATGGTACACAACTGAATATTAGTACAGTAAATTGTGATGCAATACTATGTAAACAATTATTGGATTGTAGACACTGCTGCTACATAATCAAGTAAATAAAAACTTATACAATGATTAAAATTATGGTTCTGTGACTGGTAATCAATCCCGGACGAGCCCCCAACTGTCAGGGTTGTGTTAAAGCCTTAGCTCGTTTGCCCGGGCCCATGACATTCAACCAGGCACCTTCGTGCTTGCAATAAATAAGTGACTCACTGTTGACAATGTAATTGTTTAATGATATGAATATAAGTTATGATGACAAACTGATGGATTAATGACATTGAATTTGAAACATTCTAATATTGTGGATATTTTAAGATATTAAGCAATAATTCTACACCTTGAAGTCCCACAACGTACACATTAATGTTCAAAACCACAACACAACACACTGCTGTCTCTAGTCACCAGCGTAGACTTCCAATCCTATGCTAACTCCCTGTAGAGACATAAATAAATACAAACTAAAAGAACTAGTCTAGTATACTATGGCATCGAAAACAACTGCGAAATGCAGTCATGCTTTAGATACTCGCCCTAAACAGGGGGACACAGAAGAATCTCAAAGAAAACGTTTCACCAGCATAATAACAAAAACGCTCAGTTTACAAGCAAGGCAACAAAAAGAAAGTGCGTTCAAAAATTGTGCACTTAATACACATTGGTGCTAGAATGCCACAATCTACGCACCGACACAGACAAAAAGCTTAGAAAGGCTCTCATACTTCAGTTTTGGCCATTGAAACGCCTTTTTTTGTTATCTGAACTACACACTTTTTACAAGGGGAATTTTAGAAATGTAGACGCCAAGAGAATGAATTTCTAAATTTTAAAATAAAATTACGTCTCTGGGGCTCCGTTTAACCCCCTACTTGGTTAAGGAGCGTTAATGCTTTGGTTTATGGGAGGGGGCGCGACTTTTAAGAAACACTTAACAAAAAGTGTGAACAGTGGCTTACTTACTCTTGATTTACAATAGAAAACTTTGAACCTGTACCGAGTAAAACTAAAATTCTTTTTCTATTTCAATAGTACAAAATGTATCTTATTACCAGTATCTCACTATAAATACAATTCATAGAAAAAAGAGACAAAATACTCATAAAAGACTCAAACATTTAGAGATTTAATACCTTCAGAGCTCATAAGGTTGATACAAGTACCAGACTCAAACGCGGTCTTCACTTCAACCAAGGGTTATAGGCGTAAAAAAAAAGTTAATTTTGAATTTGACAATAAATAAAATAAAAAAAAATAGCATAAAAAAAAAATAAAACCTAGAAAAAAAAAACAGGAAAAATCTGAGAGAAAAAAAAATAGAAAAAAAAAAAGGAATGGAAAAATTGCAATAAAATAGTCAGACGTTGTTGAGGCTTGAAAATAAAACACATTTTTTTTATTATTATTATTTTCTTTTCATTTTTGGTTGAACTTGGGAAATCTTTAGCAGCAGTTCCGGGGCGAAGCTCGTGACATTTTAATCAACTTCGTGTCAACAGTGTTTCAAGACACTTAGCAGACGTTACTTTGAATAAATGGGACTGTTACGTGTTAAGTGCGAGTTTCTCTCCAAGTGTGCGTGTGTGTATGTGTCTGTGTGTGTGTAGAGAGAGGAAGCAATGGAAGAAAAAAAAAAGTCAAATTTAAATTTTTCAAACAATTTTATCCGTATAATATCAGTAACACTAAATCTAAATTCCTGCTTCATTGACAAAAATGTTATTTTGTTAATAGACGATTCCTAGAAGTACAACTAATAATATTTTTTTTTGTTTCTAATAAAGATTAGAATGACAGAGGAGTCTTAATAGTCTAACACAGGGATGGCCAACCTTTTGGTTCCATGCGTCAAAATTTTTCACTTCTGATTCAGATGCGCCACTTACAATTTAACAAGTTTCAGTCCTTGAAAGTATGGTCATTGGTACATTATTTGGTTAGTTATACTCTTTTGTGTAACGTAGTTGAGAGAATAAAAAAAAATATTTTTTTTGACCTTACTTATGAAGTCTTTCTCTGTTAACATTTGTAGTTTGTATTTATAAGTTTAATTTAGTATTTCTGTAGGATCTATAGACTGATTTTAATTTGTGAAGACTGATAGCAGTTTTAAATGTTTAAAAAAATATAAATTTACAGGCTTGGCATTCACCAAACCTCTTATATGAAGACTTCATTTCGTGACCTCAGTTTCAATTTGATCATCTTCATGAATAAAAATACTTGCTCGCATCGGTATCGGACAGTCATAAGAAAAAAAACAGTTCCAGTAACTCTATCAGGCAATGACGACTTAGTTTAGTTTACTGAACTTTATTTAATTGATGATTTCCTAAACGTAACTTTCCTTCCTCAAATGTGTCTGATCATCTTGTTTTTTCCTTAGAGTAACTTAAAGACGATTAGGTCTTTGAAAATGTTGAAATTATCATCATTTTTCTGAAACTAAAAGCTTAAATAGGTAACATTAAAAAAAAATGTCCAAGACTAACGAAAAGAAAGAAGACACATTTAATGCACAGCATTCCAATGCTAACAATGATATTAAACCAACGTGTTTTTTGTTTATAGGTCTGATTAGTTTCATAAATATTTCTGTCAATTTGAGCTTCCCAAATAGCTAGTAAATTAAATTCGTGTGAAAGTCTCTTTTTCGTTATTATAATTTTTAACGGCCCCCTTAAGGTGAAAAGCCGCTATAAGTTTGTGCAAAATGACCGTCTGTCCGTCTGTCACACTCAGATATCGAAAACTAGAAGAAATATGAAAAATATTAGGTTGGCCACCCATGATCTTACACTTCATAATCCGACACACATAGTAATCCGACACACTCAGTAATCCGACACACTCAGTAATCCCACACACTCAGTAATCCCACACACTATGTAATTGGGCGCGGCGCCAACACAAAATCATGTAATAAATGTAAACTGTAGAACGTATATTTTGTACAAAGCTTATAGTAACTCATTCTGTTTGTCTGTCTGTCTGGTAAAAGTTTGCACAAGCTATTTCTCCCACACCCATTCTTGGATAAAGTTGAAACTTTGTACAATTATTGATTGGCATTGACAAGACATGAATAAACGCTTATCCAATTAGTGAGTTAATTTTTGGTAAATCATTCTTCTTGATACCAATAGGAAAATTAATCTTTAAGTAATAGCAGATAAGGCTAAATATGTAGGGTTTCGTCCCCTTTTGTAATTGCATTGATCAAGTGAAACTTTGGACTATTATTTATTGTACCTAATAATAAGGCTAGTCTTCGAGTCCGAAGATTAGTGAGGAATGCAGTATTTCCAGTGGCTGCGCAGTCCCAGTTGTGACCTACATATTTGCCACATCCAGGGCAAGCATAACCATTGTCCGCAGGCGGTTGATTTAGATTTTCTTTTCGCCGTCTACGTTTGTCTTCGGCAGCAGATTTTCTTTTGGTCTCAAATGTGTATCCCGCGGCCTTAGTGAGTGACCTCCAGCTAATTCGTTCTGAGGCCGCATGCAACCAGGTGGCTCTCTTCTATGTCAGCCAAGTAAAGTTGACGCCTAAGCTGGTCTTTGAAGCGTTTCCGTGGGGCGCCTCTGTACGTCGACCACCTTTTAGTTCACCAAAAAAAAGACTGCCTTTCGCATACGTTCGTCTCCGATACGGGATACGTGTCCTGCCCAGCGCAACAGTCGGACCAAAAGAAGTCCCTCCATACTGTCCATACCTGCGTTCGCAAGGACATCGCTGTTTGTAGTGCGGTCTTGCCACCGTATGTCCATGATGGAGTGCAAGCATCTTTGGTGCAAGTGCTCGAGAAGTCTTAGATGTTTCCTGTATAGTGTCCATGTCTCAGAGCCATACAGAAGGGTTGAGAGAACCACCGCCTGGTAGACACTGATTTTTGTAGGCAGGCGGAGCGATCTATTCCGTCAAGGTGTCCAAAGGTGCTACTAGCCCTGACCAGAAGGTTATCAACTTCCTTTGAAAGTGAGGCAATATTCGACACTATACTAACTAGATATGTGAAGTGGTCTACCTATAAGAACATGAATAAATGTTTCAAATAACCAAAAAGTCAATTACTAATTGGAAGTTCACTATTTTGTTGACTAAAGTCTCCCTTTATAGGGCAATATCATGTAGTCTGTCGAACGTTGATGTGTTGTTTTTTTTTGTCTGATGTCATGTGGCCAGCGAATTGACCAATTGATTTTACTTTTCCTAACTAATACCAGACACCCGTTAAAAGATGGGTGGATTCGATCGGGTCATTAAAATCCTGAGATGCAAGATCACATTCTTCACCGAGATTTTAACTCAAGACACCTTGATCCACAAGCCAAGTGCTTTCCAACTCAAGCACCACGCCCTTTTTACTGTAAATATTGTTCCATAAATCGCAAGGCCTTGTTCAGGCATTGTTCGGGCCTTGTTCAGGCACAAGGCTTAAAAACGCTTCCCCACTCTGAACACCCATTCAGTCCGGACCTGATACTAATAAATATTTTTTTTTAATAGCAGTATTTTTTGTTCTATACTTTGCCTTACACTAAGATACCACTGGCAACTGTGCTGTATGTCTACATTTATTGCTTTGTTATGTTTACTTCAGAATAAAGACACGAGACATAATGTGACTTCCCTCCACACCTTAGTGGTCGCACCTAATGACTTGAAAAGTTGTTTCTAAGCGAGTCCTAAAAGTTCAATTCGAGTTCAACCGTCTATCGCATGAAATATAGAATGATGTCTCGAGATAGTTGCCGGCGACTACAATAAATAGAGTTGTCAGGAACTACACGGTAACAATAGAGACTAGCGAGTCTGGAGGGAAAAGCGTTAGGGGTGAAGTATCAAAGAGCTAGAACACAAGAGGATAATATTAGAGACAGACAAACCTACACACAGATTGAAGAGACAAATCTAAAGATAGAGAAAGAGACAAATCTAAAGATAGAGAAAGAGACAAATCTAAAGACAGAGAAAGAGACAAATCTAAAGACAGAGAAAGAGACAAATCTAAAAATAGAGAAAGAGACAAATCTAAAAATAGAGAAAGAGACAAATCTTAAGACAGAGAAAGAGATAAATCTAAAGACAGAGAAAGAGACAAAACTAAAGACAGAGAAAGTGACAAATCTAAAGACAGAGAAAGAGATAAATCTAAAGACAGAGAAAGAGACCAATCTAAAGATAGAGAAAGAGACCAATCTTAAGACAGAGAAAGACACACATCTTAAGACAGAGAAAGAGACAAATCTAAAGATAGAGAAAGAGACAAATCTAAAGACAGAGAAAGAGACAAATCTAAAGATACAGAAAGAGACAAATCTAAAGACAGAGAAAGAGACAAATCTAAAGACAGAGAAAGAGACAAATCTAAAGACAGAGAAAGAGACACATCTTAAGACAGAGAAAGAGACAAATCTAAAGATAGAGAAAGAGACAAATCTAAAGACAGAGAAAGAGACAAATCTAAAGACAGAGAAAGAGACAAATCTAAAAATAGAGAAAGAGACAAATCTAAAAATAGAGAAAGAGACAAATCTTAAGACAGAGAAAGAGATAAATCTAAAGACAGAGAAAGAGACAAAACTAAAGACAGAGAAAGTGACAAATCTAAAGACAGAGAAAGAGATAAATCTAAAGACAGAGAAAGAGACAAATCTTAAGATAGAGAAAGAGACCAATCTTAAGACAGAGAAAGACACACATCTTAAGACAGAGAAAGAGACAAATCTAAAGATAGAGAAAGAGACAAATCTAAAGACAGAGAAAGAGACAAATCTAAAGATACAGAAAGAGACAAATCTAAAGACAGAGAAAGAGACAAATCTAAAGACAGAGAAAGAGACAAATCTAAAGACAGAGAAAGAGACACATCTTAAGACAGAGAAAGAGACAAATCTAAAGATAGAGAAAGAGACAAATCTAAAGACAGAGAAAGAGACAAATCTAAAGACAGAGAAAGAGACAAATCTAAAAATAGAGAAAGAGACAAATCTAAAAATAGAGAAAGAGACAAATCTTAAGACAGAGAAAGAGATAAATCTAAAGACAGAGAAAGAGACAAAACTAAAGACAGAGAAAGTGACAAATCTAAAGACAGAGAAAGAGATAAATCTAAAGACAGAGAAAGAGACCAATCTAAAGATAGAAAAAGAGACAAATCTAAAGACAGAGAAAGAGACCAATCTAAAGACATAGAAAGAGACAAATCTAAAGAGAGAGAAAGAGATCTAAATACAGAGAAGGAGACAAATCTTAAGACAGATACAGAGACAAATCTTAAGACAGATACAGAGACAAAACTTAAGATTGAGATACAGAGACAAAACTTAAGATTGAGATAAAGAGACAAAACAAAACATGAAACAATAAAGAGAAAGGGGAGAGCGAAGAGAAATAAGGAGAGAGACATAAAGAGAGAAGAAGTGATTGACAAAAAGAAAAAGAAATGAAGAGAAAGAGAGGGAGCTAGAAGGAGAAAAAAACAGAGACATTGACAAGGAAAGAGAGAGAAAGATCAGTAGTACAAAACTAAAGTGACTCAATCGTAAACGTCTTAATGTAGCGGTCGTGGTGATACAGTCAGGGAGGGTGGGGTTAGTGGCCACCTGCTCCTAAGTTACCAGCTTGACCACCCGACATTGCTATGTGTTTGTGAACTGTATATACTTTTCTGGTACCCACTGGTCGTGTCTCTTGGGATACTTAGGAGAAGTGTGCACTGCTCTGGAGATCTTTGGGCTAAGTATATCTTTAATTATTATTGTATTTTGTTTATTATAATTAATAAGTAGAGTGATGCCCAGCCTAATTCAACCTGCGGGCCTTTTTATTTTCCGACACTCGTGTTGTGGGCCACATGACCGTAAAGATACAAAAACCTAATGAAACGGAACTGAAACTATTTGATTAGAAACCCGTGGATCTAGCACTGACATTAATTAGTGAAATGTTTGAAGTGTGTCTTCTTTTCTACCCTTCGGAACAATGGCTTCAATTCTCTACTTACAATGTGAGCAACATTCTATCTAGCTTAACCACCGACTCATTTTCTTATCTCTTTTTGGCAACTATTCAATCCTTCAATCTCTAGGCGAAGTTTAACAATATTTTATTCGCGACTCAAATCAAGAATGCTGCCACATTTGTTTGTTGTTTTTTAAAACAACCATACTTTCTTGACATATCAAATACATTGGCTTATTATCATGCTCCACAACAAAGTAAAGATCCGTTCACTTTTCCTGTTAGATTATACATCTAGTCTCATTTCACAAATACGATGTTAAAGGTCATGGTACCAATCCGTCAGAGAAAAAGTTAGGGTAACGTATTTAAAAATAACTTTATCTACCTTTTTGGAGAGGGGATTTTTTACAATTTGTGCCGTCGTTTCGCCGGGCCGGATGGAACCACTTCGCGGGCCGGATCTGGCCAGCGGGCCGTATTTTGGGCATCACTGAATTAGTAGATAGAGCCTCAACTGATTTTCAGGCAGTAAATTTTAACCCTAATGTTATGCATCCTGGGGTGTTCCCAAACGTGACATCTTTTCTAGCCTTGTATCGAGGATGGATTTAAATTTGTCTTAAACCATCAGATAAATAATTCGCAAGCTAAGAAGAGGAATATGTACACATGACTATAGTCCAATAAAAAAGTATTTAAAAAACAACAACATGTCTAATGTACGATAAAGTAGCCATTATTTTAGTACTAGGGCACAGAGGGGAAAAAAACTGAATTGAGGTAATCGATAAATCGAATGAAAGTATCGATCTCCAGACACCCGTTGGAGACTGTGATTGATAGTTTAATTGGGTGATTGTGAAAATGTAGACAAATGAGCGAGCGAAAAGAAATCAAGCGCCTTCCCGGGGGGGGGGGGGGGCAGGACGAAGAGCAGGGGGGGGGGGGGAAATAAACAGCTTTGTTTCTTGCAGATTACTGAAGTATTCGACAGGGGCGTGTCAGTCTAGGGGAACTTTCACAGACTTGGGTATTCTATCATCTTCAAGATTTAGTTGAAAGTTGCGCTCCTACAGAACATCCTACAACCTATACAACTATTCTACATTGAACACTTAGTACACGTTCATGCAATCATTCATCGCCAATAATAGTCGTTGGCCTTCGATACAATTCTACATGGAGACATAAAGTTTAGGATACACTTTGAATTATGACCAGTATTTTAATGTAATCTGAAAAAAAGGCTTTTTTTTTTTCATCAAGTCCGAAGACTAATGAGTAGTGCAGCATTTACGTGGCTATGCAGCCCCGGCTGCAACCTAGATATTTCGCCACAAACAGCTTAATACAATAATAAATTATCTTATTAAATACAGACGTTTCTTCAAAAAAGATGATAACGTCTAAGTAGTGTTACAAGCTCAATCTAGTCATGCTTGTTAATCAATGACTTGAATTCTGTCAAGTCATTGGTTTTCCTGGCTGACTCAGGCAACCCATTCCATGCTCTAGGAAAGAAGAAACATTTGTACAAATCTGGAACGAGAAATAAGCCTTTTTCTTTATGTCTTTCTTAGTATTTTAATATATTTGGATTTAGTATTTGAAGATATGGTTCAGTGTTTTATATATATAATACTACTTTACTTTTTTAAGTCTTCTATCCTGAGGGGTTTCTAAATTTAGTGATACATAATTAGGATTACAGTACGTAAGCATGACACTAATCTAGCTCTATTTAAACCGTCCTATTTATTACATTTATTTCATTGCACTCTTAAGTAACCTCATGGAAAACATTTAAATCTATACATATCTGTCATGCGCTAAATAGTGCTACTAACAGGGAATATCTTCTGGCTCCATCTTTTTCTACAGCTCATTAGAATGTATAAGCAGAGTTAAAAGCACGAGGTAGGCAAGTTTATCTATGGTAGATGAATATAAATAGATTTTACATTTGTTTTCAATGTCGTCTTACTGTGAGACGAAACACAGGGAGTTCTTATATGTTCTTTATATATCTTTAAATTATATATTTAACTTAATTCAGCATTTTTTTCCACTAATTAATTCAAATTAACAACTCTTAGTTTAGGACTATTTTGTCTCACTAATCCTTCTTTTATTAGCCTTATATAGATCTACATATAATTAGATAGATCTAGAATCTATATATTTAATATTATTTAGATCTAGTCTATATTTATTATTATATCCTTAGATTTTAGATCTACTCAGTCTAGTGTCTAGGTCCATATTTTGAATTTAATAAACCATTTAATTTGATTTAATTGCTATTGTAAATAAGCTTTCACTCTAGACTTAGACTTAACTTAGGCATTGTAAACCTTAAACTAGATTTAGACTAGACCTTTAAAAACTAAAATCAACAACAGTCATCATGAAATTGCTCTGGCTATTTATCCTAATAATTACTAAATACACACTAGCTGAACATAGAACTAGATCTACCTTCGTCAACACTAAACTTAAAAAGAAAACAACAGTCATTATCAATCATCACACTCTAGATCAATGCAACTTCAAAAATAACCTAACATACACATCCATAACATTAAAGAAGATCACCCATCACAAATGGAAGTTCTCAATAAGACACATCAGAAATAAATACCTATCACTGTTAATATTAATAGCAGGAGATGTAGAGTCAAATCCAGGGCCTAGATCTAAAGATAGATGCAACATCTGCAAAAAAGTATGCACCATGAAACAGAAATCCATCCAATGTGACACCTGCGATGAATGGTACCATGCATCATGTCACCATATGAATACACCTGTTTATTATGCCTTAGGCAACAAAGACGCATTATGGCACTGTGTACCGTGTGGGTTACCTCAGTTTACATCAGGACTGTTTGATTCCTTTGATGCAGACACTTCTAACCCATACTATATCCTAAACACCATCCCAAAACAAACTCACCAACCACTAGCCAGATCCACTCCTGTTAAACCTAAATCTACTAAAATTAATACAACAGCCTCACTAAACCAACCTACTAAAGAAGTAATACCAAAATACCTTAAAACCTTAGTAATAAATTTTCAAAGCATTTGGAACAAAACAGCAGACTTAGAAATTTTATTAGAATGTGAGAAACCAGACTTAATTGCAGGAACAGAAAGTTGGCTACATCCTGAAATTTAGAATGCAGAAATTTTCAATAGTAATTATGAAATTTTTTGAAAAGATAGGGCTGATAATCATGGAGGAGTTCTTCTAGCAATAAAAACCACTCTTATAGCAGAAGAAATTACCTTACCTAACTCAAAAAATATAGAATCAACAGTTTGTAAAATGAATACCACCTCAACATCCCTAATAATAGTCAGCATTTACAAACCACCAAATTCTAGTTTAGAATACATGCAGGAACTATGTAATCAGATTACTACACTTAAAGAGACAAATAAAATGCAGTTTTTTGGAATATGGGTGATTTCAACCTACCGATTAAAAATTCGAAAACACTAACCATAGATAAACACCAAAACCTTAAGGACATAAATGAGCTTTTCATAGAAACTTTACACAACCTAGCTTAGATCAAATCATTAAAAAGCGAACTAGATTAAACAACACATTAGATCTCTTCTTAACCAACAGACCTGGATTAGTAGTTGATTATGATATTATCCATGATCTATCAGACAATAAGATCATAAAAATACATAGTCAGATAAAAGCAGTAGCCAATTCAAAACCCAAAAGAAAAATCTTACTCTGGAATAAATGTAACCTAACACAACTACACCAAGCTGCATTAAACTTTCAACAAACATTCTTATTAGAAAAAGACATTAACCACCAGTCAATGACCTCTGGAATTTCATTAAAAACCATCTTAAAAGCATTATAGAAAATCATATACCAACTAAATGCACATCAAACAAAATAAATAAATGCTGGTTTAATAATAGACTAAAGAAGCTTTGTAAACAGAAGGAAAACTTATATAGAAAATTTAAAGAAACTAAGGCAGAAAGAGTTTACAAAAAGTATATAAAAATTAAACACTTAGCCCAAAAAGTAAGCAGACAGCTGCAGAGTGAATACATAAACAATGTAATATCTAAAGATAACAACAAAACCTATGGTCATACATTAAGTCTAAGAAAATTGAAACCACAGGATAGCGCCATTAAAAGATGAACATAACATAATACATAATGATAATGAAACTAAAGCAAACATCCTAAACAAATACTTTGCATTAGCATTCTCAGCCCCAGGAGACAAAGACATATTACTGAATTTAAACCAAGTAGACAACATAGAAGATATAGTAGTACAAGAAAATGGAATTCAAAAACTATTAGCCAACACCAAACCAAATAAAGCGTCTTGACCTGATGGTATTCCAGCTAGATTACTCAAAGAACTAAGCAATGAGCTAGCCCAGTGTTCAAAATACTCTTTCAGGCTTCACTTAACCAGTGCAGAGTACCAAAGGACTGGAAAGAAGCTAATGTCACCCCCTATTTAAGAAAGGAGAAAAATCTAACCCAGGAAACTACAGACCAGTATCACTTACCAGCATCGCATGTAACATCCTAAAACGCATAATATGTAGCAACATCATAAACCACTTAGACAAACAAAATTTCCTCACACCATACCAACATGGCTTTAGGAAATATAGATCATGTGAAACACAACTAATAGGACTAATTGATGATTTTTCTAAAGGTTTAGATAATAGTGAACAAATAGATGCTATCTTACTAGATTTTTCTAAGGCTTTTGACAAAGTTCACCACCATAGTTTGCTTAAAAAATTAAAATATTTTGGCATTAATGGTCCACTGCATCAGTGGATTAAAGATTTTCTGATAGGGAGAGAACAAACTGTAATAATAAATGGCTCTAAATCAACACCGATAACTGTAAACTCAGGTGTACCTCAAGGAACAGTCTTGGGTCCACTACTATTTTTAATTTCCATAAATGATTTACCAAATTGCATTACTTCAGGAACAAAAGTCAGATTATTTGCAGGCGATTGCATAATATATAGAGCAATAAAAACAACACAAGACACAGAGATTTTACAAAGAGAATTAGATGAATTACATAAATGGGAATCAAATTGGAGCATGTCTTTCCACCCAGAAAAATGTCAGTTGTTAAGAGTAACAAAAAACCTAAAACGAATTAATTCCACTTATCTTATTCATGGCAAACCAGTAACACAGACTAAAAACGCAAAATACCTAGGTGTTATAATAAATGAAAAACTGTTATGGAATCCACATATTGATGAAACTATTAAAAAAATCAAACAAAGTATTAGGATTTATTAAAAGAAATTTCTATAAATCAAATAAGAACATAAAACTAAAATGTTATTTAACCTTGGTTAGGCCAATAATAGAATATGCATCCTCCGTTTGGGACCTCTCAGCTCAAGAAAACATTAGGAAACTGAAACAGACACAAAATAGAGTAGTGAGATTCATAACAAATGAATATTCACATTTGATTAGAGTAACACCTTTAGTAAAATCACTAAATTTAGAAAGCCTTCAGGACAGAAGACTCAAAAGTAAAGCAGCAATTATACATAAAACACTGAACCATAATCTTCAAATACAAAAACAAAATTTAATAAAATACTCTGAAAGACACAAAGATAGAAGCACATTCCTCATCCCATATGCTCGGACAAATTTGTACAAATACTCCTTCTTCCCTAGTGCTATTAGAGCATGGAATGGGTTGCCTGAACTAGCCAGGAAAACCAGTGACTTGGCAGAATTTAAGTCATTGGTTAATGTGCATGACTAAATGCATGACGCGTAGGACGTAATCATCTTCTTTTCTGAAGTAAAGTCTGTATTGTATAAGATAAGATAAGATGTTAAATAGCTAGATCTAGATCAAAAGTTGACAATACGTGAGACCGCTTGTCACCAGTGTGGCTTTTTAAGATTCTTATACATGACGAAAAATACTATAAATAGCTAGCCTTTTGGTGTATCCGGTGTACAAAATGAAAGAGGGTGTTGATAAGCTTAAATTTTTAAAAAGTCGATAAAAATTTGTGGGCACTTTTAAGCTTTGAAAAATAAAATTGACTAAGATCTACCTTTTATAGCACACAATAATTGTGAATGATGACTTTCACTCTACTAGGCCTCTAAGTATTTAAACAATATATTGGCAACTAAATATAGAAAACAAAGCCGAGTCTATGCAAAGAATTGGGATAGTGTTAACTCTTTCTTTCCTAATTGACGATGCCAACGTTGATTTGACCATTAAACTTAATGGATTTAACTCCTAAACTTTAATTTGTGTTGTGTAAAAAGAGCACGCTCTCTCCAACAATTGAATACCAAATAGAACATTTACTGATAACAAACAAACAAAAAATATTGAGGATAGTGAAATACAAATAAACAAAATGAATAATACTTTCGAAACGAGGAAAATAATTACGGAAAGAAAGAGTTAAAGTTATGGCATAATTATTTTCTTTATTTAGTAGTAACACTGAAGTTTAAATAAGGGTCCTTGACATTGTCCAGTTTATTTTAACCAAGTCTCCAATATCAGCCAAGGTTTTTCTATAAATAATAGTCATTTGCAATGTACATCCTTTATTATGCAATTTAGTTTCCAAATAGCTAGATCTAGACCTTTGTTTAGACGTTGGTGTACACAGTACAGTAAAATACTAGGTAGTAGTCGAGTTCTTTATTTATCAATACCATCGATTTCATTTCTTCTTTTGTTTATACAGATATCGATAGAGTACAAATATCGATATTCACTAACCCCCGCGTTCCCGCATGATTCGACTTGAATAGGAATGTCCGATATATTATTAATCTATACTTGGCGATGTTTGCACTTGAAGTAAAAGGAACCGGTTTCTTCCTGTGGCCTGCTAACAAGCTCTCTTGGTGGCGGTGTGTCTTTTCATTTGTTGGTACCGAAAATAAATACAACTACTAAGAAATGAGCCATTTTGTTTTAGGGAGGACACCTGAGATATTTTTTTTTTTACATCAAAACTTTATTTTCATTCTATTCTATTCTAGTTTAGTGCTAATCTAGACTAGTACAGTCGAGTCTGTTTAAGTTGTTATTGGATACACCCTGCCTCCTTTTCTACCCAAATCCTATTATATAGTAGATTATTATAGCCACAAAGCTTAACTCTTTCTCTTCGTAATCATTTCTCCACGTTTCGACGGATTTCTTCACTTTGCTCAATACTATTTTACTCCCCTGTTATGATTAAGCTTCAATGGCTTTTTGGTTTGTTATCAGAAAATGTTTTATTTTGTATAGAATTAAACGGGCAATCCATGCTCTTTGTATATAACACAAAATAAAGTTTATAAAATCAAACATGAATTTAATTTCAAGAGGTCAAATCAACGATGGTATCGTGAATTAGGAGAGAAAGAGTTAATGAAAATGTTGGTTAGGGGCGTATAGGATTCAGCTATAAACCACTCTTTAAGGTCAGCACGATTACACGATGCAACAGAGGATGTGACCTAGAATTAGGATAGGTCATAAGACCAGTGACCTCTGCAGTACTGGCAAGTTAGTCTAGTGGTATTTTGTGGTCCCAAATTATATTACCTAGGCTATTAATTATAACCTCTAGATATATAACTTACTAAGACATACAAGAAATAACTTTGAGATTTCAGTTACAACTAATAAAGAGTTTATTAAGGAACACAAGATCATTACAAGAAAATGGGCATTAGGGCCAACAAAGGCAAGTCAAATAATGAAGAAAAAATCAAAATAGTAGGGCCGGTTCAGTTCAACATAATCAAAGAACTGCCATCACATCAAACAATGGATTACAATAATATAATAGAGGAATCAAAATAGTCCATGAGACACACAACTGTTTCTTCTCAAGACAAACAATAAATTACAATAATATAATACAGGAATCAAAATAGTCCATGAGACACACAACTGTCTCTTCTCAAGACAAACAATGAATTACAATAATATAATACAGGAATCAAAATAGTCCATGAGACACACAACTGTCTCTTCTCAAGACAAAAGTTTGTCTTTTACATACTTTACGACCCAAATCTGGTCTTCATAAAAAAAAACATGTACAGGAAAGGATAAGAGACTAAGTAGACATAATATTCACATTTACCAACTTATGAACAACAAATAAATAAAGTCTACTTAGCTCGTTAGTGAAAGATACAGTCCTATAAAGTGGCACACTCCTCTTGATTAACACAGTCAGAGCAGAACATTAAAACTATCATATAAACATTATGAAAATTTAGTTCACAAAGTTCAGCTCAAAGACTGAAGAGGAAGTGGCAATTGTACAGTTAACAGGGACCTAAATCAAGTAATAAAGGGGACTAACTCTAATAAAAAAAATAAAGGTAGCCACCCCCATTGTCCCTCTTGTCACAGATGACGTGAACTGCTGATTAGTATACATTGCGTTTAGCTTGTAAAAATAAATTGACCAAAATTGGTGCTATATTTTCAGTTCTCTTTGCAGGGAAGTATTTAGATCAGGGCCGGATTAAAGGGATGGCAGAAAGGGATATTGCCACATGGATCCACAAGAAATGGGCCTCCACAAGAGAAAAAAATATATCAGAATTTGGATGGGTCAGAAACTTTTTATATTTTTTTGTAATATTTTTTTTTCGCATTTTTTACCGCCAACACTTAAAATCTTACTCTGCGGGCAACATGTTGTCATTAAGAAGTGTCCGCTTGTAGCATGCTCGGAATATGTAAATGCAGCTCTGGGTTTATGGCAGTGTGTCTATCTATGGCCTTATCCTCCAGAAACTCAAAAATATGCACATTTTTAAACTAAAAAATGCCTAGTAGATTATTTTTTTTAAACAAGGAAAATAATTTAAAAAGTAGGCCTACTCTAATTCTATCTTCTAAAATGTGACATGCCTTTACATATTATTATATACATATATACTCTAAATATTCATAAGTGGATCTTCATTATTAAAGATGTCCAAAATGTTTAGGGGTCTCCACAAAACTCCTACCACGAGGCCTACACATGCCTAAATCTGGCCCTGCGTTAGATTATAGTAAACTGCAGAAACATGAATCAACGAATTTAGAAAGTCTATAGTTATAGTCTATACGTATAGTCTATACTTATTAACTATATATTTTTGTTATGGAAACAAGAACCCTTCACACTGTAGTAGATTAATGTACATGATGTAGGCATTATTATAAATGAGACTTGATCTCATTTCATTACCATAGGGAATACTTTTGTTATGGTCTCAAAAGATTCTTTAAAATCAATGAACGATATTTTAGTAACATTTCAAAATAGGCACGTGACATGCGCCCTTGACATTTGTTTTACTTAAATATTAAACAGGCGTAAACATAGTGTAATACAAATATAAACACATTTCAACATGACACGCATATAAAAGCATAACCGTAGTACATTAGACATATAGTAGCACACATGACCACATACTGACACGCTGGTAAACATACACGCATGGGGGGGGGGGGGGCTGAAAGACTTAACAATACCCACGATTACAAACCATCGCATGCCCGCCTCCTTTGCCAATCAATCGATAGTCCGATAAGGGAGGCAGAACGCGATAGGAAAAGAATACCTTTAAAGGAGAGGAACAAGGAGAAGTGAACTTCTCTTTCTGTCTGTACTCCGGTTGTTTCCCCATTGTGTCAAGTACAGAGTTCTCTCCCGCGGTTAGGCTTGTACCTAATACAGACGTGCATCGCTGGTCTATCGTGTACCCTGGGGGGGTTAATGGCTCAGCGTGGGGTGTAGATGCCCTTCAGGACGATGTAGGACATGAGGACATAGGCGGAGGACGCGATTTAAGGAGTACATTGGAAACGCGTTAAGTTGTATTGATAGTGTTTGGTTAGCGAGCATTGTTTGTGGCGCCAAGTCTAACACCCTTAGGGGCTTTCTTTCATTTCTCTTACGTAAGTTTGTGTGACTAACGCGAGCGTCTGGTGAAGAGTTGAAACCCAACAAAAAATCATGCATGTCATATGAATTCATTCAAAGGAGATTCGGCTCTGAGATATATATATATACACACACAAGGAGAGAGAAAGAGAGAGAGAGAGGGATAGATAGATAGATAGATAGATAGATAGATAGATAGATAGATAGATAGATAGATAGATAGATAGATAGATAGATAGATAGATAGATAGATAGATAGGTCAGTTTTCACTATACTAATGGAGGTTCACTTTGATTTGTAAAGCAATGAATGCAGTTAAATTTAAAGAGAATGGTTTGAATGTTTTAACATAATCAATATTTATTTTTTACCATGGTGGGAAGCGTGGTCGAGAGGCTAAGTGCGCTAAAATGTGGCTTCTCTTGGCTACCTACCCACCGGTCCACAAATGAGATTGGACCAAAGCGCTCTGAGCATGCTATAAGCATGAAAGTAGCGCTATATAAAAGCTACAATAAAAGATCCATGCTAGTGCTATTTGATAACCAGGTTTAAATACGAGTGAGTACTGAAATCCTAACAAACCTGACAACCCACGGCCCTGTTTACTATTTTGAGAAACCAGACCTCTAGGCTGGCTTGTAAGGCACTTAATTAGCTTAGCTACGAACCGTAGTTGAAATACTTTGAAAGCGATATCTAGTGACGTTACGGATAGTGGGGGTTTGGCTTTATACTCATTATTATATTCAGTTGGTATTAAGACTTCAAGGTGACAACATTGATTATTGACAGAGGCACGACTGGGTCCCATAATGAATTAAACGTAGTTCAAATTGTTCAACTGTCTGGACTTAGTTCTTCATCTCTTCTTTTTTTCGTTGCATCGAACTTTCACTGTTTAAAATGCGTCCGTACAAGACACTCAAACATCTACAGTAGAGCGTCGTTTATCCGACTCAATTGGGACCGGACACCGTTCGGATACGCGATTGTTCGGATAACCGAAAACCGAAGCGATCCATGCAGTATATGCAACCGGACACTATACGAATATTGAAAATCATCACATGCGGGACACGTGCGTGAAGAACGAGCAAAATAGGTGACAAATGTCGCAATTTTACCTCACCTTGGGTTTTCCCGTCACTTTTCGCCTCGCGCGAAACAACTGTTGAGCATTGCCTGTTCGAAAACGTATTCATACAGTATATGTGCATTACAGTACATGTGGTTGATAAAAAAAATAAAAAAAAAAAAACTGGTCCGGATATTTGACGCTCCGGATAATAAACGTTCGGATAAACGACGTTCTACTGTATTGAGTCATTGTCAAACTTAGTACATCCTGGCAGTGATTCCCAAACTTTTAAAGTATGTGTACCTCTTTTATAATTTATGTAATGCAGAGTACCCCCTCGCCCCCCCCCACACACACTTTTAAATTTATTAACAGAACATAATAAATGAGTATTTTTAAAAAAATCAACAGAGTTAATGAGGTGCAACGTGTACCCCCTCCAAAGTCTTCCCTTACCCCTGAGGGTACGCTTATTTCACTTTGGGAAACACTCTTCTCATCTCTTTCTGTGGTCCCTTCTGGGGCAGAGGCCACAAACCAGCTTCCTCTAGGTATCTCGGTTCTGGGCGAGTCTCTCCAACTGTCCCCACTTCTTGCCCGTCTGCTTCCAAATCGCGGCGCTATGTATTCCTGGGCCGTCCCCTTTTCCTCTTTCCTTGGGGGTTCCAGGTTAGGGCTTGCCTTGTTATGTTAGATGCAGGCTTGCGAAGCGTGTGACCTATCCATCTCCAGCGTCTCTAATGGATATCTTTTTCAATGGGCTGCTGTTTTGTTCTTTGCCACAGTTCCTCATTCGAGATCTTGTCTGGCCAGCGGATCATAAGTATCCTCCTCTTGGGAAACACTGTCCTACAGCAAAACAACCATTTCACGCTGTACACATGTCTCCTTGTAAATTTATATATATATATATATATATATATATATATATATATATATATATATATATATATATATACATATATAGTTGGCCATCGTGGTTCGATGATGACCACTTTGTCATCCAGGGTGCTGAGAGCTTTGCACTTGGGTTTTATGCCTCCTCATGTGGCTGTTGAGACCTCTGTGAGCCCGGAATGTTCGGCCGCACACTGGGCAGGTTATTCCAGCTGGATCTAGTGTCGTTTACCTTGCTTTTCTTCTCTGGCGTTTTTCTTCTGTCAGCATTGTTCTTTTTTCCTCAGCAACGTGTGCGCCAGTTTTCACAGCGCGACGCCATGATGCTTTGTCATGTGTCTCTGTCTCTCAGGTGCCTGGGTCTATGCTGAACGCCTTTAGAGAAGCTTTGAGGGTGTCCTTGAAGCGCTTTCTTTGACCACCTTGCGAGCGCTTTCCTTCGCTTAGTTGGCCATACAAGAGTCTTTTATGGATGCGGTGGTCTTCCATTCTGCAGACGTGACCTGCCCATCGCAGCTGGGACTGCATCAGGATTGTGTGGATGCTTTGCAGACACGCTTTTCGAAGGACTTAAGTATCTGGTAGTTTGTCTTGCCATTTGACATTCAGTATTTTTCTCAGACATGTCATGTGGAAGTGGTTCAGTTTCTTTGCATATTTACTGTACACTGCCCATGTTTCTGAGGCATAGAGCAATTTAGGGAGGATGACGGCTCTTTAGACCCTTTAGCTTTGTATTTGTATATCTAGAGCTAGTACGGAAAATGTATTGCTTAGTATGTACTGTCACATTACCAAAACGAGGCCTGAATGTGCCGCTAAGCTTCAATGGTTTCTTCATTGTATTCTTTGAATATAAAATTGTTATTGTCCGTTACAGTTTCGTTGTTAATTTGTGCATTGTCCTCACTATGAATGGTTTCAATTTGATGCCAACTTTGAATCATGGTATTTTTAGCACCATTGTATTCTATTTAAAAGCCTCAGTGGAGCAGTTAGACTATTAAGAAACAATGCGCTTAAAATAACTCTCACCAAATAACGTATCGACCGGCTAAGTGCATATGTCTCTCTGTGAGCAAAGACTGCAGCGCTCAAAGCTGGAGCTAAGGTGGAGCTAACATTCTGTAACAAGTTTCTGAGAATACTAATGGATTAATTTTCTTGTTGGTATCAAACAAAATAATTAACGATCTTTAATTAATTGACCAATTGCTTAACTTTCTTCAAATTACGTCTTGTCTATACAAATAAAGAATTGGGCAAAGTTTCAACTTAATTAGAGAATGAGTATGGGAGAAATACAAATGTTTTAACTTACAGACAGACAGACAGACAGACAGACAGAGTAATTTGATTTAAGCTTTGTAAAAATAAAAAAATAAAAAATACTTACAAAATTTTCTTGCGGAGATTAAAATTCATGTCTCGGAATGTTTTGCATCAAAATAAAATGAATGTCTTTTAATTACATAATTTGTTCTCTTTCATAAAAAATACAACGTTTTTCCCATAGACATATTTTTATATCTAGACTATACATGGAGATCTTGTAAGACTACAAAAAAAAGTGACTTTTTTTTTTTTTAAAGTTTAAACAAGGCGTTGTTTTGTAAAGTAGTTAGAAGTAAAGTTTTTTTCAACCCTAACCTATGTAAAATATTAATAATTTTTAGATCTAGATCAAGTAATTAAACATACAAAAATAAGAGTACTCTCGTGTCATAATTATATTTTGTAATTTTTAGTTACATGATCTAGAAATCTAGGTAATCAATTTTTTTAAATGTACATAAGATGATTAAAATCAGCAGACATGAATTATTTCGATCTAGGATTTTTGAAACATAATCTCAATGGAAAATAACAGGAAATGGCTTTGTTTCATATATTTGCGTGAATATATAGTTCTGTGATTAATAGCCCATTCTATAGAAAATCCGAAAAATGATTTTGCATTATTTCGAAACATTGAAAACTAAAGATCGTTACTTTTCTAAGACAGAAAAGATTGATTGGGGTCGACTCCTTAGTGCTTGAAAAAGAGTTACGTACATAAAAATCTGTATATATAGGTCTGTGAATCGATTAATCCGGTTTCTAGTCTAGATATGAACTATTTAAGTCAATGATTTTTCCTTTGACCAAACTCTAGGTGTTTACGTTGGCTCTAAGACTTGAGAAGGTCAGTGTCTTATCCACATGACATTCAAGTAATTCGTTAAACACAAATAGATGTGACATTTGACTTCAAGAGAGAAGATTCTAAAGTAAAGTAGCAATTATATATAAAACACTGAACCATAATCTTCAAATACAAAAACAAAATCTAATAAAATACTCCGAAAGACACAAAGATAGAGGCACATTCCTCGTCTCATATGCTAGGACAAATTTGTACAAATACTTTTTCTTCCCTAGTGCTATTACAGCATGAATGGGTTGCCTGAGCTAGTCAGGAAAACCAGTGATCTGGCAGAATTTAAGTCATTGGTTAACATGCATGACTTGATGCATGACGCGTAGGACGTAATCATCTTCTTTTTTGAAGTAACGTCTGTATTATATAAGATAAGATACATGTGAGTATCTCTACAAAAGCGACAAGGACGTTTGAGATATTCTAGCTGAATCACTAAGGTAAAGTGGCTATAACATTGAAAGAGTTACGACAATATGATAAGTCATAGAGAAGCTCCAAGGAGGATTTGAACCACAGATCTCCAAACCGAAATAATTTTTTTTAGCTCCAACGATTAACCTTAATAGCGTGAGGTGATCGAGTGCTGATTTTCTTGGCTTCTGGACCGTGGGTTATCGTTCTTGTCCCGGTGAAGACTGCAATTGTTAGAAGCCAATGAGTCCACCTAAATCTCATTACAATATGCACCTGGCATGGGTCGGAAAAGCAAAGATCTTTGGTCGAAGGCATGGCGACATGGACGGGCTTGTCATTGAAAAAGGCTCTATCTAAGGAGAAGACAGAGACGAATGGAGTAAGACGGTCGACAAATCTTGCATGGTGCGCCAATGGTCAAACAGACTAAGGGATAGACAAATGGTAAAATGGATGGCCACATGGCATCCTTGTTGACCGTTGGCTACAATCTCAGATGAGCTTTACTTAATCAACCCTAGTAGATCGCCAGGTCTGAACAAGCATCTCTTTTTTTTTCAACTAAAGCTTCAACCTTCATTTATGTTGCACTAAATAGCACTAGTCATCTTTACATAAGTAACATAAAATCAAAGGACAGATTTGAATCTATTTCATGTATCACTTATGTCCGGAACGGAATGTTGAAAGTGTGATCGATGTATCGTTTTACATTTTACTGTAAGGTTTACGAAGATATTCGGATGCTAGGTGCATTAACCAGTGGCGTCACTAGGGTTGGTGTCACTCGGTGCGGCCTGCAACCCCCCCCCCTCCTAAGTTATGCCCATGGTATTAAGCATGCTTTTATATCATTGCTGGGCTAGTGAGGCGAGACAGATGAATTAAATCTAGCACTGCAGAGCACTGAAATAAAAGAAGATTAAGAAGATGATTTAGCGGTAACACGAGACTAGATCTAGGCCAAGTAGCTAGGGGAAAACCTAATAGGCATACATGCTAGATATATCACGAGGAACAGATAAAGGGCAGACAAATTGTATCAGAAGGATCTTTTACAGCCATGGAGGGTGACGAATACGTATATCGAGTTATTTCCCATTTTTCCGTGACACCTGACCCTGCTATGTGTGGGGAGAATACAGAATACGTTGTATTTCTGCCTAAATATCTGAGAACTATGAAGAGAGACAAGGATAAAAACACAAAGAGACTTATGGAGTGTGTACAAACGTTGTATCTGTGTTTGTACTAATGTTATAGATTCAACAAACAGAATGTGTTATGTTTGTGTATTCCGAACATTCATTTGAATTGTTAGTTTAAAAAGGCAATTGCTGTTGTTGTTTTTTTTTTGGCTCAGTCATTACATACTCAAGGGAACCCAGATGTGAATAGAAAGTATATTAATAAATAGAAATCAATCTTTTAAACTATTAGACAATGGACTTTTCGTAATTCGGAAATTAAACATGCTCGACACGAAATATTGTATTATAATGTTATAAATTATCTGATTGAGATTTACATAGTTTGAAAAATGAATAAAAAAAAAATGCTTGAACAAGAACAATATTTTTTTGAAAATACTTAAACAAACAAACAAACATAGAAAGCTTTTATAATGGAAATAACTGTACATTTATAGCTTATCTATCAACACAGCAAGATTTTTTTGACCTTAATCAAAATCGAAGTAATTATATACCTAAAATTAATTGAATAATTGTTAAATTGATTCACGTTTTGTTAAGTACATTAAATAATTGTGTAAAGTTTCAGCTTGATCCAGGAATGGGTGTGAGAGAAATAACATGTACAATTATCTAATAGGACTAAACCCTACATATTAAGCCATACATAATGATGTTCATGAATTAATTGCCCTTGTTGATATCCAACTAAATAATTAACTACCAATAGTTAATTAACTAAAAGGGAGGGTTTTTATTTTTTTACATTGTATTATGTTTTTTAGATACAAAAAGATATATGTCTAAAAGTTTTCACTTCAAGAACGGGTGTGGGAGAAATAATGTGTACATAGAACTGTACCAGACTGACAGGACGGCCACCATTGTCCATTGCTAATTACTGAAATAAATCTACACATCATAAAAAATTAAAAGTAATAATTGTGCCATCCAAATATAACATCATAAATCCCATTTTACAATAAATAACCTAAACGTATATGTTTATATTACTTTGATGCAGTACATCTAGTCAAGCCATTAATGTCCTGACAAAAGAATACAGACCTAGTCAAATCAATTTACTGGACTAGCAGACTCAAATAATTGTTCTGTCCTAATTTTAAAAATTAGGTTTGTTTCCCTTGTTTTACCATCCAGTCTATAAATAGCCCCAGGGTTGCTGGGTAGTAACGCTGATCAATACCAGAAAGCGCAATTTGTTGTATCTTGTTGCTCAATTACACTTAGAGTTGTAGGTCCAGTTCTTGGTATGGTTGTAATGGCCACAATGATCACAATGACCACTAACGAAATCTGAAAACTGCATCACCAGCATTACACTCATCACCTTTTCCCCCGGCCGGCGCGTGATTCATTCACTAGACCAGTGGTCAGTGCTCCGAAATTTATAGCATAGATAAAATTAACTGACCAGGCTTAAGGGGGCATAAAAACGGTCACACAGATCGTCAGACTTGAAGCTAGAAATATGTAATTTGTAGACTGGAATCGATAGCGCAGTAAGGGACAACAACCCGATGTCCGACACATTTCTCTTTATTTGCCATCGCCTATAGGCGGTGCTTCTCTCCCCTACTAGATTATATGTAGATTAATCTTTGCGTTGTATACCCCTTTGTATATGTAGGTGTATTTCTAGTGCCTAGTGGCAAGGTTTAACGCAGATGATGTGTGGCGTTGTAGTACCATACCTCTTTTACAACCTACATTGCTAACGTAAAAGCTTGGCGAGTAAAGTATGTTAACACGGGCGGCACTGTGTAAATTATTGTACAAATGTATAAAAAAAAATTTTAATTACAAGTCATAATATATGCAGGTTTAAATATATCTCAAATCTACTATTCAGTTATCACACGAGTTTTCACTTCTGTCTCCTTTTAAGGGCTTACATTAGCCACTCCCATCTTTAAAAATTCGCACGTCCAATTGAGTCTTAGTGAAATTAGCTAGACTAAATGAATTACGGTCCAACAGACTAAGGGACAGGTTAAGATAAGGTCAATGAATTGCATGTGCCTATACACACAAACACACAACTCTCTCTCTCTCTCTCTCTCTCTCTCTCTCTCTCTCTCTCTCTCTCTCTCTCTCTCTCTAACACATTCTAAAATCATTGGGGTCTTTATTTTCATTGCATTTACAAATAAAGAAATACATTGTGTGACTGTTATTCTATTCTATCAACCCTCCACTCTTGCTGTCAGGCTAAATGTTTGTTCAAGTTATTTCTCCCACTTCCCATTTGTAGATCAAGCTGAGACTTTGCATACTTATTTATTGTCAATGACAACACACGTATCAATTTAAAAGCTAGCCAGTTAGTCATCTAATTAGTCGTAATTAATTAAATTCGTATTATATGGACAATATACTAATCTAACTATTATTATATCCTAGCTCAAACCTTTTAAATAAAGTGGGGGATAAGTGTGGGATAAGTGCGGGAAAGTTTCGAAACGGAACCATTGAGACCATAGTACAGAGCGCATTCCCCACGACCAGGCAGTCATCCCGAATCCAAAGGTTGCACCCTTGTATACCCTCCTCTTCTCTGGGCCGGTCTTAGGCCACTGCAACCTATGCTGTCGCAGTGGGCCCCGCACTTTCATAGGCCCCGCGCTAATTCTATGTGTAAATTATTAAATTAAAACACTTTAACTTTATACATAATAACAGGGGTTTCGGGGACTCTTGATTTATTAAAATTATTAAAATCTCCTGAAAACTCATAAAAATCTCATGAAAAATAGACGAAATTGTCATGTTTGGATGTCATTAGATAAAAAACGGCATTTTGAACTTAAATTTATTGCAAAGACGGATGTATTTTCTTAAACAAAATCTAAATTTTGACTGTATGCCTAAAACCCTATCTCGACTAGGCCCCGCGCAATGTTTCCGCATTGGGCCACCGCAATTGTTAGGACCGGCCCTGCAGGCTCTTCTCATGACTTGTCGACGCCCATGCTGGTACATTACTATTTACTTCCTGTTTATGGGTATGGCCAAAATTGTACATCCATACAGCACGCGCACCGCTTGAGTTTTATGCTCAGTTTACGGTCAAGCTTACGACCTGATTAATCCAAAGATATAACATCACTAATCGAATGAATTGTCTGTAGAGACATGGCCGGAGGAGTCAGAGAGAGAGAGAGAGAGAGAGAGAGAGAGAGAGAGAGAGAGAGGAGTTGGGTTGTTAGCGTTGTTTGGTAGTTGTGTAGAGAAAGCGGGGGGGAGTCAGGCTCTGATGGATTACATTGTATGGGAGGAACAAGCATTCATAGTCCTGTTTTTATGCTGGGTATTACCAAATTGAGGGCATACTATGTCCGATTCCGTGAGAACATCAACTCACGATGCCGCCCCTGCAGAGTCAACGTCTTAAACCGAATTTCGAGTATCGACTTTTGCGTACCGTGGGGCAAGTACAAAGAGGAGAAAGAGAGGCGCCCGATGAAGGCTTGGCGTCTGAAGGAGGCCTGGTTACGCCTTGGTGGGTTAAAATTCGACTTAAAAAAACAGTTTAATTTCCTTCATATGCCACCAGGGAGCAAGTCACAAGATGTCCTTTCGTCAACAAAACGACTTGTGGGGAGGAGTCGGGTTAGATTTGAAGGTTGTTTATACAAAGCTTATTATAACTCTGTCTGTCTTTCTTTCTGTCTGTCTGTCTGTCTGGTAAAAAGTTTAAACATGTTGTTTTTTTCTCCCATTTCTCACTCTCGGGTCAAGTTAAAATTTTACCAAATTGTTCATTGAACCTGACAAGACATGAATTAATAAAAAAACAACAACAAATTAGTTAATAAATTGTCGGTAATACTTTTTTTGTGTGTGTTTGATATCGAAATAAGGGAAATAAATGCTACTTGATGAGAGATGTGCCTGTATTTATCATGTTAATCCCCTTATTAGATTTCGACACGTTTTTCTACCACTTCCCATTCAAGTTGAAATCTGACATAATTATTCCTAGTTCATGAAGTCACACGAATCCATCCAAAAGCTATTCAATTAGTTCATTATTTAGCCTTCATTAATTAATTGCTTTTATACAATGGAACAGGAGCTAAAACATGGGATTTCTGTACATGGCAGTAATTAGCGGTTATTTCCTTAGATAAGCTTTGTTGTTTTTTTTAAGGATTTTTTTTTCTATTGCTTATTAGTGGATTGGGGGAATATTCGGCTTTGTTTTAGTAGACTATGTAGAATTAAAAGCGCGGTGGTTAGCTTTGTTTAATGGATATTGTCTTACTAATTACGAAGTGCTTACTTTTGTTTAGTCGGATATTACCAATACAATAGTTAGCCTTGTTATAATAGAAACTGTTTTGTTTTTATAGCCAGGTGGTTAATTTTGTTGTCTTTTTGTGCAACCTTTTTACTGACATCGCAGCGGTTAGCTTTGGTTTCTATTAAATTGTTGTTTCTTATATGGCATTAGTTAGGTTTGTTTTTCTAGGATCTGTCATATAGGAAAGATAAGTAAAAAGTATATTTTGAACAATTTTTCAATACAGATATTCATATAAATATGAATATCAATATGGATGTCTGTATTGAAATATATATATATATATATATATTTATTTATATATATATATATATTTATATGTATTTATATATATATTTATATATATATATATAAACTTAAATTAAATATCTATTCTATCTATCTATTAATCTTTTTGTTTTCTTTAACAATAAACATGTAGTACACTTCTAACTATATTATTATTATTATTATTATTTTATTAAAAGCCTAGATATTTCGGCATTGGAAAGACAAGGGCCACAATGTACTTCATTACGTTTTTGAACATGTAAATGTTTTTAGTATTGGTATTTACTTAAAAAAGAAGGTAGTGTCGGCTGCGCGTTGGACTTTCTTTCGGTTTTCTTGATGGTCCCGGGTTCATTCCCTTACCGCTTCCGTCCCCCGTCGTACTACGAGAGGTTTGGGCTAGAAAGTAGATCTAGAATCTAGATTATCTTCAACTCTAAAGGTTATATTCAAAACAGTGAAAAAACATTATACTTTTTTTTATATATACAGAAGTAACATTATCAAATAATATTTGTTTTCTTTTTTTTTTTTTCTCAATACAGCAAAACATTCAGAAAAACTTTGGATACAACAGCAAAGAACAGACACAATCGCTAATAGGTAAGTGAATCAATAGACTCTCTTATATAGTTTAGTAAAAATGCGTAGAACCCTGACCTTAACATTTTGATTACTTCTACATAACAACGCAAAGATAGACCTATACGTTTTGTGTGAGATTTAGCCTTATATATATATATATATATATATATTAATTTTAATTGATTTATGTCGGGACAAAGAGCACACTAAAGACTTAACCTGTCCAATGTGCAAGAGCTTGTGTTTTGTTTCGTATTATTGTCGGATCAAGTGTAAATGGAAGAATTTAATAATATTCTACATTTTTGATATTCCACACGTTGCCTTTGAATGAACTAAAAAACTAAAAATTTTTTTATCTTCTCGTCATTTTTTAAATTTATTTTAAGTTACGTTTTTGCAGTGCTGATTTTTAAAAATTAGTTATTTTAAGTACTAGTATTACACACCGGCTACGCCCGTTGAATTGTTCCTAGACTTCAAAAGGTTTATTATGACTTTAAAAGCTCCCAACCCTCCCGCCTATAGCAAAAAAAATGTGTACTACGTATAACCTCTCCAAATGATCTCTTAATTTAGGCTTCTCAATTCAATATTGATATACCTCCTGTTACTTTTCGACTGTAACCCCCATACACCACCACCACACTTCCACACACCCTTCTTTCACACGTTCAAACCTTTTTTATTACAATGGCAATCTCTAAACTTTTATTAGCATTCTACCATTAGTTGGGCCTTCACCACACTTATTTCAGTTTTTAAATTCTATGTTTTAACCTTTGGTTATTTTTACCATTTTTTAGCATCCTTAAATCATAAGGCATCCAATGTACGGTATTAGAAGAAAGAAAATAAAGGAAGTCCCTTTTTGTACTGCTTCCATTTCTATTTTATACCTAGTAGGGTCTTTGGGGGAAATACAGAAAATAAATGACAAAGGTTTAACGAACTGCGATGGCCAGGATGCAAATCTGTTCAAACCATGTCAGGGTGATGTACACAATGTCATGGGAATCAGAACGGCAGTTAATGAGATCTCTTGATCAATCAGCCAGGTGGTATTTTACAGGTTTCATATAGCTGTCGGCTTCTTTCATAATAATAAAATGAGATCTCTTGATCAATCAGCCAGAGTGGTATTTTACATGTTTCATATAGCTGTCGGCTTCTTTCATAATAATAAAATGAGATCTCTTGATCAATCAGCCAGAGTGGTATTTTACATGTTTCATATAGCTGTCGGCTTCTTTCATAATAATACAATTTGGTGAAAAGAGAAATGAGAAGCACCCCAAAACCGTAGTTGTAGTTGATTAGATTTGAATGGTATCTTGAAAATGCAGAGAAGACGATTGGATTAAAGCAGCGGATCAACTGGAATGTGTTTGTTCATCCAAGTCTTGGAGTTAGAGTGTTTCTCGTTACGTTCGTGTTCTTTGTATCTGATCAATGAACGTCATATGAAGAGCAGAGCAAAATCTGTCTGGAAATTTGAGCTGAAAATTAATTTCCGTATGTTCACTCTCGGCATGAAGAAGAGGACTAGCTTCTCACTAGTCATCCATTCACTGGTACTATTCATTTTTGAAAATACTTATGGACTTTCTGTATTCCACCTATTTTTACAAAGCTTACATCAACTCTTCTGTCTGGTTATTTATCCCACACCCATTCTCGGAACAAGCTAAAATCATTAGCACAATTATTAATTAAGCATGAATCAATTTTTAAAAAGTAACCAATTAGACAATAAATTACTGATAATTCATTATTTTGTTTAATAGCAACAAGGAAAAGTAATATTTCAGTATTCCATATATTGCTAAATGTGTTGGGTTTAGTTCCTTTAAATAATAGTTAAAGCTAGTTCTCAATCACGTATCAAGTTGATACTTTAAACAACTATTTTTTGTACCAAACAAAACATGAATGAATAAACAAAAACACTTAATAAGCCATTATTTATAATAAATAATATGCACATTACTGGTAGATATAGTTTTAAGGACGGGGTTCTTCCCCTTTAGAAAAGCTTTTTTTTTTTTTTTTTTATGATTTTTTTTCATTTCGCTTGTTTAAAGGTTTTGCTTATGTAAATATTCCTTTGCCAACCAAAAAGCTTAATATTGCAATCTGTAAATGTATATACCTGTTAGATTAATAAACATATACTTCATTTGTGAGAAACATGCAGTTCTTTTTAAAGCTGATTGACGTCTTGTGCTGTGTTGGCTCATGACCATTCCTGGTCTGATTACATTCATGTGTTTTATCTCGTAGTCAAGGTTCTTATACGTTCATGTCTACGTATATTCATCAAGTCACCAGTAAGCAAAAGAAAAAACAACACAAACTTACATACAATGTAAACCGATATTTTGTTACACACAAACTCATTTCATTAAGTGTTTTGGAACTATTGTAAGTTACATAATATTAATTAGAGTAACCCTGACGTGACACAAAATCAACTATATTGTTATATAATATTTTTTAAAATTAAAAGTTATGGAAATTTCATTATATTGTAGTGTTTCCCAAAATTTTACCTTAATGGAACAATTTACACATTCTGAGCATTTACTTGCTTGTCCTTTAGAGAGATTAATTCACTTGGTTGCCTACCAGTTAATTATTCCAGTAGTTCGCGAACACCTATTGGAACACTAGGCCTCCACGGAACACAGTTTTGGAGACACTGCATTAAGGCAAAGCCAAAAATAGCAAGCTTTAATTTTTTTTTGTTGGTGTATCGGGAGTGAAGAATGAAGGAAGGTTTGATAAACTATGTGTTTTTTGTTTTTTAAAGTTATTTGATACTAGTTTGTTGCACTTTCTACTACTACATAATCCAATTTTTTTTAAGCCTTTCCGTTTGTTGATTTTATGAAGTTGGCAACACTGAAGATCTATTTAGAGTCCTTGACCTTGTTTAGTTCATCCTGAACAACTCCACTAGAAAGACGCAACTTAAAAAGTACAACCCGAAGACATGCCAGGGAATAGGGTTGACGTCCAAAGGAAATTTCAATTCAGTTGGCAACGTTCATCGTAATTTGATGTGACACTATTTTCTATTGTGATTGGCCATTCCGTAACACGTGATTACAATACATCAATCATATGGACACACCCTCTGATGACAATTATATATTGAGCATACGTTAATTTCTATTTAGAGCAATCTTAGAAAAGGACACGACAATCAGTGTATGCAATTTGGTCAATCATCGCAGAATCCAAGTTACATGTTTATGTGTGTTTGTCTATGCTCTATAATTATTGTTATTTTTATTATTATTATTATGCAAACGATTGGGTTTGAAACATGAAAATTCTTGGTTTGGTACCTTGAGAATATTGGCTAATACATTTAGTACCTTGGTTTACAAGATACTTGATGTCAAACTTCAAATTTCTGTTTTTTGTTTGAATAGTTTAAAGAATCTTGGTTTAAATCTTTAAAACCTAAACACTTTTGCTTTAAGGCATGGACGTACAAGAATAGTGTGGTTCTGATTTCAGACCTTGATTATGTAGAGGTCATCTGTTTCTGTGGCCTACTGTTAACGAGGGTGTCATGTGGCCAGCACAACCACCAACCGCCTTTACTTTTAACCAACTAATGTCATGTAACCACATGAGATTAATAAATTCCAGTCTTCAATAAGATTCGAACCCGGGAGCCCCGGTTTGATAGCCAAGCGCCTACCATGTGTGCTTATAACATTTAAAGTTTGTATAATTGAGGTGAATAGGTAATGTCAAACCATATGCAATCTAATGAACACCAATGTTTCTTAGTATTTCCTTGATATGCTAATCAACTAAGAGACAATACACTTTGAATGTAAACCAAAACCCCCATGAGGCTAGACCTAAACACTGGAAAAGCTTGTGGACTCCGACATGAAGAATCTCCTAAAGCAGGTATACCTTAAGCAGCTTGCAGCATACAGTGGTGTATCCTGGCAGACTCTGCTTATCCCAATCTGTATTGGATAGTTACAGTTCCTTTGAGCACATCAGCTGCGTGGAGTACAGGTCCAGACTTTGTAGAATGCCAACATCTGGTCAATGCGTCTTTTAAATAACAGAGAAAACAATTTTAAAGTCCATTACGTAATTGAAAGTTACATTAACTTGTATAACATTAGAAACTGTTTATAATAGTCTTAAATAGAAATAACAAAAATGTTTTTTAAAAAGTTTTGAATATGTATGTCCACGACAAACAAAACAAGGTCAAGGACGGTAAATAACAAAAAAATTATGTGCGCATTGTGACCGATCGTCATCTGCAAACGGAAGTGTTTATAATGAAGGACTCTGATGAATTAAAAAGGTCATAATACTATTGAATATATTTAAAAACATAGCGTATCGACATTTCTTTTATTCTGTACACGGAATGCAACTAAAAAGCTAGTCTGCATACATTAGTCTTTCTTAAATATGACAAAACTGTATAGCGGTGTCCTACCTCATTGGTAGAAGTTATAAAGATAAATATATTTACTGCTGGAAAAAACAGGTTTACAAAATCACCCTGTGGACATGAAAAGAACAAAGACGTGCCCCTTACTATTTGTAATCTCACACACACATATACCCATAGATGCATACACAGTTGTTAATTAGTATTTTCTTCCACGACAAAATCACACACACACACAGACATGCGTGCGCAAACACTCATAACTTTCACGGACCTGGAGCCACACATTTCTTCCTAAATTTGTTCTTTGTTGTTCTATTACCAGAAAACAACACCCCCCCCCCTCTCCCATCCCCGCTATCAACCTCTCTCTTTCTCCATGTTTGAAATGCTTTTCTATCAACTCTCCTAGCAATAAATATAGCGACTACAGGCTAGTTCGGAGGTGCTGGTGAGTGTGTGTATGTGTGTGTGTGTATGTGTGTGTGTGTGTGTGTGTTTCTTTAACTCCCCCTCCCCTGTCGCTCCCCTCTGTACATTGTCCGGGAATTAAACCCCGGGGGCTGGCCATGATGAAGATGTCTTATAAACAGCAAGTAAATGGAAAACTCGATTTGCAGAGATTTCATCCGTCAGACAAACGATGACACGAGAAAACGATATTCTACGGAATCATTTTTTTGTGTGTTTTTGTTTTGTTTTTTCTTTGGATTCTTTAAATTTCACATGAAAAAACAACAACAAAACGAAAGAAATAGACTAAGGGAAATAAAAAGAAAAGGAACAAAAGGAGCCTGTCAAGGAACATATGTATTTAGTTTCTAAACCAACTCGATTTCCTTATCAGCCTTGGTGTTTCGTTTTCAAGCTGCCTTACTGGGTCCAGTTTTTTAGCGGTTCTCAAGTTGTGTTCCTGTTTAGTTTTTCATGTATTTTACTTTAACAGTTCTTCAATGGCGGTTCTAAAATTGTGCTGTTGTTGTTTGGGGTGAGGAGAAGAATGTTAATTAACATTTACTAGACTTCACTTTGATTTACTTTGAATGTAGTTGTGAATCAACTAGAACTTAGCGCGGCTTCAATGTTCTAAAATTGACTTCATTTGAATAGGCCTGACTTAACATTGTTTTACTAAGCTTAACTCATTTTACTAGAATTGATTAGATTTTTACTGCACTTGATTTTACTAACAACTTGATTTGAATAGGCTTGACTTCATTTTAGACTAGACCTTCCTGAACTTTACTATACTTTATTAAACTAAACTAGACAATTACTTTTCTAAGTATGACTATGCTAGACTTGACTTGACAAGACTAAACATTACTTGACCTTTACGTTTTGGAAGTTTCACACGATTCTAATTTTTTCTTGGACAAAAAAGCTGATAGAATCTGTCAGAAACTCGGTTTAGACATTTTCAACAACAATAATATAGAACGACATTTAATGGACAGTGGAATGCGTGTTGATGTCCTCACCCTTGCTCCATTGCATCTACATCTTTCTAACATCCACTGTTTTCTTAAATCCACTATCTTCCTTACCTTCACTGTTTTTCTAACCTTCACTGTTTTTCTAACCTTCACTGTTTTTCTAACATTCACTGTTTTTCTAACATTCATTGTTTTTCTAACATTCACTGTTTTTCTAACATTCACTGTTTTTCTAACATTCACTGTTTTTCTAACATTCACTGTTTTTCTAACATTCACTGTTTTTCTAACATTCACTGTTTTTCTAACATCTACCGTTTATTTATTTATTTTTTTTTTAGTTTTTTTTCTGACACCACTTGCCATTTTAACATCTTCCGGCATTCTAATTCTAACAGTCAGTGGCTTTCTTGCAGTCTTGTCGTTTTGATATTCGTCCGTATAGATAGATAAATAGATAGATAGATAGATAGATAGATAGATAGATAGATAGATAGATAGATAGATAAATAGATAGATAGATAGATAGATAGATAGATTGACATAGACAGATAGACAGATACATAGATAGATAGACAGACAGACTGATAGATAGATAGATAGATAGATAGATAGATAGATAGATAGATAGATAGATAGATAGATAGATAGAAAGAAAGACAGACAGAGACAGACAGACAGACAGATAGATAGATAGATAGATAGATAGATAGATAGATAGATAGATAGATAGATCGCGTACAAATATTTCTCGCTACAAGAAAATCGGTACATGCAAGAGTCAAACGTCGGCTAGTCATTTGAGCCGATTGCTAGGAATGACGCGGGAAATCGACGGATAGTTGACACGTTCGCTTGTGGCCCTACGTGACCGGGTTGATAACTTTGAGCACGCGCTGATGGTCAAGCCCGAGAAAAGATTAAAGGCTGCAACTGTAACATGGACCAGGCCCCTTGTCCTCTCCCCTCTATCTCGTGTTTTGTCCTCGGGCTAGATGACAAGATGATCCAGGGATGAAATGACTGATATGATGGTGCATAATTTTCCCCCCTGTGGGGCCGACACTGAGGAGATGACTCCACAAGTCTTCTGGGGGAGGGGGTTGTGATTTAATGGGATTAAGTACATACTCTGCGTGAGTTAAGTCGTGACGTCAAATATCTTCTTCGAATAAAATAGTCAACATATTGGTTATATTTTTGTGTAGATTTACATATACTATTTTAGTACATTTGCGTCCTACTAACCTACTTCGGCCTTGGGGCCTAATAGGCCTGAAAGTCCATTGGACAACTGACCTTGTGTTTTCATTATGTTATATGGACATTATTATCAAGGGGCCTCTTAGGACCTACAGCCCTTAGTTTGAGCATCAATGTGAAACGATTAGATGGTTATGATAGTCAGATTGTTTGCTTGACAGTCGATTCAGGAGAAAATAAAATGCTCCAGCACGCGGTTTGGTTATAAAGCTACATTCCGTGACGAGACCGAATATAAAGTACCATTCCGTGACAAACCGATTTTAACGACTTTGAAAACATATCCCTTATTTATGAGATTAATTCCATACATTTGCGATATAAATTTCATAGAAACGCCATATCACGAATAGAAATAAATGGAACACGAGGATAAAGAATGGTTTCCAAACAAAACACAATGCAAAGTAAATTTAGTTTTTTAATTTTTGCTTTTCTAAAGTTACAAAATATTGTGTTCACTGACCTATATAGCCACGCTTTATAAATGTATTCAAACTTCCAAGTTATCTGTCACATGTCAAATCCTCAAATGTCCAAAGAAAAAAAAAACAAAAAAACAGGAAGTGTCTTTAATTTAAACTGTCAAACCACCGTACGGAGCTAGTGAAGACTAAGCAAGAAACTCGAGGGCAAGGCCAGTTGGATCGGATCAAGTTTCCAGAAGTGACAGGAAACTGTAATCAGCAGGCGGAATTCAAAGCATACTTCTGCTGCCTTTTTGTCTCGTTGAAATGCCGAAGTAAAGAGTGTACACATTCATTAAGTGAAGTTTATTTCTAAATGGAACAAGATAAGCACAGCTATGGTTGATCCTGTCATCTGATGTGACCTGTTCGATAGGGTTAGATATCTGGAATAACAGCCGAAACAAAAATAAAACAACAAATAAACAAGAAAAACATATAAAAAAAAATTTTAAAAACATAGCTTACATTAAGTGTAATTGTATCAATGAGTTTGGATCAGTCATTTCATCATACATATGATTGACGTAGATATATTCAATTTTTTTACACATTTTTTGTTTACCTTTTAGCTCTCTCAATGCGCTATTATCCTATCCCTTGTCTCGACCAGGTGTGAAAGGGGTGGGATAACTCTGACTGTTTACATGATCGTTTGTTTTATTATTTAACTGCATAAACAAAATTCACTCAGGGCTCAATAATTCTCAAGGGGCCTAATTTAACTTATACCACCACATCTGTCAAATAGGATTATTTCTTTCCCTTCTTAAAGATACCAAACAAACTAGTTAATTACCAATAGTTAATTAACTAATTGGTTTAAATTTTTTTTATTGATTCTTGTGTTGTCAGGTAAAATAAATATTTGCGCAGAATTTCAGCTTGATTCGAGATTGGGTGTGGAAGATATAACGTGTCCAAACTTTTGACCAGACAGACATACAGACAGATTGAGTTGAAATAAGCTTTGTATATATAAACTGAGACATACATAGAACAGACAATAAAAAGAGATAAACATATGAATATAGATGCAGATAAGATTGTAAAGCATACATTTACCAACAGAGCAAGACAGACAAAACAAACTTGAAGACATTACAACAACAGAAAGACAAAAATATCAAAGAGAGAGCAAAAAGCTAAGTGAATATGTATAGAGGACGTTGTACACAGAGGTTAGGAAATTGAGATATAGATAGATAGATAGATAGATAGATAGATAGATAGATAGATAGATAGATAGATATATAGATAGATAGATAGATAGATAGATAAATGGAACACAAGAAAGAAACAGACAGAGACAGTAAAAAAGAATGACTGGGAAGAAGAAAAGAAAATAGACAAAATGACTTAGAGTCAAGCGCGACACCTAGAGAGAGAGTTACATTCTTAGACCTAGACAAAGTCAAATAGAGACACCTAAAGAGAGTTACATTCTTAGACCTAGACAAAGTCAAATAGAGACACCTAAAGAGAGTTACATTCTTAGACCTAGACAAAGTCAAATAGAGACACCTAGAGAGAGTTACATTCTTAGACCTAGACAAAGTCAAATAGAGACACCTAAAGAGAGTTACATTCTTAGACCTAGACAAAGTCAAATAGAGACACCTAGAGAGAGTTACATTCTTAGACCTAGACAAAGTCAAATAGAGACACCTAAAGAGAGTTACATTCTTAGACCTAGACAAAGTCAAATAGAGACACACACAGAGAGAGAGATAGAAAGAGTCCAACTAGAAGACTATTAAGCCAGAGAAGATTAGTAACAGTAAAAGACTGAAAGAGACTAAGAAAGAGAGAAAATGAGATTAACCATGAGATTAAGAAGAGAAAATGGAAAAAAAATTGATGAATTCAATTTAAAATGGAAGAAAAAGAAATGTATTCACAATAAGAGAGAGATTGAGAGAGAGAGAGTAGAGAGAGAAAGTAGAGAGAGAGAGAGAATGATTTAGAATGAAATTTACAAACAAGAATTACAGAGTCAATTATTAAGAACACCCGCAGATTAAACTATAACCTGATTTTTATATCAAAATAATGAAGAAATAGATAATAGTATCTAATCCCAAGTGCTGTACACATTAAGCAAATTTACAAATCTACAAGTATAATTATATGCAACATTATATCAATAATAAGAAATTATCTGCACGCACACAGATCATTTGACATAAGCCACCGGAAACTGATATGTAATATAACCAAATATCCACCACAGCGCTGGATAATTAATGTAATCACAAGTTGATTAGATGAAATGAGCCTGATGGAGGGATAGGCTGATCTCAACTAGAAAGGACTAAATTGGACATCAGTAATCATCATCATTCTATCCACACTAATATAACTCTAGATATTAGGAATAAGAGTGGTCTTCGAATGTATTTATTATAGCCTAACCCTATACGCGTTACAATTCTTTTGTTTTCATTATTAATATAGAATTTATATTTGCGTTTCTGAAAAGTTCCTCCAAAGATGAATATTATAATATTCCAGCACGAAACTCATGCAGGACGGCAGAGGATAACAGCTTGCAGAAATCGAGCTGGGCACTAGGGTAAAGTTCAGTATATAATTGAAACGAACATAAAAAACTATCTGATTACTGTCTGCCTAACTTCACCCATGTGGAGTCCATATTATCCATGTGAACAGGGATTTTCTTTAGCTTTCAGTTAGTACTATTGACTAAAACATGAGGTACTTATTCTCTGGCACTTGTAAAGCTTGAAACCATCTGGAAAGACAAGATATAACCCTCAGCCATAAACGTTTACTGATGCTCTCCCGGTCATGGCCACCTTCTTGTAAATCTTAAGACTCGAAACTGTAGAACTAGCCTAGCAATGGAATAGAGATGCTATAGACAAATTATAGGTGAAAAGCGTGGTCGAGAGGCTAAGTGCGCTTGGCTCTACTTGGCTACCTATGAAGGGGGCTCGAGGTTCGAGACCCGACTCGAGCAGAGTTCTGTATACTGAGCGCCTAAAGGCAGCACGGAAAACCTTCTCCTAGATACCCCACTCCCCCCCCCCCCCCACTGGTTCACAAATGAGATTGGACCAAAGCGCTCTTAGCATGCTATAAGCATGAAAGTAACACTTCCATGACCGAATCTAAAATGGCATGGTATACGGTTTAATAATAAATGTGGACTTTATATGATTATGTTGCATGCACTCTGAGATAGTCTTAGATTTCAACCCTGCACGCTGCACTTCCTCACTTTCCTGCAGAAAATTTAGGCTAGGATGTAATTATGTGGAATTTTAAAGGAACATCCGAAACATTTAAACCTTTTACAAACATATCAAGAGTTATACACTTTCAAAAAGATCACTGTCTCTTTATAGCATGTGGTCTAGCAAACAGCTTAAAAGCGTAAATTTGCCGAAAGCATATCTGTTAAGTAAAAAAACAACAATACAGAAAGCGTCCATTGAGAGCTAGAAGACTTCATCCATAATGGATTAGGGAGCTGATCTTTTTGCAATATTGCAATGTTAATTACACTTGCATATCCTGAATGACATCTTGGACCAGTCCCTTATATTACATGCTCCTGAGAATTCGATAACAAACAAAATAGAACTTGCGAAATGTCAAAGAAATAAAGAAAATATTTCATGCGTAATTACAACTGACAGTGAGCCTACGGGCAAAGAAATACAAATGTTACGTCTAAACATTCTTGAAAGAAGGTTTTGTGCCTGTCCTTAAAATTGATCGGGTTGCGTCCCTTTGATTGAAATGATAATGACAAAAAGAAATCGGGTCTTGTTCTGCTGGTCAAAGAGAATTCATGAACTAGGCTTAACTAGAGTCTCAAAAGTTGTCCATTGTCCAGTTCTTTCTTCTTGTTAAACAACACGAGCCTTGCTGAAGCAATATTTCTAATCTTTATACTATATGGAATTTAACTATGCTATTCAATAGAAGAACAAATACATTTAAAAAAAAAAACTAACTTGCAGTTGTCTAAAAACTGTACTTTTGGTGAAGGCGATAAATATTGTCTAATTGTCATTAAGATTTATAGAAAGCTATCTTATGTCTTAATTTTGTCTAGAGTGAAATTGTATGTTTTTATGTTGACTAGAAAAAAATCATGTTTTCCGATTGTCTAGAGGGAAATTCTGGCTTCTGGTAAGAGTATTTTTTCAAGTATACTCGAGGTCAAACTTTTGTCTTTATTTTATTTAATTATTGTCAAAAGGGTAGGTACATATATCCTCTAATAGTCTTAGGGTTGAGCTTCTAGCTAGTGTCACTTTGATTGTAAGTAGTCTACGTAAAAAAAAGCACTTCTGATCAATGATTGAAAACCCGTATATTTAAATAAACACTAAATACATAGAGGGGAGTCGCGGTGGCTGAGCGGTAAGGCGCTTAATTTTCGAACCGGGGTCCTGCGTTCGAATCCTGGTGAACATAGGGATTTATTATTTCAGGATTATTGGGCGCCCAGCTTTTAATAGGTACTTGACATTAGTGGGGTAAATGTAAAGGCGGATTGACGTTGTGGTGGCCACATGATACCCTCGTAAACCGTAGGCCACAGCAAAAAGGTTATCTTTACATCATCTGCCCTATAGACCACAAGGTCTAAAAGGGAAACAATTTTTTTTTTTATACAAAAAAAGGAAATCAGAAAAAATGATTTTTGAAATCGGAGAGCTTGAACGATCGTAGCTGGATACACATTTTGAGATGCAAAGAAAGCACTTGCCGGAGACAGGCGCAGACCAGGAGAAGAGAACTTAGCTAGCTGACGACAGCTTTTGTCTGCAATACATGTGGTAAAGAAGCCAGCTGGGTCCTTGAAGTAAATTACTGCGTCAAATTATGTCCGTGTAGTGAACCACTGTACTCACTCTGAACCTTGGGAACTGAAGAGAAAACTTTAAAACCAAACACAAACCAATAATGTTAAATAGTAAGGAGCTCGTTTTGATTCTCTTGACGTGATCATGGCTTCAGTTAAACTGTCTCTCTCCCAGCTAACACTGAAACATACACGTTAAACTTCAAGTTCTATTTCATAAACCGTTGACAGAAATGTTTGGACAACATATTATAGTGTTAACAATGAAATAAAATCATTTTTTAGTTAAATAGGCCTACTTCAATCAGAACAGGTACAAAGCAGTCACTTACAAACATGCACTCTAAAGTCTTCAAGACCACCGGTCTTCCACACTGGTTCATGGACGTCATCCCGGAAGCAGTTGAGACAGTACAATAGTGAGATAGAAACAAGATGTTGAAGCTTTCAAGTTAGTCTCTCAAAGATTGAAGTCATTAACTTACCGTCGTTGAAAACATCGCTACATCCGGTCAAACATCGCTACATCGGTCAAATATCACAACATCTGGTCAAACATCACTTCATCCGGTCAAACATCGCTACATCCTGTCAAACATCGCTACATCCTATCAAACATCGATACATTCTGTCAAACATCGCTACATCCGGTCAAACATCGCTCCATCCTGTCAAACATCGATACATTCTGTCAAACATCACGACATCCTGACAAACATCGCTACATCCTGTCAAACATCACTACATCCCTGTCAAACATCGCTAAATCCGGTCAAACATTGCTACACCCAGTCAGACATTGCTACATCCTATCAAACATCGCTACATCCGGTTAAACATCGCTACATCCTGTCAAACATCGCTACATCCGGTCAAACATCGCTCCATCCTGTCAAACATCGATACATTCTGTCAAACATCACGGCATCATGACAAACATCGCTACATTCTGTCAAACATCACTACATCCTGCCAAACATTGCTACATCCGTTCAAACATTGCTACATCCTGTCAAACATCACTACATCCAGTCAAACATCGCTCCATCCTGTTAAACATCGCTCCATCCTGTTAAACATCACGACATCCTGACAAACATCTCTACATTCTGTCAAACATCACTACATCCTGTCAAACATCACTACATCGTGTCAAACATCGCTACATCCTGTCAAACATCGATACATTCTGTCAAACATCACGGCATCATGACAAACATTGCTACATCCTGTCAAACATCGCTACATCCTGTTAAACATCGATACATTCTGTCAAACATCACGACATCCTGACAAACATCTCTACATTCTGTCAAACATCACTACATCCTGTCAAACATCACTACATCGTGTCAAACATCGCTACATCCAGTCAAACATTGCTACATCATGTCAAACATCACTACATCCGGTCAAACATCGCTACATCCAGTCAAACATTGCTACATCAAGTCAAACATCGCTACATCCTGTCAAACATCGCTACATCAAATCAAACATCGCTACATCCAATCAAACATCGCTCCATCCTGTCAAACATCGATACATTCTGTCAAACATCACGACATCATGTCAAACATCGCTACATAATGTCACACATCGCTACATCCGGTCACACATCGCTACATCTGGTCAAACATTGCTACATCTGGTCAAACATCACTACATCCTGTCAAATATCACTACATCCTGTCAAACATCGCTACATCCTGTCAAACATTGCTACATCCGGTCAAACATCACTACATCCGGTCAAACATCGATACATCCAGTCAAACATTGCTACATCCAGTCAAACATCGCTACATCCTGTCAAACATCGATACATTCTGACAAACATCACGACATCATGTCAAACATCGCTACATCCTGTCACACATCACTACATCCGGTCAAACATCGCTACATCCAGTCAAACATTGCTACATCCAGTCAAACATCGCTACATCCTGTCAAACATCGATACATTCTGTCAAACATCACGACATCATGTCAAACATCGCTACATCCTGTCACACATCACTACATCAGGTCAAACATCGCTACATCCAGTCAAACATTACTACATCCAGTCAAACACTGCTACATCCTGTCAAACATAGCTACATCCGATCAAAAATCGCTACATCCGATCAAACATCGCTCCATCCTGTCAAACATTGATACATTCTGTCAAACATCACGACATCCTGACAAACATCGCTACGTCCTGTCAAACATCGCTACATCCAATCAAACATCGCTACATCCGATCAAACATCGCTCCATCCTGTCAAACATCGATACATTCTGTCAAACATCACGACATCATGTCAAACATCGCTACATAATGTCACACATCGCTACATCCGGTCTCACATCGCTACATCTGGTCAAACATTGCTACATCCGGTCAAACATCACTACATCCTGTCAAATATCACTACATCCTGTCAAACATCGCTACATCCTGTCAAACATTGCTACATCCGGTCAAACATTACTACATCCGGTCAAACATCGATACATCCAGTCAAACATTGCTACATCCAGTCAAACATCGCTACATCCGGTCAAACATCGATACATTCTGACAAACATCACGACATCATGTCAAACATCGCTACATCCTGTCACACATCACTACATCCGGTCAAACATCGCTACATCCAGTCAAACATTGCTACATCCAGTCAAACATCGCTACATCCTGTCAAACATCGATACATTCTGTCAAACATCACGACATCATGTCAAACATCGCTACATCCTGTCACACATCACTACATCCGGTCAAACATCGCTACATCCAGTCAAATATTACTACATCCAGTCAAACACTGCTACATCCTGTCAAACATAGCTACATCCGATCAAAAATCGCTCCATCCTGTCAAACATTGATACATTCTGTCAAACATCACGACATCCTGACAAACATCGCTACGTCCTGTCAAACATCACTACATCCTGTCAAACATCACTACATCCTGTCAAACATCACTAAATCATGTCAAATATCGCTACATTCTGTCAAACATCACTACATCATGTCAAATATCGCTACATCCTGTCACACTTCGCTAAATCTGGTCAAACATCGCTACATCCGGTCAAACATCGCTACATGCAGTGAAACATCACTACATCATGTCAAACATCACTACATCCTATTTGACATCGCTACACCCGTTCAAATATCGCTATATCCTGTCAAGTATCGCTATATCCGGTCAAATATCAGAACACCCAGTCAAACCTTGCTACGTCAGGTCAATCAATGTTTTTCCTTCGTTCAAAAGCATTACTAACTTTCTAGAACAATTCATTGTTTCTTCTGGCCTCATTTTAACAAGACGATTCTTGCAGCGCGTCTGTTTTGATGGCAGGATTAACTTTCCTGAAAATGTTTTGAATGATAAGAAACCAAAAATAAGGAATGCACTTAGTATTATTCCAAAATTGCATAAAAGATTCATTGTCTGTTTGCAAGGATATACTTTTCAATTCAAATGATAGATTTTTTATTTCCATTGAAAACTCTTCCAGTTGAGCCAGACAAAGAATCCTTTTCAATATTTCAAATGGTCACGTGCTTGAAATAAATTGGTTCTGTATCGAAAAAGGCTCTGATTTTAAACTTTGACAATTTCTTTAAAAAACTCAAAAATACCTCAAATTGGCTTAGAACATAAAGCGCTTGGTCATTGTGGTGGACACATGACACCACCCTTAAAAGTTGGTCATAAAAATAGATGAGCTGATCTGCTCCATGAATCGCAAAAGTCTGAAGGGAAAACTTTTTTCCCTAAATATATTTTTATTTTTATTTTTTTATTTTTTTCTATTTTAACTCAAAAATATATTCTACTGTTTTCTTCACGTGTACAAACGCTAATACGTGTCACTTACTGCTTCAACTTTTCAAAACAACAAATCTCATTATCAAATTGCATTGACATCTTGAAGAGCTAGCTAAATTTCTACTTGCTTCATTTAACTTGAAATTTGAAGCCGCCGAACACAGAGCTAAAAATATCTTTTTTTCAAAAGGCGTAATAAAGGGAGGCAACGCTTGAATGTAATTTGCATTTTAATGACCAATAAGCTGGCGTCCGCTAGGATGTTTGGACTGTTATCCCCTCAAGCGATTTGTGTGTGTGTGTGTGTGTGTGTGAATGTGTGTTGACATTGGGAAGTGTAGGTTTGTGCGATAGTGTGCCTTTGTGCCCATTGAGCTGAATATAAAACCACGTAACCATAATACTGATATGTAGCAAACCAAATTGCCTAATTGTTGTTCATTAATATTGTAAGCAAGTTACTACCCGTATAACTACTGAACTATACAATATTCTTATTTAAACCGTAAAAATGTACGGTTATTATTATCATATATAATAACATAATTTACGAATATAAAACTAACAGTAATAAAATACTTAGAAAGACACATAGTGAAAGGGACATTTCTTATTCCATATGCTAGGACGAATACATACAAACTCTCATTTCCTTTCTAGTACCATGATCATGGAGCGCATTGCCTGAATCAGCCATGAAAGCCATTGCAAAGCCTAAAATTAACATGCAAGTCAAGGTTGATACGCATAGGGTGTTGTTTTTTTCCTTCTGCTAAAGAGAAAGTATGTTATTATAAGATAAGTTATTTTCTGGCATTCTCTGAATGTCATTCTTTAGAGAGACAAAACATTTATTTCTCTTGTTACTGTCCGCTGCGGAACTTTCTTATGGCCCCTTCCAGTGCAGCAGGTTGTTGGTCGAGTTTGGAACAAAAAAATGGAAAGTATTTGTAGTAAAGAGAGAGTTCCAGCAGTATGTTTAGTGGGCATGTGTCCAATCTCTTTTTGAACATGGCGGTGTAAGGGGTATCTTGGAGTGGAAGAGATTGTTCATGATGCTTCTACTAGCAAAACTCAGACGGCGCTACATCTTGACTTGAAATGCATAGCGTACAAATAATTTCGAACTAGTTCCCTCGCAGATCGCCTCGCGGCCTCAGCTCCACGTATCGTATAAATGCATAGATCCAAGAACAAACAAACTTGAATGGACTCTTCCTCAGAATATACACACGTGTGGAGGGCTAGGAGTTCAGTGTCTGGTAAGAGGATATACAGAAGCAACGCGCTGGTAGGTAAATGCCTCTCAAAGACTGCAAGCCCCAAAATATGAGCTTCTCCATGGATTATATGTAAATGTATGTATTTCTAATGTAGCGCAAGTGAAATTGGGTATTGCTATGACTTTTTTAAAATAGTTACATATGAATATGAATTGACCATACTACAATGGTTTGCAATTTCTAAACTATCTCTAGCAGACACCAAACAAAAACAAATAAGAAAAAAAAAGTGTATTTTACCTCAATTTAATAGTTGTATTAATTAAGCAGTGTTGACATCCGTACAAAATGTTATATATCATAACACTTTCTGAACTGGCAGGGGGAGTTAATCCCTTTCTGTGTCAACATGCAAGTGTTGCTACAACTAATTCCCTACCCATTTATCAGTTTATATAACGGCGTTATGTCAATATTTGGTTTAGCGATTTCCTTTCCCCCACCCCTCCCTTTTCCTCTCTTAACGCTAAACCGCCCAGTTGTTCATTCTGCCCGGCTAAATATTGGCATACACTCATAGTCGCTGCCACCTTCAGGATCAAGCATTTCAATACTGGCCTTTAAACAGCTCGTCCAAACGTCATGTTATAGAAGGCAAAATGTTCTTGAGGAGAGCTGAGAATCGAGAACAAGTAATGCTTAATGTATGCAGCTCAGAGTAACTTTAATAGGACTATAACTTCTTAGGTCCAATGTCTATAGTCTCTATGAAAGTTAGTTTTCCTGTTAAAACGTAACAAATAACAGAACACAATAAAATTCAAAGCTTCTGCAAGGGAACAAAGTCCGCATTAAACAACTATATCCTTTAATATTGTTTAGAAGCTTTTTGATATCAAACAAAAGAATAATTTGCCACAAATCCATTGACTAATTGGTTTAATTTTTTTAATTAATTAATGTTGTTTTGTAAGGTACAATACATAATTGGGTAAAAGTTTAACTTGATCCGAGAATAGGTGTGGGAAAAAAAACGTGTACAAATATTAGGGGACGAAACACTACATATTGAAGGACTAACTTTGAAATCCCGTTTATAATTCGTGTCCAAAAGAGAAACAGAAACAATTGGACTTGCAGACATTTCGGTAGTGACTGTACCAACAACTGAACATGTATATATCAGTTAGGCTAAGTGACTGTACCAACAAGTTAAGATGAATATATCAGTTAGTCTGAGTGACTGTACCAACAACTGAACATGTATATATCAGTTAGGCTGAGTGACTGTACCAACAAGTTAAGATGAATATATCAGTTAGTCTGAGTGACTGTACCAACAACTGAACATGTATATATCAGTTAGGCTGAGTGACTGTACCAACAAGTTAAGATGAATATATCAGATAGGCTGAGTGACTGTACCAAGAAGTTAAGATGAATATATCAGTTAGGCTGAGTGACTGTACCAACAACTGAACATGTATATATCAGTTAGTCTGAGTGACTGTACCAACAACTGAACATGTATATATCAGTTAGGCTGAGTGACTGTACCAACAAGTTAAGATGAATATATCAGTTAGTCTGAGTTACTGTACCAACAACTGAACATGTATATATCAGATAGGCTGAGTGACTGTACCAACAAGTTAAGATGAATATATCAGTTAGGCTGAGTGACTGTACCAACAAGTTAAGATGAATATATCAGTTAGTCTAATTGACTGTACCAACAACTGAACATGTATTTATCAGTTAGGCTAAGTGACTGTACCAACAAGTTAAGATGAATATATCAGTTAATTTAAGTGACTGTACCAACAACTGAACATGTATATATCAGTTAGTCTGAGTGACTGTACCAACAACTGAACATGTATCTATCAGTTAGGCTGATTGCCTGTACCAACAACTTATGTATCTCAGTTTTTATGAGGAGTGACTGTTCATAGATAAATGTGTTTTTTTTTCTTTTAATTTATAATATGGATGTCTAATTGTGTGCTTGTTATGATTTGTATTGTTTAGCTCTGTCAGTGTCATGTCTCTCAACGCTCTGCTAATCTATACGCTTCTCTAGCCTTGACCTGCCCCGCAAACGTCATTTAGTGAATTCAATAATCTGCGAGCGTGACATCAAGGTTGTTGAGCATTTCGTTCAAATACTTGATAGAGATGCACAACACAGTGTGTAGTTATATCAACATAACACTTTAGATTTGAATATGTCCCTGGAGATGACCGATTGACCGCACATCTGGAGATGACCGATTGACCGCACAACGTTATTAGCATTATCATAAGACAAAGACACGAGTTCAAAGTGACCTAATAAATATCCTGAGAATTTCAGTGTCAAATTTGTATCCTAAGTAATGAAGGATTAGACAAGTGTTTCTCAAACTGTGCTCAGTGGAACCCTAGTGTTCCACTAGGCCTGAATATGTGTTCCACAAACTGATGGAGTTATTAACTAGTAGGCCACCACGTGAAATAATATCTCTAAAAATAAACAAAGTTTTCCTCTAAATACTCATAATGTGCAGAGTTCCAGTAAGGAAAATGTTTGGGAACCACTGGACTAGACCATTCGAATACGTAGATTGGAGATGGAAGTTATGGTCAGGATTCTTGAGTACATGTCTACATTTAATTTTCAAAATTATAGGTCATAGATGTAATACGTCTATATATCATGCTCATTTCAATTAGTAAAACATTATTGTATGGAAGGAAATTGACTTTTTACTTATTTTCAAATTAATCTAATTTGGGGCTAAAAAATACTGTTTTTACATTTCAAGTTCTTTTGCAGGTATGTAAGTAATAGATAAATTAAAATTTCAACATTACGATCAGCTTATTATTTTAAGACACAGTTCACATTTGTCTTGTACTAAAGGGCATTGTTTATTAAATGTCAACTGAAGATATATTATTTATTTCTTGGATTCATCCAATTTTTTAAAATATTTTTTCCCTCTTGACAACTTAAAAAAAAAAGACAAATTGTTAAACAAAAGTAATTCCGGACAGACGATGTGGAAAAACAAGGAGTTACTTCCCTTGACTGTGCTGTCAACATATCAATCACAATTAAAACAGAGAGGGAAAAAAAGGCTTTAAAAAAATGTGAGACACAGAAAGAAGGATTATGGGCTACTTTTGCTAGAAGTGTAGAAAGTATCTTCCCCAAACGTATTCTCCTTTGTAGCCAACAAGCATTAAGTTCTTTCCATTCTCGAGCACGGCTCGGACCTCCACAAGCCTGTACCGTTTTCTTCTTTTTTTTTTATTTTGATAATGACCAAAAGGTGAGACCGTACTTGGAATGCTATACATCTTCTGGGGTGAAATGCTGACGAGGACCTCGCTGCTGATCCCTGCCGTCTACGTGCCTGCTAGGGTTTTGACGCGGGGCCAAGTGCTCGGAATACACAATGAACAAAATGATAGAGGCAGACGACACAACGGGAATCCAATATTTTTTTGTGGGGGAGTCAGGATGTGGAGATGGTATTATGAGAAGGGTCCATCTTTTGGTGTGCATAATGTATGGGTAGAAATGGAAGCGGTTTGACGAGAAAGTTCATTCACCATCAATGGTGGGAACTCTAGTTTTAAAAACTTAGATCTAAGTAGTTAAACAATTCCAAACTGTTACACAACTGTTTCGTAAGACTTAAAAATATTTTATGTGAAGCTCATATAACCACTTTACAATCAAGCAGCCTATGGTGTGAATGACATAAGAAAAGTGGATTTCGAATGATGCATGAGAAAGACGCTTTTGTGTTTGTGTTCTTTGTCTTTCTGTTCGTAAGATTCAGAGAGCGATAGCAAAAAAGAAAAAAAGAAACATTTTTGTATATAATTTTATATCATTTTACTCACGGGGCCACTTCCTGCTAGCGAACACTGCCAGTGTACATCTCACAGAATCTTTACTATATGGAATTTTTCAAAAAAATTATTTTTGCAATGTCTTAGTTTGACCAATAGAAATTGGTATTTAATAGAGAAAATATATATTAATGCAGTAATAAAGTTTCAGTGTTTAATGTGATAAACTAGCAGTAGAGTTACCTTTGTTGAACTTATCACCATGTCTTTATTAGTTTGAGGTTTATACATAAATCTTGCTCAAATTGAGACAATAGCACAATTGAATCAAATGAAATTTTGAAGACCAGAACACAAGGGTAGATATTTAAAAAAAAAACACGTAATTATTTAATAATAACAATAATTTAAATTATGAAACGCTGTTAACAAACCAAATGTAGGCTCATGGCGCTGTCTGTTAACAAACCAAATGTAGGCTCATGGCGCTGTCTGTTAACAAACCAAATGTAGGCTCATGGCGCTGTCTGTTAACAAACCAAATGTAGGCTCATGGTGCTGTCTGTTAACAAACCAAATGTAGGCTCATGGCGCTGTCTGTTAACAAACCAAATGTAGGCTCATGGCGCTGTCTGTTAACAAACCAAATGTAGGCTCATGGCGCTGTCTGTTAACAAACCAAATGTAGGCTCATGGCGCTGTCTGTTAACAAGCCAAATGTAGGCTCATGGCGCTGTCTGTTAACAAACCAAATGTAGGCTCATGGCGCTGTCTGTTTACAAACCAAATGTAGGCTCATGGCGCTGTCTGTTAACAAACCAAATGTAGGCTCATGGCGCTGTCTGTTAACAAACCAAATGTAGGCTCATGGCGCTGTCTGTTAACAAACCAAATGTAGGCTCATGGCGCTGTGATAACATTACAATCGCAAACATGAGATCTAAAATAATAAACTAATCTAAAAAAAAGTTTTAAACAGATGTTCTTCTTGAATATGGTGTAGCATGTTGTCTGTCTGAGATCAATGGGGAGTGACTTCCAAACCTTTGGTCTGTGCACTGAAAAAGCGCGCAGACCGTAGCTTTAAAAGGAGAAACGCGGCACCACTGGCGTTGAGTCCATTGAGCTCTCTGAGGGACATAGGAAGTGATCAGTTTGCTAAGGTACACGGGCATTTCTTTATTACAGATAGACAGAGAACAAAGTGTGGCCACCTTGTAAACTCAATACTGAGCTATTTTTTTTTAACTCTTTGGTTTTTTAAACGTCTTCAGAACTTTAAAACCAAATGTTTCACATACGTCATGTCAACCCCTTGAGACGGAACAAAAAATCGGATGTCATTTAGACATTTTATGTTATTTCTTTGTTCATCTACAGACTGAAGAGATAGATCCTCTATTGTTTCTATAGTATTTTTTCATTACAGCAGAGAACACGCCATTTTTTAAATAGATCTATGAATGTTATGCCGTCTTTAGAAAACTTAAAAAAAAAAGAAAGATCTTAGCATGATTTTTTAGTTAAAATGTTTGTTTTTTTTACAATTATGCCTGAAATATTTTTTTAAAATGTAAAATAAATATTAACAGTTTAATATATGATGACTATTTATATGATAACTAGATTTTGTGTTTATTTACCAAGTCCAAGAGTTTAATAAAACAGGGAGTTCACTACAATGACAAAAAATTGAGGTCTACAAGGCTTGCGTTTAAAGCTCGCTACTGCTTACAATATGACCAGATCAGCTTTCGTCTCGTCACAGTTTTGTAGGATACTCTCCCTTTTTGACAGCCAGAGTGTTCACTTGTAAAAATACAAAATCGTTAGTCTTTTTTTTTTTGGTATCCGATACTCAACATTTGTCTGTAGCATTTACACTCAGAGGCTTGTATTCTTCTCTTAGCCTCAGCGCTGAGTGTCCAACGTACACAACCGTATAAGAAAGAACAGCGAAAAAGCATTGACATCGGCCCTGGAAGAGAAGCATGCCTAAATAATAAAAAGGCTGGGGCCATTATAAGCATAGCGAGTGCCACTTTATCCTGCGATACATGTGGACTGGATTGTGTCTCGAGAGAATGACTCCAAAGTCTCATGAAAAAATGAAACATAACTCGTTCTACGACTGAAGGAGGCACAAACACACATACACATATACACACATACACATATATCGTATTTGTGTCGATTTAGAAAGCTATTGATGTCCACAATAATGTTTAACGTAATTTTTATCTGGAACCGATTTATGTTGGATGTACTATAGATAAATAGATAGATAGATAGATAGATAGATAGATAGATAGATAGATAGATAGATAGATAGATAGATAGATAGATAGATAGATAGATAGATAGATAGATAGATAGATAGATATCTCTCTTGATCATCATCTCATCCATCACAGTTATAAATAGATTGCAATTATTCTTCTATTAAAGACCAATAATACCAGTATGTTCCCCTAAATGTTGCCTCCCACATCCTCTTGTCTACAAGCGCCTAAACAACCCTAAAACACTCTCAATAAAACTATTCCAGTCGACGCCTCCATTTACCTCACCCCCTCCCCGCCCATCTCGCCCCTGGGGCGAACGTTAGGTGTAACAGAATCAAACCACGCTGCTTTCGTTTAAGGACAGTCTCGAGGCAATTGAATTCACAGAGTTACCCAGTTGGCGTACCATCATTATTCAGCGGGCGGTCTCTGGGGCGCCTCCTTCCCTCTATCAAACTCCAATTAAACAAACACACAATCGATGCGTCCCGTCCCTCGTATCTCTCTTTTGTCTCTTTTCCAGCTAGTTTTAAATTGCGTTTGTTTTGTTTTATATAGATATTTGAAATCGATAAAGTAAAGTCGGTATACTTACAATGAGAATCTCTGGGGACACATTCTGCCCATCTAAGTGGTGGCATGGAAGATAATTTGAGTCCTTTTGGTTCGCGACACTACAAATCCCAGCCCATGAGGTACCGTGTGTGATTGTAGTCTGTCATAGTAACAACACATCAATTTAAACGCTCCCCAGATTCCTGGCAATGGTGAATATATTGTGTTTATGTTGTCTGTCGGCCATACTCATATCTCGCAGCACAAAGTGAGAAACCATAGATCAGTGATGCCCAAAATACGGCCCGCGAGCAGGTGTTATTCGGCCCTCCAAAATATCGGACAAAAATGTAGAAAATCCAAACACACACAAAAGTTGTAAATGTATCTGTCTCTATGTTAGAACTCTCACTCTTTCTTTCGGGAATTTCATTCTTTGCTTTTCTTCTATTCATATTTTGTGTCGTGTAAGAAAAAGAAAAGGTTTATGTTTTAATGTTTAACAACAGGAATTCTCTATTTCGAATTCTTTGAAATGTCTGCTGCTGTCTTGAGCTAGCCTGGTAGATGACATCTTGTGTATGCAAACTAGGGCTTCATTTTTGCATTATTTTTTCATCGTGTTTTGGTATCAACACAAGTGGTACTGTACCATTTCACATTTGTGCGTTATTGACATGGGAAATCCGAAAAAAATAAAAAGAAGACTCTGACTGTGAAACTTGAAAGTGGAAACGCATTAATGGACGTCACGGCGGAGTTGCAAATAAAGTTATCAGAAAAGTGGTCAATTACTTTTTTTTTCTTATCGTTGATACGGCCCGCGACAAGAGTGTCATAAATGAAAATGGCCCGCAGGCCGATAGAGGTTAAGTATCACTGCCATAGACAATCACATCAGTATTGTTTACATCTTTTTGTGAGTGTGCTGTCCAAGTAGTGTATGTAATACAGACCTTCCGACGTTCAGAACCGAAGGGCCTAGACTTTGAATACTGGTAACTACTAATGATTCATTAACTTGAGGATCCTTAGTCCATTATATAACCTTAAAGGGTTATCTGGCATACTTTGTAGAGGTAAGGACGGTTGTTATTTTGCACACGTTACTTTTCCCACTTCCCAGACGCGGATCAAGTTGAAACTTTGCACAATTATTCATCGCCTCTATCAAAACATGAACCAATAACAAATGAACCTATTAATTATTAGATCTATTTGTTAATTAATTAATTATGTTTGATGTAGAAAAGGGAAATAAATCTAACAGTACAGGCTGTAATAATGAAGTTATTCCCATTAAATAAGCCTTGCATTATAAAAAAATATAATTTATATATTTCGAAAGTTAAAATAAAAAAAAACACCAACTTCTAAGGGAGGCGATTCGTTTAATTTAAGTGACAATTAATATAGTAGGCCGAACGTATTCTCAAGGGTCGGCACTGAGTTGGTATACTAATAACAAATGTTTTTCTTGTTTTTTTGGTGTTTTTTTTGTTGTTGTTAATTTTATTGTATATGAAATATTTATGGGTAGGTCCGCCTAAATGTGAGAATAAATATATTATGTAACTTGTTCAAGTGTTGCAGCAGAAATAAAACGTCGTTACGTTTCAACTTGGTTATCCTACAGTAGTACATCCAGGGGATGGTGCCTGGAAACTTCTATTACCGTAATGTTAGTGACGACAATCTGAAGCGCGTCCTCACGAAAACATGAACACATTTTAAAAATATATGCGAGTGGTATGGTTCACATTACCTTTGTGCCAAGGACCTGGTACTGCCTTAACAGATGCTACATATTGAAGTGAGGGGGGTAGACCAGTGTCAAACCTTTGAAGTGGGGGGGGGGACCAGTGTCCTCGAAGCTAATCGGCGAGATCGATAATGACAAACACTTGAGATTCATAGAGGAGGAGAAGGTCAGAGGTTAAATATGGCTACATTATTAATGCCTTTTTAAAACCTCCAAGTCGAAACAAACACGCACAAACATAAATGTCATCAACAAACACGCACACACATACATGTCATCAACAAACACGCACACACATACATGTCATCAACAAACAACAAACAAACAACAAACAAACAACAGTTTGATGTATGTATCGCTGAGAAAAGAATTACTAGCTCCTGGCCACGTGAGGAAATGTCTACTTTGAACGTTATAGCTTTTCAAGTAAAAAAATATATATTTTAATATGGCTAGAGCACTAGATCTAGGTCTAGATCGAAAATCGGTTTTGAAATAACTATCGCGTTTTTAAAAGAACTATCGCGTTCGGTAATTTCCGAATGTAATGCGTTATTGATTCAAGAGTTTAATAAATTAATATGAAGGCAAATTGTGTCCTCCTTCGTCTAAGTCTAGATCTTTCTTGTTTTCAATTGTAAAGATGTCAACGTTTTGGTTTCATTGATATCTAACGTATACAATTATAGCCCCAAATAGTGTTTTTTTCTTGAAAAAAGTTTTAAAAATGAAAAAAAAAATTCGTTTGCATCCATCAACAAACAAGCAAGTTGAACAACAAAACAAAAACAAAATGTGTTGATTTCATCGATTTAGTTCATTTATTTATTGTTTTGTTTTTTGTTTCTTTTTTTTACGAATATTAGTTGATAGTTGTTGTTTTTTGCCTTGAGGCACAAAAGTGAAACAGCGAAATCAAATATAAGCCACCGTTACCATGACAACCATTACACTCTATAGTATAGTATAGGTAGTAGTATCTGTTTTATTTGTATAGTAAAAATCAAACCATTGAGTCTTGCATAGCCTTTAAAAGAAGAATACTTATACACATTTCCCCGTTACCCCAACCCAACCCGATGTCGCGCAGTCACATGACCCTTTATTAATCTTATTTATGAATATGTATATCGTGAAGTATTAAGATATATTCTTCAGAAAAACCAGCCATTACTCAATGTTTACTATTTACATTGCACATTCATGGAAATCGGGCCCAAATGGGTGGACACGGTTCTGAGGAGAGGCTCCATAGAAGTTTGACAATTGATGTTTATAGTTGGGAAAAGAATTACTAACTCGTTAGTCACAACAGAGAAACTCTTGCTTGACAGTTATAATTTTTTCAAGTATATATAAAATAATATTTAAATATTGCTATAGGACTAAGAATTCTTTATCTTGAATAGAATAACTCTTCAGGTATTTCCGCATACAGGCCCTATTCTCTAAAGAATTTAATAAATGAAAGCTTTGGATAATTTAATATAATCAAAATTCCTAATCTTAAGGCTTATCATTATAATATTATAAAGTGTAGTAGATGTGTTCTAGGGAGGGGTGAGGAATGGGGCGAAACAGGATTTTTTAAAATTCATTTTTTTTTAATCTAACATTCATTAGTTATTAAGAGCTTGTCTATAAATAGAATTTACATATATTTACAGGTTCTTGATTATATCTACTTAAAATTGAAATAGTGATGTACCTTTATACTTGTCTGAGTGATATATTAGCTGTCTTGTATGTTTAGTACATCTAAATGTCAATGGTACAAGTTCTCCTATTAGAAGTCGCATTTCTTTTGTCCGATGAGCTTGAATGGTAAAGTGTGGCAATCAAAATACTTTTTAGAAAAGGATATCTATAAGGAAGAACTCCCACAATTATATCTTTTTTTTTCTCAAACTGTACAAGTTATTATCCATTTTAGATATTAAACACAAAAAAATATTACCAATTATTAGTTGACTTATTGATTAATTTTGTTTTATTGATTCATGCATAGTCTTCGCTAATGAACAAGTGTGCAAAGCTTCAGTTTAATTTGAGTATGTGTGGGAGAAATAAGATATCCAAACCTTTTACCCAAAAGATAGAGTGATTTGATCTAAGCTTTGCAAAAATATTCGAAGTTTAATCAATTGTTTATTACAATTAAATTGTATCTATCAAAAAGCTGCAAACTGCTTTGTTTGAAAATGTTGATTCCAGGGGGGGGGAGGGTGGAGGTCCACATTTGAAAATACTTCAAACGAGTGTCAGAAATTTGAATTTACATTAAATATTACGCCATTATCTCATTTCACAATGTCGAATGTCAAAATGCAGGGGCCCCTAAATAGGCCAAGCCACTCTGGCCCCCCTCTCCCCCCAAATCCCTAGATACGCCAATGGTTGATTCTTAATACAGTCGCTTTAAAGTCTTTGATTCAGCGACTTAGTTCATTTAATACATTGTTTAAGTATAGCTCATCTTTTATGCAAGCTCAGTGCGCTCTGGCTCAACATCTTGGAGATTCCTAGAGTCAACGTGCTGCCTTTAGGCGTTCAGCAAACACAACTCATCTCGAGTTAGACCAATCGCTATAGTCGGCCTCAACACAGACCTGCGACATCGCAATCTGTGGGTAGTTTAGACCAATAGCTTATTGTTATGTCAGTTCTGAGGCCATATATATCAGTTAGTCTCGGCTTGAGTCAGGATTTGAACTCAAGCTCTCTTGATAGATAGCCAAGCAGCTTAAGGCACTGAACTACACATGCCATATGGAACACTAAAAAAAAATATTAATGTCTTTTGTGTGTTCAAATTTGTTAAGCGTTGTTCTCTTCTTTGTTTCTCTTTAGGCAAACAGGTCACTGGTACCCTTAGTAAAACCGGCCCTGCTATTAGTTCGCGTGGATCATCAAAGCTTTCTTTCTAATTTGGGGTTCGCTAAACAGTTTGTTGTTAATTTCAACCACTGTGATTATTTTGTATTTGTGTGTGTGTGTGTGTTCGGTGGTGCGTGAGAGAGGGAGAGCGCGTGTGTGTGAGTTTGACCTTTCCAACTTCACTAAAAAAAAGATGTTGATGGTCAAGTTGCATGACGCACTCGCGTAGACTACGCTTTGTCGGGTCAAGCGGAACGGAAGCCGTAAATAAGTCTAGCGTTAAGCGATTGATCGAACTTTGGAAGGAAATGATTCAGGCTTAGTAGAGGGGAGTAGAACAGCGCCATAGAGAGAAGAAGGGGTTGGAAAGGTGGAGGAGAAGGTAGAATGGGTGGCACATTAACAAAAAAAATCCTTGTCCAGAATGAATAAAAGCAGAAATAACGGTGTCTTTCCTTACCCATAAGGCCTTCTCTCCAGCAAACATCCGGATGGTATCCGCCTCACTGTACTCTATAATCCAAATGAACCTATTAATGGGATTAACTCTATCGTGCCATAATCTACTAAACAATGCACACACACTGTTCTTAAACAAAAAACATACGATCAGTAATTTTGTATTTTATAGCGTTGTTTTTTATTATGGACTTTGCATTATTGAACGGTTGGTTGTACTCTTTTATTGATGTTGTAGCTACATTGTAAACAAGTATTTGTTCTATGTTTTTGTCTCGGGATAAATAAATAGCCTGTAATGAACTTTACGCGAATAAATCATAAGTGGGGGGACCAACAAATATGACAACATGGCCTGCTCAATGTGATCTATGTTTAACATTTAACATACAGATTTTGTCAATAATACCACCATAATAGCTTTTGGCCAGTGAAGATGTATAAAACAAAGATTATTCACGCCAAGCTGCTATTTGTTTAGTTGCTACTAAGAGGGTTACCCAGTAAGCACAATGTATATTAGGGTTTTATACACGGTCACGTTAATAAATACCTCAGTTTTCTCAACACCGGATACACCAAAAAGCTTCATTACCATGGATTTTTATAAAATATAATTGTCTAAAAATGTAAAGAAAGACAGATGTGCAATGCAAAGCTTATATCAAACTCACTCTGCCTTGACTTGATGAACTTATTAGTCTTTATCGATTTGTTTATAATCAGACTTAATCATTTCATTTCTTAGAGAGTGTATCGATAACATATCCTTAGTCTAAGCTCTTAGTGTGACAGCTTCTATTCTTGTTATTGAAGGTGCTAATTCATTGATAGTGCTGAGATGTGCTAAAGTTGTAGACCTTTTCTTGAGATGTCAGATGTTAAAGAAGTTACTGTGACGTGCCATGGATTCTGTAGATGTATATCTGTAGATCTAAATACGATCTTAGAGATTCAATAAATGAAGATCCTTTTTAATTCAAATACAGAACTTTAATTCCAAACTTGGAAGCACACGAATGTGTAAAATATGTACAGAAATAAAACTGTATTAGATGAATTACTTCATTCCAAGCTCAATAATAAACTATATTCAGATTACTACTAGATTCAATAAAATACAAAACTTGTCTCTACCCATTCTAACTAAAAACTAAAATATGTCCTATCTCTACAAAATTTACATCACGACTGCCCTTCTCTCCTTGCGTTTTTCTAACCTCCAATTTTGACACTTGGCTTAACCAATGAAATCATTTTCTTCAACCTATCAAATTATTTCCTGTCAAGGGTCAAACAAGAGATTGACAGATGTCTGCTTAGGTCATAGGAAATTCCGTGCTTTACAGGCATGGATATGTTAAATTAATTTACCTAGACTTAGGTTTATTTTTAAATTGATACGTCACACTTAGACACAGTGAGGAAGCGCCTAACAGTGCCTTGCTCAGCGTAGCTGTCGAACTATAAGCCTTTATAGATAGCCCATAATACATGGCAAAATAAGTAATACAGAAACCTTATTTTAAAGCGTTATTTAGGTAACGGAAAAAAGGCCGAATTGTGATAAATAGTTTATAGAGCAATATTGTGGTAATATAAAGGTGTAGGTATGTATTTGCTACGAATTGACATTGAAATTATATGATACAATTTCTACGTAACTGTCTACGTGGTTTAAAGATGACGGGAGATAACCCGAGATATTGAACATAGATAAGCTAGAGATGCATAGAGGTGGTATCGCTAGACTTAACGAGAAGTCTACGAGTTCGAGCCTAAAACTGTAACTATTCTCTTTCTCTCCTCTCTCTCTCTCTCTCTCTTTCTCTCTCTCTCTCACTCTCTCTCTCTCTCTCTTTCTTCTTCTCTCTTTCATGTTTTTTTTTAAATCTTCTGTGAAGTGTTTCCTTCTCGATATTTACCTACCGGTCCAAGTCTTCCTTTGCTGACATCACAAGTGCACGGTATTGATTTTAAATCAAGGTATATTTGTTGATGATGAGCTCGCCTTCTAAATAAGTCTACACTGTCTTCTAGCGCTTGGGTCTCTAAATCTAGAGTCTTGGCCTCTAGATGTAAGCTCTGTACCTCTAGATCAATGTCTTAGATTACTAGAACGATTACTAAACCATCCATAACAACTAATAATAAGAATACTTTAATTTAAATAATAAAATGTTATGATCTGATCACTTATCTGGACCAGTTGGAAAGGTGTGCGGGGGAAAGAACTGGGAATCTGGGGGGGATCGTTTTTTTAAATGTACTTAAAAAAAAAATAAATTAACGACCTGAATTTAAACTCGTGGGCTTCTCAAGCCAACATAGTAACCACTCTGCTAGCAAAGAGCGAATGTTGTATAGTTATCTATAGTTTCTATTTCATGTTTGCATTCACTGAGTATCAGGCGTCGATCTATTAAGGGAATTAATTCAGCTTATACCACGACTTCAGTCAAGTAAATTTTTTTCCCTTGTTCGAGATACCAAACACAATAATTAATTAACAATAATTAATTAACTAATTGCATATTTTAAAAGTGTGTTCTGTGTTGTCAGGTAAAAGAAATAATTGTTTAAAATTTTCAGCTTGATCGAAGATTGGGTGTGGGGAAAAATAACGTGTACAAACTTTTTTACCTGACAGACAGACAGACAGTCAAACAGAGTGAGTTAATATAAGCTTTGTAACAAAACAACAACTGCGGAGTTTGGTGATTACAGATGCCCAACCTATGATAACGGATGTGTATCAAGGATTACTCTCTTCAGTCACAGGAGAAGAAATATTTTCCCCACCCACCCTAGATCACACCCTGTGGTTTAATGCATTTTCTTGGAAACCTCAGTTTGATTCAACAAAAAAAATAAGACCACGGAAGTAAAATCAATTTGGGATATACAAATTAGCAGAAGACTAAGCTTATTTAACGTCTACCTATCAATGTCAAGGTCAGTCTCAAAAGCCTCATGCGTTTTTTTTTATTACTTTAAAGTTTTATTTCGACAAATATATTTTGTATCTTTCTAACACTGGATATTTTAGATTGTGTAATTGGATCCAATAGGCGCCGCTGGTTACACAGAGAGATGTTTGATAAAACCTGAGATTTTCAAACTGTTGTCTGTCAATGGTGTTGTGTTACCTGGAGTTGAGCTGGCCAGAAAATAGAGATACCAGAAAAAAGAAAAGGGAAGTAATTACCATGTGCGTTGTTTTTTTTTCTTCCGATTCTCTAGTGTCTGTCTCTCTATTTACCCCAGTCTTAGTTTTTGTTTTCTCTCTCTCTCTATCTCTCTCACCCATTCTCCATTTCTCTTTCTCTCTCTCTTTCCCTCTGTCTCTGTCTCTCTCTTGTTCTCTGGCGCTTTTTTTAAATAATTAAACTACAAAAGAAACGTAGTCTTTATAGATGCGATATGGTGGTCAAGTCGTTGATTACTTTACAGATATAACGAGAGTTCGAATCCACATGAAGACTGGGATTTCGAAATTCATAATTTTGGGACGTTCCTGAATCTAGCAACTCTATTGGGTACATACCATTAGTTAGGAAAAGAGCACAAATGACCATAATATAGTGCTGTCCGTAGAATCGGTTTGATTCCTGTATCATCCTTCCCATTGATTGCAATGTCTGAAATTTGAACTTACGATCTTTTTATCGAGGCCAAAAAAAAGTATTCAGCCGAGACCATTGGTTACGGAAGGCCTAAACACTGACTTGCAACGTCACAACCTGTGGGCAGTTTAGACCAACAGCTCGTTGCCACGTCGTACAAACTTGTTACGTGTTCACGAGCTATTGGTGTTCACTGCCCACAGGTTGTGACGTTGCAGGTCAGTGTTAAGACCTTCTATAACATTTGGTATTGGCTGAATACCGGAATTAAAAAAAAAATATAGGAAGGGGCAAAGTGATGACTGTTTAGGCTCCATCCTCAATATTTACAGTCACAAAATCTTTGACTCTCTTCAAAATGTGTATTTTTTGTTTTTTTCCACTTCTTTATTGCCCATGTTAGAACTCCAAAGACATACTGCGTAGTAGGTGTAGGCGTAGAACAAGAGATAAAAGAAAGAGAAGGAGATGGGGGGGCAGAGAGAGGGGGAGAGAGAGATAGAGGGAGAAAGAGAGAGAAAGAGAGGGAGACAGAGAGATAGAGGGAGAGAGAGAGAGAGAGAGAGGGAGAGAGAGATAGCATAAAGTTGAACTCACATCTTGACGAGTTAATTAGTTCATGACTGTAATAAACTAGCGCTGCTCCCCACGGCTCGTTACGCAATGAACTAGCCTTTCCTTCCCAATAAAGAACTGGTCACTTAACAAAGTCCACTGGTTCCTTTCCAATAAAGAACTGGTCACTTAAAAACTTCCAATGGTTCCTTCACAATAAAGAACTGGTCACTTAACAATGTCCACTGGTTCCATTGACTAATGGAAGAAGAGTATGATGACAAGGCAGTGAAACCAGGAAATAAAATGTGTGGTTAAACAGTTCCTATATTTTATAAATTAAATGTACCCTCTAAAAAGCCGCTATTAGGTTTGTGCAAACTGTCCGTCTGTCACACTCAGATCTCGAAAAGTAGATAAGATATGAAAAATATTATTTCATCATTAAATGCGGCTTGGAAAGTTTTGCTGCAACGGCTACTTTTGGTTTTCTAAAAGCAAACCGATTAATTTATAAAATTAATTATGCAAGCGATTTTTTCAAAAAAATACACCAATTCTAAAACAATTACGTAAATGTAAGGGAGGCAATGTTACAATATGCTAACATAGATATGCTACTTTTATTATATTTTCAGTATCACTTAGTCAAATGTATTTATAAAATGTACAGGGAATGTTTATAACAAATATAAATAATAATTAAAGATGTTTTTCTGGTCAACTAGCTGCTAAAATTAAAAGAAAACAATTCTTTTGTTTATGAAGGCTAATAATGCACTTTTCATACACATTTTTTAAAATGGACTTTTTATGCAGCGACTTTGGTGCAGTAGCGTAACGTCGCAACATGAACAGGTAATAAACCAATTCCTTAAACTTTTTTTTAAAAATCAGATTTTATTTATTTTTTATTTAGTGCCCCATCCAAATAAATGAAGCTTTTTTTTGTCTGTTGGTCGGTCTGTCCGTCACGATTAGATGTAAATATAACAATAGAGGCTATTGTAAATCTGATTTAACCTTTAATTTTTCATTCAGAAATATTGCAATAGTTTTAAGTATCTATAATAGATTGTTCCGGATATTTTGTGAAAAACAAATCAATGCCAATGAATATTTGTTTGCTCTTCTAACTAATATTAGATTTTATTTCCATCCTTAAACGTTGCAAGAAACACATGATCTTTAATATAGTGTTCCGGTTTTTTTATGTAAATAGCATATAAATGCTAAATAAAAATATCTATATTGATTTATATTTCATTAACTATAAAGTTGTTCCGGATATTGTTTTATAAAAAATAAATTATGTCCAATGATTGTTTGAAATCGCATAATATTACACTTATATTCTTAGACACTACGTCACTATAGTTTATTTATCAATATCAATTGTTCCAAATTTTTAATTTAAAACAAATTTATGTCAAATAATTTTATTTTTTTTCAAAAATATCGACAATAGGTTATTCAGGATTTTAAAATAAGAAAGTAATTTACTAGAAAAGATTATTGAAAATCAATTTTTAGACTTATTTTACAGTTCATTTTCTTGCCGAAACATAATAAAAGTTGTTTAATCGGTAAAGAATGTTCCGGATTTTGTTTCGAAAAAAAATCGTCCAATATTACCTTAATTTTCTTACAAATCGTCGCCAAAAATGATCCGAATTTTATATGAAAAATCTAATAACGCTAATAAATGTTTGAAATCCTTCTTCTAATTAGTCTAGATTTTTTACACTAGATCTTTATTTTTTTTTTACACTAGAGCTAGATTTTTTACACTAGATTTAGATTTTTTCTTACACTAGAGCTAGATTTTTAAAACTAGATTTAGATTTAAGTTCTAATTAAAATCATTATAGAATCTAGATCTACAATTTCTTAGTCTAGTTTAGAATGTTTGTTGTTTTACATGTTTCGGATGTTCCTACAGAGTACGACGATGGGGATGGTATCGTCAGGGTTTGAACCTGGGACCATCGATGAATCCAATCGACAGTCCAGCGTGCAAACCGCACTACCAGGCAGCCATGATTTAGACTAAATCAAGATCTATAATTTTAATTTCTAGCCTTAAAGTGTAGATTTTTATTTCAAAAGTCTAGATTGTCAATATGTCAATATTGCAATGTTATAAAATACTCAAACTAATCTACTATTTTAATATTTCATATTGCAATTAGTCTATTAATTTATTATATAGTGTTTTTTTTAAATATAAATCTTATCTAAATTACATCTACATTATCCCAAATATATATTTTAGATCTAGATATTGAGAGTGCTAATTAAGTAGTTTAATTTAGGTAGATCTACATCCTCATTCTAGTTCCATTTAGGCCTAAATGAAAATGCTCAATACCAAAAGATTATCTAAAATCGCTCTTGTGACATATTGTACATATTTGGTAATTGTCATTCCGTAATGTGTTTGTATATTATCAATAGTAAGCTATTAGTTTTTAACCAGTGTGTCATTAGATTAAGAGCAATGCCTGGTCGTGTGGTTAGCGCACAGGACTGGTTATCTCTATGGTCTCGGTTTCATACCCTGCTCGATGCCATCCTCAGTCGACCAGCGAATATGCGGATCCGACAGGGATCCGTCACCCACGGGGGCCGCCTCTGAGTTTGTGTGGCAACACAAACTCGCTTTGTAATCTTGTTTTTTTTTTTTTTTTGTTCATTTGTTTATTTCTAATCTATGAACATTTGAATCTCTCTATTTCTCTTTGTTTGTTTGTCTGTCTCTTTCTGTCTCTTTGTTTATCAACTATACTCTTATTTATTCATTTTTTTTAATCCTTTTTTCTCTTTTTTTTTTTTACTTATATTTACTTTTTACTTTCTCTTTTCCTTTTCTCTCTCGTTTTATTACAGAATTATTCCTTTTTCTATCCCTCTGAATACCTTTCTCCCTCTCCCTTTCTCCACTTTTCTCTTCTTCTCTTCCTCAATCTCTCTCTTTATTTTTTTATTTTTTTTTTCCCTTTGATAACTTACCTTCATGATTTTTTGTTTCTCTTTATTTTCATAACTCGCCTCAAAATTTCATTTTCATCTAATGCTTTTTTCCCAATTCTCTCTCTTTATATGTATGTATATAAATATATATTATAGACTTTTTTTTGTTTCTAGCTTTTCATATCTTCATAAAGCCGGTCAAAACTCTAGTCTATTTCCCTACCTATCCACCGACTCTTACTCCTTCTCTGTCTCTCTCCTTTTCTCTCACTCTCTCTCACTCTCTCTCACTCTCTCTCTCTCTCTCTCTCTCTCTCTCTCTCTCTCTCCCAAACAATGCTAGCAAATAGATATTAGCTTTGAGAGGCAACAGCTACATTTCATCCTGGCAACTATTGATCGCTTACACCGTTATCCTCATGACGGTAAAGAAAGGAGGGGCGTTGTAGAATGGGGGGGGGGGGGGGGGCTTATAGAAGAGGGGCGAGGGCGCTAGCTCAGAATGAAATAAACTTTGTCTGGGATCGAGAATGTAAAACTGAAGGGTAGATAAGGGGGTAGGGGGGATTGTAACTAAGGATTAAGAAAGGCGACTTCAAAGGGGAAAATAATAAAGGCGTTGGGTGTAAGCGGGCGCGGTGGACGATTTGAGGAAGGGCGATAGTGTAAGCTGAGCTAGACACAGATGTAGCATAGATAGACTATCATAGTATCATCATAGTCTGGACATTCTTGTGGCGTAGACACGTCAGGTTAGACACAAGTTCAAACATTGGCATAGAGTCTAAACCCTAGCCAATATAGAGTCGTATTTAAGAGGTGTACATTTGAAATATAAATATTCCCTAGAAGACATGAAATCCAGAGTTAGATGAAATACATTGCTTGAACTTAGACATGAGAAGTTTGCTGCCTCCAAAAGTAAGGTCATAGAAGAGACACTCCACATTTAGATTAATTCAAACATATTACGTGCATGTCACGCCCAATAGACGCCTGGCTGTAAGCGTCACCCTTTGATGTTTGACTTTTTGTGATTGGCACTGATCACTGATTTTCACTGATTGATACGTGTTGTCACAAATGTCAAGATGGTGGTGAATAGATCGATAATCGATTAACAATGATTGACAGTGATTGACACTTTATATCACTGATTCACACGAAGACTGATACCGACTTAACGTGACTTATGAACACTGAGCGTTACTAATGGACGATAATCGAAAATGATCTCTATTAAATGATACTGATTTCACTGAAACACACTGACAATGATCGTCATTGCTAATGCCACTGATGACTCTGAATGACACTGATAACGATCGTCACTGACTGTCACTGACAATGATCGTCACTAAATGACAATGATCGTCACTAAATGACACTAATGATATTGAATGACGCTGAATGACACTAATGACATTGAATGACACTGAATGACACAATTTTTTTGTCACGTATTAAGAATGAACGTCACTGATTGTTTAAAGGGTGCCAATAGTGAAAGTTTGAGAAACACTGTATTTAAACCATAGTACATTTTTGTAAAAAGTACATCTACGTTTCGTTAACATCTGGATAGTTTGTGTTTCTTTCCATGCCCTATGATATAAGGAACCTTTAAACACAACTCTACACCAATTGTTCACTTAGACTTTAGACCAAAACGCGCAGATCATGGTACAATAGTATCGAGACGCATCGTACAGAAAACATTCCTTATAACTGTAAATTTTCTGATGAGTGCATAGACTCCAGTAAGTTCTGTTTGAGGGAATTTCGCAGAGACGTATCTGTCTCTTGTTTAAAGACTATCCTTTGCTCAAAGGTCAAAGGTCAGTCAACTGATTTAATCTATAAGTTGCCCACCACTGGTGGGCTTTGTGTTTTTAAAGCCTGGAGAAGCAGGGCGCTGAACTCTGAGACTCAATAAAGGAGGTAATTATCTTCTCCTTGAGAAAGAAAGTACAATTGAAAAAATGATGAATATCAAATAAAAGAGAGTGAGCAAGTGAATGAATTAGTAAATGAATGAATGAGTGAAATTCACGATTTGCATTAGAAAAAAAAAGGTTTACTTATTGAATAGTTAGTTCAATGCACCTTCTTTTCTCCAAATGTTATAGACTTCTATTTAAAAAGTAAACAAGAAAAGCTTAATGTTTTTACAAAGGTAATATCAACTCACTCTGTATATTTGTCTGGTAAAAAGTCACCAAGGATGATTAATCCGTTCTCCAATCTGTGATCAAGCTGAAATTTTGCAGAATTATTTCTTCTACGGACAAAACAAGAATCAATACAAAAATTAACAATTAGTTAATAAACTATTGGTAATAAATTATTTTGTAGTATTTTTGAACAAGGGAAAGAAATTTTACTTAACTAATGCGATAGTATAAGCTGAATTAGTCCCCTTTATAGGTCAACGCTATAAAGTTTGAAGCGAACAATAGATAACTATATAACCTTCCACGTTCATAAGAAACTCGCTAGCACATTATTAGGATCATAGCGTTATACGAAAGCTTAAAGCATAAAATAGCGCTAAAAAAACAATTGGTAAAAATATTTCTAATTGCACAGATGTATATTAGTATTAATCTATAACTATTTCATATTTAATTACATAACTGATCCAAGCTAATTGATGCAACTACACTTGCTAAGAAAATTTTTTTTTTCAATGTATTTTTTTTTTTAAATTGTTTCTTTTATTTTACTGACTACGTAAGAACAATATTTTATTGCATCACCAAAGTAACTCAGCACTGAAAGAGTTAAATGGTTTTAACTCCAACGACGGACGTTCCCATAAGACTTTCAGCAAAATGTGAAGGAACCAAACAGCCAGACATACGTCACGCGGGGATTGTCTGCAAAATGAACATTTTATTCTAAATCTTTTTGAAGGTCTTTCTGTACGAAAGATAAATACTTGATTATTATTATTATTATTGATCTGTGTGTGTGTGTGTGTGTGTGCGTGCGCGTGTGTGCCTGCGTGCGTGCGTGTGTGTGTGTGTGTGTGAGCCATTCCCTTCAGATGAAAAAGATTGAAGAAACCATTAAATACAATGTGCTTCTGTTATATTACATAATCTTTGAGTATTTCAAGAAGCAAGATCATTTTTATTTATAAGGCGGATTTTCATAAATAGAATCTTTGGTGTATTCGATGTTCAAAATACTTGAGTATTGATAATCAAGTACTTAACAACATGCAATGATTTTTGTACACTCTTTAGCCCTGCCAAATTAAATGTGTAAGTACTTATGCTTACAGCAATAAGTAATTGTTAACTTTTAATTCGCAAGCGTAATCTTTTGATATGACATGATTCAAGTCTTTAGTTTGTCTATTCCATTTAAAATGTCTCATGATTTCACCACTTTCGTTTTCTTGGTGTTTTTTTTTTTTAGGTTGAATGAAATCGCTTCCACGTTTCTCCACATTGCTTTCTCTTCTTTTTCTCTTTGGCTGTAGTGCTTTAAAATTGTAACGCATTTCTTACAAATTGAAATAAAATTCAGAAAAGCAACACATTTATCATCTTACCATGGTTAACGTAAGAAATATAATATTTAATTGCTTAATATCAATAGGATTGAAATATAAAGCTTGAGTTTTCTTAGGATTGGGTAGTACATTTAAATATAGTAAACATGAAATAAGCAATGCGTTTTGTCATTTTAATGTTGCTTAGTACTTTACTGAATACTTTGTAGCCACCATCAGCCGCGAAGACATTATGGATCAACTTATAGAAATAAGATGAGAGCCTGGGCATTAGTTTAGTCGGAAGTATGTCGCCCAAAACAGCAGTCTCCACCCCACCCCACCCCCATCTCAACTCAGCTGAAACAGTTTGGGCTCAGAGGCGTCGCAGGTTCTGCCATCTGTAGCATTGTGTTCAACAGCTCCGAGTTTTCCATCGGGTCGACACCCGAAGCCATTCCCACGTTTGGGTCCAGCCGCAAGCCAGAAGAGATTTAAAGTCTGCTTTAGTTCTCCTAAGTGGGTAGCGAACCAAGGCAAACTAGTCTTCCCTGAACCTCACTGGTTTGGACACCAGTTGCCTGACTTTGACTCCTTCTCCAGTCACTTATAATAATACGACCGGACACAATATCTGAGCCACACGTCTTATCCAAACAAAGCCACCGATTGTCAGAGATTTCTTAGACGCATGTAATAAGAATCATGTTATATGTAGTGGGGTGGTCTCTAGCATTATAACCTTACGAAACCAGTTTGACGCCTATAATAGTGATCATTATTAAACAGAATAAAATATAATTTTCATTTTAGGAAAGAAAACAATGACAGAAAACTAGAGTGACACTATTATTACATATAAATTATTCCCCACTCATATTAGATCTTGTGTTTCCCCATCGAGACTAGATCTAGTGTTTTTTATTTCAGTTTTTTAAAAAGTAGTGATTCATGTTCTTATGAGATTTTGTTTTTGTTCTATTATTATATTACCATTGCCGAGGAGCGTTGCTTGTCATCAGAAATACTGGAGAGCGGCAGACGCAGAGAGCCATCTACTCTGGGAATATTTCACGGCTCTGGTCGAAACAGCTCATCGCGTGTCCCCGGTCTGACTAGATTGGTGTGAGCCAATAAGTTACTCACTGCTCACGTCTCACTGCCTTCATTCAAGTCAATAAAGGAGGTGAGGACAGAAGAGGGAAGACATGAGAAGGAGGAACAAAATAAAAGAGGAAAGAATGAGGGTGAGGAGAACACAAAATCTCAAGCAAGAAATTTATTGCTGCCACAAAATTTGGTCTCCACATTGAAGTTCGTTGTTCGTTTGTTCTCTCTACCTAAATAAACAAGTACAACTTTTTAGAGTTCTTTTGTATAAGGAGAAACACTTCTTGATGAGTTTTTGTATTAAAGGTTATTTATTGTAATATGCTTTTTATTAAAGTTATGATTTTTCTTCATAATTGTACAATGCTAAAAAAAATATCCACTTATAATTATTTTGATTTACCGGTATTGAAATGTTTAGTCTGTCAATACTTCTATATTCTGTACACCCGATCTATCCACACACCAAAAAAAATGCATTTTATGGATTTGCCAATATTTTCGGTAAACTCCTAAACATTTTATGGATTTTCCAACATTTTAGGTAAACTCCTAAACATTTTATGGATTTACCAACATTTTAGGTAAACCCCTAAACATTTTATGGATTTGCCAACATTTTAGGTAAACTCCTAAACATTTTATGGATCTGCCAACATTTTAGGTAAACTCCTAAACATTTTATCCCACACACGTCTATGATCCTAAACAAATCCTTGACCTCACCTTCACCTATCCTTAGCCTGTTGGACCGTTGGGGCACTGCACATGATTTGTCGCCCATCTTCTCAATGGCAGGCCCGTCCATTATTTTATGTTGTCTTTCCATCGCTTTCTCTGTCTGCCTCTTTTTTTCCTGTTACTTTTACCGGAAGGAGAGTCTTTGCAAACCCTGAGGACTTTGTGATATGGCCATAGAGTTTTAATTTGCGTTTGCGAAGTCAGCAGGTCATCGTGGGGTCCAATAGCTGTAATATCCCATTCTCTAATCCCTTGTTTGTGATGCGGTCTTTGAATGTGATACCCACATAAATATTTGAACAGATTTCTTACTAGTGGTCTACACATATTTGTAGCGTTGTGTTCTTATCAGTGAACTAAAAATCATTCTGGACATTGTTAATTTGTAAAACGAATTCTTGTAAAAGGATGCAATTATTGTATAGATTGTTAATGTGTTGCTAAACGAAAAATCGTTGTTTATTCTATAACGAAGCTGTATTTTTTAATTACATTTTATTGTAGTCTGTTGTAGTAGCAGATTTTTTATGTCTTTATTTGTGTGTTCATCTTATGCTGTTGTTATTGCGGAAATCGTTGCTGATGTTATGCCTTTTTTGTTGTTATTTTCTGACGCATTTGATGTTGTTATAGTAGTTATAGTTGATATCTGCAAATTTATCTGTCTGTCTGTCTGTCTGGTCAAAAGTTAAAACATATTTTTCTCACATGTTCCATTCTCAAATCAAGTTAAAACTTTGCACACATTATTCTTTAAACCTGTCAAGATACGAATCAATTAAAAAAAATAGTTAATTAATTTTTGGTGATTTATTATTTTGTTTGATTTTGGAAAAAGGGGAATAAATGCTACTTAATGAGAGATGTGGAGATATATAAATGGACTTAGTCCCCATATAATGCGTTGGTGTGTTTTTCCTCCCATTTCCCATTCTCAGATCAAGTTGAAATTTGGCATAATTATTTATGGTTGATAACAATACACAAACCAATCCACAAAATTTACCAATTAGTCAATTTTTTTTTTTACTAATTAATTTATTGTTTTATATATCAGAATGGGAGATAAAACGCTTAATTTTCAGATAAATGGCAGTACTTAGACGTTTCTTCCCTTAGATAAGCTTTGTTATTAAAAAGTTGTTGTTTCCCATTGCTTGTTAAAATTTTTATTTACCGCTTTAAAAGCTTCACGTTTAAGTACTAAATGTCAAAGAGTGTTCACTGTGGCTGTTACATTCGTCTATCTTATGTTGTTCTTACAAGGTTAACGTTATAACTATTATTTTTAGATGCTTAACGAGTAGAATGCCTGAGATGCAGCCAAAATGAGTATTAAAAAAATGTATAAATATATTTCTGTCCCTTCTGTCGTTAATTTCTTTAACCGAATATGTAAGTCATGTATTTCTTACTGGATATGGATTGCGTCCATTTTTTGGAGATAGAGAAGAAATGTACAGGTCTATTTCCCGGAGTATCTAGCACCGAGATCCACAGGTCTATTTCCCGGAGTATCTAGCACCGAGATCCACAGGTCTATTTCCCGGAGTATCTAGCACCGAGATCCACAGGTCTATTTCCCGGAGTATCTAGCACCGAGATCCACAGGTCTATTTCCCGGAGTATCTAGCACCGAGATCCACAGGTCTATTTCCCGGAGTATCTAGCACCGAGATCCACAGGTCTATTTCCCGGAGTATCTAGCACCGAGATCCACAGGTCTATTTCCCGGAGTATCTAGCACCGAGATCCACAGGTCTATTTCCCGGAGTATCTAGCACCGAGATCCACAGGTCTATTTCCCGGAGTATCTAGCACCGAGATCCACAGGTCTATTTCCCGGAGTATCTAGCACCGAGATCCACAGGTCTATTTCCCGGAGTATCTAGCACCGAGATCCACAGGTCTATTTCCCGGAGTATCTAGCACCGAGATCCACAGGTCTATTTCCCGGAGTATCTAGCACCGAGATCCACAGGTCTATTTCCCGGAGTATCTAGCACCGAGATCCACAGGTCTATTTCCAAGAGTGTCTAGCACCGAGATCCACAGGCCTATTTCCCCGAGTGTCTAGCACCGAGATCCACAGGTCTATTTCCCCGAGTTTCTAGCACCAAGATCCACAAGCCTATTTCCCCGAGTGTCTAGCACCGAGATCCACAGGTCTATTTCCCCGAGTTTCTAGCACCCTCGGTACTGTATGGACTATATCAAGTACATCACCTATCATGGCGATATACCGCTGGGGTCATGCACATGATATAGAAAATTAGTACCAATACTATTGCATAAACATCTAGTCAGACTAAAGCTCATTGTGTGAATGTAAAGAGAGTCTGCAATAGTAGAATCACGATTAACCTAAAGACAAAAAGCGCCATGTGTCTGAAGCTCTGGGAGAGTCGAAGCCATAGCACGTGACCAATGTATAAATAGTTCAGGGGAGATCAACCAACACCAGTTTTTGTTTGTAATTTATGTCTCAGCATTCGTCTTTGTGTTCTAATTGTACGATTTTCTTTTAAGACAAGAGTTAAAATGATTTTCACTTTCTGAAGGGTTAAATGTATGAAGCAGGCCTTCAATAGTATGTGTGCACGCATGTGGTAGGTGGGTATGTGTGTGAATGGCGGCTTTGTGTGTGGTAGGTGGGTGTGTGTGTGGTAGGTGGGTGCTCTATTGTGTGGTAGCTGGTAGGTTGATATGTGTGTGGTAGCTGGTAGGTGCATATGTGTGTGGTAAGCGGGTGTGTGTGTGGTAGGCGGGTGTGTGTGTGGTAGGTTGGTGCGATATAGTGTGGTAGCCGGTAGGTTGGTATGTGTGTGGTAGGTGTCTATGTGTGATATCAAGGTATGTGTGAGGTAGTTGATTATGCTTGTGGTAGGTGGGTATGTGTGTGGTAGGTGGGTATGTGTGTGGTAGGTGGGTATGTGTGTGAAAGGTGGGCATGTGTGTGTTGAATGAAAGAAATAAGAAATACTGCCTGCTCAATGTGAAACGAAATTACTCTTCTAATTGTACTTACCACTACAGCCAAAAACTACTTTAAAGCACCCACTGTCCTTAGCAAATCTATAGTTTGGTTTGTTTTTTATATATTTTTTATATGTTTCCGATATTCCTTTAGATGCTAAAGATAAATAATTGCACCCTTCCTGAACCTCCCACAGGAGGACAGGTAATAACATAAGGATAGGTTCGAACCTGTGACCACCGAACGGCAGTCCAGAGCGCACAGCTCTCCACGACGCAGCATACTTCAATTAAAACTTGAAACTAATCTTAATAATATTAAAGAATTCTCGTTTAAATTATTTGTAAATTTAAAATGATCACTTCCAGCCCGTTATTGCCAGAGTGACGTACATATTTAGGTAATGTCTCTTTTTCAAACCTTGCGGTCTGTAGTGCGAATGATGTTAAGATCATCTGTTTATGACAGTCTATGAGGGTGTCATGCGGCCTGCACAACGCCTTTAATTTCCTCAATGTAATGGAGTTGGGTGGACTCATAGCGTCGTAAGAAATCCCGAAACTCAAAATACCAGGCTTTGTTTGGATGTCAAGCGCTTGGCAACTCAGCCACCGCGTCTAGATATATATTTAAATAAAAATATCTCCATATTTTTTTCTTCTGACTAGGAATATTACTAGTTAAAAAATAGTTTTTTTTTTTTTCTATTTAAACAAAAATTGCTGAATAAATATATTTCACTCTTCCTCTCTCCAACAGGAAAAGAGTTAAAATAAGACAATATTTTATTTATAAAATTACTCATTGCATTATATAGGCAAAGATATTTCAGACATTAATTTTATTGTTATATTTATCATAGCGTCATTTTTTTTTCCTTTTTAATTCACGTGAGATATTTAAGATCGTTTAACTTGTTTTACGATGTCCGAAATTCGTATTTATATTAAATATTACGCCATTATTTCATGGTGTAACGTATATGACTAAATGCCGGGGCCCATCAGTGGTCAAGATCCCTAAGCTCTAAATCCCTAGCTACGCCACTGGGAACACCTAACAGCTTACCAAACATCAGTGTTCCAACTATATGAAGATATGAGTTTCACAATTTCAACCAAAAAATAAGAAACACAACAAACAAGCTATTTGTAATTTTATTATTGACGTACATTCCCTATCGCTTTCACTATCTCATCGTGCAAATAGTTCATTAGGAAATCAGAGAGACGCTATGATAAACATCTGGTCACGACTTCTACTAATCATTTACATAGAGTTAAAATATTTCAAGTACTAATATCAAATATTTAGTATTTTTTATGGGAGATTCGGATCATTATATCACTCCCGATATTACTATCATATGAACATTATTAAGAGAAATCATTATTTCTATACTAGGTAGGACAGATACTGAATACATTTTGATGTCATTATCTTGTGCGAATTACACGATGGGCTATACTTGCTACATCATGATCTTGTCAGTGGCGAGCTAAGTGATTTACAGCACTATGTGGGGCCTAGGGGAAGATCATGTGACCTCACGATTCCTGGATGCACCAGAAAGTATCTTTTTATCTAGACGTTATTGCTGAGTGGACTTTATAGTCGCCCAAGCTTTTTGATCTTTTTACACACCTTATATCAACTCACTTTTGTCCGTCTGGTAGGAGGTTTCCAAACCGGGGTCCGGGGTTCGAATCCTGGTGAAGACTGGATTTTTAATTTCGGGCGCCTCTGTGTCCACCCAGCTCTAATGGGTACCTGACATTAGTTGGGGAAAAAGTAAAGGCGGTTGGGCGTTGTGCATGGCCACATGACACCCTGGTTAACCGTAGGCCAAAGATACAGATGACCTTTACATCATCTGCCCTATATGTGTGTGGTTCCTATAGTCCGTCTGGTACAAGTCTTTGGCGCAGTCCATTGAACATCAATTGCTATGGGGGGCCCTATGCTAGGCTATTCTTTGTTGTACTGTCCACGTGACACCCTCATTAACCGTCGGCCGTAGAAACAGATAAATAGTTGATCATCAGCCCACATTGGCTACAAGATCTGAAAGGGTGTTCTTGATTGCGCGCGTGTGTGTGTTTCTATGGTGACGGTGTGAAGAGATTAGCTATTGGTTGTGAATGATGAAAGATAAGCGGCATTGTCGTCAGCGGTCTTAGGTAGGGGAGACGACTCCAGACTGAAAAGGTGTGTTTTGCAGTGAGTTAGATTCTGTTTAAAATATCATTTTATTTCTATTACTTAAGTCTACTGCACTTATTTCATCTCAAGTTGAATTTCTCTCTATTGTAATAAAAGTTCTATTTAATATTGTCCACATAGAAGTTATTCAATTCATTTCAAGTTTTATAAGTTAAGAAATAATACGCCTACAGTGATTGAGTTGTCTACCAGCACTTTGGTGCTACAAGCTAACGACCTTCAACAGCAAAGAGGCAACTTTAACCTTCCCTTTTTATTCTATTAGCATTGTAGACCATGATACTTGTTTCTATTTTATTTCTCTTAGAATTGTATATTGAACTCTCAAATAAGAATACACAAACTTAAGACGTTGATAGACGAATAAAGCCACTCAATAACGGGAGATAGACTTATTTGTGTTATATTTATTTGCTATCAATAGACTCAGAGGAGTTCTACTCTAGAAGCCTGACTTCTTTGTTATTTTTCAATTACGCACAGCTGGCTGAGTTGAAATAGGAGAATTTGATATTCACTCATCATTCTGTTCTCTTTGGAAACATGTCTGTAGACACAAAAAAAATAGGTTATCTGAATATTGCTTTCTCCCCGGCAACGTTTCATGTGCTTATATTGAATGTCGTGAGGCGCGGTGACTGAGCGGTAAAGCGCTTGGCTTCCGAACTGGGGGTCCTGGGTTCGAATCCTGGTGAAGACTGGGATTTTTTATTTCGGGATCTTTGGGCGCTTCTGAGTTCATCCAGCTCTAATGGGTACCTGACATGACAACTTTGTTAACATTAGACCACAGAAACAGATGGCCTGTAGCCCTGTACAACCTCTGCCCTGTAGACCACAAGGTCTGAAAGGTGAACTTTACTTTTTTTTATATTAAATGTCGATAATAGTTAATATATTTAATATGTATCACTAGCGGACCCAGAACTTTTGAGTTGGGGGGGGGGTTCGAAACCCTAACCCTATGTATAAAGTATAAACGCACACACACAGCCTATATTATATTAATACAATATATATATATTGGATGTCCCAGAAATAATTTGTACATATTTTTTACTAGACAGACAGAGTGATTTGATGTAAGCTTTGTAAAAATATGTTTTACCTTGACGCTTATTAACAAATATATATTATGCCAACTTTGTACTGGAAATAATGGAAAATACAAACAAAAGACAAAAAAAGAAAAGAAAATATACAATTTATTACATTGAGGAACACCTTAAAAATAAATGTATATAAAGATGGCAAATGTATATTACTACAGAATGGTGTCAGAACTCATGACGTAGAATTTGTATCCTTTTATATTGTCCAGTTTTAGCGTGCTTACTGTAATATAATTCAATTTTTCTGGTGACACGCATTCAATGAAATTCTAAGTTTTTTTTCCTGACATGGGGAAATAAATTGCCTAGTGTTTACGAAACTTAACCACAAGACCAGTTAAAAATGAATTAATCATCTTTTAGTGCAAAATTAATATGGAAGAGTACAGACGAAATAAACAAGAAAAAAAAGAACTTAAAAGACAATGCATGATATACACTGGTGGTTGAGTAGGACAGCTCTGGCATTGTTTGGAATCTGGGTTTATTTTCTAATTGTGGTATCCATGTCACGCGCTAGGATAAGATGATAAAATGTGCAAGAGATTCTAGTTCGAATTCCTGTAATTTCTTTTTTACTGCAGGATTTTTATGACCTCCCAAAGTGCAGCCAATCGTGACTATTCGTTGTAGTAAGCCCCAACCGAGGCCAATCTTTAAGGCAGGTATCAACCGAGGCCAATCTTTAAGGTAGGTATCAACCGAGGCCACTCGTTAAGGTAGGCATCAACCGAGGCCAATCGTTGTAGTAGACATCAACCGAGGCCAATCGTTGTAGTAGGCATCATCCGAGGCCAATCGTTGTAGTAGGCATCAACCGAGGCCAATCGTTGTAGTAGGCATCAACCGAGGCCAATCGTTGTAGTAGGCATCAACCGAGGCCAATCGTTAAGGTAGGCATCAACCGAGAGCAATCGTTTTAGTAGGGCCCAACCGAGACCAATCGTTATAGTAGGGCCCAACCGAGACCAATCGTTATAGTAGGGCCCTAACCGAGGCCAATCGTTATAGTAGGTCCCAACCGAGATCAATCGTTATAGTAGGCATCAACCGAGGCCAATTGTTAAGGTAGGCATCAACCGAGACCAAACGTTAATGTAGGCCTCAACACTGAACTGCGACGTCGCAACCAGTGGATGTTGGAGACCAATAGCCCATAGCCACGTCACAGGTCAGCTTTAAGACCTACTATAACGATTAGTATCGAACCCGCTCAGAAGAATTTGTTCCATTTGTTAGGGTCGTTGTCCTGGAAACATGACACACTTGCTAACAAATTGAGTCAGATGCAGGTTAGGTCTTATACCCCACTGCTCTGAACTTCTGATGAGCTTTAACATTTCTCACGCCAACTTTTTAACACACAGACACACATTTAAAAAAAAAAAACACAAGTCTTTTTTTCCTTATTGTCCTAGCATCTAGAACTTGTTGCCAGACTTTTTGATAGATCAACACTGAGAAGTTTTAATGAAAGAAAAACAAAATTAAACTCAATTTACGCCAGGTACCACGTTGAACACCTGCGCCTGTTTTCTTTTGACATCCAAGAGGTTAAAGGTTATATTTTTTAATCTATTAGTAACCTATATATATTGTATTAAATTTAAAAAAAAAACGTACCAGTATTTCTAAAATGAATAGATCAGATAGATCTATAAATGTAACATCTTCCACATGTAGGCTAATCGTTGTTTTCTGAAGGTGTAGAAATAAGATGACTTTCTAGCGCGTGATAACCTGGTAGTGAAAATGTTGTTGAACCCAGCGTACCAGTTCAGAATGTTGCATCGCATTTTTTTTACGAAGCTTTTATTAACTCACGCAGTCTGCCTGTCTATCTGGGTGGATTCTTTTACACTTTTTTTCTTCTCCATAATTATCTATTGTCTATGACAATTCATGAATCTAACTGAAAATTAACCAATTATTTAATCAATTACTGGTATTTAATTATGTTTTATTATAAAAAGGGGAAACAACAATGCAAAATTGAGATATATGACAGCGATTTAACTGTGCTCTCCCTTCACACAATATACCATTTTTCCTTTTTTCTTAAAAAAATACTTTTTAATATTTTGCTTATATATTGCTTTTTTTTCTTTTTGCACCATGTTTTGAGTTTATCATCAGCTAATAAAATAGATTTTTTTTTTTTTTTTTTTAAATCTCCCCTAATCTCAACAAGACTCAGTAATAAATAAAGTACTACTAGACGAATGAGACAAAAGTAAGAGAGTATTTTTTATTCTGTAAATTGTGTCCTTTTACAATGTTAAGAAACTTATCTTCAAATGGGATAAGTCTAGAAATAAACTTCCGGTCTAGTTTTATCCACGAGCTTATTCTCGAACCAATGACGTCACAATTACATTTTTTCCAGTTTTTTTTTGTTTTTTTTTACTCTTAGTAAATGTATAAGTACATACCAGGTTAGTGCCCCTGTTATTCTCATGTACTGTGACACTCCTTAATACTTGGCATAAACCATTTAGTTTCATAGCAAGGCGACCCGAGTTTAAATTACTACTTAAAACTCAAAATGAGATGCGTTTACATTTGAAACATTCTCATTGATACATGACACTTTGTGTATTTCTATATTTATTGAACACCTCCTCTGGTGTTATTAGGGCGTTTATTGTGAATTAGCTGACTGGTATTCACTTCACTTATATTGCAGTCGCATATTATAACAGCAAACATGTAGATTCAGAACTAAATTCGATTGTAGCATTCGATTTATTTATATCCTGTTCCTGTTCCTATTCCTTAGTCTGTTGGACCGTTGGGGCACCAAGCAAAACTTGACGACCGTCTTTCTCCATTCCTCCCTATATTTTGCCTTGTTAAGAACCTCTTTCAAAGGCAGGCCCGTCCATTCTTTTATGTTGTCCTCCCATCGCTTTCTCTGTCTGCCTCTTCTTCTTTTTCCTGGTACTTTTCCAAGAAGGAAGGTCTTTGCGAGCCCCGAAGATCTTGTAATATGACCATAGATTTTAAGCTTGTGTTTTTTATGATAGTTAGCAGGTCATCATGTGGTCCGATCGCTGCGGTAACGCAGTCTCTGATCTCTTGGTTTGTAAAGCGGTCTTTGAACGTGATACCAAGGATCCTTCTGTAGCACCTTAATTATGTTGGTAGGATCCTCCTCTCTTGCTCTGCAGTCAGCGCCCAAGACTCACAACATATACAAATGTGGCCATGACCAGGGAGCGCATCAGTTTGATTTTAGTGCCGAAGGCTATGCCTTTGTCTCTCCATATTAGTTTAAGTTATTCATGTAGAATATGTTTATTTCTAGATCCTACTTGAGATTAATGACACCACTGAAGGTTAAAATGTTTAAAAAAAAAAACACATCGCCTAGGGTTTCATGAAACACTTCTAAATATATCATTATCTTCAATCCTGACCTCTCCTGTTATCTTGACATAAAACAAGTAACTTAATAACGGCGTGTTAGATTTCTACCCCTCAAATAACTAATGTATAATTAATTAGGAAAAAAAATGGGAATATTGTTTTCCTCTCCACAGATTTGGTAAAATTAACAAGATAGTATTTAGGACTAGAATACTGGATAAAATTAGAAATACTGGATATAGTATTGCTGGATCTAACTAAGAAATACAGTATTGATATTGTGTATTGAAAAATTGTCTCAATATTAAATGTCGTTTTACATATTTTAAACATATGTATTTTATCGCCAATTAATTATTGCAGCCCAGCCAATAAATACTACACCAGACGGTGCGCAAAATCTTCCTGAACATCGATTTATTAACCAATCTTTTCAATAAACACATCTTATCTTATCTTATCTTATATAATACAGACGTTACTTAAAAAAAAAGAAGATGATTACATCCTACGCGTCATGCATTTAGTCATGCATATTAACCAATGACTTAAATTCTGCCAAGTAACTGGTTTTCCTGGCTAGCTCAGGCAACCCATTCCATGCTCTAATAGCACTAGGGAAGAAGGATTATTTGTACAAATTTGTCCTAGCATATGGGACGAGGAATGTGCCTTTATTTTTGTGTCTTTCAGAGTATTTTATTAGATTTTGTTTTTGTATTTGAAGATTATGGTTTAGTGTTTTATGTATAATTGCTACTTTACTTTTGAGTCTTCTGTCCTGAAGGCTTTCTAAATTTAGTGATTTTACTATAGGTGTTACTATAGTCAAATGTGAATATTCATTTGTTATGAATCTCACTGCTCTATTTTGTGTCTGTTCCAGTTTCTTAATGTTTTCTTGAGTTGAGGGGTCCCAAATGGAGGATGCATATTCTATTATTGGCCTAACCAAGGTTAAATAACATTTTAGTTTTATGTTCTTATTTGATTTATAGAAATTTCTTTTAATAAATCCTAATGCTTTGTTTGATTTTTTTATAGTTTTATCAATATGTGGATTCCATGACAGTTTTTCATTTATTATAACACCTAGGTATTTTGCGTTTTTAGTCTGTGTTACTGGTTTGCCATGAATAAGATAAGTGGAATTAATTTGTTTTAGTTTTTTTGTTACTCTTAACAACTGACATTTTTCTGGGTGGAAAGACATGCTCCAATTTGATTCCCATTTCTGTACATGCGGGAATTCCCACTAAAGGGTGGACAAAATGTCATTTTAAGATGATTATATGTTTTCACGTTTTTGAAATTTCGGTAGTATTCTTTTCCCTAAAGAAATACATGAACTAGGAAAATCGTTAGAGCCGTCTTCGAGATCCGTGTCCACCCAGGTTCCAGACAGGTTTCACCGATGAATTTGACATAACTGCGATACTGATCCTTTGAATTTGACTTATCTGCGATACTGATCATTTGAATTTGACATATCTGCCAAACTGATCCGTTGAATTTGACATATCTGCAATACTGATCCCTTGAATTTGACTTATCTGCGATACTGATCATTTGAATTTGACATATCTGCAATACTGATCCGTTGAATTTGACATATCTGCAATACTGATCCTTTGAATTTGACATATCTGCAATACTGATCCCTTGGATATGACATATCAGCCTTATTGATCTCTTGGGAATGACATATCAGCCTTACTTATCCATTGGATATGATATCTGGTTCACGGATTCCTTGGATTTGTCATTCTTGCCTTGTTGATCTCTTAAAGTTGCCTCATCTGCCTCACTGATCCCTAGACTTTGTTGCCCCACTAATGCTTAAACTTCTTCTTCTGCAACACTGAACCATAAGACTGAAATACCATCCTCTACTGACCTCATGGCCCAGAACGAGGCTTCAATATTTGCATAAATCTGCTTTTTATTTCAATTCAACATTAACAGAGTGGTTCTGCTACTTGATTTTAAACACCTGGCATGACATAAATAGCCCATCATACTTACCTACAAGCCCGCTCATTTCTCTAAATCAACCAAATTCATCCGTTATGGTAAGAACAGAAAGAAGATCATTCAATACCAAACGATTTTGTGTCTAATAATAATTTAAGAAGAAAAAAAAATTTTTTGTTTACTTGGACGAGATAAAAGGTTTGTTTACGAAGAATGGGGGGAGGGTAGTATAAGGTGTAAGGAAAGTGCGGGAGGATCGAAAAAAAGGAGGGGGGGGTCTATGTAGCAGTAGTTTGACGGGTGTTGGCGGGGGGCGGAACAATGTTAAGTGCTTGGCTTTAAGCAACCACTTCAGATCTAGTTACATGATCATCTAACTATAGCCCATGGCTCAGACTTAAGAAACAAAGACATCATTCTTGCCAACTCATAGTTTTAGATTGACATGTTCAAAATAACAGAGAAAAAAAACAGCGACAAAACATAAAAACAAGAAATTTAAACTAGGTTGTTGTTTTGTTTCACCAATGAACCTTTACAGTTAGAATGTCCACATTGTGTAGTTTCACTTACAGTCTAAAGGTGTTTTGGACATTTGATGGACGAAAAGAAGAACTTTGGCCAACGTTTCGTACGATCAGTTAGAGAAAGAAGAAATATAACGTCTGAGTCCAAACGTCCTGTTTGACAGCGGCGAGAAGATGATTGAGAGTAGGAATATAACTTGGCACAATTGGACGACAGTTTCAAGCGCATGCCGTTTGACCAGGCAGCCATGGGTGTCATTTTAAAACAATGCACTATGACGTCTCTATCTCTTATATGTACACATGCACAGGGGCGTAGCTAGGAATTTTCCATCATTTGGGGGCCGGGGAGGCTTGACCTCTTGGGGGAGGTGGATTTTGCGTAATCTTTAATAAGACACTCATTTGGGAGACCCGCTCTCGTGGGGGCACGTGGTGATTTTTAAATTTTCCCCCCTCCTCCCCCTACTCTAGCTACGCCACTGCACATGCATTAACTAGGCTTGAATTTGTTGAGTGAAATCATATATACGATTTAATTCTTAAAATTAATTGGCTTAAAATGACCCTTGAACTAGAAAAAAAATTTAAGACCCCCCCAAAAAAAAAAAAAAAGAAAAGTATGTCTCAATAGACTCTTTCACAGTCTCAAAAAAGTCTTTAAATAAATATTTTTTAAATAAGTTTTATAGTCACAAGTATGAAGTATATATTTTTTTTTCTTTAAATCACTTTTTAGGGAAAATATTTTAAAAAAAAACGTGTATACACCTGCGTAAAATTAGTGGTTTCTAGTTTCCTCTAAAAACAAAACAAAAAAAGATGCCAGGTAAATCTAGTCAATCAAGTAGGTCTGGTTTAGTGCTTATAGTTCAACGCTTGAATGATCTTGAGACCATTTAAATATCTTGAGCCACTCACCACTTCCGCTATTACGTTTGGAGATCTAGTCTCATATTTCAGATCAATGGAGAAAGCAGCTGGACTAAAACATGTATTTATTAAGCAAAAAAAAAAAAGCACAGTATTTAAGTATTTTTGCAAAGCTCATATCACTTCACTCAGTCTGTTTGTCTGGTAAAAAGTTTGAAAATGCTATTTCTCCCACACCCATTCTAAAATCAAGTTGAAACTGCGCAATTATTTATTTTCGTAAACAATACATATATCAACTTTTAAAAGATTAACCAATTCTTATTTTAATTATTGATTATTGATTATTTATTTTCATACCAACAAGGGTATTTAATCTGTTAGTATTCAAATATATGGTTAAGTATGTTGGGTTTGTCCTCTTAAATAATTGTTACGTTGGGCCTTAGATAAAGGGGTCATGGGTGACCCATGCTTCATGATCCCTCTCTTGACCTTGCTGATGTGATCCAAAGGAACGCATCGCGTTACATTTGGCACCAACTTAGTTGCAGAAGCTGCCGGAGGGAATTTCGTAGCTGATACTCCCAACGCCTAAGGGGCTTCACTCCTGATTTATCCTCCAGGTTGTCTCCTGAAGCCTTAAAACCGCATGGCAGCGAGGGTTTGAAGTCAGAGTACCCTTCTCCTAGATGAACTGCCCTACTAGGCTGACGAGCTCCACCTGCCCGAAGCTCCTGGTTTTGTGGCGCAAGGTATCCGCCTTCACCCCTTTACCTGTTAGTAAGAGCAGTTTCGCCGGGCTTAATATATAAGCCACACGAGCAGGCCAGGTGCTGGAGGCTATCTGAGACGCATGCCTTTAGGAGTATTTTATAGACGTGGGAGCTTATCCCCATTTTCACCCATGGCCATGACAACCTTGAAACCTTTGAGGTATCTACAGTGCAATTAGCCTGCTAGGTAGATCCGATGGAAAGCTATTTAATCTGGCACGCCTTAAAGCCAAAACAAAGAGACGGCGTATCTTGATTAGAGAACTGCTGTTCGCAGACGATGCCGCACTAATATCTCATTCACAAGAAGGATTACAGAGGCTTGTGAATGCACTGGCAGCTGCTTGTTAAGAGTTTGGCCTCACAATTACCCTCTCCAAGACTGAAATCATGGCACAAGATGTTGCAGAAATACCAGTGATACACATTGGAAATCACACACTTACGGTGTTGCAGGAATTCACATACTTGGGAACAACAATAGCCAGCAACCTAAACCTAGACACTGAGTTGACCAAAAGAATAGGGAAGGCTTCTGCAGCAATGGCAAAACTCTCTAAGCAACAAAAATCCTTGTCTACAATGCCTGCATTCTGAGCACACTTCTCTATGGCAGTGAGAGCTTGGCAACTTACATGCGTCAAGAGCACAGATTAAATAGCTTACACCTACGCTGCCTGCGACGCATACTGTGCATCGCCTGGAGGGGTCGTGTCACCAACCAGGAAGTTTTGACACGGGCCAACATACACAGCATCTATGCTCTTTTTCAACAGAGAAGACTACGCTGGCTCGGTCATGTCACTCGCATGCCAGATGGAAGAATCCCTTAAGACATCCTGTACGCTGAGCCAGACCCAAGGGCCGCCCAAGACTAACTTACAGAGATGTCTGCAAGCGAGACATGAGAGCCATGGGCATCGACAAAAGTATGTGGGAAGATATAGCCCAAGACCAGACAGCATGGAGACGAGTGTACGTGCTGGTACGAACTTTGCTGAATCCAAAAGAATTGAAGCTGCATCGGTCAAGAGAAAGAAAAAGAAAGCTGCCCTGTCTGTGAGCCCTAGGACAGATGAATATAAATGCTCAAACTGTGGCAAACTCTGCCGATCCAGAATTGGCTTGATCAGCCACTCCAGATTCTGCCCCGTCTCAAGACGTAACCAAAGCCAGTGACTCATCTGGGCGCATCCATTGTCTTACGAGACAGAAAGAGCCATATATATAGATACCTAAAAATATGCATTTTTTAAAACTTAAAATAACGTAAATAATGCTTGGATCTTACAGCGCTCCCCCAGTCTCATTAGCTGTCCCTTGGCGGTGTATACTGCCTATCACTAATTATAGGAAGAGAGTATTCTAGGGTAGAAAAAACTTTGAAAGAATGAAAGATAAGAATGTAATGAAGATTAATTACATATAGATACACACTAATATAATTATAAATTGCGGAGAGGTTTAAAATCCCCCCCCCCACACACACACCGAAAATATATGACACGACATTTGTGGGCCGGTTTATATGGTAATGCCCGGGCCGGTTTTGATACCCAGTCCGCCCCTGATCACCAGACTAGAATTAACGTTTCGACATTTCAACAAAAGAAAGAAACAAAGGTTTTCTAACATATGTAGTCTAACAAGTAGATCTAAACATTCGCTGATGAGCCCTGAATCACAGTAGACACTTAGAACTAGGCTAGTAGTCATAGAGACATAGGGTTCTGCTATGTTTTGAGATTTGATCTATGTTTAACAATTTCTTGAAACCTGTGCTACCAATCGGAGGCCCTAGGCTGCCTAGTTTGCTTATGCTTATGTGTGCATGTTGCCAAACATCACAAGATATCGGGAAACACACAGCTATGCAAAACAAAAAATATATATATTGTTAGTACATGTGTGCATGTAGCCAAACATCACAAGACGTCGGGAAACAGCTATGCACGGTACTTAATGTGTGACTTAGATATTGGGATGACATTAATGTGAAAAGTCAATACATTATTCTGTCAAACTATTTCTTTGACTTTTGACAACTCAGTGACAATGGCAAAAAGGTGTAGTGGACATTGAATGAATTGTAACAGCTTTTGGAGGGGTATACTTTTTTCTTTTCTTAACTTTTCTTAGGTTAGACTTTGGTAAGTTTTTTTTTTTTTTAATCAATTTACATCTGTCTAACCATATGAGCAATTATTTAGACTTAGACAACAGACCAATTACGTAGATTTAGACAATCAGAGTAAATCACACGTGACAATCAGACCAATTACTTAGAACCTTCTCAAAATGTATCTACCATCAGTCAAATCACTCTGACCAGAATAATCTTTCTAGCCATCACATAAATCACTCTAACCTTGATACCGATCATTCGACAAATCACTCTGACCATGAGACAAATCACTCTGACCATGAGACAAATCACTCTGACCATGAGACAAATCACTCTGACCATGAGACAAATCACTCTGACCATGAGACAAATCACTCTAACCATGAGACAAATCACTCTGACCATGAAACAAATCACTCTGACCATGAGACAAATCACTCTGACCATGAAAGAAATCACTCTGACCATGAGACAAATCACTCTGACCATGAGACAAATCACTCTGACCATGAGACAAATCACTCTAACCATGAGACAAATCACTCTGACCATGAAACAAATCACTCTGACCATGAGACAAATCACTCTGACCATGAGAGAAATCACTCTGACCATGAGACAAATCACTCTGACCAAGAGACAAATCACTCTGACCATGAGACAAATCACTCTGACCATTCGCTTAATCACTAAGAGTATTAGATAAATCACTCTGACCATTAGATAAATCACTCTGACCATTGGATAAATCACTCTGACCATTAGATAAATCACTCTGACCATTGGATAAATCACTCTGAATCTAGCAAACTATTTTGAACGTCAGACAGGTCGCTATAACCATAATTTCAATCCCTCTATTCATTAGATACACTAGGAAACCTCGGTATTGAGTTCCTTGTTTGGAGCCAAATCATTTCTTTCTATATAATCAGAACATTTAAATTATACTTTCTATATTTTTGTCTTCATTTTCAAAATGTTTGTTCAACTTTTTCTTTTTTAATTATTCTTGTACAAATGATTTAGTTTTCTAGAATCAAACTTTCTTTTGACATTCTTTCGCAATATTTGTTGGTCATAGTTGATTCGATTATTTTTCTTTCTTTTAACATTTCATTCGTGCTTTAAATGTTATTCATGTTTTTAGTAGCACGCTATAATGGCTTTTTACCGAATGTATTATACATAAAGAAATATAAAGTTCTGTAGAGAATACATGCCTGTAGCGAAAACATACCACTTATTTAGGCATACAAGAATCGCTTAAAAATGAACTTAACAGATGTAAAGATTTCAACAATTCTTTCAAGTGGAGAAAATGTTTTTAGTTGTTTTTTTCTCCAAGATTAAAAGATTTGTAAGGGGAAGGGGTGTAGTGATAAAGGGCTGCATTTTAAAACGTATTGGATGGAAAGACCAACTCAAATTTGACGAGCATTTATATATCAGACAGATGCTATCATAATACATTGAGGAGACAGAAAATGTGCTTAAAATGCATGCATTTGTCAATGTTCAATACACACCTGTATGTAAGCTCGAGCAAAGCATCGTCTTTAAGTCTGTGCTATAATAACCTCAAAACATTGTCACGTTCTAGTTGAAGAGAAAGGACCTTAGCTGCACTTTAGCTGTACTGCACTTAAGCTGCACTTTAGCTGTACTTTGGCTGTACTTTAGCTGTACTGTACAAAACCCTAGTGCAAAGTTCTGAGCCACCTGGGTGACAAAAGTGGTCATCATCGAACCACGATGAACGAACTCTAGATATATAGATGTATTGAGCGTGTAGGTGGGATGAACAGAATATCTTGCTAGCTTGTTGATCGTGTACTTTTGTATTTTAGTTCCTCGAATTCTGAAATATTAAATGTAAAAGTTTTAAAGGCATTTTCTAACGTTTTTAGTGGAACGAAAACCTTGTACTTAGGAGATAAGTGTACAACTATGTACAACGCTTTTTATAGTTTAACTTTCTAAAAATAAAAATACAAAATAAATTTTGAGGATATTTATACAATGCACTATTTAGACTTAAATAGACCCTAAGCTTGTTGAATAATGGGGCTTTTTGGGGGTTCTTTATAAAGGCCAGGCACTGTATGCTAGTGCTAAATGTTTCTTTTGTTCCCTCAGCTATATTTATATTACTTTTAGGTAATTCCTATCAATGTACGTGGCACAGTCAAACATATTTTACAATAACTCGATTTCAAGTTAGAACTTCATGGAGGTGGGTGGGCGGATTTTTGGTGGGTGGTGTTTCTAGTAATTTAACAGTTCGTGTACATCGATAATCATTGACTAATTTGACGGTTATCATTTTTCAACTAGATAACTAGATTTGGTCTAGATCAAACATCGGTTTTGAAAGGACTATCGCGTTCTTGAAAGGACTCTCGAGTTCGGGAATTTCCGAATGTAAGGCATTATTGGTTGAAGAGGTAAATTCCGCGCATCGTCCTCTTCGCCTAGATCTAGGGCCTCTCATTGGAATATTATTAAGTGTAGTAGATCTAGGGCCTCTCATTGGAATATTATTAAGTGTAGTAGATCTAGGGCCTCTCATTGGAATATTATTAAGTGTAGTAGATCTAGGGCCTCTCATTGGAATATTATTAAGTGTAGTAGAGCTAACCATTCGCTTAACCAGGATTCTTTCTCGGGGTGGGGAGGATATATACAGGGGTAACATTTCCTATTATTTTCTAAATCCAACATTTATCAGTTATTTTGGGAATGTCAATATTATTATTATGGCTTGACTCCAACTTCTATTGCGATAACTAAGACTCCTTGAAAAGCTGTAGTGATGTGATGTGATGTGAATATGAGTTCACAGTTTATCCTGTACAATTTCAAGAAACACTTCTTAGATTACTTTGCATAGACTGTTTATTGTGTCTCATATCAATGTTCTGTCTTAAAAAGGTTCCTTAATTAACTATAATGAATTATTATTTTTAATTTGAATGACCTTTTACTTCTAAATAATGCTTAATCATTGTGTTTTCTTATTTCAGACTTCTGCAAGGGAGGTAAGTCTGGATTATTTATAATTATTCTTTTTTTTCATACTTTTTGTTTTAGTAATTTCTAGTACTCTCCCTTCATTTAGCCTTCATTTAACATACAAGAACCAAATGATACTCCATGAAAATGCATGAATGATTTTCAAATTTACATAAATCCACACGTCTACTTAAGCATTCACACAGTAACCCACTCTCAGAGAAATCGTGTTTGCAATCATGTGTTCATTCAGCTTCTACCTTCATAGAGTCTGAATGTATTGCAATGAAATGTGTAGCGCAATTCTCATACAAGGAGTTCTGTTTATAATTTGAAAAAAAAAATTAGCATTTACAATCATTCTCTTTTGTACCTATTTTTTTTTCTTTTTTCTTTTTATCAATCCCCCCCCCTTTTTTTTTCTAGAGAAAAACATGTGAAGATATATGTGTAAAATTATGTTGAACATATATAAAGCACGAACATACGCCCTGTTATATATATATCATAACATTCTATGTGCGAATGAAATATATCTACTAATTTTGGGAAATAGTTAGGTTTGTGAGGATAATACATTTTAGAATATACATTATTCAGTTAGGCATAGTTATATATAAACACAGTGTTTTGACTCCAGCTTTCATGTTCACTAAATAGCCACTCATTGCGTGTGTGTGTGCGTGTGTGTGTGTTGGTGTGGGTGTGTACGAGGGTGGTCTGAAAAGTTTCTGAGCTAAGAATAAAAGGTGTAGTTACGGTTATAAGTTAATTATAATTTATTTGTTAAAGAAATCACGAACCGAATCTTTCCTGACTTGATAGGCTCACTCCGTCGAACGATGATAGCATCACTACTTATTGTATCGAAATAAACGCTAAAAGTATTTAAATTATTAAATAAATGTGTGTTTGAGAGCGACAGAAAGAGAGACAAAGAGAGAGAAAGAGTTACAAAGAGAGAGTGAGAGAGAGTGAGAGAGAAGATGAAATTAATTAAAGTAGTCTACAAAAATGTGCCTACAAAAACGTAAGCATTACAGAACATGATTAAAACATTTTACCAATGTAAGACGACAATGTCTCGAAACGTCTTGGAATGTCTCCCTGCCACTTCTCAGACGCCTGCTCTTATCTTGTATCATCTCTTATTTCACAAGAGGCACTTCCAAAACTCATTGAAAATGTTTGAAGATAAGTTGTCTGTGCTTTTCTACTTCCAATGTACCCTGTTACTCAAAAAGAAAAAACAACAACTCCAAAGAGCATGTCTTGAACCAAGAGGAGCAACTTGTCCTCTACTTTTGCATTGTTTGTTACGTACATCTTGGAGTACACTCGAGGTGGAACAGCAAGTGGGGGAAAACTCCTTTAGACTCTAAGGGAAACAATTTGCTGTATGTTTGTTTCATGTGAAAGTTCAGCACGTTGCGATGATATGTATTATGTAGTCTAAATGAGATCATTATCTTTAAAGACGACATAGGCACAGCGCATACAAATAAACCATTAGACAAGTTTGTCTCATACTAACATAGGTGTTTAAAGTTTCTTCATACTTTCTATTTTAGACAAGCAGTCTAAGAGTTTATTTACAGGAACTGACACCAATTTTAATTCATAATCACTACGTTAAAAATATAGTAGGACACATAAATAAAGAGGACAGCATATACCGTTCTTCAGTATATGAATACCCCATTGTGACCTACACTTTTGGCCCCTTATTATAAAACTATTCTAAATCCAATTTTAGCAACAGTCTCAATTCTCTCAATTAAAACATATTTCCTCCCTTCCAATTGTGAAAGGTAAATAATGAGATCAATTCCACTATATACACATGATCTTTACATCATCTGCCCAATGGATCGCAAGGTCTGAAAGGGGAACTTTAAATTTTTTTTTAAACTGTGACGAGATGTTTAATTAGTTAATTTGTGGCTTGTTTCTTTAAGTCTAGGGGAGATTTTATTAATTTATCCCGCTCACATATAAGATTTTGTACAGGCACACTGCAACTAACAGTAAGAACAGACCAATATTATAAGTTTATAAATAAATATAATTAAATAAATGAAAGTTTACAAAAGATAAATGATCAAATAAAATTATAATCGAGAAATGAAATGAAGGTGCTAATATCTAACATAACTGCTCATCATGGATTGCTAATTGGTGAGTGGTTGGAAGAGAAGAGTGTTCCTATGTCTGGCTACTTATTTTCTTAGCTGCTAGCCCGTGGGTCGTCTTCTGGCGGTGGTAGGACTGGCACTCAGGAGGATGAGTCATCCGGCTCTGTCTTAGGACGTTGGCTCGGGATACTCTCTATGCTGTAGGCAAGCTGGCTCTAGGATGAGGCCGCTGCCTGTTTAGCAGTAGAGAGGGTTGGTGCTGCAGACTAAGTTGAAGTGGGACCATCTCTCAGCTGCGATCAATAGCTCGTAGAGAGCCGTACTAACTCAAAACCAGTTTATCTTCTGCAGCGAAAGATGCTCTAATCAGTCTGCATTATGCACTAGCTATTGGGCAGTGGACAGTTTGGGCCGGGTACTGGGCAGATGATACTGGGCAATATAAGGCACAGTGGACACTGGGCAATATTTTAAGGCCAAGGACATTTGGCAATGCCTTCTTGCTAACAGGTATGTATTTGGGGGGGGGGGGGTATCTGGTGTGGTCTGCTCCGGTTACAGCTTTAGGTGGAGATCTGGTAGCTAGAGCAGTCGGGTGTAGCAATCGTGTGTAGCAACCAGGGGTAGCAACCAGGCTGGGGATAAGACAGACAATTAGGAACCTAAAGGCATTGAGTAGGGATTCTCATATGCCTTGCAATCATTCAGATGTAGGCGTTGGTATCAATCCCAATAAAGCATTGAAGACAATCATGTATAAAATATTAAAGCACGCGTATAACTCAATAACAAACAAAATACAAGTAAGATAATCACAGTAAATGGGTTATCATACAATGTAGGATGATACTAGTCAAGATTCATCCATCAAATGAGATTACGTTGATAAGTAATCAGTTATAGTAAAATGGGGAATGAGTATAGTATACTAAAGGATAAGATGAAAATAAAATTCTAGGGATCGAGATACAATGATCAGGGTTTGATATAATTAATCAAAATTAAACTCATCCAAGGAACTATAAGTTCACAAGCGCGTGAGACATAATAATATGTATGAGGGATATAATAGAAAAGTGAAATGATTAATTTCACATGGGCTCTGTAAGTTTAGAGCACTGTGATCTAAGTTCTTAGACAGTACTTAGATTCACGAAAGGTTATTGTTTACATCAATCACTAAGATACAGGAATGGATGAAACATAACAAATCAAATATAATAAATATGGCTTCAAACGTAGACACCATAGCGGCATTAATGATACTATATAAAGATATAGCATAGACATAGAATAGCACAATGTACAAATGTACATACATAATAAAGTCATAATGTAATAATAGGGAACGTGGTTGGGTACTAATGTGTACTCACACATTCCTATAAGATAAAATAAGTATAGTAAAATGTTTACACTCACCCGTTTGTCCCTAATGAAACCTCACAAGTAAACTTCCTAACTGGGGAGACTGTATGAATTCTAGCGGGCCTAACTTAGAATGTTTTGGTCTCTCTCTATATATAGTTGGGGCATTTGGTTTAACGGGTGGGGAAGAAAGCTAAGGTGATTTTTTCACATGTATCTATGTACTGGACATGTCAGGCGTCATGTCCGATTTATGGTCTGTACCGTGAGAGTAAGGACTAAGGCGAACAGGTATCTGCCCAGCCCGAGTGCAACGCTATTCTTAGAGCGATGCGTATTCTGGGGTGGGGGGGGAGAGAAATAGGTGTGAAAAGTTATTAAGCCGCTGCCTTTAGCGCTGGTGCAGCGACTATTGTGTGCTGGTCACCTGTCCAGCGGTCAAAAATTAAAAGTTAGCCCTAGAGAAGCTAGTTAATGTTTTACGTCGAGATTCGTCCCATGAGAAACAGTGCGAGGGGAGATAAATCCTACAAGAATTTAGTTATGGGTGGACAGGAAAATAATTGTTTTCAGTTAAAAATAAAGTTTCCCACGATTTGCTGGGAAAAACTCAAATGAATTTTTGTATGCAAGTTTCGTATCGTCACAAAAACGTATATACTAATATAGGCTCTTTAACAACAAATTCTGGAACCCTTACAGTCATGTATTATCTTTAATTCTATCAACTAAAAAATAAATATTGTAGTTTGGAATCAATACAAAGAGAATACATTACACCCTTTGCCTGTTTTCTTTAACGAAACTCTTGTTTTATTTGTATGGCTGTATTCTCTCAAACTTGTACTAGAAAATAGGATCAAAGAAGGATTGGAATGCATATTTTAAATCTATATTTGTTCCCTGTTGAAAACAATATTTCGATAAACGAGCTTTTATCTGATATAATTATTAATTAATTCTGTCTTGTAATACATTCTTTCGATAAGTGGGCCTATATACTCTATGCAAAGAATAAAAAAATGTGTTCAGTCTTTGCATCACGTGATGAGAATTTCTGAGGATAGTCCCAGCTGCTTCATTCACAGTGCTCAGAATTCAATGACGTCATCTGTGTACACTTTCGCCGAGTACTGGCCCGACCTCCATTCAAGCTGGTTTAACTGAGCGCGCTGATTAATTAGGCGGAACGACTTTTCTATGATATCCCGCTGTGAGGATGCGGCTGTTGTTGTTTTTTTTTTCCTGGACGGTGGAGTTGCGGTATGGGGAAACTGGCAGTGGTGGGGGTGAGGGGGGTATGGTTATAAATGCAACACCTGTAGAACTATGTCAATGTCTCCAGGGAGGTGGGAAACCTAAGGCACGTTTGAAATACAAGCAATAACTTTCATTGCTTCCGGAGTTCACCTTTGACTTCTCTCCCCCTGCTCACCCCCCCCCCCGGACGTTGCTGCTGTTGTTGTTTTTTTTGTTGCTATTGACATAAGTGACGCTGATGTAAATAAATGAAGAGGTCGGTTGATACGGCAGGTCTCATAACTCATTGCGTCAGTTTATAGCTGACGTCACTCGTGCTACCTGGTTGAATAGGTTATCAGCTGTATTGTTCTGGTGTCAACGAAACATGTCGCTATGACCTGGGGTTTGGGTGTTACGATCTCCCTCATAGACTGAAACAGAGAAAACAAGAGAAATGGAGAGAAAGACATTGTGCCAGTATAAGACATGTGAATAAGAGAGATTGGTAAAGAAATAGTGAATAAAGGCAAAGTATCAGTGGAGGCAGAATGGAATTTATTAGAAGAACATGAGTAAGAGAACAGAAGAGGTAGAGGGTTAAAGAGAGAATAAAAGTAAGAGAGAGAGAGAGAGAGAGAGAGAGAGAAAGAGGGATGAAAATAAATAAGAGCGAAAAAGAGCAAGATAAAAGGACCGATAGAGTTTAAAAGACAGAATAAGAGAGAGAAAGAGAGAGATCCAGGAGTACGTATCAGAATCACTGACCGTGTCATGAGAACACTATCACACCCACCATCTTTGACAGATCTATTATGCTGCATCCTAGTTGGATATGAATAAGCCTCTTTTCTATCTCATCGCCATGAGCTACCTCCCTTCGGCCTCATTTTCACACAAGAGCTACGCGCATATGTCAACGTCGTATCACGTACCTTCACTATACATCTTCATAACAACATGGCGTCATACTACACTAGTCCCGTAAACTGCTCGCGAAATGATAGCCGGCCTGTGTTCTTGTTCAATCAATATCTGTTATGAGATGGTACTTCCTGATAACTTTAGTCATTATGGAAGCATTGTCTTTTTTGTCAGTGTCACAACAAGGAATATATTTTGTAGCTGATATTAAATACCTGGCCTCTCACCGATATCGTCATTAATAGAAACACGTCTCGTGAAGTGGGAGGTGGGGGGTATTTTGGTGGTGCGAGCCGATCTTGTTCTTTCTTTTTATCAGTCCCTAGACGTCTGTATAAGTTCATGGATACGCCACTGTTTTACTATGAATCTCATTTCTGAAGCAAACAAACAGAAATAAGCCTGATGAAAGAGATTCTATCCAAGGTTTTAGTTTTTAAATAACACAAACATTCAAATCAAAAACATTTTTTAAACAAATGAATAAAGCAGTTCATTTTTTTTTTAAAGAAAAACATTTTTAAAGACAATACCTATATTACATATTATACAACTTAAAATTTAAAAACAAATATAAACCAAAATATTTTTTTTTAATTAGCCAGACATCGAGTTCGTGATTCAGCACGTCAGCTTGATGTCAATAAGACGTTAGCGAGTAAGGAAATGCAATGATATTTAAATTTAAAATTATTTCTTGGAATTCTCATTATATAGACATCTAGAACTAGATGTAGATATACCCAAACTTTTAAATTAGAATTCTTAAGGTCTAGTCAAGATCTATATAGTCTATTTCTAGATCTAGAATCTAGATATAATCTGGAATAGATTTACCTAAAAATATTTTTTTTTTAAATTTACATAGTCTATGAATAAACTGAAAGCAAGGTTAAGTTTAATAATAATCAACTCAGTTATCGGTACATTACGGCTGACCACGCCTTGTGCTATGGCCACATTTGTATTTAATTATTTTTACATTGAAAAATTATATCGGTCAAACTAGAGCTTTCCTGCGTGACTAAAAAGCTAGTAAATTTATTTATTTATTTATGTATGTAAAAATGGCCACAAGTGACGCCATAGATACTGTTAAACTAACAATCCGAGATAAGCGTGGAAAGATTAGAAATAATAGGAAGTCTAAGTCAATGCATAAGTTATTAGATAATTACATCGATGGCGGGAAATAGATAGCTATTTGGTGTATCATGTGTACATATTAAGGAAGTTTTGATAAGCTATGTATTTTAAAATGTATATCTTTTTTTGGTGTAAATTTCTGCACCATATAATCAAGTTTCTACGATCTTTCGCTTGTATCTCAAAGTAATTTTTACAAAGCTAATATTAACTCACTCCGACCGTCAAATACACCGTCTGTCTGGTACACATTTTGTAGCGATATTAAGAAAATGGTCATAGTAAGTCACGATTTCATTAATCCAAATAGAAGGATTGCAAATAAATTATAGTTTCTTCTTTTTTAATGCACTGTTCGGAAATATCACCAGCTAATAAAATAACAACTTTATTTTTTTAAAAAGCTTACCTAATGAGAAGAACCACAAAAAAATAAGGCATATATCTCAATACTATGTGAATAATCTCCCATTACTATATAAAACTAATTGCTTAATTTTCTAATTGGTTCTATTATGAGCGACTATGAATATATGACAATTGTTAACTTGATCCGAGAACAATAAGTGGGAAAAAAACGTTTACAAAATCTAATTAGGGGAATAACTCCACAATACAGCCACATCGGTTAATAATATATAGAAAATTTAACGAAACTAAGGCAGAAAGAGTTTACAAAAAGTATATAAAAATTAAACACTTAACCCAAAAAGTTAGCAGACAGCTGCAGAATGAATACATAAACAATGTAATACCTAAAGATAACAACAAAAACCTATGGTCATACATTAAGTCTAAGAAAATGAAAACAACAGGCAAAGCGCCATTAAAAGATGAACATAACATAATACTTAATGATAATGAAACTAAAGCAAACATCCTAAACAAATACTTTGCATCCGCATTCTCAGCCCCAGGAGACAAAGACATATTACTTAAATTGAACCAAGTAGACAACATAGTAGATATAGTAGTACAAGAAAATGGAATCCAAAAACTATTAGCCAACACCAAACCAAATAAAGCGTCTGGACCTGATAGTATTCCAGCTAGATTACTCAAAGAACTAAGCAATGAGCTAGCCCCAGTGTTCAAAATACTCTTTCAGGCATCGCTTAACCAGGACAGAGTACCAATGGACTGGAAAGAAGCTAATGTCACCCCCCTATTTAAAAAAGGAGACAAATCTGACCCAGGAAACTACAGGCCAGTATCACTTACCAGCATCACATGTAAAATCCTAGAACACATAATATGTAGCAATATGTAGCAACATCATAAACCACTTTCTTTCCCTTAGAAAAGCTTTTTTTTTTAAGTATTTTGTTTTCTTTTGCAACTATTTTTTTGAAGCATTCATCGCATGCAAGTGGGAATGATTAAAGCAATTCAAACATCTTCCTTGAATAATAATAGTTCCCATACTTTGTAAAACAAATAAATTCATTGCCTGGACGACAACATTGACATTATCAGCCATACAAAACTGGAGCTTTATATTCCCTTTAGAACTAATTAATACCAATAATAAATATTTATTGTACATTTTTTTATAATTATCTTTGCCTTGTGATGTATCAGTATTGAACCTATGGCCACGTCGGTACGTAAAGTGGATGGATCATTTCGAAAATTTTATTTGATAATAATTTTGGGCTCAATATTTGCAATCTAAACAATGTCTATGTTTATTTTATTGAGTGATCTATGTTAATATAGAATAATGGAACATATCTCTTTTTATGTTGTCTGTAGTGAGTTATCTCTGTTCACTTATTTTATAGACATTTCAATAGTGTATAGTTTTTTTAAAGCCTCAGTTATTTGTCTCTAATGTTTTGGCTTATACAATTTTTATAAATTTAGCTTTTATATAGCGCTAGTTTCATGTTTATAGCAATCTCGTTTGTGGACCAGTGGGAGAGGGGGGTATCTTGGAGAAGGTTTTCCGTGCTGCCTTCAGGCAGCTCAGTAAACAGCTCTGCTCGAGTCGGGTGCCGAACCTCGGGCGCCCTTTCATAGGTAGCCAAACCAAGTCAAACGTATTTAGCCTCTCGACCACGCTTCCCACTATAAAGCTTGTAGCTCATGTTTGTTTGGAGATATAAAGCATTATATTTGTTTTTATATAGTTTTAATATGTTTGTCATGTGTGAATGTGCCTCTAAGTCAAGTGTATGGTTAAGTTTATCTTATCTTATATAATACAGACAATACTTCAATAAAAGATAATTACGTCCTACGCGTCATGCATTTAGTCATGCATATTAACCAATGACCTAAATTCTGCCAAGTCACTGGTTTTCCTGGCCATTTAAGGCAACCCATTCCATTCTCTAATAGCACTAGGGAAGAATGAGCATTTGTATCATTTTGTTTTGATGTATGGAACGAGTAATGTGCCTTTACTTTATAGTTGGGATTGGTGCTAATTGTGTATGGTATATCTATACTATAACGTGGAAAGTAAGGCGTATGTATGAATGTACCGAAATAGAAATCAAAACTTGGCATAAATGTTCCTTGGGTACTAACTGGGACCGTAATGTATGTATTGTAACCCTAAAACAATCTTAAGACCCTCAAAAAAAAAAAGTTGACTGACTCTATGAAAGTATAGTATCTTATAAATCTAGGCCACGTTTACCATGTTGACTTGTGAAAAGATCGAAAGGATTTAGATCTAGATCTAATTTTAAGAACTACACGTTGCACAGATACTTTTTTACTTTGACACATGAAAATTACAAAATATAGTCTATTGATTTCGTTTAATAAAATTAAGCTTCAAATTTGTGTTTCAAAAGCATTTTTACATGAATTCGTTCCTTATATCTGTGAATTTAGAATTCCTGACGTACATTCTTTCATTAGACATTACCCGAAAGGTTACACATCTCTCTTTCTAGGTCTCAAACTCTAATTCATCTCTAAGATGATAGAACTTCTCTTTACAAAGATAGTTTTATACTTTAACACATGAACATACTAATTATAGTCCATTAATTTCATATTTTAATCAAATTAACATTCAAATTTGTTTTTCTAAAACATTTTTCATACATTCGTTCGCTAAAGCTGCGAAGCCGTGTTGAGATCTATTCTAATAGTTTCATTCATGAATAATAAAATTAAAAATGTCCCATATGCGCAGAGCGAAGCCTTCACGCACTCGCAGAATGAACTCTATTCAAGATTAGTCTAGATCTAGATCTATGTCTAACTCAAGATCTACTTTATACTTCAACACATGAACATACAAAATTAAGTGTATTGATTTCAAATTTTAATCAAATATTTGTAGGCCTACATAAAAATGTTTTTATTCGAAAAATGAATTTAAGTCGATTAGCTATTTTGATAGCTCTATTCATACTATTTCTACATTCACGCATTCCGCATTCGCTTTACTTATAAAATTATTGTTTCGTTTAATTGTTTACAAAGCACTCTCAGTGACTATATCGAAAGTGATACGCAAATTTAGACCTCCGGGTCGCGGGTAACATATAGCTAGTATGATTATAATTCTCAACTATTTCAATTAAATCATGGCCCTTCATCAAATCAAAATATTATTATGGAATGACAAATAATTAAGCGCTTACAATGGAAAATGATTTTTATAGGGCGCCAAATCAGTTGCAATATTACTCATTCTCTTTAAGCTATTTATTTAGATAAGAATAAAAATTATTAATTATAATTGTTTATGCAATATTTTAAATAGATAGATAGATAGATAGATAGATAGGTAGATAGATAGATAGATAGATAGATAGATAGATAGATAGGTAGATAGATAGATAGATAGATAGATAGATAGATAGATAGATAGGTAGATAGATAGATAGATAGATAGATAGATAGATAGATAGATAGATAGATAGATAGATAGATAGATAGATAGATAGATAGATAGATAGGTAGATAGATAGATAGATAGATAGATAGATAGATAGATCAGTAAAATACGAAAGTACAAATAACTCTAATTTCCCTTTAAAAGCATCCATGACGTCACTTGTGTCCCACTGAGCTCCTAGAGGTTGTGACATTTACAAATAGGTCAATGTCAGTGAGTGCCCTCTGGTCATGGCTGGAGTGCCTGACAGACAAGAGTGACACACCGACTGACATGGACTGGGTCGTCCTAGATACACATCCCTTCACCGTCTAAGAGTCCCCTGTCCAAGAGAGCGGGGAAATTAAGCGAGCCTCTTTCTGAGAGCTACACGAATGCACGTGCGTTCGTTCCAACCCTCGGCTTCCTCACTCGTCTGCTAGTTTTAAAAACGACTTCCTGTTCTATTGAACCCTCATTCTCTGCCCTCTTTCTAATTTATGTTTCCACAGCCTTCATTAATCTGACTTTTTCTCGTCTCTTTTTTCTCTCTTTAGTTTTACTATCTCTTTTTTTCTCTCTTTTTTTTTTTTTTAGTGTTAGTCCTTTACATTCAGGCTCGATAGTGTCGACTTTAGTTTTTATAGTTTTTGGCTTTGTTTAATTCTTCGATCTAGAAGTTTTCTGCTCGCGTCCAGGTCATTTATGATTGTATTCTTAATGTTTCTGTTGTATTCTTTTATTTTGTATTCTTTTTCTGTCGTTCTATTTGGTTGTAAATAAATCTGAACTCTTGATGAGTAAAACGTTTATTTCTGAATCACAATTCAGTCAGGTCTATTTCTCTAATCTTCCAATTTCTAAGATTTAAATCTCTAAATCGTTTCCTAGTTTATTTATTTTGATCTTTAAAGCAATTCTTTCTATATATAAATTATTCATCAAATTTCTTATTCTCTTTCGCTCTCTTTCTCTTTCGATAGTTTTCTCCCTGTAACTCTCTCTTTCTTTCTCTCTCGATTTGTATATAATTTCTCCTTCCTTTGTATTCTCTTCGACTGTCTCCATCATTCTCTAGCTTTCTCTCTTAATCTCTTTCTTTCATTAGTTTATCTTGCATTATCCCTTTCTCTCTCTCTCTTTCTGTCTGTCACTCTCTGTCTCTCTCTCTCTCTCTCTTTCTCTCTCTTTCTCTCTCTCTTTATCTCCCTCTCTCTTTCTCTCTCTTTCTCTCTCACTTTCTCTCTCTCTTTCTCTCTCTCTTTCTCTCTGTCTCTTTCTCTCTCTTTCTCTCTCTCTTTGTCTCTCCCTCTTTCTCTCTCTCTCTCTCTCTCTCTCTTTCTCTCTCTCTCTTTCTCTCTCTCTCTTTCTCTCTCTCTCTTTCTCTCTCTCTTTCTCTCCTCCTCTCTCTCTTTCTCTTTCTGTCTCACGTTCTCTCCCTCTCTATGTATCACTCTATATCTTTCTCTTATTATTAAATCTCTCTCTCTCTCTCTCTCTCTCGTTCTCTCTCTCTCTTTATATCTCTCTTTCTCTCCTCCCTCTCTCTCTCTCTTTCTGTCTCACGTTCTCTCCCTCTGTATGTATCACTCTTTCTATATCTTTCTCTTATTATCGAGGCATTGTTTCTTTTCTCCTTTGTCTCCTTCTTTCATTCATTTCACTCCTTCAAAGAGAGAGAGAGAGCTCCTCATTTTAACACCACCACCCCTACCCAGTGCTGCTCACCACATCAAATGGTTGGTACATGCACTGGGGGGGGGGGGGGGACTCACTGGCGAGGCGCGCGCGAGTCATGCTCGCGCTATCACCTGTTGGTTTATTTGTGTTTGGTTGTGGCCGGTATGAATGACCCAGTGCCACTTTGAAGCACACACATTTTTTTTCCCCAAAGGATGTCAACTTATTCTCAATGGATAGTAAGATTGTGAGTAGACACTTATTCTACGTTTAATCCAATATTCTTAAGTTGTTTAAAAAGTCGGTGAGTACACTTGTGCAGTGATGATTATTTGCCATAAAATTTGTTGTTTTGTCAAGGGATTTATGTATAAATATTAATTATCTAGCGCTACAAGTAGAAGAATAGGAAAGTTCCCCTTTTAGTCCTTTATTTCCCACAACGTTTGAGTTGGAGGGACTCAGGGGCGCCCTAAAATTTCCAAAATTCAACATCCCAGTCTTCACCAAGATTCCAACTTAGGACCCAAGGTTCGGAAGTCAACCACTAAAAATTAATCACAATATATATTTTTTTGGCAATGCTGGAAAGTAACATTAAAAAAAGAAAATGTTTGATTTTTTAAAAGACATCTACTTAATAAAGCGGATGACTTCTTTTAATAGAGATTAATACATTCCTAATACATAACTAATGACTGATAGATTTAAAAAAAACACATTCTTTATCCAGTCCTTATTCCCCTCAGAAACACATAATCTATAAACACAGTTGATTTCTGGTCTCTAGTATTATCAATGCAACTGTTTCAATGACTTCACATTCGACAACTTTCTACATAGTGTAGAGAAACAAAGTATATCTTTATTTGTTACTGTTTGTTATTTATACATCTTTTTCGAGAATTTCTCTTGGATTTTGAAATTTTCTCTTAGGTTTTGAGAATGTCTCTTTGGTTTTGAGGATGTCTCTTTGGTTTTGAGGATGTCTCTTTGGTTTTGAGGATGTCTCTTTGGTTTTGAGAATGTACATTTAAATTATAAGACATATCTGTTTATTGACGTTAATATCTGAAATTATATTTACATGAAGTTGAGGGTATAACTAGTTGCTAAAGTTTTAAATCTCCAATAGAGAAATGTTTTTGTTTTTACACCTCTACCGAGAGAATTTTCTCTAAGATCCATGTTCGCATATCATTAGTTATTACATAGATGTCAAGACAAAGGCTACAGCACATCGCATTTTTCGACAATTGTTCTAAGCCATACTGAACATATCTATATATATATAGCTTGAGTGTTCGTTATTATTCGAGGCCCATGTTAACGTCGTAGTCTAGTATACTGAAAACGTCTTGCGATAAGATAAACTTAAAAATAAAAAAACACGTTTCTCTGCAATTATTGTCATCTGTTACATTTTTCCTGCATTACCTTTTTCTTGTCTCATTTCTGTCTTCACAAATAAATTGAAATTCAATTTGAGATATAAAAATAAGACGCCGAACGAATTAAATGCAAAATTGTTTTTTTTCTGAAAGTCTAGTTGAGTTAAATATAATCGGATTTTATGTTTCTGTTTGTATTTGTGTGTTTGTACTGTGTGTGTTTGTGGTTTAACAATAAATATTTATCTTTCTGGAATAACAGAGGACATTAAATGAAAGAACTATTAAGGCCTGTCTTTAATGGATACTATACATTTGTTTACATTTTCCCTATGATTTTGAGTAATAAAAGTATTTTTTTGGACGAGGAGCGTGACGCTAGTGTAATTTGGTGAATATATGATCCTGTGTCAACATCCAACTCTAACATGGGATGTGGACCGCTCGAGTGTACCATTCTCGTTCTGTATAAAGTTAAAACCTAAAAAACCTTCTCGGAGTTTCAAAACTGTCACTTTACATTCTCGCTCCACAATTCGCTTCAGCTTGCGAACATAAGCGAACATTTCCACTGACGTGTTCAAGACATAGATCTGAGAACCAAATTAACTTCTAAGATTTCAGCCTACTTGTTTTTAAACTAAGCTCTAAGCACCCATTAAAGCAGGCAGACTGTGGCGGATCAGCACCTAACTGTCTTGGGGCTGTCCAGGATGAGGTGGGCGGTAGCTGATCAGTGAGGCGCGAAGACCTCTCCCACCGTCAGAGACAACCCGTGGCGTCCATGCATTACGCCAAACAAGTTGGACTTATTACCTTCAACTGTTGTCTCCCGTGTTGTTTTTGCCGCTTTGCAGCAGCACCAGAGTTTTCTCTCCGGGGCGCATTCCTGGGCCTTAGATAAGGGATCAGGGTAGCCCATGCGTCATGGTCCATTTCTCAACCTTGGTGATGAGATCCAAAGGAACGCTTCGTGTTATATTAGGCACCAACTCAGTTGCAGAAGCTGCTGGAGGGAATTTCATAGTTGATACTCCCAACTTCTTAGATGCTTCACTCCTGATCTTTTTACGAGGTTGTCTCCTTACGCCTTATTACCGCAAGGCAGCAGGGGTTGAAAGTTAGATTCATAGAATTCATAGAATACCGAAGCTCCCAGTTTTGTGGCGCCAGGTATCCGCCTTCACCCCTTCACCTGTTAGTAAGAGCGATTTCGCCGGGCTTAGTATTTAAGCCACACGAGCAGACCAGGTGCTGGACTTAGCTGTCATAGGCTATCTGAGACGCAAGCCTTTAGGAGTATTTTATAGACAATGAGAGCTTATCTCTATCGACACCCTCGGTCATGAAAACCTTTGAAAAATTATAACTGTCAAACCAGAGTTTTCCCCGTGTGACAAATTAGCTAGAGAATTTTTGTCCCAAAGATATACATAACCTGTCAAATTTCTTGGAAAATCTTTAGAGCCCCTTTCCATGGTTGTGTGGTAAATCGCTTGGCTCCTGAACCTGGGGTCATGGGTTTGAATCCTTGTGGAGAATATGACTTTAAATATCCGGATCCTAATGGCGCCCTTGAGCCTATCCATTAGTCGGTGGAACGTCTACATGGTCGGTCATTGTGCTGACAACATGAAAACCTCGGACCACAGAAACATAATATTATATATATATATATATATATATATATATATATATATATATATATATATATATATATTTATATATATAAAACAAACAAAAGAGTCAAATCTCCGTCTTCAGGCAAAGCTTTGAGAAGTGAGCGGGAATCGATCAAAAGAGCACCTCACACACACGCGCACACAGAAACTTGTGTAACAGAGACACCCTCATTTCCTGTTGGCTGGACAACGAACTCTTTATGTCATGCATACTGAGTTCTTCTATTTCGTTTTCCTTTAATACGTTGAAAACATGTCTTGAGCGAAACATGACGAGGCAATGGAGTTGCTTTTTGTCTCTGTAGGATGACATTTTGTTAGTACAGTGTTGTTGTTTTTTTGTTGTTGTGTGTATTTTTTTCAGTTCACAGATAGTGACGAGAATATGACTAGATATTTGTCATTAGTCTTTTGTGATCGTATCACTTCGTGCAGTATCAACATCATAAAGTAATTTCTGATTGTCTGTAGTTAATACTAAATGGAGTAAGATCTCACTGTAGTCATGTAGTGCCTTGAAATTAAATTTTAAAACAAACAAAAAAAAACATTTCTTTTTAACAACGATCATACGAAGTGACATTGTATCAATTAGTTTGAATCAGTTATGCAATTAAATTTGTATTAGATCTAGACCAACAACAATACATTTGTGTGATTAGAAATATGTTCATCAATTGTTTTTTGTTTAGCGCTATGTCATGCTGTCAGCTTTCTCAATACCCTAGGATCCCATCACTTTTGTGGACCAGTTGTTCAATTAAAAGAAATGGGGGGGATGAATTTTACAGTAATCACCTTTTAAACCATTTTAAAAAAGGTGAACGACCTGAATTCGAACTCATGGCTTACGACTTCTTAAGCCAACATACTAACCACTCTGCTGTTGAGATAAAAATGAAAAAAGAAGAATGTATAGTTATAGTTATCTATCTATTATTGTTTCAAACTAACTTTAAAGCGGCAACCTAAAAAGGAGACTAAATCAGCTAATACTACCAGTCCAGTCAAGTACAATTTCTTTCCCTTATTCGAGATACCAGGAAAAAAAAATTACCAATAGTTATTTAAATAAAATATTTTTGGACTGATTCTTTGGCTTTAATTTGAGGACATTTTTGTCTTTAGTTTGTCACTTCTTGAAGTACGCTGTATTTACAATGTCACCTGACACGAACTTTTTAAATCTTCAATTTATTATGAAACTGTTTTTGAAATGGACGTGGATGTGGATATCTTTCGGCGAGGTCGATGGAGATTGCCGCATGTGTTGTTTGTAAAAGATTGCCTTTTTAAAGGTTTTTGAATGATCTCATGATGAGTTACAGAAAGTCTACATTTTCTTGCACTTATTTCAGTTGACGGCGTTGACATTCACAGTAATATTCCATAATTTGTCTTTGTATAGGTCAGACAGCTCTCTAGTGTAAAAAAGCTTCAGATGTCCTACAGCCATTATATGGATGCTCTTAAAAGTGCATATAATGAAAGAAGCGTAATATTATTAGTTCAAATTCTAATCGTATTTCAACAAACCTTTCACACTGATAGCATAATTGTAATTACATTAATAGTCTTTTTTAAATGTAAACTTTAAAAATCTATAAATAATGAAATCTGAAAAAAGCATCGTTCTAATTGAATTACATCCCAGTTAAAACACCAGTAGCAGGCCGGGAGGTATTATTGTATCATTCCCAGCTGGAGTCTCCTCGGTGTGTTTCTCGCTCGATTCTAAACTAAGTAGCAGGCTATTGTTTCCTATGATGTCCAGTGCAGTCTTGTTGTTTTGTTATCAGAAGAAATTAAAGTTAGTTGACAATTGGTTTACAAATGTCTTGTCCCTGAAATTAGTAGAAGAAATTAACTTTCACTTTAGCAGTCGGTCAAATAGTATTCAGTCAAAACCTAATGTAGGACTAAAGACTAAATTAGACTTTTTTTGTGTGTGGGAAACATACTTTTAAACATTTTAAGAGGAGTCTTAAATTCCCGCAGACAAACAGCTTCAGAGACTGCTTTAGTACGCATTTGTACTTCGATTTTATATATTGCTTTAGTACGTATTAGTACTTTGGTTTGATCTATTTATTAGGAACTAATTTATGTACAATATCTATAATAAACCGTTGGTTCAAGAGCCAATAGATAAGCTCAGAGATTCTGGCTAATTCATAAAAGTGTCATGTTGAAGGGCGTCCACCACGCTATTTGGTCTCTCTTTTCAGATTAAAGGAACTACCTGTATATAGTACAGTTTCTTTTTGAAAACATGCATGACTAGATTGACACATGAAATGAGTATCTTCTTTTTTTAAAAGTATAACGTCTATAATACGCTTCATCTTTGTCAGTTAATCGTTGTGCTGGCAATCAGAGGCATATTGAGAGGGGGGAAGGGGAGGGCGTATATTTCTAATGTGATGTTCATGAAAAATTGTTTGGGCGGGGCTCTAATAATGTACATTGTCCTGGACACACGTTTTGCTGACTAGGAATCTGCTGGCGATATTGAATCATGGGAGTTTTACAACATGTTTTTTTTCCATTTTGGCCTCTATAATTTAATGCATGGAAGCACCTCAGTTGCAACATTTTACACACATAACAGGGGAATTGTTTGATACAAATAAAGTGACTAACATAAATTGCTTTTGAATGTGTATTGTTAAGTGGAGGTGATTCCTACCGTGTACTGCCACCACTAATATATAACATTGCATTTTGTAACAATTTCTTTCTATTTTAGGACAAAACAAGGACATGTATTGTTTTGTCACGTGATTAAACCACAGACATTTTTTGTTCCTTTTATTTCTCTCTCGTGTTTCATGTTTTATTTTTTTATATTTTTTTATATATTCAAGAAGCATAACTCGTAATGTGTAAAATCTAAAGTTGGCCGTCATTCTCCGTTTACTTGCCTCCCTTGCTCATGTAGAATCTGTTAGGGCATTTCAGACTCTCTCGTAGATTACGGGAGGGGAAATGATGAAGATTGGGGGTGGCATGAGTAGAAATAGGCAGTGGGGAGGGCCGGGATGCTTTGGGTTATTAGCTTCAAATGAAGAAAGAGAAACAGAAAACAGGTCTTGTTTGAAAAGAAGAAACATCGTTACGAGCAAATAAGGCCCAGAATTTAGATAGAACAATCCAAGTGCGGTCAATCCTGATCTTTTGTCTATCTTCTTGTGAGAAATTTAAAATTATAAATCACTTGACCCCTTTCACTTCTTCCTAGTTGTCTAGGGGTCAATGCTAACATTTATGTAGCTTAAAAAAAGGAGATACAATTTTCACAAAGCTTATGACTCAAAAAGTTACACAATACTTTATTATTAATATGTACAAAAAACTAACTAGTATTGGTGATACTATGTAATTAGGGTCAAGCTTTGTTAGAGGCAGACACAAATCATTGTAGTCCTTTTACAGGTATTCACTATGAAATATTCTGGTAATTTAGCAGGTCTGCAGAAGTACCGTCTTCTGACAAGCAACCACAATCATCTTAGGGGTGTAAGGGCATTGAAGGTATTATTGTTAGAAGTAGTCGTAGTTCCTTATTTATCATCAGCTGGCTTAGTCTCAAGAAAGTGATCTAGGAGACGGCAGCAGAGCCGCAGGTCCACTTCTCAGGTATACTGATGTAGTGAAACGCAACATAAGGCTCTTCAAATTCAACTCTAACAGCTGGGAGAAAGAAGCACTGGATAGACCCACATGGAGAGCGAGCATAAATGAAAGGTCCCGGATTGCAGACGCCTCGCTCAACAGTAGTTGAAAGAAGGGTGAAAATGCAACGGCGCCTGGTATTACAAATGCCCAACCTGTGACCGCAGCTGTGTATCAAGGATTAGTCTCTTTAGTCACGCAAGAAGTCGCAAAGGGAGAATGTCATTTCTCGAGACTTAAAATGCCACAGAGTTCTTCATTTATTCCCTAAGGCGGCTTATGTTTACTATGAAACACAAATTCCTCTATTTCGAACATCTGTTGAGAAATCCCAGTCGAGTTTCAAAGCGACTATTCATCTTCACACATTTGGGCAGAACAATGAAATAGAAGTGTAAATACCGTTTTTGCCTGTTAATATTTAAAAAAAAAACACTTTTTTTAACGTTTTAAAATAATAGTGCAATTTATATCAATATTTTAACCCCCCTATTTATTTCTACCCAGGCTGCCCCCCAAACATCATTTCCCTTATTGTAATCTACGATAGAGCCTGAAAATTTAGTGATAAAAACTTCATAAAATTATTACTAAATTCAAAATCTTGCATCAGACGTCCCAGCCCCTTTTCAATTAAAATTAAACAAAAACAAAGGAAATAAATTAATTAAAACGCCGAAAAAAAAATTAAATAGACAAAAAAAAATCCCAGAGCGAAAATGGCGCGGTCCAATCTCCTTGTTTCTATGCGTCAGATTGCATGAAGATCAGAAATATAAAGTGTCGTCTGCTTGGTTTTTTTATTTGGAAGAAGCGTGTGCCGAGCTTGATGAGAGGTCAATGTCAAAAACATACAAAGCGAGGTCAAGGACGTCTTTTATAGATACGTGAAGAAACAAGTCTTAAGCTCGCCTCTGTCAGACGTCAAACACGCGATAAAGAAAAAAAAAGTGAGAGAGCGATACTTGGAAGACAGAATAAGAAGATCGATAGGGTTGATACAAAACACATTTTTGTATTGCCATTAGATTCAAAATTTAAAATTTGTATCCTTTATAACCGCTTCGTTATTAGTGCTTCGAGTTCTTATAGATTCGCCTCGCGTTGTCATTCAAGATGGCTGCCCATGTTAAATACGCAGCAACAAAAAACAATTTGGTTCAAACATGGCGAGGTGATATACTGCTGTTGAAGTGACCCTTACGACATTTATATTATCGACTTCCTTAATAGTATTTGAGGTCGAATTTATAACAAATAATAATAATAAAGTTCCCCTTTCAAAACTAGTGATCAAGGGGGCAGTTGATGTAAATGTCAGCTGTTTCTATGGCCCACGGTTAACGAGCGTGTCATGTGGCCAGCACAACGACCCACAGGCTTTACTTTTCTCCAACTAATGTCAGAGACGCCCTAAAGATCACGAAAGTAAAAATTGCAGTCTTCACCAATATTCGAGTGCGGGACCCCCGGTTTGGAAACCAAGCGCTTTATCACTCAGCCACCGCGTCTCCGAGGTAGAACTTTAAAAAGCAGAAAAAGAAATTATGTTGATAAGGAGTTGGAGGTGGGGGCTGAGTGGTCTCGGGTTTGAATCTCGTTGAAGACTGGGATTTTAAATTTCGGGCTTTTGGATGACGCCATGAGTCCACCGGAAATAGGAACCTCACATAAATTGGGGAATGTAAAAGCTGTTTGTCGTGGTGCTGGCCACATGACACGCCCATAGAAAAAGATGACGCGCAGAACGCAAGTTTTGAAAGGGGTACTTGTTTGTTTTGTTTTTCTTTTGGAAAAATATTTAGTAAACCTTACCAACGCGAGAAGTTGTTGTTTTGTGTGTGTGTTTGACTAAGCAAATAGAAGTCTAAGCTTTCTCTCTAACACAAACAGGTAATAACCACGCAGACAATATTTACAAATAAAAGTGGGTGTTTCACATCCGGTGACAACTTTGACACAGGTTATATTGTATGTTTTAGCGTGTATCATTTGTCTAATTCAGACCTCAGCAAAAAGTCCCACATTTTTTTTCTATGTTTAATATTTTTATTTTTATTAGAGTACAAAAATTAGCCCATGTCGCCATGACCCTATCCAACCTGTATAAGCGTGTTTCTAAAATAATCTCTGTAATAATGGGAGGAATTATAGCCCTCTAAAAATATCATAATTAACTGTTTGTATTTTACTAAATTTTTTTCTTAAAATAATTTTAAAAAGCGTAGCATTACACTACTTTTTTTTCTCTCTTAATTTTTCTTTATCTGTTGAAAAATATTTTGTGTAATTTGATTGGGGGGGGGGGGGGAACATTTCTTTATGCTGTTACATCTTTGACTGGGCCCCCTAATGTCATGCCGTCAACTGGGCCCTCTAATGTCATGCCGTCGACTGGGCCCTCTAATGTATAATTATGGAATTAATTACTGCAGTTCACAAACCAAGATAGAAAGGTTAATTTAGTATAATTAACTTTTTGTATTTCTTGGCCATAAATAACCTTTTTCTTTTAGATGTTAAAGCTATTTATTTAAATGAACCGTATAATTCTTAATTACAACTTCTTCTTTTTAGCGGTAAATGAAGTTAGCAAGGCTAGATCTTATCCTATCTGTAGGAAGATACAGAGAAGGCAATAATAATAGTCATGGTTCGCAGCGAATTAGTTGAATGAAAGCTAGTTAAAATATAAAAGAGACTGGTCTGTTTCTACCTTACGGACCATTTTCGGAAATGGAGGTACTATGTAGGAAAAAGCTGTGCTTACGTCATTGTGTGCCAAAATCGTGAGCGAAAAATCAATGAGTTAATTTTGTAGCCAATAAGACATGATAGTTGCTAATAACTTCACATTTTATGTTTTTCAAAATAAAGTGGTCCATACGTTCAGTAAACACACACTTGTGATAGTTGTATCCATAAATTTAGTAGCAAAATAACAATGAACAAGAGAAAAGCTCAAAAGGCTGTGTTGAGAATGCAGCCTACAACTCTGCACGCTTCTGACATGTTATATATCTATTATATCTATTTTAAAATGTGGTCGACTAAAGGTCAAATATTTTACTTGTATGTTGTAACAGCGGCCCCCTTGTTTCTGTTGTACAAGATACATGAGCTAGTCTCTTGATATGAATTAGAGTATCAAATACAAAATAAGAAGAAACGGCATGTTGTCATGGTACACTTGCTGTCAAAATATTATTTTCGGTCTATTTCTTCTATTTATAAGTTTAACAAAAAAAATATTTTTTTTATCCTGAGTCTCTTTGATCTGCTCAATGCTTTGTTTTTAAAAGCCTTTTTATACATTATAATCGTTTATGCGACACTGATGTCAATGAAAACAAACTGTTTTCCCCCCTAGTGTGTACTGTAAGACTATTGTTTCATTTCTGTGTTCTAATTTCAACATGTCCTTGTTCTCGTTTACTAGTCTTTGTAACCAGGAGGACGAGAAGACTTAACTCTTTCCTTCCGTAATTATTTTGTCCACATTTCGACGGAATTCTTTATTTTGGTCATTAGCATTTCACTACTAAGTTATATTAAGCTTCAATAGTTTTGTCGTTTGTTATCAGAAAATATTTTATTTGGTATAGAATTAAAGAAGAATACATGCTCTTTAAATATAACATAAAGTAAAGTTTAAACAAAAAATTAACATTAATTTAAATAAATTTCATTTAATTTAATGAGGTCAAATCAAAGATGGTATCGTCAATTAGGAGAGAAAGAGTTAAAATGAGATTTACATGGGGAGCACTTCAAATGACTGATGAAATGTTAGAACTAAAAAATAAACTCGTTTATTTATTTCTTAAATATTCTCTTGACGGGCATCACATTAAAGTATAAGGAAAATGTTAACAGTACATTGTTGTTTGTCTATAGTTTATTTTGTACAAAGCTTATATCAACTCACTCTGTGTCTGTATTTTGTACAAAGCTTATATCAACTCACTCTGTGTCTGTATTTTGTACAAAGCTTATATCAACTCACTCTGTGTCTGTATTTTGTAAAAAGCTTCTATCAATTCACTCTGTGTCTGTATTTTGTACAAAGCTTCTATCAACTCACTGTGTGTCTGTATTTCTCCAAAACCCATTCTGGGATCAATTTGAAATTTGTAACAATTTATTTATTGCACCTCATTAAACATGAATAAAATAATTAATACATTTATTACTGTTACCTATTTGTTTAATACCAATTTCTCTCATCTCTGTCTGTAGTCCCTTCTGGGGCATAGGTCAACAACCAGCTTCCTCCAGGCGTCTCGGTTCTGGTCGAGTCTCTCCAACTGTCCCCACGTCTTGCCTTGAGACATAGGTCAACAACCAGCTTCCTCCAGGCGTCTCGGTTCTGGTCGAGTCTCTCCAACTGTCCCCACGTCTTGCCTTGAGACATAGGTCAACAACCAGCTTCCTTCAGGCGTCTCGGTTCTGGTCGAGTCTCTCCAACTGATCCCACGTCTTGCCTTGAGACATAGGTCAACAACCAGCTTCCTCCAGGCGTCTCGGTTCTGGTCGAGTCTCTCCAACTGTCCCCGCGTCTTGCCTTGAGACATAGGCCACCAACCTGCTTCCTCCAAGCGTCTCGGTTCTGGTCGAGTCTCTCCAACTGTCCCCACGCCTTGCCCATCTGCTTGACATCTGAATCCAAATAAGAACAATCAATCCTTTATTATTCAGAGATATGGCTCTATGTGTGACTTTTGTCCGCTTAGATAATTGTACACAATATTTCTCCAACACTCATTCTCAGATCAGACTGTAACTGTAAAAAGTATTAATTGTACCTAACAGAACATTTTTAATCAATGAAAAAAAGTAACTAAAAGAGCAATTAATTATTAGAAATAACTTATTTGTGGTTAAAATATAAAAAGGGAAATACCTTTTACAGTATTTATATAGTTAGTTGTAGCCTTAGGTAAGCCTTTTAATAATTATTTCTATATTTTGCTTTTTTTTTTATTATTTTTTTTTACGTACAGAGAATATATATTTTTTTTGAGGGATTTGTTTTTCACCTCACCTTGACCTCAATGTGGTCCATGTGTAAGTTCATTAACGCAGACACAAATCCAAGCTACACATGTGTTTGAGATTATTTAGGACGCTTCTGGTCCACCCACCTGTAATGGCTGCCTGACAATAGATGGGAAAGTAATGGCGGGGTTGGTCGTAGTGCTGGCCACATGTCACCCTCGTTGCCCTCGACATAAGCTTTATAGATCGCAAGGTTTAAAGGGGAATCTTTACATTTTACTCAATGATGTGCATATATACATATATATAACCGACATGAAATAGAAGAAAGCCTTTTGAGAGTAGTGGTTCGCTGGAGTGAATCCACCCGGAACCTGGTGGTGATTGCAGATCAAAGACTGAAGAGTTGCTAGGAGGGATGCATTATTTAAAGGCTGGTCTTTAGTTTGGCTTACTGCAGGACTCCAGCTTTAGTCACAATGACCCCCTCTCTTCCTCGGGCCTACATTTTGTCCAATCAAAACACACACGCACACACACTCAGAATCCCAGAAGTCCTGACACACAACCCTTATAGACTTCCGTTTTGTAACGCGTGTATTCCAGTCCAGGATCAATGTCTCTTTTCTTTCTTTGTTTGGCTTGGCCATGCTATAACGTGGGCGAGACAGGCGTAGACTTGAAACAATACACCTAGACTTTAATAATAATCATGACTCCCTTTTAATGATTTTGACCCTTTGACAGGTTGAGCTGAAGCATAGATTTTAAGCACCTTGTGATTCCAATGTCTCTTTACTAGAAGAAGATTCAACATTTGCTATCACTGGACTACCATATCAGAATTAACTCTTGCTAAAATCTCGTAAAGATAAATCAACAGTCAAATTTCAACCAGCCATAGTAGTCTACAACTACTGACTTTGGCGTTTTTTTTCAATGTAAAATGCATAGTGTCGAAAACAAAACGTAGGCTTCGATAAAATCTTTACGGATTAGGTGACGACATGCCAGATTGGATAATCTCAGAAAGCACGATATGTGACGTGGCAACGAGCTATTGGTTTAAACTTGCCTCAGATTGCGACGTCTAAGAGCAGCGTTTGGGCCTTATATAACGATTGGGCCTTATTTGGGATAGCTGCTAGGAACAAAGTGTAGTACTTAAAGCTTTATTACAGTGAATGACGAAAATAACAACACACATGGTAAAGGTAATTTCGGGATCTTCGGGCGCCTCAGAGTCCACCCAGCTCTAGTGGGTACCTGACATTAGTTACGGAAAAGTAAAGGCGGTTGGTCGTTGTGCTGGCCACATGACAATCTTGTTAACCGTAGCCCACAGAAACAGATGACCTTTACATCATCTGCCCTATAGACCAAAAGGTCTGGAAGGGGAACTTTACTTACTTTTATAGTAAAGGTCAAGACACAGAAGATAGTCAGTAAACAATCTGACTTAAATTCACAAATATAAACAAACACTAGGGGTGGAAATCGATATAAACAAACATATTTACGACACTTAGTCAGGCTATTAGAAGCAATGCGACACTCTCGCCGTTAGAAGCATTGTATAAGAAGAAAGCGAAAATGAATATCTACTTCCGTTTCCTGCAAATTGTATGTTTTTTTATGCAAATTTGAAAAAAAAATACCCGGAGTAAACATTATTGATATTTTATTTCTAACAATGGTGAAAAACTGCACTGTAGAATACACATAACCATTTCCTTATTGCCTCTACCAATTAATATCTGACTAAATATCCTGAACTTCAAATGGTGTGCGGCGAACTTAATTCAAGCGTTTCCTATCATGCCAAAGAACAGTGCTTTATATCGCGCCCAGATCAGGGCTATCCTCCCATCAGTTCATTGCCTGATAGCGCCACCCGACCGACCTGCTACATTGGCGCATTGACCTCCTAAGATGGTGGCACTTCGTTCAATTTCCTGGCAATAATTGGCTGACAAGCGTGCGCGAGTTGTCCTACCACTAGCACCTGTGGTGTGACGTACCAGCTGGTGAGCTGAGGAGACACGAGAAAAAGCGAGATTTTTAGCGTACCCAAGAAAATGTAAACACTTGAAAATGTTCTTAACGGTTACAATTTGTTTACTGAATCTTTAGATGTGGATAGAAAAAAAAATGTTAAAAAAAGGCGTATCCGCTCTAAAAACTTTGAATTTTTTTCCTCAAGTTTTGCACCAAGTCGATGAATAAAATAAATATGCTGTTCGCAACTGTGTTTGATTTGGTCACATGCGACACTGAACGTATCCTTAACTAGAAACTACGATGAATTTGACAATGTTTTAAAAGTGTTTTGATTTACAGATAAAGAATTATTATTCTTTTTTATTTTATATTTAAAATAACGTAGCTATTGACGTAGTGTCTAGATCTATATATTAAATATATAGTTGTTAAGAATACCAAAGACTATTAGAGCCTAGCAGTCACTGTAAGAATAATGTGGTCGTAACTTTCGTGACCTATTTCGAAGATGCCGAAGCGATTGGTTAGATCTAGAGTGCAGTGATGTAACTAGCGTCTAAAAAACATAATCTCATATTATCCGTTTCTAATCTTTGAATATTATTATTTTATTTTTTGAAAGGCGAATCGAGATCCGGTGTCAATATCTATACATAGAAATATGTATGCGTAAAGGTGTAAAGATGTAAAGATAAAGTTTAAAGATACTTTCACACTTTTCAAGTTGTCATATAACTAGTTGTCAAAGACCAGCTTCTATTTTATTGTCGAAAAAAAAAAAAAATCTGAAGTTAAATGTCCCAGTCTTCCGGATTTAAACTCAGGCCCCCTCCCCCCCCCCCCCCCGATATGAAAACCAAACGCTCTCCTACATATTTCTTTGTGTTTGAACTAAAACAAAAGCTCATCAAGTTTTGTCTTTTTTTTGTTTTTTTTTTTGTTTAATTCTTGTTTTCATTTTAGTTCAAAACTTTCTGGGTTTCTGGTTTTGTTTCGTGTCTTAACAAAAGTTCAAGAAATTAAATCTTAGTTTTTGACGAAATAAGGAAGTAATTGACTTGTAGACAGAGTCACGTGATAGCCAATCTTCCAAAAGACACTGGATTAGCTCTGGGTAAGAAATCTTTTACTGATAAGTGGGTCAGACAGTTCGTTTGAAACAAAAGAAGAAAAACAACACTTGGCCGGGTTTGTTTTCTTAACTATAAACTCGGAAAATAAAACTTATACAAAAACGTTGTTGGATGTCTTTAGCTTTAAACATTTTTTTTTATTTTCTTAATTTAATTTTTTTTATATAGTAAAGGCAGTACTAATGATGAGGTGCTTGACCCGGAAATAGTCTCAATGAACCTTTTTTTGTGTTTTTCTGGGTTTAAATATCTTCCATAGCTAAAGATAAACTTAAAACTGTTAGTCGTAGTGCTGATTACCTGACACCCATGTAAACCGTAATCTATGAATATTTTCAATGAACTATTTCATTTTTTCCATAGCCAAGTAGGTCTTGATGGAAAACTAAGTAGTAGATCTTGATCTATTCAAATACTTATAAGAGTACAATGACACTTATGAGGCCCTTTGGCTGGGCAGTAAAGCGCTTGACATTCGAACCTAGGGTTCCGGGTTCGAATCCTGGGGAAAACTGAGACTTTTAATTTCTTGATTTTAAGCCTCTGAGTCCACCAGTTATAATGAATACCCGGCATTAGTTAGGAAAAAGAATGGGGGTTGGTCGTTGTGCTGGCTACATAAAACCTTTGTTAACCGTGGGCCACAGAATCAGATGACCTTTACATCATCTGCCCTTTAGATCGCAACATCTGAAAAGGGAATTACAATTTTTACAAAGACACTTAATTTCTTTGAATAAATATCTAGATAATATGTGCTAATGTTTTGTGTCTTTATGTATGTATTTGTGTGTCAATACAATGTAATTAATTTAAATATTTTAAATTAACATAAAAAATAATTACAATTAGGCCTCTATTTTAAGACTCTTGATTATTAATCTTAATATGACAAGTCGTATGTGACAAGTGCCTACAATTAATCTAAAGATAAAAGAAACAAAACATACAAAGTGCTATTTAAAAAAACAAAGTTTAACTGGGGGGGGGGACTCCACATTTATAGCTATAACTCTCAATACTGTAAGAATACTGAATTCATTTACTTTCTTTTCAAAATCAATAACAAATTAATTAATAAACACAATTTAATTAACTTGTTCAATCCTCCTTTTACAAAATAGTACAAAAAATAATTTAATCTCAGACTCAGTGACTTATGTACAACAACGGTAGAAACACAAAATAGTAAAGGTTAAGGACTATAAAGTCGAAAATAGTATAGAGTCAATTGATATTTATATATATACAAGGCTTATATTAATGCGCACTAAAAAAAAAAAAAAGAAACGTTTGCCTAGGCGACTTCCAACTTGTTGTATGTGAATTTCAGTTATACTTATAAATAAAATACAAAATTATTGAGGGGTAGGTGTATAGTGAAAAAAATATGTTCTACTTTTTAATGCATTTTTATGATAAGTTTTTTTTTTGTTTTATTTTGTTGTTATCTTATATTAGTTATTTAAATAATACCTCCTTTTTTTTTTGTATGCCCAAATAAATTATTTAAGTTGACATTCTTTATTGACTCACTCGAGTACTGGAAGCTAACTTCAATGCTACCATAAGTATTTCAAGGTGAAACTGAAGTGTAAAAGTTGCTGCCCCTGTATTTTAATCCTATTTTCCTTAAATATGTTTGTAAGTGTGTAAAGTAGAGAAACGACTGCATGACAAAAAACGTCCTTTACTCTGTAAGCTTTTAATCCGCTAAGCCTAGAACTACAAGCACTGAGGAATAACATGAGGATCAACATATGAGGGGAAAAAAGAGTTTAAGATGTAAAAAATGAATTCTAGATTTAAATTTAGCTTCGTCAATTGTTTGTTTATGCAACTTCTAATTATGAGTTGAAGCATATGGTTTTGTATCGTAATGGAATGATTTGAAACCTGTGCTAACTGGCGTACCTTTGAGATGAACTGGAACATGTTCTAACAGTTGGAGGTAGTATCTTCTTTCACCTGTATACCTCCATGTCACAGCATATCTCTCTCTCTCTCTCTCTCTGTGAAGCTCAAGATAAGCTTACCTTTACCTTCACCTACCCCGTAATCAGCTGAGCCATTGGGGGGCACCACACAAGATCTGTTCACAGTCTTTCTCCATTCCTCTCTGTCTTTTGCTTAACTAAAATTTCTTTCTTTGACAGGCTCGCCCATTCTTCGATTTTTACTTCCTATCACTTTCTCTGAATGCCTCTTTTTTTTTTACTGGTAATGTTCCCTGTAGGAAGGTGTCTACGAGACATAACTTCCTCGTGATATGTTCACTAATTGCTTTGTGTAAAAGCATTAAATCTTTCAGAAAAAAATAATTATTTAAGGTCTTATGTTACGACCAATAGCGGAAGAATAGTAAAACAATGCAGCACCAAACTATCCAGAGACGCGTTGGAAGATAATGTTGTGAAGAAGATGAAAGTATCATCCAGCAGTGATAGGGAACATACGACACAAAGAGACGTGTCCAGTGCTCTGTCCAATAACTAAAAGACAAAGGAGCTTATTGCCTTTGGGCAGGCCAGTGTACAGCTAAGGGAATAGTAAAGTAAAGTTTCCCTTTCAGACCTTGTGGTCTATAGGCCAGATGATTTAAAGGTCAGCTGTTTCTGTGGCCTACGGTTAACTAGGGCGTCGTGTGGCCAGCACAACAACCAACAGCCTTTAATTTTCCCTAACTAATCTCGGGTACCCATTAAAGTTGGGTGGACTCAGAGGCGCCCAAAGATCCCGAAATTAAAAATCCCAGTCTTCAGCAGGAGGGAATAGCATTTAAACAAATCTGAGTCAATGGGTGTTAGCAAAGCGAGTGTTGGTATTTATTTTTGGTGAGTGTTATTGCGAGACCATTCGTTATAGAGGGCCTCAACACTGGCATGCAACGTCACAACATGCTCGCAGTTTAGACCAATAGCTCTTTGCCATATCGCACAGACCACACGACTGTGACGAGCGATATTGCTGTGGTAAATACTTTAGTTCTTTCTGTTTTAACTAGATTTACAGCTCTTATATGGTATATATGTTTAAGAATAAAATAAAATATGTTTAAAAATCCATGCTTATCAGTCAATGTCGTAGCAGGAACTAGAGTGTGTTTTTATATGACTCGAGTCTCCCAGAGAATTGTTCATTTCAGTTGGTGAAAGGAAGCAGTACAGAGAGATGATATAATGTGACAGCAGACGCATCAATTATTTCCCTCTCGTCCCTGGAGCGGACATAGGTTGTCTTTTCATAGCCCCGCTCCTGGCAGTTCGGCATTCGGAAGAGTTTTTGTTTGGGTTTGATTTTAAAATCTAGTGAACTGAAACTCTAGAGTTTGGTCAGAATTTCTATTCTGAAAATTTTATGGTGTTTTTTTTTTAAAAGTTAATCAATAATGAGTTGTTCAGTTTTGTCTATGTTCGCTCTTTTTGTCTCTTCATCTGGATAGTTGTCTCAACTCACTGGACACAGTCTATCTCCTCTCTGTCTTTTGCCTTAACAAGAATATCTGTCAATGACAGGCCCGCCCCTTCTTCGATGTTTTCTTCCTATCACGTTCTCTGTCTTCCCCCTTTTTTTTCCACTGGTAATGTCCCCTGCAGGAGTCCCTCGTTATAGGTTCATTTTTACACTAAGAAACAAAAACGAACGCTTAACTTAACCATAAGTGGTAAACATAACCGTAAGAATAACAATTCATTTGTTTCAGAATAATGACTTTATTTTGGACAAAACATGACTTAGTTCCGCTACTGTTGAAGTTACATTTTTAAAAAATGAAAACAATATAAAAGGAACAATAACTAATTTAAAACAAGTTAAATAAATCAATAAATAAAACTGTTTCCTTGAAATATAATTTACAAAATAGCATTTATCTCTTTAAACATTTTGAATCAGTCATATATTTAATTTTTAATAACTCAACATTTTACCAAATACTTGCAATGCCATATACTTTTGTAGTCCAAAAGTGATGAACCGGGTAGTTTATCATTTTATCTTACCTGTATGACTGAGATCCCAGAGCACTTTTAGAATTTGTTAGTGAATGTATTTTGTCATTTTATTGATGATTTTGATTGACCTGAGTTTGAGCTCAAGCCTCCTTAATGGAAGGCCAAGTTATTTCGCCATGGAGTTTTTCAAATAATTATACAAATTGGAGGTTGTTTTTTTTTTAGTCTATTGTTTTTTTGTTTTTTTTTTAGTCTATTGTTTTTTTTTTTGTTTTTTTTTAATAACGACCGAAATCTGTACATTTTTGTGAGTCACGGTTATAGACTTTCCAACTAAGTTTCAAATGAAAAAAAAATTAATATCTGCTTTTCGATTAAAGAATTGATTAATATTTTAATTGATTTATGGGTTATCATTGACATTGAATAATAGTGCAAAGTTTTAACTTGATCTTAGAATGGGAAGTGGGAGAAATAACTTGTACAAGTATTAGCCCATACTGACGAAGTGTCTTGACATTAGTTCGATGTGTCGGTATAAATAGTCTTGCTGAATCGTGAGTACATGTGTTTATACTTGGGAATCTCTCTCAACTTCATCGCTGCTGAAATATATTCTCTCCAAGCAACGGTTGTTGTTTTTTTTATTTACCGCTCTAAGTAGATCTCTATGTATGTTGGAGGAATGAAGACAAGTTACTCAAGACTCTGCATACAAACTATTAGCTCTACCTTTCATTCATTGACTCCAGAGTCTTAGCACTGCCGCGTCCTCTAAGACAAAAGATACAAACATAAAATCAAAACCTAATGAAAAACTCAGAACGACACCAAGATAGAGGCACATTTCTTATTCCCCACACGAGATAAAGCTCATACAAGTGCTGCTTCTCCCCTACTACCTTTAGAAAATGGAATGGGTTGCCTGAATCAGCCATGAAAACCAACGGGTTAGAAGAGTTTAATTCATTGATGAACATGCATGACTAGATTGACACATGAATTGCATAGGACACAATTATCTTCTATTTGTGAATAACGTCTATCAGGTATAAGATAAGAAGAAAGCATCGCTGCCTTGGCAGGCATCTCCGGTGGGCGACAGCCAATTAACGGAATGACGCGAGAATGATAATTTACTTGACCGACGGCTCGGTCAAAGAAGTTTGCTAATTAATGAGTTTGATTAAATGCCAGACAGACGGGCGAACTACTAATAAACACTCGCGTGGAGCTGCTAAGTTATTTATTCACACCTATTCCCCAAGTTAATTCTTTCTAATGGTTGTTTTAATTGATGATTAGACAGTAAGTCAATCAAGTGGAACGCTCTGTTTATTTGAATCCAATGACCAGGACTGTTCTTGTTACTCGTTCGTTTCAAATTAATTCAACTTTCAATTCAATTTGTAAATATTCTTATTTATTTTTAACTAAATAAACATATAAATAATAGTTAATAAACTTATTTAACACTGAAGAAATGTATCTTATATTTATGCATTACACATAACACTGGATTAAAGGAGACAAAATATACACTCATGGAATTGTTTCATTTAAACGTTACTCGTATAGATTACACCGTATGGCTCAATCGGATTCAATGATTTCTTTGCCAAGGGAATACAAGACTATTGTGTATACTTTCTGTTTATGATAAAACTTTAAAATCTTGAAACAAATCTTTCAATGATTAATATGTTTATAAAAAAAAATATATAATTATATAAGTTATTTTTTACAAACTTTATATCAACTGATTCTGTCTGTCTGTCTGTCAGTTTGGTAAAAAGTGTGAACACGTTATTTTTCCCACATGCATTCTGGGATCAAGCTGTGAATTCAGACAATTATTCATTGACATAGACAAGCACGAATCAATTTTTTTAAAGCGACCAATTAGATAATTAATTACAGGTAATTCATTATTTAATAGCAACAAGAGAAACTAATATTTCAGTATTGACAGATATGGCTAAATTTGCTGGGTTTGGTCCCCTTAAATAGTTGTAAACGATAATTCTCCCTCACGCATTCTCCGATCAAGTTGATACTTAAAGCAATTATTTATTGTAACGAAAAAATATGAATCAATAAACAAAAACACTCAATTAGTCAGTTTATTAACTTTTTTATTCAAATAAGGGAAATAACTTGTACATTATTGGTAAATATAGTTTTAAGGACAGAGTTTTTCCCCTTTAGATTTTTTTTTTAATGTTTTTTTTTAAGGATTTTAAAAATTTGTTTTGCTTGTTTATAAGTTAAACAACAATGTAGAATGTAGAACCATTCCTCGCTGTGTCTTGTGCGGCGTGTTGACAATATTCTGTCGGAGGGACCAACAAATTCCAAGTAACCAACAGAACACAGGCGAGAGGCCAACGATGAAATGAGATAATCACGAGCGTTGACGAGTCAAACAATTAATCCGTTAATGAAGGGCCTCTATGTCGTATCTATCTTAACTTTTACGCGCCAATTATTGTGACAATATATTAGTTCAATATTAAGTTCTTTATATTCCGCATTTAACATTAAAGTTCTATTTGGATGTCAGTAAAGTAATGGGCCTTAAAGTCCATTGGGAAATTATGCGAAGCTCAGTGTTAATATGCCGAAGTGTTTACGAGGGTGTCATGTGGTCAGCAATCTAACCAAACGTCTCTACTTTCCCCTACTAATACCAGATGTCGCGTTGTGGTAGATTAGGGTCGTTCTTAGTATCTCAAGCTTTAGCGCTTTATCGGGATTCGAATTCGTGACCATCAAGTGAGGAGGCGAGCTGTTTAGCACTAAGCCACCACAACGTAAAGTAAATCTCAACGATGGAAAAAAATGAAATATATATATATATAATACCGTATTGTACGTTTGATAGGAAATTAGATCTATTTGTATCATAAAAGCAATGTTTTTGTTTTTTAATTAAATTAAAAATGAATTACATTTGATTAAAAAACTTGTATCCTATTTTCTAGCTATTGATGAGATCACATTGTTTGTGTTGTGGTTAATTTACTACCCGTTGCCAGGAGACGAGCAAGTGCTAGATGGTCACATCTTGGGTAAAAAAAAGGGGGGGGGGAAATTCAATTTAATTTGCTCTAACTGAAGGATCTTCCCGAACAAGGTCTTTCGACTGTTCGTTTATGTGTTTGTTATTGCCCAAGACCATTCTGTGTTGGCGAGGTGTTAATGGGATAATTTTTTTTTCTTTGATACATCAAACGGTATGAATGTGGATGGTCAGTGTTTACATTAAAACAATGTTTGTTTGTGGTGTCAGAAGTCGGGGAAAACAGTATGTGGGTCAGACAAAGTAGCTCTACTTTAATGACTCCAAGATGTAATGTAAACATTGTTATTTGTATCAAGACCTTTTTTTCTTTGTTATTATTGTCCGTGTCCTTGCCTTTCTATGAGGATTAGATTGAAGTCAATACTAGGAGAAGGTTGTAAACTTTATTGCTCGCATTGTCTCATTACGATGGAAATAAAATTCATTGAAATTAATTGAGGAGAAAAATAGGAGCGTCAATTTAAAAAGAATTATTGCAACATATTTCGTCGCTATATATAGTTTTTACATTATATTACACTTTCCTGTTTTCTACAAAGCTTATCACAACTCGTTCCGTCTGTCTGTCTGTCTGTCTGGTTCACATTTTGTACACGACTACACGTTATTTCTCCGACTTCCCATTCTCGGACCAAGATGAAACTTCGCACAATTAGTCATTGTCCCTAAATAAAAAACATAAATAAAAAAAATGAAACCATTTAATTGATTAATTAGTGTTAATTAATTAATTATTTATTTTATGGAAAAAGGGAAATAAATCTTGCAATATTTAGATATATGGTTGTAAATGTGCAGTTCGTTTTTAATAAGCTTAGTTGTGTGAAAAGAAAGGTATTTTTTTAGATTTTGCTTCTATTATTACTTTGTATTGTAAATTGTTTTGTTTTTTTCATTTTTGAGTGATCTAATTGAGTAAATGCTCCCGTCTTGTGTTCTCAAGCTGAGTAAATGTCCTCTCCACGAGCTGTTCCAACTGAGTACATCTAAATTACCTCTCCAGGAGTCGTTTCATTTGAGTAAGTGTCCTCCCCAGGAGTTGCTTCATCTGATTAAATGTCCTCTTTATGTGTTGTTCAACCGGATAAAAGTGTCCTGTTCATTTATTGACAAATCTAAATGAACATTCTGTGTATTGTTTTACCTGAGCGAAAGCCCTCTCCGTGTGAAGTCCCACTTCCATTTTTGCTATATGTGCTAATGAAGTCAAACAACACAATGATTTGTTGTAGTTTTTTTTTTTTTTTCCACATGTCTCTAGTGTTAAGCTGCGTGTGTTCACAAAAGTTTCCATTGACTGTGTTGGGTACAATGGTTTGTTCTTGTGTTGTTTCAATTTGTGTCCTTGCTTGAAAAATGAAGAAATTCTTTTTTCTTTCTGGCTACTTGTCTCACTGATGTGTCACTTTTGCTTAAGAAGGGACTGACGCAGTGGGCTCTCTTCGTCTCCTCGTCATGTGCTCTCTTCGTCTCCTCGTCATGTGCTCTCTTGGTCTTCTCGTCATGTGCTCTCTTCGTCTCCTCGTCATGTGCTCTCTTCTTTCCTCGTCATGTGCTCTCCTCTTCTCCTCGTAATGTGCTCTCTTCGTCTCCTCGTCATGTGCTCTCTTCGTCTCCTCGTCATTAGCTCTCTTCGTCTCCTCGTCATGTGCTCTCTTCTTCTCCTCGCCATGTGCTCTCTTCGTATCCTCGTCATGTGCTCTCTTCGTATCCTCGTCATGTGCTCTCTTCGTCTCCTCGTCATGTGCTCTCTTCGTGTCCTCGTCATGTGCTCTCTTCGTATCCTCGTCATGTGCTCTCTTCGTATCCTCGTCATGTGCTCTCTTCGTATCCTCGTCATGTGCTCTCTTCGTGTCCTCGTCATGTGCTGCCCCAAACGTGTTACCGAGACAAATGACGTGGTGTGTTGAAGAAACAAAAAAATAAAAAATAAAAGGCCACCACTGGCGCACAACTCAACCGGAAGAGAACCGGAAATTGAAGCTGGAAGTGGGAGGCGAGGCAAGAGGTAAATCTGAAGGAAAGAAAAAATAATCTAAAAAAAAAGAATAAGATGAAAAGAAAAACTCAACTTTAAGAATATCCGCATTTTCAACGATTCTAAGATAAAAATTTGAAGTTCAGTGTGGCCGAACTATGAAAAGGTACAAATATCAGATCACAAAGTTTGTGTTTGCTATGTATTGATTTAGATCAGTGTTTCACACATTTTTTACTTAACGGAACACTTCGCACATTCGGTGAATTTACTGAAACCTTTGATAATTTTTTAAGAGAGGTTAATTTACGGATTAATTATTCCAGTAGTTTGTGTAAACACCTACTTTAGGTCTAGCGGAACACTAGGGTTCCGTGGAACACAGTTTGGGAAACACTGATTTAGATTTACATCTACCTCTTCTGCCGGCTCTTCATGTTACAAATAATTGTTTTTGTTTTAATGTTGTTAAAAAATCCAGAGAAAGAAAATAGATACCCAGTCCATTCCCCCCCCCCTTGCCCACCCTAGCTACGCCTCTGACCACAATGTCTGCCTTTCTTACGATCTAACGCCAGGTTAGATCTACAACGGATAACTGTGCTTTCACCGGAAATTCTTTTATTATAAATTATTATTGTCCAAACGACAAAGTAACATTTTGTTTCAATGTGAGACCCACCGTACAGGCCAATGGAACACCAGGCGAGAAGGAGTCAAGATGGCGCTGGAAGAAAAATATCGTCTGCTGATGATGCTTGACTAGCTGTGGGTAAGGGTGCTGGGATACAAGAAGGTGGTATTGGACAACTGTGTATGTTTGAGTTGGGGGGGGGGGGCAGAATGATGTCATCATATCTTCTTGAAAAGGTCAAATACTCACATGTTTGTTTTAATGTCCGCCTTATAACAAAAAATCGTATGTGGGTACATTCTCTGTCAAGGTAAATCTATCAGCATGTCTACACCCTTACATTTTTGTTTACAACATTAGAAACTATACTCCGTGGTCCTAACTGCCTACTGAAATTCCCCCTAATAGTGCACAGTGCTACCGCAGAGGCTTCGTTCAAGGATCTGTATGCTTTTCATGTTTAGGATGATCCTTCAGATTTGAAGATTAATATATCCTAGCCCAGACCTCGCACAGGAGGACGGGAAGGTAGCAGGCACGTGACCATTAGGACGACAAAATCAGAACGCATACCGCATGACCAGTCTGCCATGGGTGCAGATGTAACCAGAAAAACGCAGGTCAGAACATATAAAATCCATCGAACTAAGGGAAAGATTAGGACGAACTCCCCCCCCCCATTTCTCCCACGCCTCTCTTTAATCAAAGAGATTACTCGGGTCAACACGCCTCGTGACACTCCAAGGTGCGATTCTTGTCTGATTCACCCACGTGTAAGATGAATCTTAAGCCTAGGACATTTCCTGTTTCCGCCCACATTTTCCAGGCCTATATATAAAGTAGATTAAATCAAGCCAGACCCTCTCATTTTCTCATTCTATCGGAGCAATCGAGTCTGGACTATATCATTTATTCTTACTCCTAGAGGAATACCTGGTGGTAAGCCGAACTTAATCACAAGTTCCATCTTAATTACTTTGTGCATATTTCTCACTGGATATTATCATGTGTATCTTATTATTTCATTTATAATTAATTAGTGCATTGTGTATTTTTCACTGTCGTAAGTAAAAAACATAAACATGGCATATGTGTATATTTATGTATTGCATTAATCTATTAATGCTACGTTGCTCAATTGATCGTTGATGCAACCTTGCATGTATTTGTACATATTATTTGATTTCCTTTATCTTGGTGGACTGCCTTAATAATATTACTAGCGCACTAATAATGCGCTTAGAAAAGAGATATGAATTATCTCCCCTTTACTCATTTTACTCTAACGAGAGTTGCGCCCCTTAAATGGACACCCTCTCCATTCAAGCGCGCTCCATTGTTCTCGGCTGACGGTCGTATGTAAACAAACCGTCATGGTCGCTGACCATTGCCCATTTCCCCCCCCCCTTTTCTCTTTCCACTTGTGTTGTTTATTTGAGTTTATTATTTCCCCTTTTATGTACATTTTATATTGCTACTATCAGCCATCTATTTTCCAAATCCCAGTTGTCATCATCTCCTCATTGTACTCAAAAGCAATTTTCCAATCTGACGAATGCACCCCAGACGAGGGCATCAATAAGATGCATGAGAGACATTGCCTATTTATTTGGCATTGACTGCACTATTGCCTATTTATCGGATCACTCAACTGCCTATTTATTTGGCATTGTCTGCCTAGTCAACTGCCTATCGCCTTTGTACTTAGTGCTATTCAGCACTGCACACTGGCCTATTTGCTTTTGAGTATCATCTACTGCCTACTTAGATCTACTCAACGATTTACTTGGTGCTATCAGCTCTACTTGCCTGCCTATTTGGCAGTCTACTTGTCAACTCATTAGGCACGACGTCCCTATAGACCCAGAGTCTGTGCGAGAGTCATAGCTACACCAAACCCTCTGCAACTCACTGGACTTATCCTGTCAACTACGCTGCCCACGGCAGATCCGCTCAGCCCGCAGTACACTTGTGCCCACGGTAGCTACAGATATCAAAACTTTGGATTGAGACTCCACAAGAACTGTTTCACCCGCGTTCCTCTACCTGCTAGAGCGCCACCTCCAGCTGCAGAACCTCAAGCCAGGACACAGCCAGCTGCGACCGAAGCAGGACAATTAGCTAAGTTCAAAAGACAAAGTGACATACTATCTTATCAAGTGCAAGAGTGATGATTAAATATAGTCTTGATTAGAGATAGATGCAAACCCTCCCCCATTTTGTTCTTATATGTAAATATTTATGTAAATAAATATTCTTTAATTTTTAAGTTTGTATCTCTCTTTCATTGCTTGTCTCGTTGCGTGCCTGCTCCCGATTTATATGCTGACGGGTTGGTGTGTGATAGTTTTAAAAATAATCATCCCCTAGACATTAAACTCGCCAAACACACGTCACCTTCCCCAACCTGTGACAGGGACACCGTACAAGAATCGTCAAGCATCCTTTGCCATTCCTCTGTCTTTTGCCTGGGATAGAATATCTTTCAACGGCAGGCCCGTCCATTCGTCAACCATCCTTTTCCATTCCTGTCTTTTGCCTGGGATAGAATATCTTTCAACGGACATTCTTTTAGTTTGTCTTCCCATTGCTTTATCTGTCTGCTTCTTTTTCTTTTTCCTGCAACTGTTCCTAGAACGAAGGTCTTTGCGAGCCTTGAAGACCTTGTAATATGGCCATAGAGTTCTAGTTTGCGTTTTGTCAGTAGTTAGCAGGTCATCGTGGGGTCCCATGGATATAATAACCTTGTCTTTCATCCCCTCGTTAGTGATTCCGTCTTTGAATGTCATGTCTAGGATCTTTCTTTAGCCTCTCAAATCCATTGCTATGTTAAATGTGTACAATTTCTCCATCTTTTTTAGTGTGATTACAACTTGGAAAGATTTTTCTTACATCATTTATTAATCCCATTATTATCTAAAAAAAATAGTATAGGTCTTTTGAGACGTTAAGATCGGAATGGCAGATGATAAATAAGTTATCTGTTTCTGTGGCTCACAATGGTCAGCGCAACGACCAATCGCCTTTACTTTTCATTAAGTAACTTCAGGTACTCATTAGAGCTGGGTGGACTCAGGGGCGCCTTAAACATCCAAAAACTAAAACTCCCAGTCTTTACCAGGACTGGAATCCAGGACCCCTCGGAAGCCAAGCGGTTTACTACTCAGCCACCGCGACTCTGTAAAATATTTAGTTACAGTTAATTTGAAGTTAATATGCATATTCTAGATACACAATGATTGTTCATGATTGTTTAATGAGTGTGGCTGAGACTTCTATTTCAACTTGTTCCTAAGCTTGTACATCAAGACGAATCTTGATATTTGATATATTTTATCATGCCGTGAATCAGCACTCTGTGTATTTGTAGTATGTCCATAACGTCAAGCACTGTAACCTCTGACCCACCCTATAAAAAATCAAGAAATTTAAAATCCTAATTTTCACCGGGAATTCAAACCCACGCACCTCCATTATTATTGACGTAACTTAAAACTCGTTTTGTTCAATGTTTTCTTAATCTCGCTGCTTGGCTACCAGCCTTGAATGCCTTTAGCAAAAAACACATCTCACCCTTGACCTAACCCTTACCTTAAAGCGTTCGACGGCAGCTTCGGTTTTGCCGGATGACCGCATGCCAAAGGTGATCTTTTTTTTTTGGCGAAAGCTTAAAGAAGAAAGGCGTAACTGAGGTACACCCTGAAAGCTCTACATGGATCAAAGCAGGTGTCATTTTACCTTTACAAATAATTAGGAAAGGAGCTGACAGAAGATGGCCTCTGAAAGAAACAGCTAGTCAACCCTTGCGAAGGTCGTCAGACACTCATTTCAGACACAAAGAAGCCTTGTAAAGGTCGTCAGACACTCATTTCAGACACAAAGAAGCCTTGCAAAGGTCGTTAGACACTCATTTCAGACACAAGGAAGCCTTGCCCAAGACTTGTGGAGACCAAAAAATAGAAATAGACCCCAGCGGACAACGGATTTGAATGAAAGAGTTGCGACAGAACACGTAGGTTGCGTCTGGCTTAGCGTTGTCACTTTAAATACTGCACTCTGACTCATCCTTAACTTTCTTAATTGAAGATTATATCTTATTATTCAAACTATAGGCCCATAGATACCAGAATTAATTTACTAAACTGGAAGTTAGGTTAGAAATTGTAATATTGAACGAGAAAAGTTCACAAATTGATCAGAAGTGTTGGAACATTATATAAAGTTGAAGGTCAGCAAGTCTTAAGATTTAATTAAGGGGAGGGGAGTCAGTCAGTAAACAGGTTTGTCACAAATTGTTATAACAATTCAGAGTTATTGAGAGAGAACATGAGTCCATGAGTTGTGGGGAATATCTAACTTTGTAGTTTATGTATTACAAAAAAAATTTTATGTATGCATATAGCAATGTTCCCTTTTCAGACTTGACATATATAGGGCAGAATATGTTAAGGTTATCTAGTTTCTGTGGCCTACGGTTTACGATGGTGCCATGTGGCCAGTACAACGACCTACAGTAGAACGTCGTTTATCCGAACGTTTATTATCCGGAGCGTCAAATATCCGGACCAGTTTTTTTTTTTTTTTTTTTATCAACCACATGTACTGTAATGCACATATACTGTATGAATACGTTTTCGAACAGGCAATGCTCAACAGTTGTTTCGCGCGAGGCGAAAAGTGACGGAAAACCCCAAGGTGAGGGATATCCCGTTACAATTGTAGTGTCCGGTTGCATATACTGCATGGATCGCTTCGGTTTTCGGTTATCCGAACAATCGCGTATCCGAACGGTGTCCGGTCCCAATTGAGTCGGATAAACGACGTTCTACTGTACTTCCTTTACGTTTTCCCAACTAATATAAGGTACCCCTTGGTGCTGGGTGGACTCAAAGGCGCCCTGAAGTTACCGAAACTAAAAACCACAGTCTTCACCAGAATTCCGACCCAGGACCCCTCAGAAGCTAAGCGCTTTACCACTTGGCCACCGCGCATTCGTAATAAATTTAGAGCTAATTTGAATTTAATAGATACGCAATTATTGTTCATGATTGTGAATTGGACTGCGGTTTCAATGTGTTCATTGGCTTGTACACGACGAAACATGCTATTTGATAAAGGCCCATTCTAACATGTCTTGAATCAGCTCACTGTGTTAACTATAGTACTTTTATATCCACTAGCATTGTAACCTCTGACCCACCAATGAGCAGCAGTCCTTCTAGCTAACCAAACATAAAGGGATGACTTTCTCTTTCTCTCTCTCTCTCTCTCTCTCTCTCTTTCTCAGTGTTGCCCTAAAGGGTTAATTCAATTGAAGGGGGTTCATGTTTTCTGTCATTGAAGGGTTAACACGGACCTACAGGGCAGAGTACCACGATATCTTGGTCACGTGATGATGATTAAGGCTACCAAGGGTTCTCGTGTTTTAAATGCTGAGCTCCAACCATTCGCGATGACTACAAGTGACCAACAAGCGACAGTAGACATAATTGAAAAATATTTAATTAATCTTTTTTTTTATAAAAAGTTTGTTTTTGAGCCAAGGGAGGTGGTATCTGGGAGAAGGTTTTCCGTGCTGCCTTTAAATGCTCAACAAACACAACTTTGCTTAAGTCGGGATTTGAACTTTGTTGGGTGGTCAAGCCGTGGTCAAGAGGTTTTAGCCTGTAAGCCACACAGCCCAGTTAGCATGAAATACTTCTTCTTCCTCGTTCTCATAATTATGTTGGGGCGTTTAGATGATTAGACTAATATATATGAGATGAACTGCGCAGTGGTTTTAAAATCAGGCAGTTGTCCATATAGTTTTCTTTCTCTAAGGTATGAATGACTAAGCTTATAGATCTACATATACATTCAAATTGCAGCTTTCGCTTGACATCATATCATTGTCATTCATTTAGTTTTAACATCGGTAAGGGTCTGCTCTCAAAATATAGCAAACTTAGAAAGAATCGAAACCCAGGACATCAGGTTTGGAAGCCAAGTGCTAAACCACTCAGCCACCGCGTCGAATTTGTTCCTTAATTGAATTGTTTATTTCTAAGGATTTATATCCGTTCTTTAATGCCTAATGATACTTCATAAATTACTCTTTAAAAACTAAAGATGTCTGCTACTACTGAGTCCTAGTTTCCTGACGTCCAGATAGATTCTATTTCAAGAAAAGTACTTCAGTACCGGAAGTTTCAAGAGCAGACTTGAACTTCTAAGAAAATGAGCGCACTTCAGAGAACTTATACCCCGCAGTCTTCGTTTTTAACCCTGACACGTCCTAGGTTTTCAGTATTTTAATGTACAGGTCTTACTTCATTGACCACTTTCGTTGTTTGGTATGTCACGATGTCACGAGGAAAAATAGACTTTAGTCATGCGTTTCTTATGGGAAAACTATAATTTACCAACTGTTAGCAAGATAATTCATAATAGCTTTATAACTTTGCATTGAATCTGTTTTATTCCTTAAGTTTTTTCATTACCTGTACCAGTTTTATTTTCCTGTTCTTTCTATGATATAAATAACTGTAGACATATTACATGAACTGTTTATGTCATCTAATTTCATCGTCCTAATTCGTCGCTTTCAGTTTTAAAACAACTATCGTTTCCCTTGAATGAGGGGACAGCCGGGCAGAGGCGTAGTGAGGGGGCAAAGAGGCCACGATGCCTAGGGCGCCACTCTCAGAGGGGGATCCACAAACAGCGTAAGTTAAGTCCGGAATGTACTTGACCACACACTGGTTCCCTTCTCACTATAGATGTGTTGTGTTCAAATGAACACCAAATTACCAGAGCGTAGCAATTTATATGCTGTGAGCTGAGTATGGATTACTGGTTCCTGTTGTTTTTTTCTGGGTCTATATCCCGAAGTCTTTCTCATGTTTGGATTGTGTCGCAAGACGTCGGAGGTTACAATCTCCTAGGTGGGTCAACAAGCCCCTCCTGCACGAAGTTTATTTGTGCTAACAACTCTCGGCAAATGGCTAGATGACAGTTAAGTTTAGACATTTATACATATGAAACGTGAGTCTAAGACAGAAGCAAGTTAAACACGCATATCTATATACATAGACGTGAATATTCTCATCACTTAAACTAGAAGTGTTAATAAACATAGCAGCAAAAAAGAATATAATCTTATAAATGTTACTAATAAAGAAGATTGTATACAAATATATATGTCTCAAGATCACTTAAGAAGTTAAAATCGAAAGTAAAAATTATATTTGTCTCCCTTGTAACTGTTAATTCTTATATTGATCGATCATTTTACCTTTACCTTTACCTATCCCTTTGTCTGTGGGACCGTTGGAGCACCAAGTAAGATTTGTCGACCATTTTTCTCCATTCCTCCCTGTCTTTTGCCTTGTTTAAAACCTCTATCAATGGTAGGCACGTCCATTCTTTTATGTTGTCCTCTCATCGCTTTCTCTGTCTGCCTCTTCTTCATTTTCCTGGTACTGTTCCCTAAAGGAAGATCTTTGCGAGCCCCGTGGATCTTGCAATATGGCCATATATTTTAAGCTTGCGTTTCTTTACAACAATTAGCAGGTCATCATGGGGTCCGATCGCTGTAGTAACTTTGTCTCTAATCTCTTGGTTTGGGATGCGGTCATTATATTTTTTAAAATCTAAAATAACAGAGACCAAAAAACAACTAAAAGCGACAAAAAACTATCATAGACCAAAACACAACTAACAGAGACCCAAAAAATACTATTAGAGACCAAAACAAAACTAACAGAGACCAAAAAAGCAATCAGAGACCAAAACACAACTAACAGAGACCAAATAAAAACTAACAGAAACATAAACTTTAACAGAGACCAAAACACAACTGACAGAGACCAAAACACAACTAACTTAGACCAAAACACAACTAGCACAGACCAAAACACAACTAGCAGAGACCAAAACACAACTAGCAGAGACCAAAACACAACTAGCAGAGACCAAAACACAACTAGCAGAGACCAAAACACAACTATTAGAGACCAAAACACAACTAGCAGAGACCAAACACAACTAGCAGAGACCAAAACACAACTAGCAGAGACCAAAACACAACTAGCAGAGACCAAAACACAACTAGCAGAGACCAAAACACAACTAGCAGAGACCAAAACACAACTAGCAGAGACCAAAACACAACTAGCAGAGACCAAAACACAACTAGCAGAGACCAAAACACAACTAGCAGAGACCAAAACACAACTATTAGAGACCAAAACACAACTAGCAGAGACCAAACACAACTAGCAGAGACCAAAACACAACTAGCAGAGACCAAAACACAACTAGCAGAGACCAAAACACAACTAGCAGAGACCAAAACACAACTAGCAGAGACCAAAACACAACTAGTAGAGACCAAAACACAACTAGCAGAGACCATAAAACAAACAAAAACAAAAGACAATCAAAAAACGTTTTCCTAGACATGGCAGACTATACGAAGTGTCTAAAACTGACCACAAGTTCAAAAAAGCTGACCGCACTGACGTATTTAGTTACTTAGTCAAACTTGAGACTTGTCATCACAGATGTTGTCAACTCAATGAGACATGTAATCAAGTCCCTGAACATAGTATCGTAGTGAAAAAGATTGCTGATAGATAACGTGGTCTAGCCACACACACACACACACAATGTTTGATAATTGAATTGCTAAAAAAAATATTTATCAATCATACTCTAGTGCAAGGAGGTCTAGCAATGAGGTCTTGTAGTTCTGATACTGACAACATAATAAATATACTCATACACTTATAATGTGCATTTTAAAAAAGACTTTAATATTGAAGTATTAATCTTGAATTCCTTAAATCTTTTTTGATGGAACTCAACGTAGTAGAAATATCAATATACTGAACACATTTGGTGCAAACTAGATCAGAGTAAACGTATTAGCGAATTGCGAACGTAGAATGGTGCGTACACGTGTTCAAAGAGGTAGGCAGAGAGACAAAAAAGAGACAGTATAATGGAGCAATGTGTATCAATACTCTGAGAGACACAATGATAAAGGCACATTCCTCGTTCCATATGTTTGTACAAACGCTCCTTGTTCCCTAGTGACTTCAGAGCAGGGTTGCTTGAGCCAGCCAGGAAAACCATTGACTTTGAAGAATTTAAGTCATTGGCTTTCATGCATGACTAGATGCATGACGCGTAGGACTTAATCATCTTCTTTTTTGAAGTAACGTCTGAATTGTATAAGATAAGAAGATAAGAATACTATTGTCATTGTTTATCAATCATCTCAAGATTAAACTGTTTATACATCTACTAGTTTGCTATTCTTTGTATGTATCATTATAGAGCCTCATCTGCTCATAAAACCATTTAAATGATGGTTATTTGAATTAGTAATATTGCCTATATATTAGGAAGTGCAATATTGTGGATTTAATTTTTAAAGGACAGTTATTGTAATGATGGGCCTTATGCCAAAATATTCGCAGTGACTAGGATTTCTTAGATCGAATTAGTCCACAACAGTGGACAAGAATACGCTGGAGACATACTAGGGACTAGCTGGTACAGAGGATGGTACTGTGTACTCATGTATTCAAAATGTGACATGGTTACAGTAAACAATTGTTTTTTTTTTAGACCTTTGATTCCCTACCAAGAAAACTATATTTTTCAGGGGAGAGAGATTAGAACAAAGTGTAAGTTTGGCTTCGCTGTTTTGATCTGTAGTGGCACTTTACTCCATTCTTTGTTAAAATCTATGAAATATATGTAAACAGGGAAGACGTTTGCTTTTGGTCGCTCAATAAGTTTTAATCTTCATGTTATATTGCGTAATTTTACTTAAAAATTTTTTAATGTTTAGTATTCTATGCATTAAATTTGCATTTTTATATTATTAAATCCTTTTTTTCAAAGGGGTAATGGTGGGGGGTGGGAGTTTCGCCAATTCTAATATCCTCGTCTACGCTTGGATGAGGAGCTTCCAACCTAGTGTTTAGAAATACAGAATTGTATTTACTGACCAATGTGAGTATTGTAATCTGATAAATATGGATCATGTAGGTTTATATGGACAAAAGAACTGGACAACAAACTGGTTTTGAATAATAACAAACTAGTGGTGAACAGGGTCAAAAAGAAGGCAATTATTTATTGGCTTACGAAGAGGAGGCTAAATTCGAAACTAAGAAAGAACAAGCCCTAGAAAAAAGAATAATTTAAAAAAAACAAAGCTTATCTAAGAGAAATAACCGCTAATTAGTGCCATTTACTAAAAAATTACAGGATTTAATTCCCTTTCTGCTATATGTAACAAATGAAATAGTTAATAATAAATGATTGATTAAGTGCTTAATTTTTGGTTTGATTCGTTTATTGTCATCGACTATAAATAATTATGCCAAATTTCAACTTGACCCGAGAATGGGAATTATGATAAAAACGTGTCAAAATGTAATATACTGGAATTAAATCTATATAAACATCCACATTTCTCATTTCCCCTTATTTCGATAACAAACAAATTTTTATCACCAATAATTAATGATCTAATTGGTTATTTTCTTTTAATGATTCATGTCTTGTCTGGTTCAAGGAATAATTGTGCAACGTTTTAACTTGATCCGAGAATGGGAAATTGAAAGAAAAAAGGGCATGTTCAAACGCTTTACCAGACAGACAGACAGACAGACAGTCAGACAGACAGTCAGACAGACAGAGTGAGTTGATCTAAGCTTTGTAAACATTATGGATGGCTGCCTGGTCGTGCGGTTTGCACGCTGGACTGTCGTTCGGATTTATCGTCTGTCCCGGGTTCAAACCCTGCCCGCTCCCATCCCCGGTCGTCCTGCTGGAGGTTTGGACTAGGAAGTAAACTATCTTCAACTCTGAAGGAACATCCGAAACATGTAAAACATTTTACAAACAAAACATTTACAAATATTAACTTGACAGTTTCGTGCGTTTAATGAAGAGAAAATGAGAGAGAGAGAAAGTATCGAAAGATAAAGAGATAGAGAGAACACGTATGGGAAATTAAAATTGATCTCCCCACAGACACAGAGATGATGTTGTCTTTTAAAGTAGAAAATAAACAACGCATTGGGGTTCCCTCTTTGTGTTCATAGTGACTTCTAGACAGCTGCTCAATCATTGTCGTGGCCTTGTCCTAACCACAGTCTCGCACTGTACCGACTGACCTCTGCGACATGACCACTCTACATCCCCTGTCCTGTTGACCGTCGATACAGATTTATTTACCCGTTCGCTGAATCGAATGTTCCCGGAAAATGAAGGTATTCGTCTTGTCAGCGTCACACTGGACGTTATGGCCGCTGTCTCTACACAATTTACTCGAGCTGCGTAGACGACATAAACATTCACATTTCACATTTTTTTACAAGCTTATATCAACTCACTCTGTCCGTCTGTCAGTCTGGTAAAAAGTTTGTACACGTTATTTCTCCGACACCCAATGTCTTTCCATTCTTCGAGATACCAATCAAAATAACTAATTACCAAAACTAATTAACTAATTGATTAATTTACAAAAATTAATTCTTGTATTGTCAGGTAGATAGAAGCATCGAAGATCTTTTCAAGTTTTAGCTCTTGTGGTATGAATGGAGAGTAACCTTTTAGGGATTACGGACACGACATGGCCTAAAATGTGCCGATATGCATAAAGAAACTCAAAACTCAAACTCAACTCAAGTTTTAGTACATGAAACAGCACACTGTGTCTATAAATATGTCGATTCAAACTATGACGCATATTTAAACTAAGTTTGGACAGTTTTCTGCCACAGCGCCACCCTTCTTCAAATGTTAAAGTCTCTTTAGTCGCCGGCTTCTTTACTTTGTTATCTCGCTACATCCCAGCCACAGGTTCTGAGCCTATACGCCTATATCGCTTATAACATATTGCTCTATAACAGATTTGATATCGCAGCTCTTCACAAAAATAAAATAAAAAATTCCAGCGTTTTCATTTCCTCTTTAAAAATAAAAAGTGACTCCGTTTAGAAACAAATTGAATACTTTGTCCTTATTTCTGACAGCTAAAGTTTTTTATTTCATGGGTGTTTGTGTTTTTCTATTTGCTATTCATTTGTTTGTATATCTTGTTATCTTTTTGTTTTCTATTCTGTGTTTTTTTTTTACCCTTCTTCTTCTCCACGTAAAACATAGACATATTTCAAATGTCACGAAAAGGTTCAATTCCCCTGTGCAATGTGACGTCACCGAGTCAGCGGGCCTCCAGACATCCCGCTGAGTCGAAAACAAAAAATAAACAACCTCTCACAGTAAATAAAATGAATTCATTAGCATTTGGCGGAGTCTTTGCTTTTTCTATAATAAATGACCTCTTGTAGACGAATAGGTCTTGTCAATGTGGCTGATAATGGAAAACATTCATATTACGACTTCTAGATGATTGGTAATTTGTCAAATAATAATATTTGAGTACTTTTAAAGGCAAAATGTAATCACTTAAAAGATAGTGTCAATGTAACCAAGTAAAGAACGAATATAATTGAAAATCATAGCCATCTAGAATAATAAGTACGATAAAACGAATTATGAATTTGAATCCAAAGAAAAACAAAAACATAACAACCAATACATAAAAAAAAACATCTAAGGGTCAGAACTCATCATTTTCCTCCATATATCCCAATACTGTAAGATTTCCCTTTTTCGATATTAAACAAAATGTATTAATTAATATATTAATTTTCACTATTAATTACCTAATTCGATTCTTTATACAGTCGATTCCGCTTAATCGGACCACTTCTGCATGTGATTATCCTAATTAGACGAACGTTTTCTATGCTGCAGATTTTGTCGGTAATTCAGGATTCGGTCCTAATAAGTGTATTGTCCGATTAAATGGACTGGACTGAATTTTATATAATTTATTGAAATATTTAGATATCCTATAAACTTTAGCTAATTTGATAAAATCTCATTTAGAATAGTAGCACAATGTTTTTAGGGCGATAGGGAAAATTGAGGCATTTTATAATATACTAGTCGACCGGCGGCCTAGCATACGCCGCTATTTTGCAGAGCCGATCTTAGACCACTGCAACCTATGCGACCGAAGGATCCGCACTTTTATAGGACCCGCGCTAATTGAAGGTGTATACATTATTAAATTAAACAATTTTATAACTTAAAACATATTTCACGCGCCCTCCTGTCGATTTACCAGGAGCTCCTGGAATTCACCCGAAATTTGCAAAATGTACGAAAAAGTCCTTAAAATATACGGAAATATATATATATATATATATATAATTGTCATTTTGGGGAGTCATTCAATATGGAAAACGCCAATCCTACGCGCTATTAATAAAAACGGCATTATGCATTTGCGATAATTATGTGATCAGGTGAAAGAAGCTTCTCGCGTCTCAAACTAATGAAGAATTACTTGAGGTCAACAATTCTCAAGGATAGATTGAAACGGTAATTCTTGCTTCTGAGCGGTATCTATGTATGAAACATAAATATTATGATATACTGTATGACTTTACTTCACGCCAGGCTCCTAAAGTAATTCTGTACGTAGTAAAGAATGAATAAAATACATAGATTAATTTATTTTCTAATAGAAACTCTTAAATTTCACTAATTGTCCGCTTCCCAAACCCAAACTTGCCCCGCGAAATACGTTTCGAATAGGGCCTCGCAATGCTTAAGTTCGGCCCTGCTATTCAGTGTTTGTAAAAAGTTTGTTTGTAAAATATTTAACATGTTTCGGTTGTTCTTTCAGAGTTGACGATAGTTTACTTCTTAGTTAAACCTCCCGCAAGACGAAGGGGGATGGGAGCGGGCAGGGTTTGACAGTCCAGCGCGCAGCCATCCGTAGCGAGCTGTGTAAACGTGTTATCCCCCCCCCCTCTTGTTTTTTTCGTGGGGTGACTATCCGCAGAAATAAGAGAGTGATCTTTCCTTTATTTATCGTTGGAACTGTTGAGGGAAGATGAAAATTATATATATATATAGATTTTACATTTTTATTTGAAGTTTCTGGTATATTTTAACCTTAATAATTACAAAACCTTAATTTAAACAAGCAAAATTTGTTTTAAAAATCCTTTTAAAATAATACTTTTCTAAGGGGAAGGGCTCCACATTTTGAACTATAGCTCTCAATTATTTATAATTTATTTTCAATGTTCAATATCAAACACAATAATTAATTACCTATATTTAAATGACCAATTTGGTAATTTGTTTTATTGATTTATGTTGTGTTAAATGCAATACATGATTGTTTGTACATGAAACTTGATCTAAGAAAGCGCGTGGAAGACATAACGTGTTCCATCATTAAGGGGGATGAAACCTTACATATTTAGCCGTATCTGTGAATACTGAATGATTAATTTCCTTGCTGGTATCAAACAAAAAAATTATTTACCAGTAATTAATTGACTAATTGTTGTTTTTGTTTTGGTATTGATTCTATGCCAATGAATAATTTTTCGAAATCTCAACTTGATTTGAGAATGGGTGTGGGAGAAATAATCTGTACAAACTTTTTACTAGAGACAGACAGACAGACAGTGACTTGATAAAATCTTTATAAAATAAATCATAATTAGATGTGTACCTACCATTAGATCTTCGCCTTCATAAAAATTATTTTGCCAATATTATTTGTAGTTACAAGGTTTATTAGGCTGTAATCTATATTGAATTTCCTAAAAATATATGTAAATATCAACGTAACTGAGACTCTACATTGGTTTAAAAAAAAAGTGTTAACATTAGATTAATTACATTAGTCAGTAATGAAATATCCTGACATTATTAGTGGGTATTTTTGTAATAAGCCAAACAAAAAACAACAAATGCTTTAAAAGACAATTGTCTGAATGACAATGTCAATCTTTTTTTAGGTTATATTTTTTTAATGAGAATTTGATTGGACGATGACATTTAGTAACATAAGAAACACTACGGACAAATACACAGAACGTAATCGGATACAACAAATACACAGAACTTAATCGGATGTGCATATCATACCTTGTGCATATCATACCTTGTGCATATCATACCTTGTGCATATCATACCTTGTGCATATCATACCTTGTGCATATCATACCTTGTGCATATCATACCTTGTGCATAGCATACCTTGTGCATATCATACCTTGTGCATATCATACCTTGTGCATATCATACCTTGTGCATATCTTACCTTGTGCATATCTTACCTTGTGCATATCATACCTTGTGCATATCATACCTTGTGCATATCATACCTTGTGCATATCTTACCTTGTGCATATCATACCTTGTGCATATCATACCTTGTGCATATCATACCTTGTGCATATCATACCTTGTGCATATCATACCTTGTGCATATCATACCTTGTGCATAGATGCGATTATTTGTTCTCCTGTCTTAGGCCGCCTCAACACTTTTTCAGCACGCACAATATGTTTCCATAGTTCTCGATCTTTGGTGATTTTCTCCCACACAGGGCCGGATTTAGGTATGTGGAGGCCACGGAAAAGAATTTCATATAGGCCCTTACATTTTTTTTTTGAAGCTTTAATAAGAATCTACTCTTTAACCCTTACCAATAATCATCCTGATATATCATATCGTAGAAGGAGAATTGGAGTACTTTTAAATTGTATCTAATTTTCATATTAAAAAAAAAAAGTTTCACTTGTTTAATAAGCAATTTTAGTTCAAAATATGTATATTTTGTATGTTTTTGTGTTTTTGGAAACTTAAGACTAAGATTTAAAACGGGGTTTCCAAAACGTGTTCCTTCGCACATTCTGAGTATTTTGAGGAACACTTTGCTTATTTTTTTAGAGAGATTAATTCCCCTGGCTCGTTCATTGTTTCAGTAGTTCGTCTAGCACCTCCTATCCAGGCCTCACGGAACACTAGGGCTCCGCGGAACACAGTTTGGGAAACACTGCAATATTTAAATAACTTTGCAACCAAGTTTTGAAACTGGCTCTTCATTGATCTCAGACTAACGTCCTGTCTCCCTCCATACAAGAAGAAACTTGAAGACCTACCCTATGGAATTACTTTGTCATAAGTCTCTTACGATTTCGTATCGCCTTGAGCTTTCATTTGTCTTTCGTAACGTCACCTTAGAGCTCTAAATGAAATTACAAAGTTTTTATTGAATTTAAAATCAAAATAAGGCCATTGGCTTTGACCTAGTTTTCTAAAAGTGTACCCTCCCCCCACCCACCACAAGCTTAACGATCATACGTTTTAAGATCATAGTGGCCCCGGAAGGCCATTTTGTTTGGTAAACACTAGCCCACAGTTATTAGTTCTACTACGACTAGGAAGTGTGTGTAGCCGTCATCTCTTCTGGACAGGCGATCAGGAAATAATTGGGGCTCCTAGGTCTAGACAGGCTCACCCCCCCAGTTCCCCTACTCTAATTTGTGTATTACCTTTCTCTTCCAAATGGTTTAAAGGATTTACCCCCCCCCCCCCACATCGCATCAAGCTGAATGAAAGAGATTCGGACCATGTACGTGAAACATAGTGAGTTTGTAAGAAAACAGATTCATAGCCAGGAGTAATATTCAACCAGTTAGTCGATTTATTGCTTTAAGGCAAATAAAAAGGACCATCACTAGCGTACATTCAGGGAAGAACTTATAAACAAGGAAGAGATGGACAAAGCTTTGAATAATACAATGAAATTATTGACACGGTACAGACTGATATCCCCCTGTGCCTACATTATCTGCAATTAGGACATTGGAATGATCAAAGATAGAAGTCATGTTATTTATAAACAAATTCGTCACCTTTGTTCAGGAATATTTGCGTGTGTCAAGTATATGAAGCAACTATTGGGTCGGAGTGACGAAAGAGTGGACGTAGGATGAAAGTCGGAGGGAGACGAAAGAGAGGTTTCCCAGCCTGTAGCACTACTGTCTGCAAGCTGCCTTAGGGTTGCCAGCTCCTTATTTTTCCTGAGAGTTTACTCTCGAAGCCTTTCCCATGTTTGGGTATAGATGCAAAAGAGACTTGTATTCAGAGTTTTTCCTTCTCTTAGGTGGAAGGCCAGCCTAGGCCAACAGTTCCTCCGGACCCAATATCTGAGTAACGCGTGAAGCACAGGGGTTGGATTGGCTGTCAATGCTTGGATATACTGCAAAGTAGAAGCACTATTTTAAAGTGAGTTCTAATCTTTCGAACAAGATCTATTTACCGTCTTCCTCCATTCCTCTTTGTCTTTTGCCTTTAATATAATCTCTTTCAATGAACGTCCATTCTTTTATGCTGTCTTTCCAAAGCTTTCTCTACCTGCCTCTTCTTCTTTTTCCAGGTACTGTTCCCTGAAGGTTTTTTTTGCGAGCGCTGAGAAACTTGTGATATGGCCATAGTTGACAGTAGTTAGCAGGTCATCTTAAGGTCTGGTTGCTGAACTAATCCTGTCTCAATCTCGTCGTCTATTATATATATATTATAGCTTTTATTTAGCGCTACTTTCATGCTTATAGCATGCTCAGAGCGCTTTTGGTCCAATCTCATTTGTATCTGCCCGAGTCGGGTGTCGAACCTCGAGCCCCCTTTTAGGTAGCCAAGCCAAGTTCAAGCGCACTTGGCCTCTCGATCACGCTTCCAACCTTTCGACCACGCTTCCCACCTCTCGACCACGCTTCCCATGTATATATATATTGAAATTAAAGCTGTATTAGCCTTTCAATAAAAGACAAGTTAATTTTATTTAAAAATAAGTTTGTCTGACCTTCATTTAAGATGTATGTACATGTTAAGCTATACGCGTAGAAGGAATAGTTGGACTAGCTGTCTGGAGCTACAGTCCAACGCACACTCCAACAACCACAAAAAAGTAACGGTAACACAAACACTTCGATACAGAAAAATAATGTATTTGTCTTTTTTCAATGCGGCTACTACGACCCAGCTGTGACCTACATATTTTAACAATTCTCACGAGGACAAAGCCATGGCTGGAAACTTGCAAATTCAGTTTTCTCGTCAGTGCTTGTATTCTTCAAAACAGTTCTCTATCAGTCGAATGAATGTAATGCTTTTGCGGCATAAGTACTTAATTTTTGTTTAATGTGTAATGTCAAAATTCATACTTCAAGGTACAAAGGAGGGTCGTTGAAGGAGAAGCTGGCTGGTCAAAGTTAAAGAATGGACCCAATCTGTCTCTAGATATTTTTCTAAGAACAGTTGCTGGCTTTAAAGTGTGGAAGGATTTGTTTACGCATACTGTCACAGCACACCCACAAACTTTCACAGCAGCTCTATAAACTGTAACAGCAGATATACAAACTGTCACAGCAGATCTACAAACTGTCACAGCAGATCTAGAAACTGTTACAGCAGCCTTTCAACGAAAATCAAATGACAGAAGTGATTAAATTGTCAAGTCGACATACATGGTATAACATTTCATTATATCATTCTTAAAGCAATTGCTTAACAATTCAATGTAAATATACACCAGAAATTGTCTTCTTTACACACAAAAAAATAATAAATAAATAAAAACATCGTGTTATTGTCGATTAATCTGACGACTTGTGAAATCATGCCTATTATTTGACGCTTCGCGAAGTCAACCATTTTGTGAAAACGATATTTCTTGGTAAAGTATAATACAATTTACTTACAATATCTTCAGATTTGATGTCTTATAGTTATACTTTAAATATTACTTTAGAAATTATATACAATAAGAACGAATTGAACGTTTAAAAAAGTACGTTTAATCTATTTTTTTTTTGCCTTGCGGTCCAGAGGGAGTTGACCTGCTATTTATGGCGAACTGTTAACTAAGGTGTCATGAGGCCAGCACAAAGACCAGGAGACTTTCATTTCCTTAGCTGAAACAACAAACCGCCCTTACTTTTCACCGATAAACTAACGTGACCATTCGAGTCGTTTTTCTAAAATCAATAATTATCCTTTAATCTAAATCATAAACAACTATGTCTCAACGTTTTCTTTTGACAGAAACTGTGTAAATTTCAGATCCTTAACAGCTAAATATGACGCTTAAGTCTGGAAATAAAATATGTTATTAACTATTAAACATAGAAATGGTAATAATATTTTGCATTAAAAAACAAGTTTTGATCAACTTTTTATAACATTTTAAATTGACATATAGCTTTGTAGTTTTCTCTTCGCAAACCAGTGGCAGTAGCCTCTCATTATAATCAGCTGTACTCACGATGTTCCACGAATCTTAATGTCCAAGATTTAAAATTTTAGTCTCTAACAGGATTCAAAATCTTAACCTCTCGGTTCGGCATCCAAGCGCTTTACCACTCGGCCACTACGCCCTCCACCCAGCGACAAAACATTGTTGGAGTGTCATCCCTTCTTTACCATTACCTTCCCTCCGTTTTTTTGTGTTCTTTACTTGTAAGATTAGAGTCGCTCGTTGTGAGCTCCAGTGATTACTTTTGAAAACAAGTTCCTTGCCTTCACGAAGTTTCGGGCATAGCGACGTGTGAAATTAATACTCTTAGACCAGACCAGGACGCGTCAACTTGAGTGTATGGACGCGTGTTTCTGCGTGTCAGCGTGTGTGTTCAAGGGAGGTATTTGGTGATGCTTGGAAGGTCGTCTTGACAACGTCAAGAAGAAATTCACTGGCCTTCAAATATATGCAGTTTGAACCGACGTAGGTAGCCATCAGAACCGGGTTTATACTGATAGGTATTTGAGATGAGACACGTGTCCCATTGTAATCAACACAAATTCATTTATTTCATTGCTTGTTCTTCGAAACTATTCTTTGGGAGCCCCCAGAAAAGTGGGAATATATCTAAGTAACTCTAATTGTCAACATTTTAAATTGAAAGTCAATGAGCACAGTGAGAGGGGAAGCGTGGTCGCTGAATGGTTATTTACTTGGTTTCAGAACCTGAGGTGCTGGGTTCGAATTTCGGTGAAGACTTTGATTTTGAATTTCGGGATTTTTAGGGCTCGTTAACCGTTGGCCATAGAAACAAATGACCGTATCATTATCTGCCTTTTAGAAGGCAAGGTCTGAAAAGGGAACTTTTTGCTTCGAATTTACAGAAGACAAAAAAGGTTGTTTACATAGTGTTCTTTTTCCTCTAGCTTAGAATCATTTGAAAGGTCAAATATCATTATTCAAACATGGTAACTTTTTTAGTATTCATGGTCAAGTATTATAAACTGTTTCTAAGGTCAATGTTTAGGATTCCACATACTACAAACTGTTTCTAAAGTCAATTTTTTTTTATATCTTACTAGATAGGAAAAATGATGATCCCTTTTTTCTTAAATCAACATTTGTAGTTTTATATTTGTCAGAAGATGAGAAGATAGCTCAGGAGACAAATTACGGTGATGGTCAACACCTAAGAACAATGTCTTTCTGACTGAATGTTGTACAAGAAATGTATGAACAATCTCAAACAGAAATCCTGTACAAGAAATGTATGAACAATTACAAACAGAAATGCTGCACAAGAAATTTAAGAAAAATCTCAAATAGAAATCTTGTACAAGAAATTTAAGAACAATCTCAAACAGAAATCCTGTACAAGAAATTTAAGAACAATCTCAAACAGAAATCCTGGGATCATTTGAATAGTGAATGCAGTTTTCAAATATCTGAATTTTTTCATGCCGAAAACGAAGCCCTTGAACAAGTGAACAAAGTTGAAATGTCAATGATGTTATTGGACAACTACGAAACATTTTAGGATTCTGGGTCAAAAGAAACGTTAAGAGCGTGGGTTTTTGCGTCTTGAGTGATGATCTTTTCTTTTGCAACTTCTCATGTGACTGTAGAGGCCACTCCTCGCTACACAGCTGCTGCAGTCTCTGGTTGGGCAGATGTAATCACCAGGTGGCGCTGTTGCACTTTCACTCTTCGTTCTACTTCTGGTGGTGTAAAACATCTTACAATTCAGGGACATTTCTTTATGCTCGCTTTTGACTTTTGGAATATACTTACCGTTAGATCCCCTTATAATGGCTTATTTGAATGATGTGAAAAAATTTTTTACTCTTATTACAATAATTTAACACACCAAGTTAAAGGACATCATAAAATGCAAAGCGTCCAAATTGTACAACACGGTCAAGCGTTAAGGTTATCATTTTGCTTAACGACAATGAGACCATAATTTTATAAATTCCTTTCTGATTTTTTCCCCATACAAATGCTACATTCTGGTCAGTAATATTCTAAAACAAAATATAATTATTTTTAGTATGCGAATTTTTTAAAATATAAAATATGTTAAAGGCTAATAAGAGATTATTGTCCAACTAATGAGAAAGCACTAATGAGGCATTAATACTAATGACATGACTCTTTAAAGAGAGGAGGAGAGACAAAGAAAGTAGATGAAAAGCAGGAGAGAGAAACAGAAATGTAGGGAAAAAATAAAGAGATTACCATGTTCAACAGACAAAGAGAGATAGGCAGCGGTAGAGGGAGAGAGGCAGGGGTAGAGGGAGAGAGGCAGGGGTAGAGGGAGAGGCAGGGGTAGAGGGATAGAGGCAGGGGTCGAGGGAGAGAGGCAGCGGTAGAGGGAGAGAGGCAGGGGTAGAGGGAGAGTGGCAGGGGTCGAGGGAGAGAGGCAGCGGTAGAGGGAGAGAGGCAGGGGTAGAGGGAGAGAGGCAGGGGTAGAGGGAGAGAGGCAAGGGTAGAGGGAGAGAGGCAGCGGTAGAGGGAGAGAGGCAGGGGTAGAGGGAGAGAGGCAGGGGTAGAGGGAGAGAGGCAGGGGTAGAGGGAGAGAGGCAGGGGTAGAGGGAGAGAGGCAGGGGTAGAGGGAGAGAGGCAGGGGTCGAGGGAGAGAGGCAGGGGTAGAGGGAGAGAGGCAGGGGTAGAGGGAGAGAGGCAGGGGTCGAGGGAGAGAGGCAGTGGTAGAGGGAGAGAGGCAGGGGTAGAGGGAGAGAGGCAGGGGTCGAGGGAGAGAGGCAGGGGTCGAGGGAGAGAGGCAGGGTCGAGGGAGAGAGGCAGGGGTAGAGGGAGAGAAGCAAGGGTAGAGGGAGAGAGGCAGGGGTAGAGGGAGAGAGGCAGGGGTCGAGGGAGAGAGGCAGGGGGCGAGGGAGAAAGGCAGGGGGCGAGGGAGAGAGGCAGCCGTAGAGGGAGAGAGGCAGGGGTAGAGGGAGAGAGGCAGGGGTAGAGGGAGAGAGACAGCGGTAGAGGGAGAGAGGCAAGGGTCGAGGGAGAGAGGCAGGGGTCGAGAGAGAGAGGCAGGGGTCGAGGGAGAGAGGCAAGGGTCAAGGGAGAGAGGCAAGGGTCGAGGGAGAGAGGCAGCGGTAGAGGGAGAGAGGCAGGGGTCGAGGGAGAGAGGCAGCGGTAGAGGGAGAGAGGCAGGGGTAGAGGGAGAGAGGCAGCGGTAGAGGGAGAGAGGCAGGGGTAGAGGGAGAGAGGCAGGGGTCGAGGGAGAGAGGCAGCGGTAGAGGGAGAGAGGCAGGGGTAGAGGGAGAGAGGCAGGGGTAGAGGGAGAGAGGCAGGGGTAGAGGGAGAGAGGCAGGGGTAGAGGGAGAGAGGCAGGGGTAGAGGGAGAGAGGCAGGGGTAGAGGGAGAGAGGCAGGGGTAGAGGGAGAGAGGCAGGGGTAGAGGGAGAGAGGCAGGGGTCGAGGGAGAGAGGCAGGGGTCGAGGGATAGAGGCAGGGGTAGAGGGAGAGAAGCAGGGGTAGAGGGAGAGAGGCAGGGGTAGAGGGAGAGAGGCAGGGGTCGAGGGAGAGAGGCAGGGGTAGAGGGAGAGAGGCAGGGGGCGAGGGAGAGAGGCAGCGGTAGAGGGAGAGAGGCAGGGGTAGAGGGAGAGAGGCAGGGGTAGAGGGAGAGAGACAGCGGTAGAGGGAGAGAGGCAAGGGTCGAGGGAGAGAGGCAGGGGTCGAGGGAGAGAGGCAGGGGTCGAGGGAGAGAGGCAAGGGTCGAGGGAGAGAGGCAGGGGTCGAGGGAGAGAGGGCTAGAGAGAGAGGCAGGGGTTAAAGGCAGAGAGGGGCAGAGAGAGAGAGACCGACAGTGAGTGGGAAGAGAGGGGCAGAGATAGAGAGAGTCAGTGTGGCAGAGGATTGGAGAGAGGGGCAGAGATAGAGAGAGTCAGTGTGGCAGAGGATTGGAGAGAGGGGCAGAGATAGAGAGAGTCAGTTAGTGTGGCAGAGGGATGGAGAGAGGGGCAGATAGAGAGGCAATAAGTTAGTAGACGCAGGGAGGGTCAGTGAGTGGCACACATGGAAGAAGAGAGAATGAAGTAGAGAAGAGATAGAAAGATAAGAGAAGGTGAGAGGAGAACAAAGAAGGTGGGTCTGCCATAGAAGGAGGTAGAGAGTCAGAGAATGTGGTAGTGGGAGATTTCGAAAAAAGAGAAAAGAAGAATGAAGGAATTGAGAAAGAGAGAGAAACTGAAATCCATTGAATGAAGCAGAGAAAAAGAAAGATTGACATGGATAAGAAGAGTATCAATTTAAATTAAGAGTGCACTCACTGGCAATAAAAATATTATCAACATCAAATCTAAAAAAAAAAACTTAAATTAATGATTGTTAGTACACCTGTTTGACCCTACTTGACCCCAGATCTTACAAAAAAAAAACTCAACTGTATAAAAACAAGGTCAGGTTTGAGGTGCAATGTTTGCTCTAGGCGTGTGTATCTTTCAATGTTTCTCTAATCTCCAGGACCGGTCATCAGGTTTACGGTCTCCTGTTGGTAGAATGGTGTCAAGTAAGCAAACTTATTTCACTTCCCTCTTACCGCATTGATGTAAGCTGCAAGGGAAGATACTCGTCTCAAACCTTAACCTTTGTACACAGAGTGTACCTAGGAAGCCCTTTTGAAAGCAATATTTTTACGTTATTAGTTCAAATCTAATAATAATACTAAGCAAAGTAATATCTCTATATCATAATAAATAGAATACTGAAATTGAAAAGCATAGAAAATATAGGAACTTAAGCTTGGAGACTAAGCGACTATGGAAGTTATCAAAAATAACAATAGATCTTATATTCTGTTTTTATATTAACCAAGGGAAGGAGCATAATAAATCTAATGTGCCAATCTAAGAACCAGAACAACTTTTAAGAAGATTCTCGTCACCTGCCAGAGGGCGGCAATGTTACAGACCTGCCTTATCACAGTCAATTCCTCAATGGAAACTGTTAACGGGATCACAGTGAAATTTGTTTCTCTCTAACAAAACATGACCATGGTAGTGCCAGAGAATAAATATTTAGTTTATAGTTAATTTTTAAAATAATATAATAATTTCCTAAGCAAGGCGACTATGGAGGTCAACTCTGTATTTATTATTTTGCGACATAAGAATATACCCACTTGTCCGAAGATTAATGAGGAACGCAGTATTTCCCTTGGCAACACAGCCCCAGCTGTGACCTATATCTTTTCGAGACAGCTGTCCTCGGCGAGGATTTTCTTTTGGCCTCAAATGTGTATCCCCGCGGCCCTTGTAAGTGATCTCCACCTTTCTGGTTCCAAAGCCGCTTGCAGCGGGATTCTCTCTTCCTATGTCAGTTTCAGGAAATTGGCACCTAAGCTGGTCTTTAATAAGACGTTTTGTAGGGGCGCCTCTGTTACGTCGAACACCTTTCAGCAAATCAAAAAGGACTGCATTATGCATACGTTCGTACCCTATACGTGCCCCTCCCAGCGTAGGTTGTCGGACCAGAAGAAGTCCTTCTACTTGTCCGTACCGGCGTTCGCAAGGACATCGTTGTTTTGTAGTGTGCTCTTGTCATCGTATACCATGCATCTATGGTGAAAGCGATCAAGAACTCTTAGTTGCTGTCTGTATAGTACCCACGTGTCAGATCTATCCTAGGGTCGAGACAATGATTTCATGATACTTGGTCATCAGATTTAACTTTCGCAGTTTTGCATTACATAAACCAATAAGTTTCACTGTAGCAGAAGTCATGAACCAGTTCAAAAACATACAAACAGATTTCCTGGTATCATGTCTGAATGTGATATCCAAGTAACTCGTCAGACGGATCTTGTCATGACACATCATGTTCTCCATGTTTATAATCCTATAACAAGGTGAAATATTTCACGTGAAGTATTTTCCTTAAACTAAGCGTATAGCGACTTATTCCGTCTGTCTGTCTGTCTGTCTGTCTCTGTCGGGTACAAATCTTGTGTACATTATTTCTCCCACTTCCCATTCTCCGATCATGTAGAAACTTTGCACAATCATTCATTGTCACTGACAAAAGTTGAATCAATTTAAAAAATTAATTATATTGAAAGTCTAGAGGCAGTTTTAATAAATTTAAATTCAAGAAATAATTTCATAAATAAAAAGGCTAGAAATTTTAACAAGAAATAAAAAAAAAAAGAGCATTGTTACGTAAATTTTAAGTCTGGAAATAGTTACATAAAATTTAAAGTCTAGACATTTTTACATGATATTTAAAGTCAGGATATGGTTAAATGAAATTTTAAGTTTAAATTTAAAATCTACACATTTTTACATTTAGATAAAACAAAAAAAAGATACAAAGGTAGTTTCGTTTCAATTCTACCAGACCTTTTTAATTATTTTTTAAAATATAAAAGCTATCCATAAGATCAAAAATGCATTTTAAATCTGATAATTGTAATACAGTGTTTGAAAGTGGTAAGTTCGTCTCTATGTCTGGTCATTGGCGATTGTGACGTGAAACACTAGCCAAAGAGGAAAATAATTTTGTTAAAATAATGACATTTCAATCTTCAGTTCTTGTGTAGATCATGTCTGCTCTTCAATCTCTATGATTAGATTGAGATCTAGACCCTTGTAGTGTGTGAGCCTATTGAAGAATTCATATCCTCACTTCTGTAATTCTAAATAATGACGTTATTTGATATGAGATTTTAATACTTGTGACGTTATACCGCCCACACAGTTTAAAGGGCGACAGGGCGGTGATAGATCCACATAGAAGAAATAGTGTGGACATATTTACAAAGCCTATATCTACTCACTCTGTCTCTCTGGACATTCTCGAATCAAGCACACAACTATTCATTGACATAGACAAGACATGAATGATTTTTTTTTAAGTAACCAATTAGACAATTAATTACTGGTAATTAATTATTTTGTTTAATAGTAACAATACTAAACTAAATACTTCACAGATATTGCTAAATGTTTTGGGTTTAGTCCCCTTAAATTAATTGTTAATATTTTTTTTGCCTCACCCATTCTCCGATCAAGTGGATACTTTAAACAATTAAATATTGTAACAAAACATGTATCAATAAACAAAAATACTTAATTTGTCAACAAACTATTGGCAATTAATTATTTTATTTGAGATCGAATAATGGAAATAACTTTTACACTATTGATAGATATAATTTTAAGGATGGAGTTCTTCCCCTTTAGATAAGATTTTTTTTTTTGAAGATTTTTAAAAATATTTTGCTTGTTTTGAACATTCTATAGAAGATTAGTTGATCACTCATTTAAAATGTAGAAAGTAGGCCTTTTTATATTAATAGATTTTTTTTATTGGCTATTTTATAAATGGATGATTATGATCTTATGATACAGGTAGTGTTTTAGTCTTCAGTCAGTCTCTCTCTGTCTCTCCACGTTTGTTCTCCCCTAGGAAACTTTCTACAATTATTCATTGTCGATTTACAAAGACAAAAAATGAATCAATAAAAAAAAATATTTAAGAATTTATAAAATGATTAGTCGAAATTAATTGATTTTGTTTTATATAGTTGGGCCTTTCTAAGCAACTATATACCCTTGTGTAGAGAATAAGGTCGTTCGCTAAAATTTTTTAACTATAATAGACTAAAAAAAAACTTCTACTTTAATAAGTACTCGGATAGCTCAGTGGTCAACAAGTCGTCCCTTTATCGTGGAGGCTCGAGTTTGAATTCAGTCTTCAGCAATGGTTTTTTTTTTTTATTGTTTTTGAAAATTGATTTCCCCATAGCTTACAAATATAACACAAATTTATTATTGTAAAAAAAATTGAATCACGTGATTGGTTATAAACAAATGATGCCATTTCCCTCTATCATGCTCTTCATTTTAAGAAACAAAAAATGTGTATGTTTTCTCACTTGCTGCATTAACTCTGTTACTGCGCTCTACAGTACATGTGTGTGTGTGTCGCTGTTGTTGTTCTATGAGGAGCAATATCTATAACAAACAAATAAAATAACTATCTTGCGTACAGAAAAGTTGATGAGTTTTGTTGTCTGTTTAATTACAGAAAATCAATATTTAAATTCAAGACAAGATAAGATAGCTAAGATGAGATAAGAAAATTTTTATTTGGTCCAATCAAATGAAAATTCAGTTTGACTAAAGCTGAGGTGGTCAATTTGCCGAGACAAGAATCCATTACAATCGGGTTGACTCAGTGGCGTCAGGATTCTCCGGGATTCTACCTCGAGAACGCCTCAGTTTCGGAGCCAAGCGCTCTACCATTTGGCTACCACTGAGTACAATGATGTGAAAAGAAATACAACACATATAAGCGCCGCCCCTGCCTCGTTTTCTTTTTCTTTCTATACACACTTCAACCTCAGAGTGGACATTACTGGACATGGTCACTTGAAACAACCAACAGTGATGTTGAGAACGGCTAATATCTTCCTATATACCTGCTTGTCAACATGCCTCTAAATGCTTTGATGTTTACAAAGCTTATATCAACTCATTCAGTCTGTCTGTCTCTCTGTCTGGTAAAAAGTTTGTACACTTCATTTTTCCCACACCCATTCTCGGATCAAGTTGAAACCTTAAACAATTATCTACTGTGCCAAACAAAACATGAATCAATTAAAAAATCAAAAAATTAGTCAATTAATTATTTGTAATTAATTATTTTGTTTGATATTGAATAGGAAAGTACACTTCTACACCATTAAGTTACACAGTTGTAAGTGTGGAGTTCTTCCTCTTAGATAAGTTTTTTTTTCTTCTTCAAGAAAAGGATTTAACATTTTTTATTTGTTTCTTAAAGTAATAATGGTATTGAAATAACACCCCAATGCTGACAGGAGTAAGATCATAATAGATCTAATTACTCTCTTTAAGCTGTTTTTCAAATACTTTTGTTATTTCTCCGCCCACACAAGCCAACACAGACACACACACTTACACACACACACACAGACATCCAAAATTTTAAACCCCCCTCCCCCCGCCCAATCCTCCCACCTTCTCTCTAGTGGCAGAAGGCTCACATCCAATGACACCAGGAACTCACGCGCCCAGTCTAGCCTCGATTTCAGAAAGCGTCTCTCTTTCACGTTCTTCTCTCGCGCCTGGCTCTTCCCAGCACTCTCTCGCATTCAACTTCACTCTAGCCTTGTCTCTTTTTTTGAATGCATTCCTCTGTTCTCAACTCTTCTTTCGCGTCTCTTCTTCTACACTCTCTCTCTCTCAATTTTTTTTTCCGGTAATCCCAGAGAGTAGCGGACGAGTGGACAAGGGCTGTAACTCGTAATGTTGACACAAGGACTCAGGCTCAGCTAGGGGCAGACAATTTTGTACTTTCATCTCGCGTATAATTTTTTCCCATCAACGTTACGTCTTAAAGTACTATAGAAGTAAAATTGTACTATCATACGTGATACTGACACGCTTGTCTGTGATGTCACTGCAGGCCTACTGGGGTACAACGCGTGAGGCGCTATGTAAATTTTAATGTGTAAATATCATGTTTCTACAAATTGAAAATCATTTACTTTATTTAGCGCGCTATGTAACACTGCCGTACAATCGCCGCACTGTTTACACAATATCACTAGAATATGTGTAGATGTAGCACGTCGTGGTATATTACAAATGATTATATACGACTTATAAATATGCATGATTGTGTATGGTTCAAGAAATGTGCATAAAGTGCGCACATATTTTGATTCCAGACAATATAAAATTATAAATGGTTTAAGCTTTGTTTTCTTATGGTTCATTTAGACAGGTTAATAGGCCTGCTTGCGATATACATGATAGCTATAAAATTCACGAAATCACTTCATATTTATGTACTTTTTAGTTTGCATTTGTTTTCATTTGAAGATTTTGAATATAATGTGTTTGTTTCTTTCAGAGTGTGGATTCAATCGAATGGGTTATGGCTCCTGCAAGCATTGATCGACGACCAACTGATCAGTACATCGCTACCTACCTATTGTGTCAGCATTGATTACCGTGTCGTCTGCATAATACAGCTTGTGTCTTAGATACCTTTTGTTACCTAGATCTAAGTCCTTCAACCAAGTGTATTGATCTCTGCAAAACACGCAAGTTCAGTTCCGCAACTCTTCCCGCCAAAATGCTTTATTATTTCGAGCTGGATAAGGGGAGATAAACTACCGCCTGAAAATTATTTTTTTTCTCCCTTGGATTGTATGTCGTTAGATCATTTACAATGCAAGGCGGAATAGCAAGCCATATACATGTTCTCGTGGGGGAGACATGAGGATGCGAGATATCGTGAGATAAATTGAATTGTGGACATACCTACACCTGACGTTACAAATGTATCTGTCAGTTTCGCCTCTGAGATTCTAATGGATATTCCCAATTTATGCCTCAGTGTGCAATGTCTAATGATGCTACCTCGCCTTGGACTATGTAGCTACATGTGTTTCCTGGCTACACTTTCTTCGTATTTAATCTGTTGTTTCTGATTTGGATAAAAATGTTCACATTTAGGTAAGTTTTTCGTGTGGTTGAGTGGCAAAATACTAGTCTCGAGTTCTAATCTCGGTGAAGGCTGGGACTATAAATCTCGGGGCGCACCAGAGTCAATCCAACTCTAATGGGTACCTGACAATTGTTTGGGAAAGTAATGGCGGTTGGTCGTTGTTCTGGCCACACGACACTCTCGTAAAGAGTCGGCATATAAACATCATCTGCTGAACCAAACTTTTGTTTTCGCATTGCTCTACATTCAAACCGAAACGCTCTACATTTGTTTCTATTTATAGTCACACATTAACGATCTTCATTCCCAGCACTCTAAATTCACATCCCTCTACATTTGTTTCTATTTATAGTCACACATTACGGATCTTCATTCCCAGCACTCTAAACTCGCATCCCTCTACATTTGTTTCTATTTATAGTCACACATTAAGGATCTTTATTCGCAACACTCTAAATTCACATCGCTCTACATTTGTTTCTATTTATAGTCACACTGTCGCTATCTTTATTTGCATCACTCTTAACCAGTGATTCCCAAAGTGGTCTATATAGACCCCAAGGGTCTACGAAGACTTCCAAGGGGTCTACGAAAAGGGAAAACATAAATTAGGTGTCTATGAGATGTCCATGGAGGTCAACGATAATAGATTTCTTTTAAACAGGTCGTGACATTAATTTAACATCAAATTAATTTATTTCTTTTATACACTAATATATGATTTGTTGATTTGTACCCGAATTAAAAATTGTTATTTATTCTTTCCTTGTCATACTAGCGGTTACCTAATTGCCTTTTTTTTATAACGCTATGAAACCAATGACGTTGGAAGATCATTTGAGACAATTCCACCCTAACAAAATAGATAAGATTTGATAAACTTTAGAACACTCAAAGATAAAGAATAGACCCACAAAATCTTTCTTCGACATCATTTAGAGAAGATGATGGTTTGCGAGCTTCTTACAATATCTCTTTACTTATATCAAAATACGGAAAACTCTAAAGGTAAAACATTGATTTTACTAACCGTTGTAGTTTTAAAAACTGTTGTACACAAACCTACATCTGATATTATTAAAAGAATTTCTTTAAGCAACAATACAGTTCAAGGTTGCTTCGGTGGCATGAGTTATAAAATTAAAAGCTTCTTATGTAATTCTTTGCAAACGACATATATACAGTTTCTGAATATGCGAGCTCGTGGGCTCATCTGTTTCTTAGGCCAAGAGCCTAACCAGTAGAATGATAAACAACCATTACCTCCCCCAACTAATGTTTGCTACCTAATTGGGTGGATTCAAGGGAATCCCAAAAAATCTCCATGATCAAAATCTCAGATTTTACTTGGATTCAAACTTGATACCTCTCCGTTCGGAATCAATTCACTTAACCACTTAGCCACCCCCACAGTAAGAAAAGAAAATAGATTTTGGATGGGGACCTTTAACCTTTGCAAGTAAACTCATAGGCCAGGACTTTATCAGAAAATGTAAAACACATTGAGGCTTGTATGAGGCGGGCGGAAAACATCACATTATGGGAGGGTATAGGTACCCTTCTGTAGATAGATCTATCTATAACTCTTTATAGCAATGACTTTATGTTAAGCAAATAATGGCAATCGTGAATTTAAGTTCGATAACTTTTACTTGGCAAAAAAATCAATTTCAAGTGTCTCTGCATCTTGCTAGTTAATAGTGACTTGCAGCAGTAGATAAGATCAATAGTTAGTGTCATGGAGCAAATTTCAAAGAATCATGGAACAGATATCGAAGAATCCTAATAGTAGAAATATTGCAGAAATATAGAAACAAGAAAAACACATACACTCACCATACACAATAAAATATATTAAGTATAATTGTATCAATAGTTTGGATCAACTGTGTAATTATATACCAGATTGGTCTAGATATAATACATCTGTGCGATTAGAAATGTTTTTTTTCTAATTGTCGTTTTTTTTTTTTTGTTATTTGCTTTGAGCTATCTCAATACGCAATGATCCTATCACTAATCTGGACCAGTTGGGAAAAGGGGAGGGAAGAAATGGGTATCTTGGTAAATGTTTATATTATCTTATTTAAAATGCATCAAAAAATATTAAGTCAGGATCCTCAAGAGATATCTACTTACACCACCACATCTGTCAAGTACAATTTCTTTCCTTTTTTCAAAATATCAGACAAAAAAAATAATTACCAAAAGTTAATTAACTAGTTGGCAAATTTTAAAAATTGATTTTTATATTGTCAGGTAAATAAAAATAATTGTGCAAAATTTCAGCTTAATCCGAGATTGGGTGTGGGAGAAATAAGGTGTACAAGGCTTTTACCTTACAGACAGATTGACAGAGTGAGTTGTTATAACCTTTGTAAACATATCCAAGAATTGTAGAGAATATATCGGCAAGCTATTAAACAAGCATTACCCACCGGCAACTCCCGTTGATTTGCTCTAAGGCTATACATTGTTAACTTTCCCTTGTGACTTCTATATCAATTGACTCCCGACCTCCCCCCCCCCTTCCCAACCGTCTTGACGCTCTCTTACACAAGAGTTCTTTTATCTTTGTTTTTTAACCCCTGCCCCTAAAACAAAATAATATCGGTAGACACAGGGCCTGACTTACGCCGAATTGACCGATCGCTCCAATTAAGCCTCGCACCAGGCAGGGGCCCCACAATTTACATGAAGCATATCACTGTCCTTCAAGGCTCTTGTCCCTGGCTATTAAAGAGGAAGGACTTAAATGGTTCACATATTTAGTGTAGGCCTATCTTACGATTGGCGTTACTTTAATCAAGCCACTGGCGCCTATTTCGTATAATAATCTAATTAGTAGTAATAGTTGTTATTGTATGAGAAAAAATATCCAAAATGGGGCGTCGCAAGCATCCTTTATATTGTGCCCCACAATTCGTAAGCGCGGCCCTGGTTATACATACATTTCATTTCTTTTAAGTTTTACACATAAACAAACGTGTTCTGCTCCGTCAATGTCGGTTTCCTTGTGAGCAATGAAGGCGCGGTGGCTGAGCGGTAAAGCGCTTGGCTTCGAACCGGCGATCACGGGTAAGAATCCTAGTAAAGACTGAGATTTTTAATTTTTGGATCTTTGTTGTATAATTATTTTTATTAAATATTATTGCTGCGTAATTTGTTTATATTTGTTCAATGATTATTGTATAATGCGTTATTATTATAAAGGACTAACTCTTGAGTCTACCTAACTCTAATGGGTGCCTGACGTTAGTTGGGGAAACCTAAAGGCGGTCGGTGGTTGTGCTGGTCACATGACACCCTCGTTAACCGTAGGCTACAGAAACACAATCTGAGAATGGAACTCTACTTTACTTCTGAGAAATGGTGTAGTCTCTATTTCGTATGTTTTCATCCACTTCAATTTAAATATTATTGATAAGTCGGTCATTTGGTCAGGGCCGTTACGCTACATCATAGATTAATAATAATTAGTCCATAATAATATAAGAATAATCATTAAACAAATATAAAAGAATTATAAAACAATAATAATAAGAAGTATACAATAACTTTTTAAAAAAATATACAAAATATATCAAAAATGTATAGTAATAATGCCCAAGAATAATGGAACAAAGATAAAGGCACATTCCTTGTTCCATATGCTAGGGTAGATATGTACAGATGCTCCTTCTTCCCTATTGCTATTAATGCATTGAATGGGTTGCCTGTGTCAGCCAGGAAAACCAATGACTTGGCAGAGTTTAAGTCATTCATTAACATACATGACTAGATTGACTAAAGACACACGTAGAACGTAATCATCTTCTTTTTTGAAGCAACGTCTGTATTTGTTTAGAATAATAGACTCAAAATAAAAATAAGATAAGAATTATACAACAAATGTTCTATTAGAAAAAAATTCGAAGAATAAAAAAAAAAGAGATTTTCATGATAAACCACACAATTCCAAGGACGCTAAATTCAATTTCATATTGCCAGCTACAAGATGGAAAAGCCTTGAAAATGTAATTGTGAAGTGCTAAAAGGTGCACTTAAAAAATCACATAACTTTTAAAAAACAAAGCTTAACATTATTGCCTATATTCTGTACATTGGCTGCAATACTTTTTTTTTTCTATAGACGACAGTGTCTAGAACAGTGTTTCCCAAACTGTGTTCTGCGGAACCCTAGTGTTCCACGAGGCCTGAATATGTGTTCCACGAACTGCTGGAATAGTTAACCAGTAGGCCACCAAGCGATTTCATCTCTCTAAAAAAAATAAGCAATGTATTCGATAAATACTCAGAATATGTGAAATGTTCCTTTAAGGGAAAATTTGTTGGAACCACTGGTCTAATCGAGGCCTATCCTTAACTAGAAGTAGAAGTATTGCTAGAAAAAATGTCCAGTAACTATAGAACAAATAATGAAGAATTAGAAAACAAATAACGTAGAGATATAGAACACATTAATAGAAGAACACTAGAACAGGTCAATGCAAATACTGAGCAAATAATAAACGTATTGATACATTTCAAAGCTGGAATGTAAATTGAAAGATTAAGGAAGTCGCACTATCGGTACTGACAGTTTTGTAATGAGCTTTCAATATAATAGTCAATGTGTTAATGAAAAACGTAACTAAATTTTTACATTAGAGCCGTATCTGAGTTATCTACAGGTGCGCGTCGTTAATACTCCTAACTACCACTAGGTTTAAGACTAATAGTTGAATTCTATTTGATATGATAGATTACGATATTATTTTGACACTTCGAGACAAAGAGGGAGACTCAAATGGCTTCAAACATTTGTTGATTTTAGTGAACGACTTGAATTACTGTTCAAATGTTTTCAATTCTTAAAGTATATTTTACTAGCAAAGTGCGAAAACCAGGCATCGTATTGAATGTCTGACGCTTAAAGACAAACTAGGAAACGAATCTCCATTTATTACTTTGCCTAGGCATTGTATAGAATGACAAGATCTACGTCAGGCAATATAGAAAACGAATCTCCCATTTTGCATACTTTGCCTACGCAATGACGCTATGTCAGGCAATGTAGAAAATGTATTATCTAGGAAGGGGCATTGGGGCTGAGTGATTAAGAGTTGGGCTTCCGAACCTGGGGTCTTGGGTTCGAATCATGGTGAAGACTGGGATCTTGAATTTCGGGATTTGTAGGGCACCCCTGAGTCTTCCCTACTATAATGGGTGCCTGACTTAAGTTGTGGAAAGGCCGTTGGTCGTTGTGTTGGCAACATGACATCCTGCTCGTTTATCCTTTGAAATATATAAACAGATGACCTTAATATCACCTGCCCCATAGATAGCATGGTCTGAAAGGGAAGTTATTTCTAAATGGAATATATGTACATGATATCTAAAAATGAACAACAGAATGTCTAAAGACTAAAAATACACATGTAGGATCCTAGGACACTAGGTCTTCATACTAAGTACCATTTTGGTTTTCACATAATCCAATAATTCTGTACATATACGAATCGAAATCAAAAAGGGAAATAGACGCTATTAGTTTTGTGTTGTCTGTCTGTCCGTCCGTCTCGTTTACATCTACTAGAAAAGATATTAAAAATGCGACATCATGATAATGTAGACTATTCAAAGTTTTGATGCAACTGCTACTGTTTTTCTTTTCTGAAAGCGAAAAATGTAATTTTTAAAATCAACTATGCAAGCAGTTTTTTCATAAAAATGCAACATTTTTACAACTATAAACTATAATAGTAACACTCACCTCTGTCATTTGCTGATATTTTGTTTACAATAATTTACCTGCCGTGGTGGACTACTTCGGGGTCCGATTTTGAGTTTGTGTTGCCATACAAACTGTCTTTGTAGACTTGTTAAATATAGAATCCGGATTTCTTACTTTGATGGTAAAATAAATACTGAAACCCAACATTTGTTTTAATTTAATTAAAGTAATCATCACATTAACGCTGATGTATATTTCTTTTCAACAGGAATATACTTTGCAAAGTGTAGTGGACATCACATAGGGCTTTTAATGTCACCCCCTAGCGTATGGCCTAGCTTGTCCAGCGATCCAGAATCAACATGGGTGTTTTGAGAAAGGTCAGAAACTCTGGCCACTTGAATTCAGTCCGGCATGGCAGGACACACACGTTCGCGGACATCCCTGACGCGGGCAAAGGCCAGTACATCGGCGGAGACCAAGACGTGGTGCCGACCTATTACCAGCAGGGTCACCATCGGAGGGCCACTACGACCACTACCACTACCCCTTCTCCAGGAGCTCAAAGGGGGCCGTGGTGGAGTGGAGGGCCGGATGGCATCTCTGACAGGTATCAGAACTACGATACTGACCAGCAGGGACCAGGAGGAGTGTATTCCGACAACATGGACTATTTACCCGGTCAAGAGTCCGTTGCCGACCCTTCATCGACGTCCACTTATCCCAGCTATCCAAGCGGTGGAATGACCCCGTTCTCACGGTCCGCACACGCCACGTCATTTCGGCACAACCATACGTCCCCTCAGGACCCCTCTTTCTCTTCCATCCACCGCAGTATAAACCCTTCCTCGTCCCTGGCACTATCTCAGTCCGACCTGCTGAACAACGGGATGGACCACGTGACTCCCGCTGCCACAAGCGGCTACCACGGGCTGGCCCTGGACGCTATCGTCCCCACCATCGACGTACCTTACAACTATTCCGAAGACTGCTTCAACATGACCCACTTTGACTGCTGGCCCATCTTTGACAATGTGACCGAGAACGCCACACTGCTGCCCCGTGGCCTGGACGACCAGGACTACAAGTATTGGAATATCCTGCTCATCATCTTCCCTCTCTTCACGGTGTTCGGGAACATCCTGGTCGTTCTGAGTGTCTTCAAGGAGAAAAGTCTGAAGACGGTCACCAATTACTTTATCTGCTCCCTCGCCGTTGCGGACATTATGGTAGCTGTTGTGGTCATGCCGTTAGCTGTATACATGGAGGTAAGTGTTTTTGCCTCTAGTCTATAAATCTACATATGGGGATTCTCATTTTTATGTAAATTAGAGTAACCTGACATTGGTTGTCTTTTTATTTGCACTATGCACATACTATACTATACAAAAGAGGTCGGTTCTAAGTTTATGCGAGGGTTGTGGCCACAGACTCTTTTTTCGTAAAAGTAGCTAATTTCGTTTAAAAAAATAATGACATATGCAAACACCTTTCTACATGTATTATAACAAATAACTCTTTTTTTTCAAAGAATTTTTCTGATTATTTTAAAATATTATACAATGACAGAAGGAGATCTGTGATACTTGAAATCTCACCAGGTCAGACCAATCCTTGGGACGCCCTTGGATTCGGTCTAAGCCGTAGCCTGACATTGATTACATTACGAGAAAATATGAAAGATCTCTGATGTGAATACGCCTTAAATTCATCGTGAATTATACAATTAAAAATGTTGAAATAATTTATTCTCCCACTATTGCATTGTCTTTATATAAGATTGTTTTCGGCTAGAGTAACTGTCAAAAACCTTATGACATGGATACAGAATTTTAATATTTATACATATCAAACTATACTTGCATTCGTAATGCATCAAAGCATATTGTTTTCTTATAGTCATCTAGATTGTTCTTCCTAAATCGAGCTAAATAACTGATCGAATAATCTCGCAAGAAAAATACACAAATCTTCCCATTTTTACAGTTAATGACTTCTAGTGTCTAGGTATAGATTTTGCCTTTGTGTGATATCATATAGCAAAGGTTTTCAATACTTTTTAGACGATTCAAGTCTTGTTAAACGTATTATCTCTTTTTATTATTTGGGTTTTTTTTTTCATTTGAATGGAATGCTCGTATCATTTTTCGGTAATATATTGCAACAAGGTTGTTTCTAAGTAACACAAAGACATAGTTGTCAAGTTAAGCTTATTTCATTTGTTTGATCAATGGTTCTAAACCTTTTACGATCTAGGGGGGCATAGAGATTTCTGACACCAGTGTCACATGTTACGTGACAAAACGTATAGAGTCTAATATAACCGCGCAGCTACAATACATTGACGATTTTGGGGGAATAGCTCCGTGACAGGCGCCGAATAAGGTCCTTAGAACCTAGTTTGGGAATTACTGGTTTCGAACAAGTGATTTCTAAAACAACTAGTTGTTAGTTAGACCTTTAATCATGGCTTGCATAAATATAATTCTACAAATGTAATACTAAAAGGCAAGTAACAATATGAGAAAAAAAAAGATTCAAATCAAAATGACAAAGAATCGATTTTTGAACTATTGTAATGATAAATATTTTCTAGTTACACCGCGGCGTTACAAATAGACAAATGTTAAATAGAACCACGTCGTGTCAGATAACTTCCAGGACGTTGTACCTTAAACACAACTAGTTTGAGCCTACTTCTTGGTCGATAATACTTTATATACAAGGCTAATTAGATTCTCATTTTTTTTTTATCTTCTGTGTCGACATGTTGAAAACAGAGCTGATCTTTTGTTGAATGTCAACTAGATTGATATACATGTGTCTTAAGTAATCCGCATTCAAATATATATATTTATAATTCTCTACGTCGCCCAACCATGCGGGACACCACGCATGCACGCCGACTCTCTAACCCTCGATGAAAGTCATGGAAATATAACTCTTCTATTTCTGTAACCAGGTTAACGAGTGTGACATGAAAACGTACAAACCAGTTTTACTTTCTCCTCAACTAATGTCAGAACTCGAGAGTGTCCTATAAATCTCGAAGCACAAAATCCCAGCCTATATATATAGTCATCACCTACGTTAAGTCTCAAGAACCTTTGTTTCAGAAGCCAAGCGCGCTACCACTCACGCCTTATGAAACAAACAAACAAAATGTAATATTTGCAATAAATGTGTGAGTGAAAGCTCAAAGAGGACGAAGAAACTTTAAGCTTATCTCTCTCCCTCAAACCCCCAAAATGTTATTTCCTATATCGATTTATACATGTTTAGAAAATAGAAGTATTGTATTACATAAGAGAAACAGAAACTTGAAATCAGTTTAAAGAGTTTAAAGCCAAGACAAAGAGGTTAAAACTTTTAAATTCTTCAGTCCCTCTCTTCTATGTTGTTTGACGGTCGATGTCTTGTAACACTAAACTCCTGGTAGACAACTGAAACATCGTAGGCATAGTAGATTTTAGCTTGTGAAACTTAAAATGACGTTAAACAAACTTGAAATAACTTCTTTGTGAACAATGTTATATATACATTTTGTGACAATATAGACACATTCAAAAGATCATGTGAAATAAATACACGGTATTCGGAAAAAAAAATTATCACACTACAAAAACACTTCCTTTCAGTCTGACGTTCTGGAGTCGTCTGTCGCCTAACCAAGACAGCTGACGACTATGCCGCTTATCTTGCATCATTAACACGACATAGCTAACCTCTTCCCACCGTCACCATTGAAACACACACGAACACACACACTCTGTTTATTTGTCAATTCATCGCGTTTAGTTTTCCTCAATATTTATCTTGCCAAAATGTTGTAAGAAGCTGACGAGTCTGTTATAGGATTTAAATGAAATACGCAAGAAATGTCTCGTTTTTTGTTGTGTGCACTGGTTCAATCGGGTGCTAACGGACTCCGCCACCTTACTGAACTGGAGCAAGACAAAGACCTTGACCTATTAAACATATAGCGGGAGACCAATTAAGTTAGGATTAGAGAGTACGAGGTCTGGTTGTGGCTAGCGTAAGTTGCCGAAAGAAATATAATAATATTTCTTCCAGTCATGTTGAGAAGATAGTTTAAAGACATACAAATATAGGTCCTACATCTATTTTGTATATTGTCTTTTAAAAAATGTATCACGTTGGTGATCATGTGACTTTGTTTCACCCAATATCCTGGCACGAGAGATAGATGCCATTAAACTGAGGAAATAATAAAATGAGATATTAAAGTGTTTAGCTTTTACATAATCTATCTACTCACTCCGTATGTCTGTCTGTCTGTCTGGTTGGAATCTCGTACACGTTATTTCTCCTACTTTTCATTCTACAACATTTTACAAATATAAAATTGAAAGTTTACACAATTATTCATAGTTGATGACAACACATGGATACATAAAAAACTATTAGTACATCAGTAATTAGTCGTAATTAATTAATTTTGCTATCTTTGGAAATACTGAAAAACTATTGGGAGATAAACATTGTGTACAGAATTAGGTTGTTCGCTAAAATTTTAAACTACAGATTTTTTTCATTAGATAAAACCTTCTATTTTTTTAAGGTACTTGTCTAGCTTAGGGGCTAACGCGTCCACTTCCCTTCATTAAGACTAAAGACCACGACTTGGAATTCTGATTCTAGCAACTTTTTAAAAATATCTGTTGAAAAGCAGCACGGGAATCTTCTCCCAGATACCCCATGGTCAATAAAAAGATTGGACCATAGCACAAGCATTAAAGTTGCACTAAGCGAAAATAAATTTTAAAAAATTCCTATCGCACAAAATTATTATTATTAATCTAGGTATTGTTTAATATTAATTGTAAGATTGATTCCAAATAATTTGATGCAATTTCACGCTATATAAGCTTTGTTTAAAAAAAAACAATTTTTTGTTCATTATTTTACTGGTTACTGACTCCAAAAAGTAAGATACTTATTACCTTGTATTTAGAGTCTTCTGAACCATTAGATAATTAGTGGTACAAACGTACGTGTTATTCATGCCATATTTTTATTGTCATTTAGAATTTAAAAACAAGCACAATAAAAAAAAGGGGGTGGGAAACTGAGCATTTATAACAATATCACTCAGCAATGTAGAAGTTATTTCTCTTTTTCGATATCTAACAAGATAATAAATTACCAATGTTTAAAGTGACTACTTGATTAATTGTTTAATTGATTCTTGTTTTGTTGGGGACATTTAATAATTGTTTAAAGTAGAAGAAGAAAATGGGTGTGTGAGAAATATGGGTAACAACTAGTGAATGGGGACTAAACCCTACAAATTTAGCGATATCTGTACCAATGCGTGTAGGAGAAATAGCGGTAACAACTAGTGAATGGGGACTAAATCCTACAAATTTAGCCATATCTGTACTAATGGGTCTGTGAGAAATGTTGGTAACAACTAGTGAAGGCGACTAAACCCAACAAATTTAGCCATATCTGTACCAATGCGTGTATGAGAAATATCGGTAACAACTAGTAAATGGGGACTAAACCCTACAAATTTAGCCATATCTGTACCAATGCGTGTATGAGAAATATGGGTAACAACTAGTAAAGGAGACTAAACCCAACAAATTTAGCCATATCTGTACCAATGCGTGTGGGAGAATTAACGTGTACAAACTTTTGACTACAAAGACAGACGTAATTGATATAAGCTTTGTAATAACGTAACGAAATTTCAAGCCGTCATTTTTTTATGAGGAACATTATCCATAACTAGGCCATTCACAGAAATATTCTCTTTTTTATTATATTCTGAGCAATTTTCATTTTCTATTTTTTGAAAGTTTACAAAGTTGGCGCGATTAAACTTTTTTTTTATAGCCTTTTCTCTTTTTTAAATAACCTCCTTCCTCAGGCTAAACATTGTAGATTAATTAGATATGATTCTAAATGACCTAACTTGGCACTTCCCCTGACCTTTTGTTCACCGGAACTACGTTTCGGCCATCTTCTTCTTCATTTTTGCTCTATTTATAGAGCAGTGCTCTAGCCCTGAAAAGTTTTTCTAGTAATAACTTTTTTTAAATGCTTCCTTCGTCCATGCCCTTACTAATCATACGACATACAAAGGCTTTTAGAATTACTTCCCCTTATGGTCTTTAAAAGAAAACAAGAAGACTTGGGATAGCTTGCAGTGACAATAGCTTCGAATTCTTTCGCCTACGTAAAAAATAGAACAAAAAAAAAACTTTTTTTGCATTAGAAATTTGTTTTTCCGCTCAAGATAAATAAAAAGAAAATCTTTTAGAAACTAGAATGCTCTTTATTGTGGATGTATATATATATATAATTAAACAATATACTCAAAATACGTTTCGATAACATTTTCAAGTTAATTATGTACAAACACTAAATTTTACTTATATTGGAATTTAGATATAAAAAAACACTATATCGTTTAAATTGCATTGCCCTTTGAATAAAAAATATCTTTTAAGTAATATGGAGACATTGAAAGTGTAAACTCGAGTCATGATCCTTGTATTTAGTTTTTCTATTATGAAACGTTATTATTTGTATAGACCTTTGTACAGAAGCGTAGTGATTGGGACAGCAAGGGGGCAAGATGCCCCAGGTGCCACACTCGGAAAGGGGGGGGGAGAGCGCCACAAGTAGCCCATATTTCTATGTTATTCTCATGGGGGATGGGAGGAGGTCGAATATACAGTTAAATGACCCTGGCAAAAGTTTTGCTTACTACGCCTCTGCCATTGTAACGTGTTTCTATCGATAACAGATAATAAAAGATGCAAAAATTAGTGCACACCATTCAACATTCACACTGCCCTGTGCATCACTCCATATTCACATTACGCTGCGCACCATTCCACATTTACTCTACGCTGTGCACCACTCCATATTCCCATTACGCTGTGCACAATTCCATATTCACACTACGCTGTGCACAATTCCACATTCATACTACGCTGCGCACCATTCCACATTCACACTACTCTGCGCACCATCCCTAATTCGCACTACGCTGCCCACGTAAAAGTAGTTTAATTTGAATTGACGTGAAACAACAAAATGCCTAGTCACATTAAACAGAATAGACAGAAAAGATACCTCTAGAGTAAATTGTGTTTTAAATCATGTCGCATTGTTTTTAAGTGTATTACATACAGTCCTGTGATAAAAAAAACTAAATCAATATTTGCTATACCATCTTGTCGGTAGCTCAACAGTAAAG